>FPAK01000004.1:13534166-14181666 GCA_900116095.1 Euclidium syriacum
ATGAGCATAGCAATTCAATCAAATCTTAACATTGAATTTCTTACTACTCTCTTTCTTTTCGCCGATGTTATCAGAAAAATTTTCTCTACCATCATCCCTCCCAAATCTACCAGTAAAAACAAAACCCATAGAAGAAAAACTTGAGAGTCGGTTTTTTTAGAGCTGTTACTCTTCCGGCGATGTTATCCGCCTCCGCCTCGCACTGGTATCAGTACAACGAATTTAAAATTTTATCAACGAATCAAACTAAACCGAACCAAATTAACCCCAGGTTGTGGTTTTGTGGTGGGCCCATTCAATTGACGCTTTTTCTGGCAACGGTGTCGTTTTGAAGAACCCCAGAGCCGGAGATCTATATTCAGCTAATCGTTCCTCTCTCCGCTCTTCGACATCTCAGTTCCTTCGTTTCTCTGAAATTAAATCTTTCGTTTGAATTCAAATACCGAGCCGCCCTACAGATCTCACCGGAGTTTAACAATGGATAATCCAATTCAAGAGGTACCATTTCGCATACGCACTTTTGATTTGTCTTTCAGTAGGGAGGGATGATTTTTTTGTAAGATTGTGGATTTAAACTT
This sequence comes from Euclidium syriacum, assembly GCA_900116095.1. NCBI lineage: Eukaryota > Viridiplantae > Streptophyta > Magnoliopsida > Brassicales > Brassicaceae > Euclidium > Euclidium syriacum. The sequence goes on from FPAK01000004.1 coordinate 13,534,745, forward strand.
CGGTGCGATTTTGGATTGGTATTCTTCATGGCAGATTCTGGAGAAGCAAGTTCTGACGGTGGCGAAAGCTATGGAGGATAAGCTTGACGAGGAGATCAAGTCCATGGAAAAGCTTGACGAAGACGATCTGGAGGTGCTGAGAGAAAGAAGGTTGCGGCAGATGAAGAAAATGGCGGAGAAAAAGAAACGTTGGATGAGTCTTGGACACGGTGAATACACCGAGATCCCCTCCGAGAAGGACTTCTTCGCCGCCGTTAAGGCCAGCGAACGCGTCGTCTGCCATTTTTACCGCGAGAATTGGCCCTGTAAAGTATGGTTTCAGTTTCAGTTAAATTTTTTTTTAGTATCTCGTGCTTGAAGATTTCAAATTTCCCGAGTTCCTCATTGTTTGTGCTTGTGATTTATATTTCGTAAAGAGACTTCGCCTGCATTCAAATTTTGGGGGTTTATGTTCTTAAGGTTTCTTTAAATTTCTCAGGTTTCAATTGAGTAGTTCAATTTCCAAGAGATATTGTTGGGTTTAGCAATTTCTTCGATTAAAGTATCATCTTTTTGGTGTAATTGTTTATGTTGTTGAGTCCATGTATGATCTTGACAAGGGATGTTAGCACAGAAATTTGTTTCTCCAAAAACGGTGTTTTTTTCTTGTCCATAACGACTAATGTACCTGTTGGCATAAGATTCAAGAGTATTGATACATAGAAATCTCTTTTGCAGGTGATGGATAAACACATGAGTATATTAGCGAAGCAACACTTTGAGACACGTTTCGTGAAGATCCAAGCTGAGAAAAGTCCATTCTTGGCTGAGAAGCTCAAGATTGTTGTTCTTCCTACTCTTGCCCTCATTAAGAACACTAAAGTCGATGATTATGTGGTAAATAATAATTCTACCCAAAAAAAAAACAAATCTTGGTAATCTCTTAGATCATGATCTCAATGGATTTCCAATGTTTTTGATAGGTTGGGTTCAATGAGCTAGGAGGGAAAGATGATTTCAGCACAGAGGATCTGGAAGAGAGATTAGCTAGAGCTCAAGTGATTCATTACGATGGAGAGTCATCTCATAAACCAAAGTCAACCACGCAAACCAAGAGGAGCGTAAGGCAGAGTGCTTACTCAGATTCTGACTCTGAATAAATCCACACTCCTCTTCCGTTTCTTTTGTTGGTCTTTTATGTTTGCACTGCGAAAGAAAATATCAGTGAGAGCTTGTTGGTGAGTTGTATCGTACGAATTTAAGTTGTGATTTGTAATACAAAGTAATTCATCTTTTTGATGACCTAAAATGGATGTCCTTTTTCAAATGTGCTTGAGCATAATACTCCCCCCCCCCCCCCCCCCATATATTATAAGCAAAAGGAACGTTTTTTTTTTGTAACATTCTGGAAAAACACGAACACAGACAAACAACAATCTCTTTTCTCACAAAAACAACAAAAAAGTTGCAGAATTGCATCTGAGCTAATAATGTGGTCACATCTTCAGCTACCGGCCAAGTTGACAGCTTGAGAAAGTTACTGAGCCTCTACTTGAGCTATCTGAGAGAGAAGCAGGTAAGTTGTAATATATAGGAACTGGCATCTTCTGTGGAAGCTCAGGCAAAGTTGATTCCAAGTTGAGGACTTGGATAGCTTGTCTTATAGAAGGCCTCGAGTTTCTATCAGGGTGACTACACCATAACCCAACAACAACAAGACATTCAGCTTGTTCCTTATCGAAATCCTCACCGAGCTTCTCATCCATAGCTGACATAAGCTGTTGTCTTCCATACAGATCCCACACTCTCTCCACAAGACTCTTTTGCATCTCTGTGTGTTCTTGTGAACGATCAACTGACTTTCTTCCCGTGACGATCTCTAGTAAGCTAATTCCGAAGCTATATATGTCAGATTCCTTGCTAGCTCTTCCAGTCATCACATATTCAGGAGCCATGTAGCCAAAAGTTCCAGCTAATCCTGTTGAGTGAGAACCTAACTCATGGTCCATCAATCGAGCCAGTCCAAAGTCACCTAGCTTTACATTGAAATTGGTGTCCAACATGATATTGCTTGCCTTGATGTCCCTGTGCAATACACACCGATCCCACTCTTCGTGAAGATAGAGCAACGCAGAGGCTAGACCAAGAGCTATCTTGTATCGTATTTCCCAGCAGAGAGGGCTTCTTTTCCCAAAGAGGTGAGTGTCCAGGCTACCATTTGGCATGAACTCGTATATCAGCAAATACTCTTCTTCTTCGTTACACCAACCAATGAGTTGCACCAAGTTGCGATGTCTTAGTTTGCTGATGATCTTAACTTCGGTTACAAACTCTCTCTTTCCCTGCCTCGAACGACCAGATAGTTTCTTCACCGCAACCCACATATCAATTTCGTTCAAGTAACCTCTATAAACTGCTCCAAACCCTCCTTCACCGAGCTTTCTTTCGGCTGAGAATCTATTGGTTGCTAACATAAGATCTTTATAAGCAAACCTCCTTGGTCCTACTTCCCGTGTGAGGTCTTCGTTCATTAGTATCAAGTCTGTTATCTCTTTTGTTTTCCTTATTCTTTGCTTCTGTAACCAAACCACAATGACTGTGACCAAAGAGGTCAGAAAAACAAACACAGAAACCGGAATGCCAATTATCAGTCCTTTCTTAATAGAGGATTTCTCAATATCCAAACTTGAGCTGAACTCCCATGATAAAAGTCTATGTCCCGCTGTAACCGCTCCAGTAGAGGCTGAGAACCCGACTGTAACTTGTGGTGGCAGAACCTTTGCAAGATCTATGATGTAAGAAAGGCTTGAATTCTCCCGAGGATCAGAGTTAAGTTCATAAGCCCAAGATATGCTCAGGTTCTTGGTAACAGAATCATAGGAGATATGTGCATGACACGTATCTTGGCTGTGTGTGCTTGCATTCCAAAAGGTGTAGTTGGACGAAAAAAGCGAATTATTATTGATTCCCACATGAGTTTTAACATCCAGAGGATCCCATTCTGGGTTGTTGTACGAGTCAAATTCGACATGAACGAGAGGAAACGAAGATGTGACATTATCGATTTGATTAAAAAGACCCAAGAAACCACCAGCTGAGTTCACAAGAAGTTGGATTCCCACAGGAGCAAGAAAGAAGCAGAGACCATGACCGAAATTTCCATATGAAACGCCACGGGTATCAATTCTGAAAGAAAAACTGGTATTAAAATCTGTAGGCTTACCAGTTTTAGGATTCCAGATAGGCACTTTCTCAGCATAAGTAACCCAACCAACGCGAGCTGTATAGTCAGGGGTGTTTAAGCTCACTGCTCCATCGGACCTTGCATCCCCGTGGTATATTACATTCCCAGGATCGCCTGATCGGAAGCTAGTAAAGTTGAAGTAAACTGAATCAACAAAGCAAGGGAAAACAAGGAACAAGGACATGAACAAGATAGAGTTGGCCATTGAAGATGATGAAAAAAAATGGCTAGATGAACACAGAAACAGTTCAAGAACTCAATTCATCAAGTCATAAACAATGAAAAGGCTGGCTACGAAGTCAACAATTGGGAAAAGAGGCTAATTTGACGCTCCATTCTGTGGAAAATTGCTATATTATAAGACACTGAGTATTTTAACAGGAAGTCTTTTATGCATCATTACTTAATTTGCCAGTCCAATGAATGCTATTAACAACCTTAAAACAAATTGACCTTGCGTATAATTAAATAGAACGTGGAAGAATGTTCATAGACTTCAGTGGTAAATTTAGAGAAAAGGTCAGATGCGACTAAATCAACTTACGTTTAGTACGTCACCAGTACTCCATTGACATCACTCATAGCCCTAGATTATGTTTTAAAATTCATGAAGATGAATGATTCATTGATAATAAAGAACTGAAAGTTTAGCAGTGTTATATACGAAGGGCCTTCTCGAGCTTAAAGGTCCATTCCATGGCGCAATTTGTTGAAACTACGTTCGGACTTTTTTTGTGGCATCAACAAGTGATCAATTGGCCCGAGCTACTAATGAAGATAAAAAAACCAGCGGTTTAACCAGATAACCACTCGGTTTAGACGAAATGTAGTAAGTAGAACAAAACTTGTTTAGATGAAATGTCTGAGAGGTAAGAGAGCTTGTTCATTTCTCAGTTTTTTATTGGTCCTTTAGTGTTGAGACGATGAAAATTGTGAGTTTGATATAATAAACTAAAAGATGTATGTTATTTTAGATTTTCAAAAATCCAATATCCATGTGAATATCTTCCACGACTGATTGGAAGAGAAAATTCTTTGAATATTTGAAACTAGAAAGCTAACTACTTGTGTGAAGGAGCGGCGGCTGCTTCAATGCGAGAACATCCATCTTTAAGAAGAGGAGGGAAGAAAGGATTAAGCGGAAACATTTGTGGCCAACATTTTGCATCCACACCCGAAAACGCCTTGCAACACATAGCTCCAACACTTTCAAACTTTCCTGTGAAAACTGATTTGTATATTTCAGTTACGCAACCTTGGATACCGACAAGCGATGACCAACATTTTGTGGGATCTACAAAAGGAAGTTTAGGCAATGTGTGTGCGAGAGGACCAGTTGCACTGATGCGAGCGCAACCATTCTTGAGAAGAGGAGGGAATAATGGATTCAAAGGGAACATTTTTGGCCAACACTTTGCATCCACTTCCGTAAACGCCTTGCAGCAAGCTTTTCCAACGTTTTCAAATTGACCGGTCACGCTAGATTTGTAGACTTCAATTACACAACCTTGAACATTGAAGACTGATGACCAACATTTTGTGAGATCGATTGGAGAACCGGGAATGGAGGGAAATAGAGGTGTCACGTGCATCTCGGCAAGCCCCTGCTTCACCAAAGCAGTGGAGTACAAGGTCACGACTAGAATCGCAGAGAGACAAGCTTCAATCCTACCTTCCATTGTTGAGGCTGTGTATTTCTACTTTGGTTGTATTGACTATTGAGAAGAGCAAGGTTGTTTGCGATGGTTTTGGGGTATTCGAAGAAATCAACTATTTATAATGTAACATTATTGACCAATGTGAGTTTATTAGGACAGTTACACTTTGAAACTTATCGTATGTTATTACAAATTTACAACATTTGAATTAAAGCCTTGTAGTGTTACACTTTACAACAAGAGAAAACTTAAATACAAATAAATTAGTAATATTTTCTTAAATTTCCTCAATAAATTAGTCTTACATTGCATAAATTTTTGTAACGGATGTATACATATGTGGGCGTTTTTGGTGTCTTTTAACTTTAACAACCAATGTATAATTCAACCGGTTTTGACTTATTTTGAATAGGGGTGGATATTCCAACTTACGGTTTGGTTTCTGTTTGATTTTTTTTCAGTGTTTTACGGTTTCATAAAATTTAATTCATATAAAAACTGTTTGTAATCGATTTGGTACGATTCAGTTTTCTTCGGTTTATGGTTTATCAGTTTTTAAATCTAAAACCATATAAAACCCCATTGTTATTTGGTTTGATTTGGTTTTGGCTTTACTTTTTTCTCTGTTCTCTAGAGTTATATATGATTCTCCACAAACACTCACTCAAATTTTATTACATAACATGCATGTAGATAGATGGAGCTAAGAAAATCATCTCTACACTCTATAAACTCTAGCAGCCTCCAGCTATGATCTTTGATCTATCCTCCCCGGCGACGGCTGAAATTGCAAGCTGCATTGAACTTGCTTAGGGTCAAAGCTGAGTAGAAAACTCAGGTACTATAACAGGTTTCCAAAAGAAAGGAAGAAGTTCTCTCTCAAGGTATTGCTGTTTGATATCCATTGGTATCTTACTAATAGGTGGAGTTTTGTTGTGATATTAATGAAGATACAAGGCAAAAGGAGACAAAGTTTCGTCGAATGAGATTAAAGAGCCACGTTGAAAAACCGGAAAGACCACAACCAAATGAGCCGTTTTGTTCAGGATTCAAATCAGAACAAAGGACAGTTTGTCTTCATAATGAAATTGTGAGTTAAGGGCCAGTTAACCATGGTAGAGACTCAAAGGCAGCTACTTTGGTGGATGTTGAGGTACACTAGGTTAAATCAACAAGTCTATATATATTTTGGCCCACTCGATTATTGGGAGAGAAACAAGTTAGATCTACAAAAAACATTAAAAATGAGTAAACCTTGTTGAGTGTTCTTGGGAAACATAGGTTTTATAGAGACAAGCGATAGAAATCATTTTAAGGGGTTTTGGTTTTTTAGTCTATTTGTAAATAATTGTTTTAATATTTTGAGTTCTGGTGCACTGTCCCAGCGAGACGCAGGTGGAGTAACAGTGTAACACTGACCCACATAACTTGTAAAACTGTGCGTGCTCTATTTCTGTTTGTTATTCGTTACTTTGTTTCCTCTACTTTCATTACTCTCTGTTTCTCAGCTTCAAACACATTTTCAAACGAGAAAAGAAACTTACTTGTGAAACATATAATCTCAAATCTAGGTTTGTGAGGGTATAAGTCTCTAAAAGTTCAATCTTTAGGCCTCTATACCTAACAATTTGATTTGGCCGTCGCAAGCAAATAATATGGTAGAACAAAAGATCGTACAAAGGAAATGATTGGCACCAAAGTTTGGTCCCAAATTCCAAACATGATTTTCTTATATGGATCTAGCGAGAGTGGAAATAAAAACCAGCGATTTAACCAGAGAACCAGCCCGTTTAGACGAGATGTAAGTACTCTTAGGGATGAACACAATGACTCATTACCTGGTTTGTACCCGACTTTAAAAATGAAGTACTCGTTATTAGATGTGATGAGAGTTTATGATGGGAAGAAATATTATGACTCTCATAAGATTGAATGTACATGGTATATAGTAATCAAATTAACCTAGTTTCCTAATCTATAGAATCAATTAACATAAATACAAATATAATCATAATAATTACAATATATTTGTGATTCATCTAGATTATTCTAGATACTTCTATATGCCCCTTCAATCTCAAACCGGTGATAGAGTGACAACTGAAGCTAAGACTTGAGATTGATTGTAGATGATGATGAAGTTGGTAGGGGTAAGAGGAAGCTTTGGTGATGGAACCATGCGTGCTTTGATATAGACTTAGTAAAGATGGCAGTGGCGAGTGGAAAGGAGAGATGAGAGATGGAAGCGGTGGAGAGATGATATGACCGAGGCGGCCGTAAGAAGAACTGACACAAGGAGCCACGTGAAGCGGATAGCGACGGAGGTGAATGTTGCTGTCACTGGGTTAAAGCTTTTAGTGGATCATTACCGGATCCTGTAACTGCGGTGACAATGGAGAGATATCATCGTATCGTATGCATAGAGATGAACACTTTTTTTTTTCTTTTTTTAAATGCGGCTTTTTTTTATTATTATTATTACTTTTTTAAATGAACGTAAATCTAAATAAAATAACAAAAGACCTTGTAAAATGATTTTATTTTTATTATTATTATTATTTTTATTTTTTTTCGGTGAAGAAGAAGAATAAAGAAATTGATAGAGAAAACGTAGTAGAAATAGAGAGAAAACGGAGTTTAATCGTTAGATCGAAAACTCAGAAGCACTTGGTTTGAGTTCAGAGGTTTATGATAGACGTGAATAACGGAAAACTCTATGATTTAGATTTAGAGGTTCATGATGAACTTGAATAAGGAAGCACTTGGCTTAACGAAAAAAAAAATAAATGAGGAACGAGCCGATCGTTAGATTATTGTGGCTCTCATACCATATTAGATGTGATGAGAGTTTATGATGGGAAGAAATATTATTACTCTCATAAGATTGAATGTACATGGTATATACATTTATACTAGATTTTGATCCACGCGGTGACGCGCGGGATGTTTTTTTTCATTTCTTCCCAATTGAAAAAACAAATTAAAATATGTATTTGTTTTAAGTGAGTTTTGTGAACGATTTATGTATATGATTGTAGGATATTTTTGAGATTAATAATATTATGATATTGATCCGGTTAGATCTCGGTTTGGTGCGGTGTGGACAGATTTTCGGTTGGGTTAGGTTTGGGTTGAACGAAAATATCATATCTGGGTACGATTATTGGTTAATGAAAAACTATTTACCACTTCAAAATTTTACAACTTGGAGTTGTTGTCTTCATCGTCTCATCGTCTTCACCGTCTTCTTGGTCGAATCTCCATCGTCATCGATTATGCCTCTTCAATCTTTATTTATTCCAATTTGTATGGCTTAATACTAATAAATTATGACAACTAAATTAAAAACTAAAAATGGAAATATCCATACTAAAATCACAAAATAAAATCTGTAAATAGAAAAAAAAAAAAATGATTTGCAATTTTTGAATTTGAAATAAAAAAGACTAATTTAACTAATTACGGAAGTTAAAGAAATGAAAAAAAAAATCTTATGGAGAAAAATTCCTTTTATCATAATATTTTAGGATTTCCTTTTGAATAAATTAAGATTTGAATTAAAAACGAATTTATATACTATACATATATTTATATTTTAATTTTCAAATATATGGTTGGTGAAGATTAAAGTATTTTTGAATATTAATTAGATATACAGTATGTATATATTATGTTTTACGTATGGAATAACAAAAAAAAGCACAATCAAAAATAAAAATAGATAAGGAGAATAATGTATGTGTAATTCAGATAAACGAAATAAGTCATCGATTCGGTCGTCGTGTAGATAGGATACATTAGCAGGTAATAAACCATTGAATTCAACACGGACACAATCACAAAGGAATACCATCAATATAGTAATCTTGTAAAGACACAGAAGAAAACGAAACACTACAAAACATATATGGGAAAACCTTTGAGATTTTCTTCATCCGGATGGACAAAAGAAAATAAAAAACATTTTATAAGAAAGATGTAAGAGATCTTAAAGGATCTGATGGAGAAAATTTTAAAGTAAAACCATCAACACAAATGAAAATAAAAACAGAAATAATATACAGGCAATATGTTTTTGATGGACCAAAAACAACTCTTAAACAAACATGATAAAAAAAATGAGACGATGGTAAAAAAAAAAGAACAAAACGCAGTATAATAATATGATTAATCTTAAAAAAATAATTTTTTAATTAAATAAAAAACGTAAAAAAATTAAAAATGCCGAATAGAAAAGTGAAAACTTAATTTAATAAAAAATTAAACTAAAAATAATAATTAAGTATAAATAAAATAAAATATAAGACAACTAAATAAATTGGGGGGATAATTATGAGGTAGTATTTTATTAGTGATGAGAAAAAAAAATTGGTAATGATCAATACCGCTGACAATGAGTTTTTTTAAAAAGATGTTAAAAATTTGAAATAAATAAGGCAAAAAAAAAAATCTTTAATGTTTATCCGGAAAAATAATCGAATTAAAAACATATTCCGTATAAGGAAAATAAATAATTTTTTATAAGATATAAACAGAAGAAGAATTGCAAAAAATAAATAGAAAATTATAAAAATGAAATAAAAAGAACATCAATCTCATATATGTTATATTCAATCGGATCTCCTATCAAATTCTCATATTTCATTTTTTTTATCGGACAAATCACTTCCTAATTAATGATGGCAACCCACATAAAGATCTTCGTCGTTCAAATAGCCAAAAAAAATTTTTAAAAAAAACAATCACGAACATAGATTATAAACTATATAATCATCGTGATTAACCCGCAATAACAAAGCATCATCAATATGTTCACATAAAGGTTGTCGATGTAGAAAATCAAAACAGAAACAAATAGAAAAAAAACATAAATTGAATAAAATAGTAAATGTTTCGAATAGCTAAAGAAGAATTCGATTTAGGTTTTTGGTGTATTGGATGGGAGGATGATAAGCTATAGGTTCTGGGTATATATATTATATATTGAAAGAAAAATGTGATTTTATTTTCAAAATATGGTTTTAAAATACTAATGCCGTGATTTAAGTTAACGAAAAAAAAGATACCGAGATTTTATGGCCGTAGAAAATAGGAAACTATATTTATTATGTTAAATTCAAAATGAGAGATTTAGGGAATAAGATATTTAATGCTAAAATCTTTAATTTGAATTATTAGAATCGTCCATAAATTCTGTAAATAGATTTTTTTTTTTTTGGTTTATTATAAATCGTCTATTAATTGGGGCTTTAATTCAAATAATTAATTATATTCAGATTATTTTCGTTTTTAATTTTGAGACGTAAATGTAGGTTAGTTAATATTTTCATTACTAAAATATAGTGATTGTATTTAATAATTTTCATAATATTGATTTTAAAAATTTGATTTTTTATTTTGAAAATATAATTGACAGGCAAAAAATGAATAGTCAACCCTAAAATTTAGAAAATATCTCCAAATCTGATCATTATTAAAAGATATTCCTTAATTTTCATTCCTAAAATCTATTGATTGTATTTAATTATTTTTTTTTGTCACGGTATTTAATAATTTCCATAATATTGAATTTCAAAATTTGATTTTTTATTTTGAAAACCACAATAAAATTTTTATCCTAATTTTTTTTTTCAACCTGTATTTTATTAAATACAACTCTATTCTTCAAATCCTTCTTTAAAAATAAGGTTAATTTTATTGAAAAAAATAGGGTTTAGATTTTTCGAAATATATAGAAATTAAATATAAATAAAAATGTAAATAAAACCTTAGAAGCTAGATTTTATTACTTATTATGGTAGATTTATAACGTGAGTTTATGAGTTAGGTGCTAACAACTAATTAAAGATAATAAATAAAATTTGAATTTAAGATAATCCCTATATATTAAAGGGTGTCATTTTTGCATATATGGTAAGAAATAAATTAAAAATTAAGTTCTAAAACAGTAATCTCTACATATAATAGATGTGAATAAGTTTTTTTAGGGTTCTAAAATCTTAGGCTAATATTAAAATATTTTGATAAATATTTTGTATCCAAGATTTAAGGAAACTTTGCAACTAAAAAATGATTATAGGGATTTTGTGATTAAATTTAGGACTCATGAGTTAACTAAAATTTGTTTGAAAATGATTTCCAATTTTGGTGATAAAAAAAGAAAAAAAATGATTTAAAATTTTGTGAATAAATTAAAATTTTGTTTAATATTTTTTGTAAAATATATTAGGAAAATAAGATTCTGAACATGATTATAGGGAAATTTAAGCATTAAATGTAAGGATTAAATTATGGTATTTAAGAGTTTGTTAAGGAAATATATTTGGAAGATTTTTATTTCGAATATATTAAGAATTTAAATTAGAAAATTATCAATCACTAATAATTCGGCTAATAAGTGATGTAAATAATTTTCATAAAACTAAAAAGTGAAATAAAAAATCCAAAATTCTTCAAAAAAAATTGTGGCATTGATACATGTAAAAAAATGACACAATTTTAATATATAGAGAAAAAAGAAAATACGTGTTATAAATTATAAATAATAAAAGCCAATATTTTAAGTTGTTTTAACTAAAGAAGAAAATTAATGTTAACTAAATTCTCTCCTTTAATGATAAATCCATTTTTAAAATAGTACTTCCAAAAATATAGGGTACGTAAACCAAATGATTTTTTTAGCAATTAATAGAACAAAAAATAAAATACAAAAAAATAAGGAATGCAGAAAAAAAATAATTATAAATTATAAATATGAAATAAACCCGTAATATGAACAAATATTAATAATTCTTAATAGCAAATATAAAAAAAGAAAACAAAAAAAACCATCGATCTCATATTCGTTCATCTTTTCAATCGCATCTCCATAGATCTCTTACAATCGCATCTCTCTCATCAGATTTTCATATTTGACTCATTTTCTATCGGACAAATCATTTCCCGACTAATGATGAATACTCACAAAAAGATCTTCATCGATCAAATAACCAAAATTGATAAAAAAAAAAAAAAAAAATTAAAAAAAAATGAAGAACGAATAAAGAACAATGGTGTAGTGTCAAATAATGAAAAACAAATAAAAACACGAGAAAACAAAAGATATGAAATAAATGATGGAGCCCTCAAGACGTTCTTCATTTCATTTGGATGAACCATTTTTTTTTTTAACAAACAATATAAAGCAAACAACATCAAATGAGAAAATGAAAGTCTTTAAACCATCAAAGAAATATAAAAAAAAGGAGAAGAAAAAACGAAAAAATCCCTGGAGATGATTTTTCACTCGGATTGAAAAAATTGAAACATAAAGCAAACCAAATTTGATGAGAAAATCGAAATAAATCTGAAAGTGAAGAGGAAGAAACGATATTGATTTATGGATGGTAGCAATGAGGGTTTGTGTGTATATATATAGGAGTTGAAGTAAAGATAGGGTTTTCATTTTCAAAATAATTAGTAATATTGTTATAGAGGATTTGGGCTATATTGGAATTAAATGAAATTTAAAATTCTCATATTGTTAGGCTATAAATTAGGAAACAAAAAAATACAGAAGATTTTAAATTTGGAAATTAATAATCTTGAAGATTTCAACTTAATTGTGATATAGTTATTTTTAAATACAACTTTACCCTTAGAAACTTTCTTTAAGAAATCATAATGGCATTGGTATTTGATATAATTTTAGTGATAATGGTAAGGGTAGTTTTCTAATTGTACTTCATTTTTAATAGTATTAAGATTAATCGAATTAACCTAGTTTCTTAATCTATAGAGTCATATTAATTACAATATCTTTGTGATTGATCTAGATTATTCTAGATCCTTCTATACTCGTCGTGGTCAAGCCGGATAACAAATCCTTAAATTTTATTACTTGCATGTACTGATCAAGTATCAAATATCATTTTTTTCAGTACTTAACCACTTAAATAATTACTCATTACCATATATACTTATTAGTACTTGGTGATAAAATTATCAAAACCCTCATAAAAGTAACAAATTCAAATTAAAACAAAACAGGAAATTTTAGAGCTCAAAAAACCATAACCCAAACAAAAATATAAAAGACCAAATACTGTGGCAAGTATTTTGATTCAAGTAGTTAGGGGGGTGTATTGAACTTGGCATTTAGAGTGATTTGAGTTTTAATAAGATTTTAGATGATTTTGATAGTTTTGGTTGATTTTAAAAAAGTTGTTATGATTTGGTATTAAAATCCCCCACAATTCCAACTAAAACCATGAAATTTGGATATTTATATTTTTAACTAAGAAAGTCTACTAAAATCCTCTAAAATCTCCTGTAGTCATTAAAATCCCAATACTTAAAACATTTTCAATAACAGTGGATTTGATATGATTTTTAAAAAGTCTTGTTTGAATAATAGGGGATTTTAAATGACTTTACATAAATCTCATTTTCAATAACACCAGATTTGAGAAGATATTTTAAAATCCTTAGTTGAATACCAAGGGATTTTAAGAAAACCCCAAAACCTTTTAAAATCTACAGTTCAATATACCCCCTTAAAGTTTTAGTAACAAATATTTCAGATACAAGTAATGGATTGAGACAAGTAACAAGTCTGGTCAAGTAATTAACGAGCACTTGAATTTTTTACGGGTACTTGATATATCAAGTAGTTGCTTTGAATGGACCAAGTAACAAGTAACAAACTTGATTACTTGAATAAGGCAAGTCGGGTAGCAAGTACTTACCTTGTGTCTGGTCCTTACTAAGTATTGAGCAAAACCTGTTCTATAAAATGTATGTGAGAGGTAAGAGAGTTTGTTTTTTTTTTTTTTTTTTTTGGTCATCAGAGAGTTTGTTCATATTTTTTTTTTTAATGGGTTCTTTAGTGTTAATTAAGTCTCCGAGACTGCAAAGGTTGTGAGTTTAATGCTACAAACTATAAATTGTATATTATTGTAGATTATAAAACCATCACCCATGTGAATATATTTCATTACTGATTAGAATAGAGAAAACTCTTTGGATATTCTATACTAGAAAGCTAGCTATTTCAACTACTTGTGTGTAGGAGCGGCGGCTGCTTCGATGCGAGAACATCCATTCTTGAGAAGAGGAGGGAAGAAGGGATTTAGCGGAAACATTTGTGGCCAACATTTTGCATCCACATCCGAAAACGCCTTACAACACATAGCTCCAACATTTTCAAACTTTCCTGTGACAACTGATTTGTATATTTCAGTTACACATTCTCGGACACCGACAAGTGATGACCAACATTTTGTTGGATCTACAATAGGGAATGTAGGCGTCGTCTGTGCGGGAGAACCAGTTGCAATGATTCGAGCGCAACCATTCTTGAGAAGAGGAGGGAATAATGGATTCAACGGAAACATTTTCGGCCAACACTTAGCATCCAATTCCGTAAACGCCTTGCAACAAGTTTTTTCAACGTTTTCAAATTTACCAGTCACACTGGATTTGTAGATTTGAATTACACAACCTTGAACATTGAAGAGCGATGACCAACATTTTGTGAGATCGATTGGAGAACCGGGAATGGAGGGAAATAAAGGTGTCGTGTACACCTCGGCTTGCCCGTGCTTCACGAAAGCAGTGGCAAACAAGGTCACTACTGGAATCGTAGAGAGACAAGCTTGAATCCTACCTTCCATTGCTGTGGTTGTGGTTTCTTACTTCGGTTGTATTGACTATTGAGAAGAGCAAGGTTGTTCGAGATGGTTTTGGGGTATTCGAAGAACGAAACTATTTATAATGTAACATTATTGACCAATGTGAGTTTATTAGGAGAGTTACACTTTGAAACTTATCGTATGTTATTACAAATTTACAACATTTGAATTAAAGCCTTGAAGTGTTACACTTTACAACGAGAGAAATTTAAACTCAAATAAATAAGTCTTAAATTGCATAAATTAATAACGGATGTATTCATATTTGGGCGTTTTTGGTGTCTTTTGACTTTAACTTTGAACCTTTGGTTCAATCAATGTATACTTCAACCGGTTTTGACTTATTTTGAATTGGGGTAGATATTTCGATTTACGATTTGCTTTCGGTTTGATTTTTTCACTTTTACAGTTTCATAAATATTAATTCATAAAAAACATTTTGTAATTCAATTTGGTATAGTTCGGTTTTCTCTGGTTTATGGTTTATCGGTTTTCTCGGTTCTTCGGAGTTATACATAATTTTTCACAAACTCTCACTCAAGTTTTATTACATAACACTAGTATCACGGATCCAAATTTTTTCCTATCAATATTAGTTTTCTATATGCAATACATAGGTGAAACCAATTATTTTTATATATATAATATAGTTGAAAGAAAATATTATCTTTTATGAATTATATTGGAAAAAACACTTATAATTAGAAACAAAAAAGATAAATAAATTAATAACTTTCAGAAGATAAGAATCCTTTCAGAAGCAAAACTTTTTCTCTAATTCAAACCGGTGGTGTAGTCACAATTTTTGAAAATTTAATAACGTTGCCGACATAATTGCTTCGGCTCGTAATTATTGGCCTCGTCTTTTTTACCGTCGTAAGCTATCTCTGGAATTAGAATAACAATAATGTTGATTGAGGAAGAAGAAGATTACGAAGATGTTGAAAAGGGGATGGAAAGAGGCGGATGTTTTTTATTGTTTTTATTTTGGTTGATTTTCTTTTAATATTATTTATTTAGATTTTTTTGTTTCTCAAGTAATTGTTTACGTAACTGTTAAAAGATGGGTGTTGTGTAAAAAAACATGAACAATATTTTTTTTATGTCAAATCCTCAACTCGCAAATATGCAAGTCAACTAAATAAAATCTTGCAATACGAACCTTTTGTATATTGTCAACGTGGCATTGTCGAACGGTGTTACTTTTTTTACGAAAATCAAAACAAAGTTGTTTTGATTAATGAAATAATAACTACAATTAATTATGCAAGTTAACTATAATTAAAAACTACGATATGCAAATCCTCACCTCGCAAATATGCAAGTCAATTATACCATCTGAAGAAAATCCCGCAATACGAATTTTTTTATATTGTCAACATGGCATTGTAAAACGGTGTTATTTTTGTTTACGGAAATCAAAATAAAGTTGTTTTGATTAATGAAATAAAAACTACAATTAATTATATTTAAATAATAATTGTATATAATCCACTCCAATACGACGTTGCGCAACATTTTTTCCCTTGATTTTTCTCAAACACGTCGCGTTTCTCTCCCTTAAAACCGGAAAAGTTTCTCTCCGGCGTATTTTCACATGAACGATTACTTAACAGCCACCAACAATGAAACGTCGGCAGTGGAAGCTGTCATCGGAACAAATCACTCAAATCTTTGGCCTCTACAACCACAAGCTTCACTTCCTCTTCCATCGCAATCTCAATTCAACAACGAAGACACTCTTAACATCTTTAATTATCAGTTGGTGAGATGGGTATTACAAAGGAGAAGAAATCGAATTCGAGTTCGGCGTAGCAAGAGCATGGAAGAGAGTAATCCGTGAGCTCAATTCGTTAATCTCCGACGGAATTGGATCTAGTTCCGATGAAGCTTCCCACGAAGAGGTTACAGATACGAAGTAGTTCTTCTTGGTTTCGAATTTCGATGACTCAGAGCTTCGTCAACGGCGTTGGACTTTCCGGAGAATCTTTCTCAAACTCTCGCGTGATTTGGTTATCCGGGTCGGGTGCTTTAATCGGGTCAGGTTGTGAGTGATCGGGTCAAGGTCAGATCTATCGATTACAGACGATGGTGTGTATCACTGCGGAAAACGGCGTCGAGCTTGGTTCCTCGGAAGTGTTAAAACGAAGCTCATATCTGATGGATAAAGGCTAAAGCCAACAATCTGTTCAATTTCAACAACGCTAACAATTGTGGAGAAGCTTGTCCTTGGGTTTTTAATCTGAATCCGGAAAAATGGAATCGAATCTCCGGCGAGAATTCCCGGTAATTTGAATCCAACTCCAATTCTCATCAACTGACGATTCTCATCAAAATTCTCAAAATGAGCGAGATTTGAATTTATGGAGTTCTGGGTTAAATCAAAACCCAAATAGCTGATATTACCTTGTAGATTGATGAAAAGTTCAATCATGTGAGACGATAAAGATTTATGGACGATGGAGAAGATGAAGATCAAGTATGAAAAATTCAACAGGAGTTGCAGTTATTTCTGTGAACGATGCTTGGATCAGATTTTCATTAGAACCATAGCATTAAATATTATTTAAATATTTACAAATATAAATCTTTTAAATATAATTAATTGTATTTCCATCAACAAAAATAAAATAGTTTAACAATGCCACGTTGGCAATATACAAAAGGTTCGTATTGCAGAGTTTTTTTCAGGTGTAGTTAACTTGAAAAAAAAATATTGTCCATGATATTTTTGCACAAAACCCTTAAAAGATCTCTTACAGGATTGAAGGTTTTTTTTTGCTTTTAAAAAAATGAATCACAAAATACGTACCAGTTTTTTATTGGTCAGATAACTTGTATTTTATATAATAAAAGATTTAATATTATTTATTTAGATTTTTTTTTTTTAGAGTAATTGTTTACGTAATTGTTAAAAGATCTCGATACAGGATTGATGGAGTTTTTTTTTTGCTTTTCTAAAAATGAATCACAAAACATGTGTCAGTTTTGATTGGTTAGATGATTTGTGTTTTATATAATAGAGAATTTAATATTATTTATTTAGATTTTTTTTTTGTTTTTTTAGAGTAATTGTTAAAAGATCTCGATACAGGATTGATGGGGTTTTTTTTTGCTTTTTTAAAAACTGAATTACAAAACACGTGATAATGACTTGTGTTTATATAATAGAGGATGTTAAAACCCGATAACCTTTTTTAAGTTTTAACCAAAAAAAACACACTTAGAATATAATTCTTTCCAATGTGCGGTTTGATTTCATTTGATTTTTTTGTTTGACTAAATATTGCCGATAGTATGATGAGAATGAGATTAATTTATTTTCCTTTTCTGAAAATAAAGTGCAACCCAGATCTTAAAACCTCGTTGGTTCTCTTCTCAATGGATTAATTATTGATAGTTTTGAAGAACTTTTCTTACATCAAAAGCAAACAAATACAGAAAACTGAAGCCGTAGAAATAATTAAAACAAGAAGCACACCTTCAAATGTTATTCCCAAAAAAAAATCACACGAAATTGTAGAAATTTATTTTTGCGTTATTTCATATTCGCCAAGTTATTTCGATGAGGTTTCTACGACATCTTCAGGTCTTATCGGTTTGAAATCGAGAGATTCGTCATTATAAATATCCCACCATTTCTTAACCAACATCTTGACGTCTTCTCTATCCATGAAAGGTTCTTGTCCTGTGAACTTCCATGGCTTGGATCCCTAATCATTAATTTCACCAGGTAATTAATAAAGATAAAAGGGAGTAACATTTCAGAAGAGAGAGGGAGAGTACTTACAGGTGCACAGTAATGAATGACTTTGACTTTCTCCAGCTCCACGTTCTCCGGGTGGCGCCACAGAATAGACATAAGGAGGTTGTAAGCCAGTGTGATCCGTTTATAATCTTTCTCAAAAAACTCATTCATAAAATCCTGACAAAGTCCATGCACATACCAAACTCATATTAAAAACAATTCCGTGTATATGTATGTTTATGCATTTTACCAGAACTAATTGACGATAAACGAAGTGGTCTATGTATTTTACATGCTCTAGCAAAATGATTATTTTTTGTATGTGAGTTGTAACATCTATATAATATATAGAAACTCACTTGTTCTGCAAATGCTGTAGGAGGTGTGACCTTGAGAGTCTCAAGGAGATTCTCATGAACAGTAAGGTTAGGCTCAAAGACAAACATTCCGGCGTTGTAATATTGAGGAGGAGGAGGAGGAGATACCATCTTTGCCGGCCAACTAACTTTTTCCGGGCATTGTTGACAATAGCCAATTGTGTATTGCGGTGTGTGGCTCCATGTTTTCTCACAGAAACATCCTATCACACCGTATATGGAACCATCTGGCAAATCAAAGAGCTCGTCTATGTTGTCGTAGACTTGAATATCCGCGTCCAAGAAAACCAACTTCTTGTACTCTATAAACTGCAAATTAATGGTATACATCAAAAACATAGGAAGCTTAACGATATCTTGAAATATTTTCTTTAACAAAAAAAAATCTTGAAATATTTTTCTTGGTCCTTATGGAGCTTTTAATTGAGAGATGCTTACGTTCCAAACACGAAGCTTCGAATAGCATATAATGTAATAATCCCTAGCGTATGGGACCTTGTTGTCTTCCGGTGGATAGATAGGCTCAATCTCGCGGACAATGCAGCCTTGAGACCTCATGATCTCTCTATGTTCCTCAGGCACATCAGGCAATATAGCAACAATAAGAGGGTAAGCACTTTTCACCTTACGCAAACCCTTTGCTAATCCCACCACTCCCTTCACGTAGTCTCCATTACCTGCCAAAAACGTCACATAGGCTCTCCCTTGTTGTGCCTGCTCGGTTGAGTCCATGGGGTTTTTTTATGAAAAGAAAAATGTTGGGGTGGTTTGAGAAGAGTATTAAAAATAGGAGGTTGTTTCTGCTGAAGTTTGTGTGTGTCAAACTTGGTTAATTTTGTCTTCGGCTTCTGAATAATGAAAAGCTGCCTCTTAAATAGGCTTACGACCAAGGGTATATCCGGGCCAAATGGCCTTACATATTCCTCTATGATTTGTGTGGAGTTTGTGGATTTTAAAATGTTAGATTTTGAAATTTAGATAAATTTTAAAAGAATGTCGATCAAGACTTTTATATTTAATACTAGTAGAAATAATACTGGGAATTTTCTAGAAATCCATAATATATTTATTATTATCTTTGAGAGAAAATGAAAATTAATACAAATTCATTCCAATATCTAAAGAATTCATAACAATTCATAAAAGTCTTGATAGACATTCTTATAAAATCAACCTAAATTTTCAAAATCTCTAAACTTATAAAATCCACAAACTCCACACAAATCAATCTCCCAATAACACCCCTTATATAGATTTTAAAATTCTCATGGATATCCATAAGATTTTGAAAGTTATGTCTTATGAGTAATATTGTAGAATATATATATATATATATATATATATATATATCCTAATAGTATTAGATTTTATTATAAAAAACAATATTAATAACAGTAGATTTTAATAGAATTACCAAATCAGTAATAACAAAACTTTTCTAATAACCAAGGATTTTGAGAGGAATATTTTTTTAAAGAAAAACAATAGAACAAAAGTTTATTACGAATTTAAAATTCTATGAACCAATAACAATGGAATTTTAATTTTTTTAAAATCCACTTAAATCCCATTCCCATTAACTCCCCTTTGTCACATATCTAAATGTTTATTTTTAGCAACTCTTTCAAAAGGTTTGGTCTAATCATGGGGGTGATGTAACTAGTAACTAGGGGAATGAAAGTTCAAGTAATTTGAATTAAGACAAAATCAAAATAATTTTTTTAATTTGAAATTGAAGTGGTACAATTTTTTTAAATGAATTGATCTTTAATTTACTCCATGGGGTTACATGCGTTCCACGAAATGTGGAAATTAAATATATAAAAACTTATTGTGCAAATGTTTTTTCTTGAATTCGTATAAAAACAAGAATCATAACGAAACCTACACCATCAGAAGGGAGTTGTTAATATAAATATAATAACATATTGTATAAACTATATTTTTTCGTCTGAAGCGGACAAACCATATTATTTTCTGTTTGACTTCTTATTAGGTGCATTTCAGTTTTTGTATTATAAACAACGCATCATAAAAATGTGCTAAAACTTCCACAATTACAACATTATTAAGTAACAACGTCATCTGTCTTTGTTATTTAATACGAATAAACTACCATTCGCTAATCGCTAAAGTATTACTTTTTTGCATCAAACTAGCTGTTAATTTAATATATATACAAATATATATACAATAGAAACTTTATAAATTAATACTCGATTAATTAATACCTTTATAAATTAATATATTTTTAATCTCAAATTAGTTTTTGAGCTAATTAATATATCAATAAATTAAAAATTCTATAAATTAATAAAATATTTTTAAGATAATGTAGTCCTAACATTATTAATTTATAGAGTTTCTACTGTAATTAGATGAGTACCCGCGCATACACGCGGATATTTTTCAATCAAAGATATTTTTGCATATGTGGTGGTATTTTTCTCACTTATATTCTTTTTCAGCATAATCAAATTGATAAACACAACATAATCACTTATATTCATTTTTATTATGTTGATGTTTGAAAGATAGAATATGTTCTTGGATACTTAAATCTTACTTCTTAGTTATCATAGTTCATATGCAAAAATCGTTGTTAGCAAAAGCGGATGTAGGGTATAGAAAGGTGGGAAGGTTCTCCACGTTTAAAGTCAATGTAGTTTTTAATTAACTCGTCACAATTTGAACCCAAAAAAAAATATGTTCATTTTTCAGTAATACTTTTTGCGTAAATGAACTAACTCAATAATCAACGCACCACACCAAAGTAGCTACATACTCATACATAAAATTTTGTTGTTGTGTGTGGAAAATTTTGAAAATAGAAGGTAGATGTTATGAAATTTTATTTTAATTTGCTTTTTAAACTTAGACGTATATTTATCCTCAAACTGTTTCATTTATTATATCATTCTTCTCTTTTCTATTTATCTCATGCTAGTTACATTGTTGCATATCTCTAATTTATATATAAGAATAAATACATGGGTTTCGAATGTTCTTACCACCAAATATCAATACTACTCGTAAATAAACCATAACTAATACCTTACAAACCATAAATATTGTACATTTAGCAATGAAATTATTTCCTTGGATGATAAAAGGAAGATATGAAAGTTGAAAACAACCATAATCGTGAATAGTTGTATATACCCATCAAACTACAACATAAGAAAAATATCGACGTTTTAGTTACTTGAGATTTTAATCCTCTATGGATAACATATTTCTCTTGAAGACTTTCACGTATTTTGAACCTTATAAGCTATAGCTATATAATACAAGAAAAAATATTTAAAGACCCAATATTTTTAGTTAACAACATGAAATGAGTTTCATTTAAAAATGAGAAGCTATTAAAATGCTAACAAACAACTTGTGGTGCCTTAAAAATTTTAAGTTAAAATCAAAATTCAAACAATAAATAATTCATACTAATGTATAAATAATGTAATTAATTTGTTTATCATCAATATTAAATGAATGCACAAATATTTGAAATCTCAAGAGTCAAACAAGAAATAAAAAATAATAAAGCATAATAGTTTTATCATGATTATGAAAACGTATTATGATTGGAAAAATCAAGAGTCAAAATCTGGAATAAAGAATCGATCATGAGATTATTAAACTAAGGAGAAAAACTTGAGTCAAAAAATAATAGCAAATGGAAATAGAATCTCAGCCATAAACTTTGATCAAAAACCAACCATTCATGTGATCGTATCAATAAAAAAAATATTCAAATTTGTTTCTCTTTTCAAACACCCTTAATATGAGATGACTTATCTAGAAATTAGTGTATATCATCACTTGGCATCATATAAAGAAGGTTATAAGGAAATTTGAATCAAAACATGTAATAGATCAGAGAACTCGACATCAAACAAAACAAAAAACTAACGACATTAGAGAGAAAAAAATTTCAATCATGTTATAAATATTGACCTTAGTTAATCCTTGTTTTTTAGAATCTTGATATATTCCAATAAAAAGGAGAGCCGGCGAACAAAATAAGACTGAATCTTCAAGATGGATTTTTGGTGAAGAAGATGCTTTGAATGAGTGAAGGATTCACCACTTCACGTAGGTTGATTCTCGTGGTTCCAGTAGATATACATGAGGTGAAAGAGACGAAAAAT
The DNA here is from genome assembly GCA_900116095.1 of Euclidium syriacum. NCBI lineage: Eukaryota > Viridiplantae > Streptophyta > Magnoliopsida > Brassicales > Brassicaceae > Euclidium > Euclidium syriacum. Next base: position 13,557,573 of record FPAK01000004.1, read on the forward strand.
GATTATCGCAACGACACCAAACATAGGTATTTCATAATTTTGTTTACACTTAAAAGGATTTAAGGCAGAATATCATAAGACAATGAAGAGTTTTGAAACCCTTGAAGATGAAGAAGCAAACATTTAAGTTAGATTTTTCTTAAAAAATTATAATAGAATAATAAATATAAAAAAGACACGTGTTGTTTCCACAACTTCCGACGTGGCGCAAAACTGGAGAGAGTTGATCATCTTTTATATAAATGATGTAGATAGATTGAGCTAAAAAAATCATCTCTAGACTCTCTTCTTTTGTAGAGAATTGCGCGGATCAGATTTCTATCAGATTTGAACATCATGATAAAAGCTATAAATACGAAGAGTACCTAAAATCAATCTATGGTATACTTAAAAATATTGAGATAACCTCCAAGGACTTTGATTGTCAAATTTGATTATCTACCACGGAAAGACAGTGTGGACGTTGATAAGCTAGCAAAGGATGTGTTGCTATCTTCTAGCAACATGGGAATGCAAATTTTGTTTTATGAATGAATTTTAGAACCGTCCAATTCCCTAGTCACCTCCAGCTATCATCTCTGATCTTTCCTCCCCGGCGACCGACATTCCTTGTCGGCGTAATGTCGGTCGCCGGGGAAGCGTCTCTTGTCTTCCTTTATGGGTTACGGTCATATCGTTCTTTTGAGGTAGTAGTGGAATAAGATTTAACAAGATTCTCTCTGCAATCGCTATTTTATCCCTGTGTGGAGTCAATCTTAGGTCTGTCCATTCTGAGAAAATGATTCCGTCTATACCTGTCCAAATTTGTTGTTCTGTTCATGTTTAAGTGATCTCCCATTTATGATTTTTTGTTTTATTCAAACGGATGACAAAAGGAAAAAAAGTATAGAAAGGAATTTCTGAATTTCTCGAATATCTCGCTTCGTATCTAATTTTTAAAATATTTAATTAATAGTATCTAAGTATTATTGAAAAGAAACTCCCAAAATTTTCTAGAATTTACAAAATATCTCAAGCTTTTCTAAAATTTTCCCTTTCCAACACATTCTTGTTATTTTCCTTCTTACGTCCCGTTTCTTGGTCAAGAATACTTCGAGATTTTTTTTTCAATACCCGAATTATCCCTTCCCTTCTTTCCCTTCCCACTTCTCGAAATGAACAAGCCCGGTCACAGTGACTCACTAAACTCGTAAAATTGTGTGTGTTGTTCGTGTTCTTATTCGTTACTTTTTAACCAATAATTCATTACTCTCTATTTGTTTCTCAGCTTCAAATACATTTTCAAACAAGAAACAAAACTTTGTGAAATATCATCTCGAATCTAGGTTTGTGACTTGTGAGGGTATAAGTTTCTAAAATTTGAATCTTTAGGCATCTATACCTAACATTGTGATTTGGCCGTCCCAAGCAAGTAATTTAGTAGAAAAAAAGTCGCACAAAGAAAATGATTGGCACAAAGTCCAATCCCAAATTCTTAATCTGATTTGCTTAGATTAATGCTACAAATTAAGAATTGCATATTATTGTAAATTTAAAAAAACTAACATCCATGTGAGTATCATCTTCTATAACTGATTGGAATAGAGAAAACTCTTTAAAATATTTGAAACTATAAAACTAGCTAGTTCAACTACTGGTGTTTAGGAGCGGCGGCTGCTTTAATGTGAGAACATCCATCTTTAAGAAGAGGAGGGAAGAAAGGATTAAGCGGAAACATTTGTGGCAAACAATTTGCATCTACACCCGAAAACGCCTTGCAACACATAGCTCCAACATTTTCAAACTTTCCTGTGAAAAATGATTTGTATATTTCAGTTACACAACCTCGAACGCAGACAAGGGATGACCAGAATTTTGTGGGATCTACAAAAGGAAGTTTAGGCAATGTGTGTGCGGGAGAACCAGTTGCATTAATGCGAGCGCAACCATTCTTGAGAAGAGGAGAGAATAATGGATTCAACGGAAACATTTTTGGCCAACACTTTGCATCCACTTCCGTAAACGCCTTGCAACAAACTTTTCCAACGTTTTCAAATTTACCAGTCACGCTAGATTTGAAGACTTCAGTTACGCAACCTTGAACATTGAAGAGCGATGACCAACATTTTGTGAGGTCGATTAGAGAACCGGGAATGGAGGGAAATAGAGGTGTCACGTGTACCTCGGCAAGCCCGTGTTTCACGAAAGCAGTGGCAAAAAATGTCACTACTAGAATCGCAGAGAGACGAGCTTGAATCTTACCTTCCATGGCTTCTACTGTGTCATTTTCTTTTGTTTTATTGAGAAGAGCAAGCTGTTCGAGATGGTTTTAGGATATCAGAGGAAATAACTATATATAGGTTGTGAATGGTTGTTCAGTACTCTTCGGATCGTACCAAGTTCGGACTAGTATGCACTTTTACAACCATTCATATTTTGGTCCGATTTGGTTCGTACCAAGTGCATACCAACAACAAAATAGCTAGTAAAAGTGCATATCAAGTGCATATCAAAAATACAAAGCAATTCTCTAGTATGCACTTATTTTTGGTACACCACAAAACTTTAGCAGACCAATTTCGTACTAGTATGATTGGTCCGATCAAATTCGTACCAGAACAACCATTCAAAACCATAGTGTGACATTATTGAGCTATTTGAGTTTATTGGGAGAGTTACACATTGAAACTTATCGTATGTTATTACAACGTTTCAGTTAAAGCGTTGAAGTGTTACAACTCAAATAAATAAGTCCTTAATTACATAAATTCTAACAGATGTACTCATATTCGGGCGTTTTTGGTGTCGTTTAAAAATCTAATTAACTAGAGGCCCAAATTGTCCAAGTTTCCGAGTGAAAGCCCATCAATATTTCCAAGTCAATGCTTTCAATAGTTTGTTTCTCCGGCTGGTCGCAAAGTTAAAAAAATCGGTAGGACAAGGCGCTACATCGGCGAAAAAAAGAAAGTGCAGAATATTCCGGCGATCCAGATGGAGATTGAGGTCGATAAAGAGATTCTAAAGTCCGCCGGAGCAGAGCTTCTTCCCGACGGACGTCGAGGTTTGCGCATCCAAGGCTGGGAGATCGAAACCCTTCGTGGCACGATTCTCACTTCTCTCGCTCACGAAGAGTAATCTCTCTCTCCGTCTCTTTCACCCTACGTCTCCATTGAAATTTGGACGCAATCATATATAAATTTAATTTGCTTTTGTGCACTGGTTTCCCTGTTGTTTAGTTTTTCCTGATACTTCTGCGTCGTGAATTTTTATCCGGTCTGATTGAGAACCAAGTTAGTGTAGTCCTGGGTTTTAGAGCTGATAAACACCTTTTTTAGTGGAATTACACATAAGAGAAAGGAAAATGTATTCTTAATTTTGAGTTTTTTCCTAGGTTTTTGGTGTATGATCTATTCAGTTTTCTTAGTTTTGTAATGTTTGATTGTTGTTACTTAGGTGGGAAGAAAAGCTTAAGACATCTCACTTACCTGAAATGGTGTTTGGAGAGAATGCATTAGTGATAAAACACTTGAGTAGTAATACTAAGATACATTTCAACGCATTTGACGCACTTTCGGGTTGGAAGGAGGAAGGACTTCCGCCTGTTGAAGTTCCTGCTGCAGCAAAATGGAAATTCAGGAGGTAAGTTTAGATAATTTTTTCCAAGATGATGAGGTTTTTTTGTATGTTTTCATGAAAGATCAAGACCATTTGTTTTGGTTGGTAAAACTCTGTTTGTTGCATAGTTGTATGGTATCTGATAGAACTCATGATGTACTTGTAGCAAACCGTCCCAGCAGGTGATATTAGATTATGATTACACGTTTACAACGCCGTACAGTGGAAGTGGAGTTATTGAGAAAGACAAAGAAGCGGTTCGTCGTACTCCTCAAAGCTCACCCTTTCTATGTCTGTCACACAATGGAAATTTTACCTTCATGCTCATGGATGTATCCTGTTTTTAATGGGAAGCAGGTTGAGGCAAAAGCAAGTCAGGAGGGGGAAGCTAGTCTTAAGTGGGAGAACTGTGAAGAGCAGATTGATTTGGCTGCTCTCTCGCTTAAAGAACCTATTCTCTTCTATGATGAGGTTGGTTCTCTAAACAATACAAGCACAAAACAATTTACTTTCGTCTTTGCGCGTTTTGATGCACCTGTTCTCTACTTGTTCAGGTAGTTTTGTATGAAGATGAACTGGCTGACAATGGAGTGTCACTTCTGACTGTGAAAGTGGTAAAGAAATCTCGAGTCTTTATTTCTTTTCAGTCACAAAGCTGTGAATTTGATCTGAGTTGTCCTACTAACTCTGTTTGTTTTCTTCAGAGAGTCATGCCAAGCTCCTGGTTCCTTCTCTTACGATTTTGGGTGAGTCATATGATAAAATAAAGTCATTATGCACCAGTATGTGGGATCTTCATTGGCTGTTATGTTGTTTTGGGAGTTTGATATTCTTGCCTTTGTTCGCAGCTTAGAGTTGATGGAGTGCTAATGAGATTGAGAGAGACGAGAATGCATTATGCGTTTGGGAAAGGTGAGACACCCACTGTTCTTCGTGAAAGCTGTTGGAGAGAAGCCACATTTCAGTCTCTATCCGCGGTTAGTTTTTCTCTTCGCTAAAAAATACCACGATTTTGATCTTTTTGTTACAAAATGTTAACGTAATGCAATGTCTCTGTGATTTAACTCTTGAGAGATACTATAATTGTATGCAGAAAGGATATCCAGTTGATTTAGCAGTCTATAGCGACCCGAGCTCCATCAGTCAGAGGCTTCCGGTGATTAAGCAGATAACACAGAAACTAAAGATCCCACGTAAAGTGTAAGGGCTAAACTTGCAACTAAAAAATCCAAAACAACATGTTGATGAGTTTTTTTTATTCAGTCAAAATACGTACTATTTGAGTTTGTCATATGTAAGGGGTATTATATTATCACTGATTCCGTTGTTGTGGATCTCTGAAAGAAAACGTTTCATGTTCTTGACATTCATCGTTCACTAACAACTTCCCAAAATAGTTTGAAAGTCTATGATTTATGTGTATTCACAGTAACGCAATGTCTAACTCAGATGGTTGTTTTTCTTAACCAAATTTCATATAGAAGTTTGTTAACAATTCGATAAAACAGATAACAGCACTCTTTTCCATGTTTAAAATCTTAATTTACTATTCCGCATTTATTGAATAATTTTTTCCTTTAGAGTAAACAAAACCAGAAGAACGTAACGTAATCAAAGTAGAAAATGAAACAATGATTTCAAAATTATTTAAAGCCTAACCGAAACTAAACTTAAGACAAAAGTTGTCAAAAGTGAAGGAAGGTGAAATAATGTATTTAGTTTTTACGGTTTGCTAATGAAACACAACACAACCAATGAGTTCTTCTTGGGGCACCCCTGTTTCTTAAGTTTCCAACTGCTTCAAAAGAGCTGATGCACACACTTTTCCATTCAAGTACCTGCCATCATCAAGTCACAGAATCAGAATACGGTAGATCTTCAGACCAAGCTTTTAACAAGATTTAAAACGACAAAGTGTTTTGTACAAGTCCATATTTATACAAATCAAGTATTCTCTTTTTTGGAAGGCTACCAAAAATTGATTGCTGATAACAATACAACAAACACACACCTTTCCAAAAACTCTATGGATCTAAAATGTAGGATCGTTATGTCAAACCAAGAAATTTTCATTCTTGACGCATTTTTACCAGGTTAGCAACTCATAATTTAGATTTAGGAAGTATGCTGTAACCTTTAAGTCAGAAATACTTAATTGATGTGTAAATGGATCAAAATGAACAAGACGTTATACTTAGACCTAGTGTTTGAAGCTTAACAATGAAGAAAAATATAGGGTCTAAAGTTTTACTGCCTAAGCATAAACACACAAAAACAAAAAAAATAGACAAGAAACCTACAATGCAGTAGCACCTCTCTTTTGCCAGCGACCACTTGCATCACCCATCTTTTCCATTCCCTATCAATAATCCCAAGCCCAATATGTTCTTAACACAAACACTGATTACGAGACAACAAAAAAGAAGGAAAGACCAAACCCATTTTATTCTGCTTCAACATGAAAAAATGTAGCACACAAATGCTCCAAGTAAAAAGTTTAAACAAGAAACTACAACTTCAACTTGCTCTTTCCAGAGAGATTCTAAGAATAGCAAGCAAGACTCACAAATGGAGACTAATTAGCGATCTTGACAAGTGCGTTGGAAGGTACCGTTAGGGAGTTCGCAGAAAGCTCGCACGTTAACATTCAGGTGAGATGTGAGTCGAGCTGCAGCCACAACACTGTAAAGAGGCAAGAAAGACTCTACGCATCCAAGCTCTCCCAAAGTCCTGCACGAGCAAAACAAAAACAACACAAAGATTTCAATAACTTCTCTTTTTTTTTTTCCATTTTCAAGTCAATGCTATAACATAAGAAACATATCGCGAAATGATAAATCAACATTTTCATTTCTCCTCAAATATGAATAGCAATGGAAAATAGGGATTAACACGGAGATTCTACACCAAAATTACTCAATCCTAGAAAATTTTTAGATTATTAGTAATGGTGAAACCTGGGATTTGTGAAAGAGGCGAATCGGCGGCGAGGCAGAGAGGATTGGGAAGGACGGAGGCGGGGAAGAGTTGCCGGAGGAGTGCGGAGAGAAGGAGCTCTAGCGGCAGCGGAGACGAAAGAGCGAGCAGCAGATCCTGCATTACGCCAAGCCATTTTTAACTACTTCTCAGAAACAACGAGTAATCAGATCAAAGAGCAGACGAAGAAAATTCTGGACTCGGAAGAAAACGATGAAGATGGAATTGAGGAGACTACAAAACTCTCAGTAAGGAGAAAACGAAGAAGAGCCCTAGAGAGCTTGGACCTTGCTTGAACCAGTAGGCCTTGGCCCATCCAACCCATGACTATTGAAACCAAATGGGCCAGATAAATAGTGCACAATTAGTTTCATTCGGTTATTGATGATTTTTTGGTTTGGTTTATTTGGCAGGAATCTGTACAGATGTTGGAAAACAAATTCATAATGAATTTTTAAAACAATTCTGAGTCTCTGAATATGAATTTTTCACTTGTAAATAGAATCATGTTTATATTGTTAATACAGTATGAAGCCAGTATATTTCACGGTAAAAACTTTGGATACATTTGAGTTACACTTTCACATACATATAGAACTCGTGTAAGGATAAGAAACAAACAATGCTCATTCTCTTTAAACCGACCAAAAACAAAAACCAATCCTCACTCACTTTCTTCTATAAGCTCTCTGTTCGAATGAATTTCAAATCTTTATCAAAAGTAAAGACCTTCCCTGGCAACAATTCAGCAACCACAGAATTTCCTCTGTACACAACTCTGGTAGACACAATCTGTTGAGACCAAAGACCAAACTCCAACAGGTTCCCTTCTTTCCAACTTATATTAACCGTCACACCGCCACGTGCCTTCAGCCCTTTCGCTGAACCGTTAGGCCATTTATCCACTGGAAGCGCCGGCAACAAATACAAATCCTTCGTCGTACTCTGCACCAACATCTCCGCAACCGCCGCTGTGAATCCGAAATTGGCATCGATCTGGAACGGTGGATGCGCTGTGAACAAGTTACTATACAATCCTCCTTCGTAGTTACGTTCGTTTAACGGATCCACCAGATCAAAAATATGTGTAACCATACGATACGCGTGCTCGCTATTGTGTAGTCTTGCCCATAAGGCGGCTTTCCAGGTAGTGGACCACCCTGGTCCTTCCTCTCCTCTTTTCTTAAGTGTTACTTCCACAGCTTTAGCAAGTTCAGGAGTTTTCTCAAGTGTGATTGTGTGACCAGGGAAGAGGCCAAAGAGATGTGAAACGTGTCTATGATGCACCTCTGGATCTTCAAAGTCTTGTGCCCATTCCATAATCGAACCATCTTTTGCTACTCTAGTTGGTGGAAGATTTGCTTGAGCAGCAATCACTTTTCCGATAAGAGTCTCATTCGTTTTCCCCAAAACCTGTTTGATAAAAGACAGAAGATGCTTTAGTAAGTATCATTGAGGAGATACATGATTTCTTTTTGTTGTTACCTCTGAAGCGGAAACAATATCAGAGAAGACTTCTTTTACAATGGCAATGTCCATGGTTGACGAATAGCTAACACTTGCAGGTTTACCATCTGGAGCAGTGAACATATGCTCAGGAGAAGTTGATGGATTGGTCTGGAGATATCCGTCTTTGCCTTTGATCAGCCAATCCAAAAGAAACGACGTACATCCTTCTAACAATGGATATCCTTTCTTCTTAAGAAACTCCTATTAATGAAATGAATCAAACTAGTTAACAGGTTGAAAACATAAACCGGTTCAAGAAACTGATGTGATATCGGTAAACCATTACCTTGTCCATTGTGTATGTATAATGCTCCCATACATGAGTACAGAGCCAAGATCCACCCATGGGCCATAGAGCCCACACTGCCTCACCTCTATCCGGTGAAGTTTTCGCCCATATGTCTGATACTTGATGTGCAACCCAACCACTTGCTCCGTAGTTCACCTATATGAAAATGATTCCTTTAGAGTAATGTCTCTCCAGTGATGTAACATTCATTGGTTATTGAAGCTTACTTGTGCAGTCTTGAGGCCATTGATTGATAAAGCAGACATATAATCGAACAACGGTTCTTGACATTCATGGATATTAGCAGGAAGAGAATGCCAATAGTTCATCTGGAGATTAATGTTCAAGTGTTGAGCACCACTGCAATAATATAACAGAAGAAGAGTCAGTTACACAAGAGAATTAATGATTTATAATCCAAAAAGAAAATGAAGAAAAGTGAAAAACTCACTCCCATGGAGGTTGGATGTCCTTGTTCCATATCCCTTGCAAGTTAGCCACTTGAGTTCCAGGTCTTGAAGAAGATATAAGAAGGTAACGACCATATTGGAACAAAAGTTCCACCAATGAAGGGTCTTGATCGGTTTTAAACGATCGAACTCTTTCAGCGGTTGAAACCGCTTGCTGCTTCACTGTTTTATTATCTGAGCTGCCAGAGAGTTGCAAAGAGACACGGTTGAAAAGTTTCTGATAATCTCCCAAATGACGAGCGTAAAGATCAGAGTATGAGTATTTCTGAATCGAGCTGATTCTGTTAGTGCATTCTTTAGCAGGATCTTTCTTAGAATTCGCAGGAAACGTAAATGGTCCGTCGAAATTAGATGAAGCCGCTAGAACCAGAACCGCCCAATCTGCGTTTTGAACACTTAGTTTCTTGCCACCTAAGGAAGACACAGAGCCACCATTGCTTACTCTAACTTCAAGAACCGAAGCAAACTGTAATCCTTTGTGATCGTCGTAAGGTATGTTAGTCGCGTTGATGCTTTTGCTCAAATTCACAGGAAGACGCTTAGGACGACAACTTCCTTTCATCAGAATCTGATTTCCTTTGAGATTCGTCTCTGAATGATGATGCAAGTCACTGTCAAAAGATACTCTAAAAGACAGAGATCCCGGTTTGCTTGCAGAGATCTTGGCTGTGATTACTTGATCTGGATTCGAAGCGAAAAACTCTCTAGAGTATTCCACAGAGCCAACGGAGTAGCTTACTTTAGCTACTGCAGTTTCCAAATCGAGTTCACGGCGATAAGATTCTTGACTGTACTTACGATGTGAACTGTCAAACTCTAAATTCAATTCTCCCACTAGCTGATAAACCTTTAGAGAAGAGAACCAAGAACAATGGATTAGTCTTTCGCATATATTCAAGAACACATTTCATCAAGAGATTCAAGAACATACATCAGAAGGATGGCCTGATAATTTGACAGCTTCTGAAGTAGCTGCAGCATAGTTTTGTTCATCAACAAGCTTCCTAACTTGTGCTAATGCTTCTGGTGCTTTAGGGTTCGTGTAATCTGCTGGTACTCCAGTCCAAATTGTGTCCTCTGTATATCAAAACAAACCCCTTGAAATTTTTTAACATTTTCAGATCCACAATTATTCAAAGAACACAACAAGACAAGCAAAGATTCCCATTTAATTATTTATTTCACAAGTAAAAATAATCCTCCTGTTCTATTGCTTACAATGCTGATTTCATTTAATGTTTTCCGAGGAACAAGGCTAATGATCAAAATTTGACATAGTAGAGATGCATTTATTACCTAAATCCCAAAACTAGAATGTAGAAGAAGAGACAATAAGGGAAAGAAGTAAAGACAAAAAACGACGCCGTTTTTAAACAATTACCATTGATGTTAAGAGTCTCGGAGGTGACACCGCCCCAGATCGTAGCTCCTAAACGGCCATTGCCGATGGGGATCGCGTCAGTCCAATTCCGAGAAGGACCATCGAATGTTACCTTCAGAGGTCTCGAGAGGAGATCATGGCCGTCCATCAATGTCCTCTCCGATGAACGCCGCACCGGATTCCTCACTCCCTCGCTATAAGGTATTATATTACTGAGTAGAAGTAGAAGGAAGGTGAAATGGACGAAGAAGGTCGAGTTCTCCTCCGCCATTGTTGCTTCCGAGAGAGTTGCTTTCACACTAGGAGAGAGATAGGTTGGGTGTTGATATAGAGAGTGTGAGGGACAGATATCGCAGTCTTAGCGGGGTGGATATCAATTATTTTTCCGCGTTAACAAATCTAATATTTTAATAACTATTTTTAAAAATTAAAAAATATTGATAATTTTGTTAAATAATTTCACCAGACAAAATCTTATATATATGATCCCACACGTGTCATAATAACTTGATTAGATTTTGACATGTTTAAACAGTAATTTTTGTTATATGTACACGATTAAAAAACAAAACTAAATATGTCAAAGTTTAAGGGAAAAAAACTGAAATATGAGTGTGGAAATAATAAAAAGTATGGACATGTATCAAAATGATTAGTTACAAATATTTTTAAAAAATATTAAGTATATGTTAAGGTTTTAACTTTTATCTAGTATGTTGTTTTAACCATTCATTATTAGGTTTATTTTACTTTTTCAAGTAATTTGACTTTTTAGAGATATTCACCAGCGTCATCTAAAAAATGCGTCTATTTCATTTAGAGTATGGCCATTTATAATGGTAACGACAGACATTCAAGAAAAAAAAATTTGTGTTCAGATTTTACACTTCAAAATAGCAAAATGTATAACATTTAAATTATTCTTGGAAAGAAAGTGTCTTTTAAAAAAAATTACTAGTCTAACATGATCTTTAATTTGGAAAAAAAAAAATCAATCTTTTATTAGGACCTAATGGAACTTTTTTATAAAAATTATGAGTGAAAAATATAAAAACCATAGAGTATTTATTTTAAGAAGAAATCGTACAAATCAATTAACGTCATTACAACTCATAATTATTAATGATGCGAACCCAAATAACGAAACCACAAATACAGAGAAAGAGCCGAACGTGTCGACTGTACTATAGGTAATATCAGCCAGAAATAAAATAAAAAATCTGTTATTACTCTTTTAATTTCCCTATTATGTCCAAGAAACGAGTTAAATTGTCCAATACATCAATCAGTTTTTGGAGCAGATAACGAGGATGCAGAAGATATTAATAGCTCAGCCCAGTTTTAAACCATGAAATATTTACGAATGAGAAGAAGACCAAACTAACCTTAATATTTTTAATATTTTTTAAACCACCGACTTTCCTTTTCTAAAAAAATCCAATAATTCGATCTTTTATTTTGTTTCGCAATAGTTTTCTTCAAACAGAAGAAAAAATGATGCGGAAAATATTACGATGATGAATATGTTGTGGAAGATAATTGATCTCATGATTTCTTTTAATGATATGAAATAAAATATATGTTCTCCTTCAGTTTCAATAGACAAACGCATCTGATGAATTACAACATGGAAAATCGATTGGAAGATTCGTTGACTGAATCTTTTTTGATCGGCAATACAAAATCTAATGCAGTATAGATCTACGATAAACATGTATTAATATTTTATAACAAAAAAAAATGTAATAATTGTTCCCATTTTATCTATTATTAATTTGATAGTTTCTATTTTAGTGATATTTAGAGGTTTTTAAGTTTTGTTACAATTAGGATTAGGTCTTAGGATTGGGGGGGGGGTCTTTTGATAGACCTTTTTTTCAGATTGATTACTAACGAGTTCAAAAAATATATTCTAATATATTGGTTGTAGAATTCGTTAAAAAGAAATCATTGTGTCAGACGTGCTTGGTCTGGCCATTCCCATTTAGCATCATCCCCACATTCCATTAAGTTTTTGATAAAGGAAAATCTGCTTGATACTATATTTTTGGTAAAGCCTGTTCGGAGGTTCATGTACTTTTTCAAGAATATATATATATGTAACTTATGATATTGTTGGGCTTAACAAATTGTTGGAGGAGCTGGGTGTTAATGTCTCTATTCCAGCCATATTCTGTTTTGTGATGATCTAAGCAATTAATACTTTTATAGCCAACAACCCGGACTTTCTGCAAGAACCAAACACAAGAAAATTAGTTGCCACACGGTTAACGAAATGTTTAAGAGCATCTTTATCAATATGTTCTCTTTTGGTGTTCTCATCATTAAAAAAGGAAAAAGTAAAAAAAAAATAATTTTTTAATAAAACTTAAAGAAAACATGTTCTTGTTTGAGAATTTTTTAGAACATATTAAGAACTCTAAACAACACTTGTTTTCATATTATTTGTTTAAAATTTTAAACAAAACTAAAATTTATAAAATTAAATTTTATATACTAATATAATATTAGATGAGAACATCTAAACATGTTCTTACTAATGTGGATGCTTTAATGATTGTCTTCAAATTTGTTCATTTTAGGAAAGATCTTCAAATAGCTTATGGTTCTTTCACCAAAGTCTTAAAGACCATTTTTAGTGGGGAGTTCTTAACACTGTTCTCACAATTAAAATAAATAAAAAATAAAATAAAAGTATTGGTTTAATTAATACAATAATATTAATTATACAAAAATTATGATTTTTTTTAATTTATATTTTTAATCATATATATATATATGATTAACAATAACAAAATATATATTTTAATATGTAACATAGATTTGCTCAATAATTTATCCACATCTTAAGGGATTATCTGTTAATGCAATTATTTGGCATTTGAGTTTGTTAGAATGTCTACAAGTACAACGGTCTATCATTTTTACAGATCAAATAAATATATTATGTTTTTAATTGGTTTTATCTATGTTTTTTTTTCACTGAATATTATTATTTTCATTTATTCCGTTTCATCAGATTACATCTAATAGTTACATTCAACTGATCTAAAACCAAATATTACAACCAAAAAGTTAAGCAAAAAAACCAGTGATCTTACTTTTTTGTTTAGGTCAATCCTTCACTTTTTTTTTGTGTCAGTCAAACCTATAATCGGCCGAAAACCCCGCAATATAATCCACCTCCGTATTGCCTACGTGGCACCTAACGACTCTGTAAATTTTTTTGATAGAAAGTAAAACTACGTCATTTTGATAAAAAAAATTAAATAAAAAATAAATCACTGCACATTCGAATCCTCAACCTTTACCATAATATTTTGATACGAAAACCAATCACGCTAACTTATTTATTTATTATAGTCTTAAACTAAAACACTTATATTTTTCCATCTCCTATCATCTTCTTCTTCATCCCATTAACGGATCTCACCCAGATACAATCTTGATGAAATCAATGACTGGAACTCAAAATAATTCATGGTTGCAGATGGATCTTCCCGGTTTATTAAATCACTGGTTACGTTTCCGCTTTATTAAATCGGATTTTCCCGGCGAACATAGTTAGATCTTGTGATAGACTCTCTGAATCGTTAATCACTTTTCAAGCAACAGAGTTAAGAGAAGGAGTTTTATCGGGTTTGGGTATAATCTTCGTTCTCGAACTTCTTCAACACTTGGTCGGCGATTTGCTCAAATGGAAACAATTTCGATTCCGATGACCGGGAATTGATTCTCCGTGGATGGTTGCAAATGGATCTTCGTTCTGAAATTTTTTCAACACTTGGTCGGCGATTTGCTCAAATGGAAACGATTCTGATTCCGATAACAGGGAATTGCTTCTCCATGGATGGTTTCTAAACGGGATTGATTTCCGATTCGAATTGTTGTTATCTCCAATTTGCAAGAGAAAGTGTTTCGATTCACGAGAAGAAATATCGTTGGGCTGAAATCGAAAGCTAATGAAGAGCTTGTTAATTACGATGATGATCAGAGAATCTGGTTGCTCCAAGCGATTTCTGCACATATGTGGCGATTGATAATCAGAACAGCGATTTGAATCTGGACAAATTAATTCACTGCAAATTACTGATGGATTTGAGAAGAAGACTAAACCCTCTGCTTGCGCTGCAAAAACACATCTTTTCGACTCTCCCTATATCTCCGAATTTAAGATTCCTCCATTCCTCTTGCTGTAATATTCTATCTCCCTCATGAACCTTCACTTTCCTGTTATTTACTTTTATATCATGAACCCAAACAAGAATGAAAAACCAAAGTTTTTATTACAGTCATAGGTTTTGTTACTTGAAAAATTCGGATTCGGGAGTTGATGAATTAGAGAAAAAGAATCAGAAGAAATTGATGAAAGAAGTTGATAATGTTGTGTTTAATATAACCAGACATCATGTCGTGACATAAACGACGTCATTCGGACTGTTCTGTTAATTTTCAAACGGAGTTAACGACTGCCACGTAGGCAATACGGAGGTGGATTATATTGCGGGGTTTTCGGCAGGTTATAGGTTTGACTGACACAAAAAAAAGGTGACGGATTGACCCAAAGAGAAAAATAAGTTCACTGGTTTTTTTCACAAAACCCAAAAGTTATCAAGTTACTAGGCTCCAAAAAGCAATCTTAAAGCAACACGAAAGTCCTTCCTTTAGAATGAAACTGCTCTTTTCTCTTGCTCAAAAAGATCCTTAAACTATATTGGATATCCACTTATAACATAAGATTGTGATAGAACTTGGTCAGTTGTGCTTTTAACAATTAAAGATACGTCATGTTTCTAGTTTCTACCTCTAAAATCCACTATTACTGACCAATCCAAAAAATTAATTAGTTTTTTTATCAAACTAACTACTTGAAATCTGAAAGACGGCCAAACGCTGGACCTATTTACTACACCTACAATAGCCTTCTCTGTTTGTTCAATACATATTGAAAACACCTATATTTTGATAAAGGTTTTCTATATGTATTGTATTCATATATATACTAGGAACTTGACCGCGCGATTGCACGGAAATGTGATGTAAGAGAGTAAAGTTTAATACATTAAAATACTATATATCCCCCATATTCTTATCGAGATTCTCAAATCAGTGTTTACTATATGAAGATACGTATACACGTATCGTAAATTAGGTGTAAGAGATCATAATATCTTATAATTGCTTACTTGTGAAAAAATCTAAACCTACATCCTTCCTTTGGGAACCAAAACACATTCATATACAAACCACAATATTTACGATACGTTTCTCTAAGAAATCTAAACCATAGAGCCTCCTTAGGGAACCCAAACACATTCATATACAGTCCACGATATCTACAATATGTTTCTTTAGGGAATCTATACCCTAGACCCTCCTTTAGGAACCCAAACACATTCATATATAGTTCATGACATCTACAATACGTTTCTCTAAGAATCTATATTCTAGACCCTCTTTTGGGAAACCAAGTACATTCATATACAGTCTATTATATGTACGATGTATATCTCTTGGGACTATATACCCTAGACCCTCCTTTGGAAACTCAAGCACACTCATATGCAGTTCACAATATCTATGATACATTTCTCTAGGGAATCTAGACCCTTCAACCTCCTTTGGAAACCAAATCACATTCATATACAGTCCATAATATCTATGATACGTTTCTCTAGGGAATCTAAACCCTAGACCCTCCTTTGGGAACCCAAGCACATTCATAGTCCACAAATATGTAAGATACGTTTCTCATTAGAATTTACACTCAAAGACCCTCATTTGGGAATCCAAGTACATTCATATACAGTCCATTATATGTATGATGTGTTTCTCTTGGGACTCTATACCCTAGGCCCTCCTTTGGAAACCCAAGCACACTCATATATAGTCCACAATATCTACGATACATTTCTCTAGGGAATGTAGACCCTTTAACCTCCTTTGGTAACCAAAACACATTCATATACAGTCCATGATATCTATGATACCTTTCTTTGAGGAATCTAAACCCTAGACCCTCATTTGGGAACCCAAACGCATTCATATACAGTCAACTATACGTTTCTCTGGGAAATCTATACCATGGACTCTCTTTTGGGAATCCAAATACACTCATAGTTCACGGTATGTACGATACGTTTCTCATGAGAATTTACACCCTAGACCCTCCTTTGGGAACCCAAACACATTAATATACAGTCAACAATATCTACAATATGTTTCTCTATGGAACCTATACCCTAGGCCCTCCATTGGGAACTCAAACACATTCATATACAGTCCACTATATGTACGTTAAGTTTCTCTTGGTATATATACCCTAGACCTTCCTTTGGGAACTCAAGCACATTCATATATAGTCCACAATATCGACGATATGTTTATCTGGGGAATCTATACCCTAGACCCTCTTTTGGGAACCCAAACACACTCATATAAAGTCCACGATATGTACAATGCATTTTTCTAGGGAATCTATACCCTACAGCCTCCTTTGGAAATCCATGCACATTCAGATACAGTCCACGATATCTACGATACTTTTCTCTTGGGAATCTAAACCATATACCCTCCTTTGGGAACCTAAGAACATTCATATTTAGTCCAACCGTCTCCATGGTTTGATCTTGGTTGTTATTTATTGTCATAACAAATGCAACTGTTACCAAAAATCGACTACACCGTATTTTAAAAGGGAACTTCGTTTCCGCCGGAGACACAAATTTTCTAGTTAGTAAAAACCAAATTGCTTACTTTAGTATCCATTAATATTTTTTATCTATCACATGATTGGCCAACTGAGCTACTTTTAGTCTTGTACACAAAATCATTTCTTGTATCGATATTTTGGAGCAACATGATCACGACTTTCAACTTTAAACAATGATTCGGCTATCCCGATCCTTTGACACTATAAAGAAATTCATGAGTATAAACTATTCCATCAACATTGCTAGTGTCCGAAGTACCAATGCTATCAGAGTTGTGATATTCTTCACCTAAAAATACTTATACATGAAAATTTTAGTTAAAAAATTTAAGAAAAAACTTTTTGAATAATGGTTTTAATTTTTTTTTTTGAAGAAACAACTTACCAATTTAATATGTTTTCAAAGGAGAAGATAAAACGTTTGTATAATAAGACAGTCTGATGAAGTCTCTAGAGAAGGAATAAGGCTATTGGACCATAAGTAACTAAGTTAAAGCCCAAATATTTAATAGGTTGTGTTTGATTTCTATAAGAAATTAGATTAAAACAATAACTAAAACGAAAGTGAAATACTTGAGTTATTCAAATTTTAGTAGTTAATAATTTGGTTGGTTTTATGTTGTTTAATATAGAGACCGAATAGTGTTTAAATCTGTGATTTATTATGGTTTTAATGTTTAGGGTTTAATTAAGGATATTTATGTAATTTATGTGTTTGCGTTTAAATTTTAAAATCATATATTAGGTTTTTAGTAAATTATGTAAGATTTTAAACACATTAATAAAGTTTAATAAGTAAGATTTCCTTATATAATTATACGGTTTTGGTTTAATAAGTTAGATTTTCATATATAATTATACACAATAATAAGTTTAATAAGTTTTAAATAAATTAATTCTCTAAATGGCTGTGGTGACGCCACATGGCAAAACATGTATTCTTTTAATATATATGATGATTACACATCAATAAAGTTTAATAAGTAAGATTTCCTTATATAATTATACACAATAATAAGGTTTAATTAGTTTTTAATAAATCAATTCTCTAAATAATTGTAGTGACGCCACGTGGCAAAATATGTAATTTTTTAATATATATGATATATATGTATATATTGGTGGAATATATATATTTAAAAAGTTATTTGTGAAAAAGGAGATAGTTTCGTTACCACACGTACCAAATCTTATATTTAAATAGTTAATCTTCGAGAAGAAGGACCAAAACATCATCAATAAAAAAAACACTAGGTTAAAGAGATGAGTACGTAGAGAAAGGATAACAAATTAAATTAAGTACGATATATTATATAACCAAGTTTATGCGTTATTATCTTTGTAACATAATTAAGTTTATAGCGAATTAGAGCATGTATATCTAAGGATTTAAAGGTGTGAAATCTTAAAAAGTAAGAATTGTCTTTTAAAGTCTCTTATTTAAGAGCCTCTCTCCTCGGATTCGCTGTGGAGTGAGGAGATTGGCCAATTTTTTTTTTTTTTGTTATGACTTTAAAAATAAAAATAAAAAAAATGATTAAACTATATTTTTTAAGAATCCTAATTCGCGTTATTTTCTTAAGTAAAGTCGACCTCAACTACCCATTTGTGCAGGCATTGTAGGGCCGGTCCTGCAAATAAGGAACGATAAGATAAGAAAATTCAAAGAGTTCTGCATGTAGCTAAGTAGTGTATATATATAGCTTACAATCCAGCATAAAAACTATAAATCGGTTTGGGCAGGCCCAAACTACGCCATAGAAGTTGGCTTCAAAATCGGTTGAAACCCATATGTGGGTTTCTGCTTTGGGACAACCAAACGCACAATAGTTAGCGCGAGGAAGCGTCAAAACATCAAAAAAGAAAACACTCTCTTAAGAGAGGATAGATTAGATTAGTTTTACATATTTGGACAAAGTACGATACATATATAAAACCAGTCTATACCTATCTATCTTTGTATCATAATTAATTAAGTTGTAACGATGAATAGACTCCGCCACTCTCATAAATCATATGTCGATCTCAACTGGATATTTGTGCAGACAGTGTTCCCAAGGATTATTAGCGGAAGCCTTGACGTTACGAAGAGCCACCCAAACGGAACTATTACACTTAAAACCTGATCCCAATGCAATCTGCCAAATCCTATCTCCTTTCTTCATCCTTCCTTTGGCTTCTGTGTAAGCCAGCTCGTACCAAATGGAGCTCGAAGAGGTATTACCAAACCTGTGTAATGTCATTCTTGATGCTTCAACGTGTAACGGAGATAGATTAAGATTCTTCTCCAGCTCATCTATTAGGGCTCTACCACCCGCATGGATACAGAAATGCTCGAAAGCAAGCTTGAAATTCGGTATGTAATGCTTGATCTTTGGGTTGAAAAACTTCTTTCTAAGGAAAGTCACAAAGAAATTAAGCTTTTCGCTTATGGGAAGAACAAGTGGACCCAAAGTTGCAATATTGATCTTTAGGGTTCTTGCAGCTACCATAGGTAGATCCTTCGACAAGGAAACTCCCACTAAGCCGTCTTCGTCCTCTTCTTGAGTCGCACATCCGTAGGAACGGTCATCTGCCCCTGTATGGACCCGCACGGTGTGAATAAGCTCGTATTTCGCGCGTTTACGGTCTATAGACCGATTGGAAAGCAAAATCGCACCCCCACCTATCCTGAACAAACAGTTTGTAACCAACATTGATTTGTTATTACCTAAGTACAAGTTTTGGGTGATGTTCTCCGTGCTGACCACAAGAGCATAAGTGTTTCTATGGACTTGTAACAAACTCTTAGCAACATCTATAGCAATGACTCCAGCACTACAACCCATCCCACCAAGATTCAAGCTCTTTATATTGTCCCTAAGCTTATACTTATTCACTATAATAGTTGACAATGAAGGAGTTGGATTAAAAGTGCTCGAATTAACCACTAATACACCTATATCATTAGGGCTAACCCCGGTGTTGCGGAAAAGATTATCGACCGCTCCTAATATAACTTCTTCTGTTTCTTTACGTGATGCAGCCATCGTTTGCTCTAGCGGCAGACAATGAAGACCTTCCGGTACGTAGGTCTCTTGGCCCAGACCGGAGCGTTCTAGAATCTTCTCGACGAAGTCCATCAAGAAATCTTCTTCTTGGGTCTTCCAACACATGCCTGATTCTCGTACAATTCTTACGTGGTGCATGATCTTTTGGATGCTTGCTTTGAGGTGCGACGGTGGGAGGTAGCAGCTGAAGTCAACGAGGTAAACGGGTTTGGGTCGGGTCATGATGTAAAGGGTTGACCCGAGAGCGAGAGAAAGGGAAATCATGGTTATGGAGGTGAGGTTGTTTTGTAAGTAGAGGTAAAAGTTGTGAAGATCTTTTGTGGAAAGACGAGAATTTTTCATGGCTATAGCAGCCATTAATGGGAGGAAACAGAGCTTGAAACGATGGATCATGAGGTAGTTGAAAATCATTTTTATGTTCTTCATTGGGGAATAGATTTCTAGTGATATAAAGACTCTGTTTTCTCTTTAAACTCTTGGTATGGTCATTGTTAGTTCAGACTCGTCTTACATTTATAGAGGTTGATTGAGTAAGAAGGAAGAGTGAGAAGAAGGGCGGTAGAGGAAGAGATAGTTCTCATGCAATGAATGTAATATCATACTATTAGTTTTAGCTTCTTAATTTTGTATTAATATGTGACCAATTGATCTGAGGAATATCATCAGAAATTGAACGGTTTGACGTACTTTAAACAGTTCTTTATAAATACTTTGTGTTTGGTTGAAAACAAATAATTTGTCAACACAATTTTCTTAAAAGAACTTTTTTGTCAACAAGCTTTATTACAGTGGATAGAGAGGTAAACAGAGAATGATAAAACGGGCCAACACAATTTATTTCCCATTTATTTAAATATTTAATACCTCTATATAGGGAATTATTTTCTACGGTTAAATATTACAAAATTTATTCTCTTTTAGTGATGATAAAAGTAAGAGAATATGCATTCTTTTGGCGTCAATAGAAGAGATTCAAGAGAATATAATTTTTTAAGATTAAGGTTTGAATCGAATTTCTACCCAATACTCAAGGTAACAAACAACTACCTGTTTTTAACTGATAGCTGTAAAATTCGCATCTCCTTGCTTCAGAATTAATTCAGAAAAATATTGCTAGTTAACATGGACTTAATTATAAAAAATAAAAAAAAAATAAAAAACATGGGCTTTACCTTTTTAGGTACATAGTGAAATCTCATGACCTATAAAAAACCATCAAATCCATTATCTATATATCTTGATATATTTCTACTTCTATAATAAGTAAAGAAATTAGGCAAAGAATTTTTTCGAGGACTAAGAAAGATACCTAAAATACTATTTCCCTTAATGATAGAAGACATTGAATGTTATTTCATCTATAGAAGGTAAAATATCAAATTGAATGGGATGGAGGAGTAGATACAAAGTCATTTATTGGTGCAACACAATAATACATGAGATATATCGTATCGTACTCATTCATAAAATGGTGCGCAGATCTCGATGTCTGTAATATTGAAGATGATATGGTTGGGGAGAAATGTTCATAAATTTTATGTTCTGATTGTGACTTGGTAGTGTGACGTGTAAGACAAAGGTTGTGGTATGTTTAAACGCGATTTGACCTTTTGTTTTCGTATTTTTTTTGGTAATTGTGAAAACTAGATTTCAAAACTCCATCTTACCTGGAACTCTACAGTGTTTCCCACAACAGTTGTTAGTTGTTACCATTAATATATTCCAGGTTTTAGTTAGGTAAGGTAACTATATACACTCTTTTCCGAAAAAAACTTAATTTATATTTTAGTGACAAAACTTACATCATCGAATAAAATATTAAACCATCGAGTAAAATAGATTATATTATTTGATAATATAATCCATGCAAATAGAAATTGCATTTGAAACTTACATCAAGATCATTTACTCGGTTAATAAACGCAGAAAGGTCACCTAGTGTATATACTCTACCACATATCCTATATATGTTAATTATGATGAATTAATTATTTCTTAATTAAAAAGTTAGTCCCAAGAATACTTAAAATTTTACTCAAACTATTCTCATGGACATGTGGTCATTCGGAGATATCGAGGGATCGATTTAAGTTTAACTGGTCCTTCTGTTGTAAATGCTATATAGTGTGACCATGATTTATGCAAAATTTTCTGTTATTCTTTCCCCCTTTCATTTCATTTTGGATATCTATATATTTTTTTTAATTTGTAATATACAATCAAATTTAAAACACGAAGTCTAACTATATTTGCTAATCAATGGTGTTACAAGCGTGGGAGAATCCGTTGGCATAACCCGAGACTTAGATCAGCTACAATGCTGGTTTTTAACGGTATCTTGTCCCATAAAGCAAGAGACCAAACCGAAAAAAAGAAAAAAAAAATGCGTAATGGTTTATGATCGATCCTTAAATAAGAAATTTAAGGAACCGTTCCTTACCACGTGGCGTCCATCGATTGGGCGAATTTTTTCTTCGAACCCTCCGAGCGAAGGAAAGTCTCTCACCCAGTCGAGCATTTTTTTTTCATTTTCGCGATTTTAACGAGGAGAGCGTGAGAGAGTGCAATTTTGGGGGCGAATTAGGGTTCTTTCGTTTGAAGATTTCGGGTAAGATTTTGTGTTTTCTGTCTCGATTTAGGGTTCGTTCGTGGGTTATCGATATAGAAATTGTTTTCTACGGTTTGAATTAGGTTTCTTTTTCCTAGTTTTGCATGAACAGATTTCTGCTTTCTCTGTGGTTTAATTCAAGTACCCTAGCTTTGTTTCGGTGAATTTCTGAATTTTTTGAGGTTAATTTGTGTATTTTTTAAGTTTTTTGTTTTCGCCATTCAATGTAATGATTAGGTTTTGCTTGCGTTGTACGAAGAATGCAGTTTTTTTTACTTTGTATAAAACCGTGATTCCGTCTGTTTCTTGCTGAACATCTTTACTTTCATCAAAATTTCGTCTCTGGACCTCTGAATTTTTTCATTAAAGTTAGTTTGATCTGCGTGATTTGTGGTTTGTATGTTATAGTCATCTTAAATTTTTTTCTTATCTCTGTGTGTTTCCAATGATTTGTTTCCCGCAAAGTTTGTTTTCAAAGTTATGGTGGGCAGTGAAACCATGGTTGCAGAGACATCTGGTGTTGTGGGTTATTCTTCTGCTGGCTATACCTCTGCTCCAAATGGAGATTATAATGCTTTTGTGGAATCAGTAGGGTAGTAAGGGAATTGCAACATATGACAAGACTCTAACAGGTACATCATCTGAGACTAGATACTCTTTTGGTAAAATATGTTGTGTTTTCTTTGTAGCTTGTATGGGATTAGAAATTATTTATTGGGAACATTGATATTTGAGTTACCATTGTGTTGACTCTGAGAGTATAACTTCCTTCTCTGTTATTGCAGTGGTTACTCTTTCACCAGAAGAGGAGCGCTTATGGAATATTGTTAGGGCTAACACCTTAGAGTTTAATGCTTGGATTGCCTTGATCGAAGAGACGGAGAAAATAGCCCTGGTATGTGCGGGTTATTCATGATAAAATTAGTGTCGGCTTGTGTATAGTGTTTTGCACTCTAAATTTCATGAGCAGCAATTGGAATGTTTGACATTTGAGTTCTGTAACTTGTTTGCTGTTTCAAATTTACAAGAGATGAAATAGTATTATGGATACAACCGTGTGTTCTGTATTTTCGTTTATCTTTCAGTAACTTTATCTAATAAGTCTTTATGTGTATCTCCTAAGTGAATTCCCACTGTGCTATGGATATTGGAAAAAGTATGCGGATCATGAGGCTCAGGTAGGGGCAATGGACAAAGTCGTGGAAGTTTATGAAAGAGCAGTGCAAGGAGTGACATATTCATTAGACATGTGGTTGCATTGTTGCATTTGACACATTAATCTTTGATTAAATAAAAAATCAAATTTCAAAGTTTAAAATTTATTTTTTTTACCTAAGAAACCCAATAAAAATCTCACCATTAGACTATCCAAATCCAATAGAATTCTTCACTATTTTAAAAAAAAAGTTATATTAAAATATAACTAAAGATTCCAATAGTAGTATCACCATTGGAGTTGCTCTTATAAGTTTGGTTGGCATACTCCAAAAAATAACATTAAACAATACCGGCAGATGACACAATTTTTTTGGAAACAAAAAGTACAAGAAAATCTTACAAAAACAAACTAGTAAAGGAAGTTCATAAGCTAAATAAATCGTTGTCTAAATAGGAACGCTACTACCGATGAAGGAATGATAGTATCGAACACGCCTTAAAAAATAATTAAGCCCGAGAAATGGAAATCGAAATTGAATCTCATTATGATGTTCACGACAAAGGCTTGTTGAAACCACGAGAAAACACTCGTTCCAACTATTCACGAAAACCGCTTAGTCCCATCATAGGGTTCTGAATCCGGAGCAAGGCCGCATACCATTCAAACCAAGCTCAAAATTACGCGTTCCATATCCTTGCAAGTAGCCGTTATGAATAGTTAAACGGGAGGCAGCAAATGATTCTATAAAAAGGCTATTGCAACCACTCAGCCATCCCCTAAACCTGGCCAATACCATATTTGTCGAGAAAGTCCATTTCCAAGCCAATACATATACCACGTCAAAAGAAACATGAGGGTAAAGAAACCACATGAACTATATATTATATAATCGGCCATCAAAACTGACTCGCTAGGTTTGTAGGCCCAAAAAAACTTGTTTAAGAAATGAGTTTGGTTGTGGTAAAGATTCATCACCGGCTCGGCTCCGATTAAGCCGAAGCAAAACGCAAACTCTTTGGAGATGTGGGCGAGGCGAAAAGACCAGTAAATACTAGTGAAGGCAAACGACGGAGATGAATGCAGTTTATGGGGGTTTTATTTTGTAATCAAATTTTAAAACTCTAAAGATCTAGTGAAAATGCACATCAAATCATTATAGTACTTGTCGAGCCACACGATACTAGTAGGCGCCCACGCGCTTTAAATATAGTAGAACTAAGAAAAGACAAGTTTTAATGGCGGGTTGGGGGGGGGGGGTGATGAAAATTTAACTAATTACTAATCAATAATAAATCATTTTAAAGAAACATTGGTTCATAGGAATTCATCAGGGTTCATGCAAAATAGGGTTTAAACGACATGTAAGAGAGAACCAATATTATCCCTTTACTTAACAAGTACTATAATCATTGTTTTCATCTCAATTACACCTCTGTTTTATTCGTGCTAACTTAGGGAGGTTACATTTTATTTGTTTTCTACGGCTATATAGTTATTTTTCACATTGATCTTATATATCTCCAATGCAGTGTTCAACTTCTTCAGTTGTTCACTTCTGAGAGATCATCAAGAAGAGTCTTGAGATAAGCCAAAGAAAGCCAAAATAGCAGCAAATATGTTTGAAGAAAGCAAAGCCTTAAGCACCATCTTCTTCTTAGTTGTGTAAGGAGGATATCTAAGATCCGAATCCCCAGCAAAGCTCCGGTATAAAACTCCTTTCTTGTGACTAAACGTCTCATACGAGAATTTCCCATGGTAAGCTCCAATCCCACTCTCTCCAACACCTCCAAATGGTAAATCTTTTACTGTCACCTGCAAAAGAAAACAAAACCGTCTTTTTAACAATTTCGAAAACAGAACATCGCCTTTTGTAAGAAAAGAAAACGTTTGTTTGTTGTTTTACATGCAAGACAGTGTCATTGATGCCCATGCCTCCTGCAGCTACATCCTGTACAAACTTGTTCTGCAACTCTTTGTTATCTGTGAAGAGATACGCAGCTAAAGGCTTTTGCTTTGACCTTATAACCTCAAAACCATCTTCAATCTTGTTAACTGTTATTATAGGAAGTAACGGTCCAAATATCTCCTCCTGCATCATCGAACATGTCTCCGGTACATCCACTAGTATCGTCGGAGATATTTTTCTGTAAAAGAAATCAGAGTATACATTGATTAGTTTTGCTTTCATCCTCATGAACAATTTGATCAAAAGGAACTCACAGCTTATCTTCATTTGTTTGGCCTCCTTGAACAATTTTATCGACGACTCCATTCTCGTTTAACATATTTTCCAAACGTTTAAAGTGGAAAGAGTTCACAATCCGCGACAGGTCTGGTGAATCCAATGGATTTTCGCCGAAGAATGTCTTCAGTTCAGTCTTCAAAGCATCTATCTGTACTGCTTTGATTTGCATCAGCAAGTTTGAGACAGTATTACTGATTCTTTGACTTTTTATATTAAACTAGTCTTTACCAATTTTGATGCGAAATCTTTTGTTGTGATGACGTAATCGACTCCAATGCAAGCTTGTCCATTGTTGCAAGCCCATTTCCCAGATATGATCCTCCTAGCAGCCACCTTCAATCATAACAACGCAATTTAGAGTATGTAAACTGAATTTTACCTATTTTTATGCTCTAGAATCAGAAACTTGATTTTAACTTGTAGATTAACATCTGAGTCAACAAGAGCTGGACACTTCCCACCAAGTTCTAACACCACTGGAGTAAGGTTTCTCGCAGCTGCAGCCATTACAATACGGCCAACTCTTGCTCCACCTATAAATAAAGACATTTAATGATTAAAAATCATGTTTTCTTGCGAGAGTATTTTGAAATCTTGAAAAAGAAACACACCAGTGAAGAATATCTTATCCCATTTCTGATCCAGTAGTGCCGTTGTTTCAGGGACTCCGCCTTCGATAACTCTGATTGTTGTTGTGTCTAAGTATTCACTGAACAGTTTTGCTAAAAGAGAAGATGTTGCTGGTGCAATCTCAGAAGGTTTTAGTACAACCGCATTACCAGCTGCGATAGCTCCAATCACTGGCTCAATAGACAACACTACGAAACATAGAAAAGAAAAGTTATAAACTTTAATAGTCTTTAGTAAGAAAAAGTTTTGGAAGAAGAAGTTTGAAGCTTACGGAAAGGGAAATTCCAGGCAGAGATAACCAAAACAACTCCAAGTGGTTCTGAGACTATTTGTGCAGATGATGGAAACGTTGTCACTGAGGTTTTCACCTGAAAGGTAAAAAGCATAGATTTCAGGCAAAGTCGTTAAGAAACATATTGATGAAACTACAGGTTCTAGTTACCGTTTCTGGAGCCATCCAGTTCTTCAACTCTTTGATTGCAAGCATACAGGACGATTTTGTGTTCGAAACCTCAGCTAGAAAAGCTTCAAGCTCAGGCTTAGAAAGATCTTGATGCAAAGCATCAGTGATGGATCTCTCTTGCTCGTCAATCATTTTAACAATGTTTTGAAGCTGAGAAATTCTCCATTCGTAGCTTTTTGTTCTCCCTGTGTTGAAATTGGTTCTGAGGTCATCAACAAGCAAAACTGCTTCTTTTCCATCAAAAGCTTCTATGTTGTTCTTTGCTACAGCAGATAGTGTTGCATAACAAGTACTGAATCCACAGAAACCAAAATACCATATTGTAAGAGAAGAGAATAATTTCATCAAAGAACTATCATAATTTTCACTATTGTTTTTTGGAAAGCATACTACTGTTTTTTTAAACTTAAAGGAATATCCACTTTACTAAACAGAAAATGTAATCATCATCAGATCAAATTATGTAATAACCATTTTTTTAAACTGAATTAGATATGAGAATAGAGACTGTGTGTGTGCTCACAATTTCAAGCGGGAGGGGATGCAACTTTTGCTGCAATATCCACCACCTGATACCAGAAACGGTGAAGAAGTTGTTGCCATGGAAGCAACATTTAATCTGCAAATAAAGTGGTCATTTCATTATCCAATCTGTTCCCAATTTTTAAATATTGATCATAAAATTAGTGATTGACCCAATCATTCATTCAATGGAAGCATCCAACCAATTTCAACCGAGAAAAGAATTTTTCTTACAAAACCCAATACGCAATTCACATAAAGCGAGAGGCTTGTACATAACACTTGTGTTTGGTCTAAGAAAAGTGAGAAAGATAGAGGGAGAAGGTAAATTTACCTGGAAGGATAAAAACCCTGGAAAGAAGAAAGGGTTTTGTTCATATCTACAAGCTTCGCCATAACTTGGGTTAAGTTGAAATTTGTTGAAGAACAAATTGGAGACATTGCTGTTATATTAGAGAAGAAGAGAGGTTGAAGAAGGGGTGTGGTCGTGAAAGAAACATGTAGAAGAGAAGAGTGTGTTGTAATAAAAGTATGGTCAAAATCACAGCCACAAGTCCGCTTTACCATTAATGGGTAAACCCCAGGACATGACGTGAAACGGCTCATGCTTGTTTGGCGTGGAAAACGAAGAAACCAATGCTATCAGCTTTTTCTTATTGGTCATCGACTTCTTACGGTCCTAATTGCGTGTATTTTTTAGTTTTCTTTTCTTAAATTTTGTTGGGCTTTTAAACGAAGATAAGAAAATAAACCAGGCCCAAACGTTTGCGTTAATTTATTCACGCCCAATTTAAAAGCGTAAACTTCGGATCCACCGAAAGCCCTAATTTTTTCACTGACTTGCTCCTCACGCAGTCATAGTCTCATAGAGCTCGTAGCAAAATTTGGCTTCGACGTTCCGAAGTCATGAACGATGAAGAGCCACCGTTGAAGAAGGCTAAGCCGCCAATAGACCCAACCTCGATTCTTTCGCTTCCTGATGATTTGCTATTAAGCTGCTTAGCCCATGTCTCGAGATTGTATTACCCAACTCTCTCCTTTGTCTCCAAGCGCTTCCGCTCGCTCCTTACTTCACTGGAGCTTTACCAGATCCGTTCACTATTTAATCGTACCGAGAATTGTCTCTATGTGTGCTTAAGGTTTTATGGTCCTAATTATAGCCCTCACTGGTTCATGCTCAGTCGGAGGCCTAATCGAACCCTAACCAATGATGACACTATGATGAAGAAGAAAAGGAGGAAGAAGTCAAGTGGGTATGTGTTGGCTACACTGCCAATTCCAATGTCACCTCCTGTGCACTCATCGGGTCTGGTGGTGGCTGGTTCTAATATCTACCACATTGGCGGAGCTATCTACAGATCGCCCTCATCTAGTGTCTCAATCTTAGACTGCTGGTCTCACACTTGGCGTGCTGCTCCAAGCATTCAGGTGGAGAGGGATAAACCATCAGCCAGTGTCCTTGATGGAAAGATATACGTAACCGGAGGTGTTTTCAATTCGTCAAACTGGATAGAGGTTCTCGATCCTAAAACCCAAACTTCGGAGACTGTGTCGACGCCTACTTCTAGCATAATAACGAATTATGAAAACGACTGAAGTAAAATTAAAACTGTAGTGGTTGATGGAAAGGTATACATTTTTGGGGAAAATGGTGTGGCTTACAATCCCAAGGATGGTACATGGAATGGTTTAGGATTAGAGATGGGTATTTGGCCTTGGTATTGTTCTTGCGTGATAGAGAACGTGATTTACTATTATTATTACGGAGAAGGGTTCAAATGGTATGACTCTAAGGTAAGATCTTGGAGAACTTGAAGGGTATGAAAAAGACTGCCTAAGTTTGCTCGTCATGCCAATGTTAGGTTAGCAGATTATGGTGGAAAGATGGCACTTTTTTGGGACAAGATTATGCCTACTGGTTTCGGCTATCGGAATAGGATGATTTGGTGTGCGATGATTGCACTTGAAAGGCGCAATAGTGAAGAGATTTGGGGGATTGTTGAGTGGCTTGATGCCGTGCTTCCACATCCAGTCCCTGTTAATTATGTATTTGAGTATGTCGTCGCTGTCACGGTTTGATGAATGGCATACGAGACAGACTTGAATGTGGTAAAATCTTTAGTGTGATTATTATTTCACTTGTAAACCTTTGATGATTGGCTTATTTGGTACCATTGAAGATTGGATTATTTTGTGCTGCCAAAAGGCCCTATGAAACTCTCTTTCGGATTGATTAAAGAGTGTTTGGTCTTCTAGTGTACAGGTAATTTGCTTGTTATTCCTTATGTTGCAGAAAATTGTGGTCTTGAATGAGTCTTGCTTCTTCTTATCATCTCGTTACAAAGTAGCTAGGTTTATTTTTTCTATTTGACAATAAGAAGTGAGTGATAAATAAAAGAGTATTAACCAATTTTATACAACAGTCAAAATTTAATTTAAATTTATTGGTGAATGGAAAGTAATTATTTGACTGTTCATTTGATATATACAATCGGTTTGGGATTGATATCTTTCCTTCACATTAAATTTATTGGTGAATGGAAAGTAATTAATTGACTGTTCATTTTATATATACAATCTGTTTGGGATTGATATCTTTCCTTCACATCAATGTGGTCTTTTTAATATATATTGGAAACTCATGAAAGTTCCAAATTCAATACTTCTACTTAGGGCTTAGGGCTGGGAAATTCCTAAACCCGAACCCGATCCCAACCTCAAATAACCAGGTTTGGTACGAGTATAGGTAAATCGAAATAATCGAATGGTACGAGTATGATCCAATGGATTTTGGTTCGGTTTAATTTAACATGAAACCCGAACAGAAAAACCGAATTAAATGTAATAAGAAAGAAGATACGATATTTATTATTCACTTGTTCTATTTAAAATAAGATTTTCTTAAATTTTCATTGTTTTGATTTGGTTCTTTAGGATTTGGAAACAAGTTTGGTTTCTAAATTTTACATTTTTACTTTGGCTTTGAATTTGGTATTTTAAATTTGGCTTTTAGATGAATTTACTTTTTGATTTAGTTTTCAAGAATTTTTGTTTTGGTATTTTGAATAAAAATTCTATCTCTCTTTATAATTGTTTTTATTTATAGGAGGAGAATAAAACCCAATATTAGAGAATTTGTTATAAGTAATACAAACAATGATAGAACAAAAACACTTCGTTCGATCTATAGGCAAACATGAAGAATAGAAAGTTATCTCCCAATAATCGCCATCCGGTTTGTTGCCACAGTTTTCAAACGCATACGGTTTGGTGGTGAATATATAACCAGAAACAAAGAATATAATGTCATCAGCGGTCAATCGCCATTTAATCCATTATCGGAATTTTCAAGGTGTGAATCTCACACATCTTTTTGATTGATTAATTTTGATCGACTTATTTGATAGAATTGCCGTTGATTAGAAGTAAAAAACAAAGCAAAAGGATTGGTAAAAAAAATCATAATATATAATATATGTGTCAGTTCTAAATATAAAGAAAGTTTATGATTATTATTTTTACCATAATCGTCATTGGTAATAAATTCATTCTTAACCTAGTACCAATTAGAGAAAAATACAGATTAATAAAAACAATATAGACATCCCACCATTGGAAGCTTGAACCCACATTTTCCTAACTACAATTAAATAGTTATACCACTACACCACATTGATTTTCAAAGTGGGGTCCCTTACTCTAGTTAATATATATGTGGCATGAAGCGAAGGCTTCACATGCCTTATAGAAGGGACGGCAAGAACATATGTCGAAGTTGAAAGTGGAGCTTCTTTGTTGTGCTCTTACCACTTTAGGCCCTGAAATTCTTCCCAACAAAGGTTTGTCCAAACTGCCAGTTAGAGGGAACTACGTTCCATGAAGTAGAGGTTCTACGGTCACTGGCTGTGACTCGGAAGGAAAGTGACTGACCAACGAGCACTTCATCAGACTGCCAGTTCTGTCCCCACTTCCTGGTCAAACTCATCCACCCAGTCTTGGACCCTTTCACGCTCAGCTTCACGATGTCTCCTGCTCCCGCCACGTTCGTGATCAGCACCAAATTGAAGTAACGGTGACCCTTGATCGTGAACCTTATCCCTCCACTCTTCTTACATGCCACTCTTTATAAAAACAAATCCCACATTTCTTAAGATTAGCAATTTGAGCCTGAAATTGAGATTCATAAGTGTTAATGTGAAAGTCTATTAATATAGTACCTGCGGTAAGAGACGGGGACAATGCCGGCTCGATACTCGGCGATTTTGAGGAAAACCGGCAGGATAGGTCGAAGTGAGCGCGTGGCGGATTGCACCAGCCGCCATTGTCGCTAGATTGAGCTAAGTTTGGTGGACAAAAGTTGGTTGCGGTTATGAAGACGGAAGGACTACCTGAGTGACACCATTTTGGATCATTGACACATTTTATTTCAAAGCATGCGCCGCAGCTTGAACCACTGTGAACAGCGCTGTGCTCAGCGCGGCCGTGTTCGTTCCGTATCCTTGGCTGTTTAAGTCCTCATACCCGCACGCACCGCCTAAAACAAACCAAAACAAAAATTAATTTGCTTTCTAAAACAAAGTGCTCTGTTTTTTGAAAATGTGTAAAATGAAGTATGGTTGTATGTTTGAAGATAATAAGACTGACCCATGGTACCGGATGCGTCATTGCCGCCGTAGAAAGTGGCGTGAGCGGTTTGCCAAGGACTACCCGAGTAAACTCTGGGGATTCCGGCGTCGGTGAGGCTCAAGAGGAGAAAGAGAGGGAATATGGTTAAGAGAATCGATGGATTAATTGCCATTTTTGCAAGATGTTTTGTGAGTGATTCAAAAGGAGAGGGAGTAAGAAGATTGTTGACTAAAAGGTTGAGAGACTTGAGTCTGGTTGGAAAAATCAGTTTTGAAGATCGGAATTCATATGGGCGGAGAGAAACTCCAAAGTTAGTGGGAGATAGATTATTGGCCGAATTTAGACAGTTTTTCTAGAAAAATACATTATTTAGAAAGTAGATTACAACGTATATAGTGAAAGACATGTTTCATAACCGTTTGTAATCTTATTTTTATTGCAATGAGATGAGACCATAGCTGAGTATTTTATCGGAGTATTTCAGGGATCTATTAATAAAAGACATGATCCATTTACTATAAATAGTTACATAAGAAAATTCGTAAAACTAAATGTTACGGTAAAAAAACAAAACTCTTTGAAAACGAAGAGTTAAGGTAGGTACAAAAATTTGAAACAATTCCGCATTTACTCATGTTCTATTTTCATTACCATTTCAAGAGGTCATAAAATTGGTAATAAAAGGTTGTTGAAACTTCAACGAATGGATGAAGAAGGTCATATTTTCAATTTTATTTAATTGTCTTTGGTTAAGAATAAACGAATTTTAAGTTTTACATTACAGTACTTTGACGGATCTAAATTCTAATCCTAGTAATAAAAGTAAAATCAATAATATATGTGTCTATTCTAAATATAAAGAAAGTTTTTCATTATTTCTACCATAATCGTTATTGGTAATTAGTTCATTTGAAATCTAATACCAATAAATGAAAATTGATTTATGTTGAACGGTAGAGTTATGATTCAAAGATGTGACGCAGTTAAAGAGCTATACATACATGAACCAATACGAATCGAAAGGTGATGACAGTGAGAGACAACTCTTTGATGGATTCTTTAGGTTTGTTATTATATATATGATTTGCTAAATTGTTGTTATTGGGTTCAAAGTGATTTTATTTTCTATGTCGATTTGAATCTGCATTCTACTACTATGAATTGATACGTATTTTCAGCTGTGTATTCTCTATATATATGTTATTGTGACCACATCCACCAACATTTGTTCTGGAAATACCAATTTGTTGGAAATGGTTGAGATATGAGAGCAAAGGAACAATGCTGCGGCTAACGAAGAGTTGACGTAAGAGGAAGTGGTGGTTGGGATGGTACGGGTTCACTGCCGGTTATTTCATAACCATTTTAAAAGCTTACGACCGATCTCCTCCTTATTATGGTTAATGGAGCGCCATAGGACGGACGACCGTCACACACAACAACATTAACCACTTGTTCACTAGGTGACTTCTAACCAGCCATTGGAATGTGACGCACGTTTGCACTGGTTTACTTAGCGGCCTTGTGGCTATCTCATCGATTGTGCGGTTGTAGAGCCTTGGCCAGCCATTGTATGTGGGCTTTGTCGCATCGTGGGTTACAATCGGACTTGACTTGCTACCCCAAAACTTTAAGTTCGATGATCCGCTTCAAGCTGCTCAAGTGCATGGTGGTTTTGGCGCGTGGGGTTTACTATTTACGGGACTTTTCGCTACAAAACGTTATATTAGCGAAGTTTATGGCGGGGAAAGCGCAAGGCCGGATGGTTTGTTGATGGGTGGAGGAGTGAAACGACTTGGTGCACAGATCAGTCATATAATTGCGATCTTTGGGTGGATAACGTTAACAATGGGGTCTTTGTTTTATGGTTTACGTAAGATAAATCTTCTTAGGGTATCAGTGGAAGAGGAGAAAGTTGGAATTGATATGACACGTCACGGTGGGTTTGCTTATGGGTCGCATGTAGAGGATGCAGACTGGGTCAAGCAATGGAACCAAGAAGCTGGGACTGAGACAGGAGCTTGCGTGCGTACCATTTCTCGTTGATCCAATCAAATCAAACAAAAGTCTATATCCTTTTGTACTCTTTTTGTCATTTAAATCGTTTATTTTTGTTTCAACTGTCAAGTAAACCAAATGTCAGCAAAGTAATTAAGAATATTTCTGTCATTGAAATTTATAAATTAAATTAAATTCACTCTGTAAAATCCAATAATTTAAGAGGTATTGCGAAAATTTAATCTAATCATTGTCTTTAATCTGCCAGATTTCATCTATATAAGTATCAAGATTCTTATTAATTAGTAAATGGTTTTCTGTGTGGTTTAGCTATCATATGTTCCGTAGTTCCTTGAAAACTAAAGTTTTACTTTAATAAATTTATGTTAAGATATATTTTTGAATCGGACAGATTCGATAGTGGTAGTAGTAACAGTTTCTCATACCAGTAAAATTTTAATTTTGTAACGAGCAACGCCAAATATATTGTTTTAATTTATTTTGTTGTTTGAGATAAAATAATATAACTCGCTGTACATCCTTTCCGCCGGGGTAAAAAAGTTAAGTTACCATTGGAAGCCGATAACTATAGTCCCCCTAACCTACACATAGGCCCGCCACTGATTAAAATCCTGGATTTTCGAGCGTATTGAAAACAAGTAAAAAAAGTATTGGAACATAAACATTCATGAGTTTACAAAGATCTTAGAAAAAACCCACATATGAACATAATTTAATAGTGTAGTTTTTGCTTATAAAAACGCTGAAAAGCTACATTACCAAAAGCAGTGGGAGCTTCAACCTCATCGACAAGATCCAATCTGGAGCATGAAGATGCAAACAGAACAGAGCTTTTTCTGAACAATTCATATCCATACTATACACTATATAACTGTTGCTTCACCTTCCCGTATCTCCTTATCCGAAGTCCCGACTCTGTGTATAGCTTTCTTGGCCTTTCCAAATGACAAAAATACCTTTACTTAAAAAAAGACTCAAAAATCAAAACTAGATACCACAGCAGATTTCTGATTACCTCTTTATCCCAATCTGTAACTATTGTGATGATGGAAAGAGACACCACTTGAACAACTAAAGCCGATACTATTCCCAACCAAAGCCCCTTTAAAATAAATGCCGAGAACCAAATGATATTTCACTATAAAGCTCTACTCTGTTATCACGATGCTGCAACATTAAAGAATAATCATCTGAGGTTTCTAATCTTACCCGACCACCGAGATGTAAACGGAAACCGAGTAATAACCCCAACGGAACTCCAACTAGATAATATGACCCAAGATTCACACAAGCTCCAATCTTCTGCCATCCACATCCTCTAGCAACCCCTGCAATAAAAAAAAATAGACAACAAGATTTGGTTTTTAACAGAGTTGTTACTCTCATAAAGTTATTTTATTGGACGAACCTGACAGAACGCATTGGAAGCCGTCGAGGAAGTTTCCTGCAGCAACAATCGGTGTCATTGATGCTACGTATTTGATAACTTTTGGATCGTTGCTGAAAGCATATCCTAATTTATTCCGTATCGCTAACAAAACCGATCCAATCATAATACCCTCTGCAATTACTATGGTTACAACCACACGTACAGCTAGTTTCGCCCCTTTTGGATTCCCTGCTCCTAACTCGTTCGATATCCTCGTGCTGTGAGTGAGACAAAAAACAGCGTTACTGAGTTTTGTACAGTTGTCGTTTATATGCTCTTGTTTTGTGTACTGACCTTGCGGTGCCACCAAGGCCAACAGGGATCATCCAGAGAGTTAAAGATGTATTAAGGCTGGAAAAAGTTGCAAATGAATCAGTAAAATCAAGAGAACTAATGAAAAAGTTAGAAATGTAATCAGTCTTTACCAGATTGAAAGAGTTGAAGTTTCTAAAACCGGATTAGGAAGTAGGCCTGACAAGAGAACCAAAAGCTCGAACGACCATAGCTCTAAGCTAATCCACCATACACATACCACAGAATCATGAAACTGGAAGCAAGACTAAGAGAGAAATATGGAGTAAGTATCATGGAATGAGAACAAATGTACCAGACCATAACCGCAGAAGGGAAACCAAGCTTCATAAAAGCAGGGATGTGACTGAGAGCTTCTCTGGAGAAACCAGTCCATGTTTGAGAGCAAGAAGCTGAGAACTTGACGTAACAAGAGAGGAGAGTGACATTGACCCAATAAGAGACTGAAATAGCCAGAGCAGCTCCTTTATATCCTAAACCAGTCTTCAACACGAACACCCAACAGAGAAGCACGTGAAGAAAAGTAGTGATTCCAGAACATACAAATACAGGAAACACATTGTTTTGCGTTTGCAAGAACCTATTTAAGCATTGAAGAAGCGCGTAGGCGAAGAGGCTCGGAATCATGTATTTTGCGTATGAACCTGCGAGTCTCGCGATGGATTTGTCTTGGTGAACGAAGATTAGAATTTCCTCTGTGTAAGCCCAGACAATCGAGAGAGGAATTGCGAGTACGAGTAGAACAAACATCGCTCTCTGCATGTAAATCCCTAATGTCTCATACATCTTTGCTCCGTAAGATTGACCACAAAGTGTTTCTAACGCACTCGCTGTGCCCATCTGTTGCATAAATTGAATCAATCTCCTTTGAAATCGATCTTACTTTAGGTTTTATTGTTTCTTCTCTTTCGAATTTCTCCACCAGAGTGGGAGATAAGTGAGACCGAATTTAAAATTTCGGAGATTATGAAGACAGAGAGAAGAGGCTACGAACCAGGAAAGTGAAGCCGGTGACGGAGGCGAAGGAGGTGGCAATGGAGGCGGCGGAGAGAGGAAGTGAGCCGAGGTGGCCGACGAACATGACGGAGATGACTTGGAGAGAGTATTGGAGGAGGCTTACGCCGATGAGTGGTGCAGAGAGCCAAAACTGCTTCTTCACCTCTTCCTTTACACTGAGAATGTGACTGTTCCCGTGTTGAGCCGCCGGCGAAATTGTTGTATTCTCCGGCTTTTGAATTTGACTTCTGCGGCACATTAGAGAAAATGATCCTACAGTTTAACCAAATATTTTCTCTTGTTTTTTATGTTAATGTTGGAAGCTGTTGGTTATAACTTAATTATCAATCGCTATTAATTAATCATCACTATACAAATTAAAATTTGTGCTTTGACTAACTATTACTAGTTTGATATTCTATTCAGATTTCAAAATCTTGATATTGACCGACCTTTTTTTGTTTCTCTTTTCTTTGTTTGTTCGTTAACCTTCCGTCAAAGTCCACAGTCCTCTCACAGGATTTTTCTTACTGAATCCGAATATCATTAAACGAAAATAAATATCTACAAGGACATAGAACAACGAATACTTTAGTTGAAATCAATAGATATTTCTTTTAATTAAATAAGGAACCAGGCAATATCAACTGCTATTTTCATTACCTTTTCTTACTACAAATAAAAATTTCTAAAAAATATCATAAAAGACTTTCGCATTAAAAAGATAGGTTACAAATTAGCTATGGAATTTTTTTGGTCATGAAAAATCAGAACTGATCATTGCAAAAAAATCTCTGTCAAATCCAGCGCAAAAATCATTTCTCCGACCGGCTAAAAGTGGCAGACATCTTTCCCAAACCAAACCACTCATAAAGCTTCTCAATACAATGAAGTATCTGATGTAGAGATTGACATGTTCTTAAATAATCACAACAGTCGAAGATCCAAATCAAAAAGTTTCTCATCCACAATTAGAAATCTGTCCCAAATAGAAAAAAAGCAATACAATATATGTATAAAGAATCTAAACCAAACCCAATTCCATTGTTCGTTTCTTCTCATTCTTGATGCTCTCTCGAACTCGATTATTTACTGTAAACAGGTTTTTGTGTAATAGATTTTACATTACAAAAAAAAAATTGACATTTGTTCATTAAATTTGAAATGGTGTAATCAATATTCACAAATACATTACCTTTGTTCATTGAATTGAAATGGTGTAATAAAATTCACACATTACATTACAAAAGATTTAAAAAAACGAATGAATGAAATGGAACTTAACTCAATTCTCATAAGCTATAAACCGGTTTTGGTCCAGTTGATAATGGAGAAGGAATGTCTTCTGGCGCGCGGACCGGCTTCACCCACCGGCCAGTCTGTTTGTTGAGAATCAGACCCTTATGTGCCACTTGGTACCAACATTCAGGTATTCTTAGATCATCCAATAACATATCTGTGCTCTTGTTCACAGACGCAACGTCCCTCCTTGCATTAACCCTAAATCCAGATTTCTTGCCGTGAAAGCCATCCAAAACATGGAGATATATCTCGAGATTATGACATCCCGCGAGGTCTGAGTCGCGTTTTACGTAAGGAGAACTGAATACATCGAGCTTAAGCTGCGTTCCGACGTGCCTGTAGACCCAATTGAGCCTCGAAGTTATCGGGTTGAGTTTGTTGAGAACCTTGTTGAACACGATACCAGGAAGCTTAGGGACAATGTCTTGCTTGTTCACCACGCGTAACACCTTAACACCTAAGTTGTTTAGCCTTTCCTTGAATGCCAAATTTCCTACTCTCGGCGCACCAAAGGAGATCACAGAGACGTTACCAGATAAAGCTGGAACATCTCTGGCCGCCTCGTAAGCGTTCAAAAGTGCTAACGCACCACCAAGGCTATGACCCGTCACGGTTAGGCTCACCTCTTCGCCTCTACCCTTAAAAAAATCCACTAGCCGCTTCACCTCCTCCATCGTCTGCTCAGATGCGCTCTGTTTATTGTACCTTGTGTGCTCACTTTTGGAGTTGTAGATACTGAAAAAACCGCTTTGGACTTTGACCATATTCTTGCCATGTTGGCCCTCGCAATCAAACGGCTCTTTACTGGTTCTAAGATCCATGAACCATTCCGTGGGAGTCACGGTTCCACGCCACGCTACAACAATGTCTCTACGACCAATCCTCAACGACTCTCGGTCTCCACTCACTGCTACAAACCCCATCCAGTTGGAATCTTTGCTCCACGTCTCTCCTAAAGCTGAGCTTAAGAACCACTGAGGAACATCGACATGGGACATCGCGTAAATGTATTTGGTTACCTTGTAACCATGTCTGGTTAGACCAAGCTCTTCGAAGAGTTTGTTCCTGTTGTATCTACTGCTTCCGCAGAATTCTGATAAAGGATCAAAATCGAGTGAATCATAGACTGATTCCACGAATTCACCGTATTTAGTTACTTCTCTCCTTAGCCATGGATGCAGGGGATTGAGAAGATTCTCCCAATTGTTTTTACCGTGGAGATCACGCCACACTTTTGATATGTTTTCCCTTGGAGACGCAGCTGGAGTCATTAGATCGCCGCGGTCTAGGAAATCTGCGGCTGAGTATTTCGGAAGCTGAAGTAGAAACGCCAGCGATTTGGTCGAGTCGTTGGAAATTTTGCAGATCCTCCGGGCCACTTCGGCTAATTCTTGCTCTTGGTTTCGTGATTTCACGTGTGTGAGGCGTTTCTTGGTTGATAAAAAACCTGGAAGATGTGACCTGACCTGGATCTTGATGGCCTTCCATGTCAGCTTCAACTTCTGCTTCAATCTCCAGACCCGTTTTGTTCTTCGTCTTCTTAGCTTTCTCAATGGAGTTTTGAGCGGTGACTTCTCCATTTCTGAGTTTCGTTTATTTTTTTGGTCGTGGAATTATTCAGGTGATGATAAATGTTGTGCTGTGGTGTATCAAGAAGGAGATCGATGTGATTATTTGGAACTGATCCACATGTGTTTTTTATATATATGCCAAGGATGTATGGGACCACACGCACATATATAACTTCGGGGAAGATTCTCAAATCCTAGACGAGGAAAAAACGTTTGACCCGGTCTAATTATTACACTCCGGTATGGAATTTCTAGTAAAATAATCCGGTTTAGTATTTATATGTGGTGTGATTTAGCCTAGTGGTTGCTAATAGAACCAGACTCCCAGTCAACTCTTGACCGGTTTGGTTTTCTAAAATTTCTCTGGGAAACGTTTGAAGTCAAGAACACCATTTCTTATTTTCTTGCGTTTGGTTGGTCAAAGTAAAAATAATACGCCATGTTGAAGGTTTCTTACTATTTATTTTCGTGGCAGCTTTAAGATTTAACAATTACGGCTGCCTTAATATACATATATTTGTGGAAATAATCATGATTGTGTGTTAGGGAAAGCAAGTGATGCAAGAACAAGAGTCTCCTGTGTCGGCTTTTGTGTTAGGTTATATAATTCCAATTTTCGGCAAGTAACGAGTCAATTTTCAATGACTTACAACTTTCCTATTAATATCAATGTTAAAATTTTCAACTTTTTTGATTTTTGACAAAAAAAAATACATAATCCATAGAAAAATAGAGTAAAAACAACAACACAATCAACATCAAGGAGCATGCCGAAAAATGAAACCAATAGTTTGATGGAACAAAAACTTTGCTACAAATTTTTTCGCGGACGACCACGATTCAAAACCAACCCTCGAAACCTTAACTAAAGTAGTGCTTAGGATTTCTCCGAAACAAGACACAATTTGAATCCTGTATAAAGAGCAACCAAAGTAAAAAAAAAAAAATGCCTTTGGAAAATGAATAAAAAAAAAGTAATGCCGTTTTAAGAGACGAGAGCCAGAGAAGCCGTCTCTACAATCAAAATCTGAGCTTGCTACAACAATCCTCCAAATATGTCTCCCCATAGGAGAGTAAAAGGCTCGAAAAAGGAGTATATGTGGCATAAATCTTCCATCTTGCTATATATCACATCGCCTCAAAACCCAATTCACCCACCAACTTCACATGCAAGAAAGCACTCCCTATCAAAACCTAAACGAACAAATCAGAGAGCAAAACAAAACAAAATAGAAAATAACAAGCCACAACGGAAGTCTAAGATGAAATCGAGAACAGAAACATGAACCAAAGCAAAGTAAAAATGATTTAAATTGAAATAAAAAAGTAATTAAAACGCAGTGGGTTGTTTCAATTGTTTGAGAATGTTAAGTTCAAAGAATTTTTAGGGAAATCTAAGAAAATTATATAGCTTCTCTAGATATTCAATTAGGACCGGTTCCATAACTCTTATCGTGTAAATTCAATCATTAAACTCTCATTTCAATGATTAATTTCATCTAACAATCTAGATCAAAAATCTCTTTGCTAATCTACTAAAAATACATGAGTTTTAGTATAGATTTAGATCTATTCACGAATGCAAAATTGTTTGTTGTGAGGCTGTTGCTCACCACATATATTTTTAGAGTAATTTATCTTTGAATTCGACCTAAACTCTTAAATCTAATTAGCTATTCCATTTGTAAGCTACTCCAATTCATTCTAATTTAGTTCCAAAAGCTCAAACTCATCTATAGACATGTAAAACCTATAAAACACATGAAAGACAATAAAAAGACTATATAAACTAATATGAGTTAGACATTAAAGATTAAGAAATGAAACAAGCTATAAAATAATAATGAGACAAAGGAAGAAAGGACATACAATCATTTTCACTCTTACATACACACTAAACTCTACATTTTCTCTCTTTCTCGTCTCATCACTCAAATAGTACATGTAGTTTTGTTCTTCATATACTCACACTCAATAAATTAGTTGATTTGTACTCATATATTTTTTTGCATGCTTAGTTGGCTTCATCATACACTCCTTGTTCAAACTCGATCGATTCCATCTCGTCTAGCATTCAGTCATTTGTTAATAAAAATAATCTAGTTCCTAAATCACTAAATCAACTACAAATCTTTGACTGTGGACTTTTAACACCACAAACATCATGATGCTATGGTTTCCAAGGTTGACATTGGTTGGAAAATTATGATTAGCATATTTTCGCTATAGATATCAATTCTTCATCATGCATCTTTTCTTTTGCGGAAAAAAAACCTACACGCGTCTCAAACTAATTAAGAATTTATTAAAGTCGACTCAACATTAAATCTCACATAAATGTATTTACAAACAAAAGACATTTCACAAACGACTCCACATCCGAAATAAAAGACAGTTGTAGCTAGTGTGGCATAAAAGATAACACAAGATCGATGGAAGAGCAAAGTCTTTCCCAAAGAAATCAACAAGACATGTGCGTAGAATCATTCCTCAAATTTTTCTATCATATGTTCATCCTATGTTTACAGGCAATGCTAGCAACAACAAAAAATATGCGAAAAAAAAAAATTGTTTGTAAAATGTGAAATCTGACCCAAACAATGTATATTAATTTTAGGCTTTTACTAACAAAAGCTTTTATCGTAATTATGAATATTCCATCAAAATCTTTGAAACATTAATAAAAGATATATAAACACTTTTTGGAAAATCTAAATACTCATAATTTTACAAATATATCACTATTATATGGCACAACAGAAATGATACTAAATTGCACACTTTTTCGTACACATTTTTATTTTGCATCTCGATTAATGTATGGAAGATACATAAGATAAGTGATTGGAAAGTTAAAAGAATATATGACGGTGGAGATGGGGCATCCACTAAATTAGGCCAAGGAATTTTCATGGGAAACGAAAGTATTCAGAGCCGATCTGGGCCGTCAAAACTATAGTTTGAATCTAAGAGGAATACGTGGCCCAACGAAACTGTATCATGATTGAACCGAGGAACAGACGACTAGACCCCACAGGGTTTGTTCACCAACCTCCGTGGGCCCTATAGCTGAAGTGTCCATCTCAGAAAGCGGATTTTCTTCCTTTTAAAGAAGACAAACATCCCCTCTTTACTCATTTTATTTTTAATTAGAATCAAATTACTAAAATCTAAATTTCTCAATACTTATGGTATTTCAAGTAAAAAAAACCAAACAATATAGTTGTAGTTATAGGTATATGATATGTTAAATTAGAATTACATGGTTTATTATAAAGAGGTACAGGTCGAAAAGAAAAAGGAGACCAAATTAAATAAAATTACTAAAAAGTAGAATATATATTCTAATTAACAAAACAAAAAAGAGAGTTATTTTCTATGAACAACAAAGTCTTTTCTAGAAGTTATTTCAGCAACTAAAGAATTAAAGCTTTTGACTAATTTTGTCAATAATATACACAAATTCACACTTAAAACACCAAATGTACGCTATGGGTAAAAAGAAAAACACCAATAGTTTCATCACAGATACGCATGCGTTTCGTTTCCATCTTCCTATATATATACACAGTCACATAAAACATAATCATCAAAAGCATCAAAAAAAGAAGATCAAAGACGCATAGAAAGAAAAAAAGAGAGAATCAGAAAATGGGAAAAATGGAGGTAGAGAGGAAAGTAACAGGTTGGGCTGCAAGAGATCCATCTGGGATTCTTTCTCCTTACACTTACACTCTCAGGTTCAAATCTATCTTCTTCGATCTTTCTTTTATTTGTTTTCAATTTTCATCATTTTGGATTTATTGAATTGATCGAGCAGAGAGACGGGACCCGAGGATGTACACATCAGAATCATATGCTGTGGAATCTGTCACACAGATCTTCATCAAACCAAAAACGATCTGGGCATGTCTAATTATCCCATGGTTCCTGGGTAATTCTTTCTTCTTCATTCTTCTGATGATAATGAAGTCTAGAATTGAATCTGAAATGGAGTTGATGATGTTTCACAGGCACGAGGTGGTAGGGGAAGTGATGGAGGTGGGATCAGGTGTGAGCAAGTTCACCGTAGGGGATATAGTCGGAGTTGGTTGTCTGGTTGGATGTTGCGGAGGTTGTAGCCCTTGCGAGAGAGATCTGGAACAGTATTGTCCGAAGAAGATATGGAGTTACAATGATGTTTACTTCGATGGTCAACCTACACAAGGCGGTTTCGCTAAATCCACCGTCGTTCACCAAAAGTAAAACACTCTTCTTCTTCTAACTCTTATAATTTTCTATTCTGCAGAGAACTTTAGATTTTGGTAAAGTATTCTAAAGATTTTTTTATTGGATTTTGGGTTTTTTTTTATTTGAATTTTAATCATAATAATCTTGTGTTATTTGTTTATTATTATTAATAAATTCTGTGGGAAATCATGTCTTATTCAATTAATTTGTATTAAATACAATTTGAAATTATTGGGAAAATAGGTTGAAATTTAACACACAAACTTGGTCTTTTTCAACTAACGATTTTGAAATACAAACCACCAATAAATTTATTTTTTATTTACCTTAAAAAATACAACCTAACATTTGGACATAGAATATAAAAATACTAAATTACTCCAGAATCAAAGAGCGGCATATAAATTATTCTAAAGATTTAGGTTTTGGGTTTCTTGTGGAAGAGGTTAGGGTATGTATGGTGGCTAAAAGGGTTAACTTCTTTTCAGGTTTGTGGTGAAGATTCCAGAAGGAATGGCGGCTGAGCAGGCTGCGCCGCTACTATGCGCTGGTGT
Source organism: Euclidium syriacum (assembly GCA_900116095.1). NCBI lineage: Eukaryota > Viridiplantae > Streptophyta > Magnoliopsida > Brassicales > Brassicaceae > Euclidium > Euclidium syriacum. The sequence continues at coordinate 13,602,220 of FPAK01000004.1, forward strand.
GACTGTGTACAGTCCACTAAGCCACTTCGGTTTGAAGAAACCAGGGCTAAGAGGAGGCATACTAGGGTTAGGTGGAGTTGGTCACATGGGTGTGAAAATAGCCAAAGCAATGGGTCACCATGTAACTGTCATAAGCTCATCAAACAAGAAGAGAGAAGAAGCTTTACAAGATCTTGGAGCAGATGATTACGTTATCGGATCAGACCAATCGAAAATGACCGAATTAGCGGATTCGTTGGATTACATAATCGACACTGTCCCTGTTCATCATGCACTTGAGCCTTATTTGGCTCTGCTTAGGCTTGATGGGAAGCTCATCCTCATGGGAGTCATCAGCAATCCCATGCAGTTTCTTACGCCTATGGTTATGCTTGGTGAGTCAATTACTTAAAAAACAATAATTGAGTAATGTAAGATAACTGAATTGATTAGAACCTTTTATTGATGATTGTGATTTTTGTAATTAGGGAGGAAAGTGATTACGGGGAGCTTCATAGGGAGCATGAAGGAAACAGAGGAGATGCTTGAGTTTTGTAGAGAAAAGGGATTGAGTTCGATGATCGAAACTGTGAAGATGGATTACGTGAACACTGCGTTTGAGAGACTCGAGAAGAACGATGTGCGTTATAGGTTTGTTGTTGATGTCGAAGGAAGCAAACTCGAGGCTTGAATTCATGAAACTCGAGGACTTTTTTTACATACTCGGTTTTTAAATTTGAGTTACTTTTATGTTTGTTTGTGAGTATTTTCATGAAAAAGTGGTAAGAGAAATAATGATACTGGGGACTAGAAAGAAAAGAAATAAGTATTTGTTTGAGCATTTTTAACTTTTGAGACACTTATTTGATGCGTTACTTAAACCTTAATTCGGGATTGGGTCGGACTCGGACAAGAAATAAATAAATAAACAAATATTATTGGGACTAAAAGCGAAATCCAACTAAAAGATAGCCTTGGTTGTTGAGAATGTTAAGAGATGAGGGATTTGGTTTGATAACAATATGCAAATTTAGTGATGTCATGTTATCAAAGCGAATGTTATAGGTAGATTAAGGGAGACTAATTTAGAAAACGCCACTGAATTTCTATAATATCTATATAATACACAAAATAACATTGCTGGTTGGTTAATTATAAACCTATTTATATATGTAAAAGATAAATATGCATATTTGGTGAACCAAATTAGTCAAAATGCGTGGTGGGTAGATAAAGACATATGTCTCTGTGCTACTAGTTTTTGGACCAGACGTGAGAAGCGGAAGCCCAGCGAGAATATTTAGGTTTTAAAGTTTGAATTCACTACCCGTTTGACGGTCTTATATAATTACCAAAAACTTATAGTTACCCGTTCCTTTGTCTTATAGGATAGAAACTTTTAAGCCAAAATTCATACATCCATCCCTAGATTCATGTCAGCTTTTAATAATTTAATCATTCCAGCTACCGCTCGACCTTGTAAGATCTCTTGGATTACCACAAGGGTCGAGTTACCGACCTCTAGTAACTGTATTTACGGTTTTTTTTTTTTCTTTGTGGTAATTGTCTCTCTTGTTTTGGATCTTATGAGGCGAGTAAGGGTTTGTCTTTCATTCTCAACATGGCCATGGGCAACAATCCAAGTACATTAGTGAACTTCGACTGACGGTTTGATTGCATGAAAACGGTAGCTAGTGGCTTGCGTGTGGCTCAATATATCCGGATCCAGTCTTTGCCTGAGGACGGCGAGAAGATGGTGTAGAGCTGAGGTGGGTCACGTGGATTCCGGTTAGCGTGATTGGCTTTACAAGGAGGTGTGACGCCTCTGTCTCTTTGTGCTACCCATTATTAACGATAGTCGCTCACATGTCTTTCAAAATATTGGAAATTTTATTTGCTTTTCCAAAAGTCCCTAGCCGTTTTAAAAACTTTGGACAACCATGTTCTTAAAGAGTATGAGGCATATCATCAAATTGAAACACATTTCTAAAACCCCTCTCCAATTTTTATCTCCACATTCTCACTTCAACTCTTAAGAACATTTACCTATGTTTTATAGTTAACTTTTTGTGTGTTTACCTCGTTGTGCGGCTTAGATCTTCGCTATAGTCATGTTTTGCTATTCGTGGGTTAGTTTCTTTGATTTTCCGCCATGGGTCGATAATCGAAATCTATTCTAGATTTAAAACTCAAACGGGTTTAGATATTTGTGCTTGGTTTGGTATTGTAAGTTTTAGGCCATGTGTTATTGTTGTTTGTCTTAGGTTTCTTCTTGCGGAATCTTTTGGTGGTTAAAACCAAATCGATCCTTCCTCACCCTTATATGGCCTCAAAGTGGGTTTGTGGGGACAATTTGGTAGCATCTTTTTTTTTTCCGTTTCCTCCACAAGAATCGATCTTTAAATTAGATCGACATCTTTTTTTTTTTTTGCTCCAAACCGGAACTGAGTTGACTAGATTCGACTTCTACTGTTTTGGTGCCGTCTTCACTTAGATTGTTCGAACAATCTTATCATGGAAGGATAAGCTTATCAGTTTTTGTTGTAAACAAGGTTTCAGTTGAGAAGTCTATTCGTCCTTAGCAAGGACTAAAAGACTAGAAGACTCCAACTTCGTGGGAGGATTTCCCGACGATCTCCAACGACTTTTAATCTTCTTAATTAAAGTTTCAATAGGATAGAAAGAAGAGACTTGTGGCAATATTATTTGGTATATGTGTATTTGGGTTATAGTTTTTAGTGTTTTCTTTCTTTTAGACTCCTCATCTTTAGGACTTTGTATTCGGATGACATGATCATGCCGACATTGTGTATCACATAAATATTCGGCAATTCTATTTTTACGCGTATTTTAACGTAATTTAGTTGGAAAAAAAATCAATTTTCCTAAGATGTCTCATTAACTTTTGTAAAATTAATATATTTTCTACAATAAAAGTTGGCAATATATCTTTAAAACATGTAATCCAATTCTGTGTGGGAGGAAGGGTATGAGTGGCCATTGATCTATCGCATTGGCTATAAGCCTCCGACAATAAAAAACAAGGCATTGAATGGATGAAATTATTTCCAGAGTTTTTAGTTCATTTAAAAACACAAACTCTTTGCCAAATAGTAGATGCAAGGCGACCAAGAACATATATACACAAAAGAAATTATCGCCCTAGAATTAATATTTTAACGCCACTTTTGGAGAAGATGAAAATTAGATACTTTTACATGAAAAAGGACAAAAAATATACGTGATGCATCCAAAAATATTAGACCGGTCATTGTGAGAGACGTGCATTGAGAAAAACATATTCCAAATAACCTGTAAATCCCCAAATTTCTTTATCGGAAAAGAAAATTAAGAAAGCGAGCGAAAAGTAGACGACACCAACCCGTGATCGTCATGTCTACACCAGCAGATTGAGTTAATTTATATATTATACTTTTTACTTGTATCCAAAAAATCTTACCATGTGTATTTTAAAAATGGACTAGGTTTAATCCCCATCATATCTATAGGGCCCATTTTTAGATTTGCACATGTGAGATTTTTTATGATCACCGTTTGTAATTAGTTTTTCAAAAATAAACCTCAACTTAACCGGTGATGAATATTAGTTCATTTTTCCATATTTATTTATTATATTTTGTTATTATATAATTTTTATTTAGAAATTATTTTATGAAAGATGAGGATAACTGACATGTCAGTCTTGTGTCCTTGTTTTGTCTTTGATTTATGTATGGTTCATTTCACACGAAGCCCTTGTTTGGGTAAAAACCTAAACGGATTTTATTTTTAACAGCTAAAGAGGACAAAGTATACTAAATAAAAAAAATACCAGTCACACATGACATAATGTACCATTACCTCAATATTAACCGTTAAATAAAAAAACTCAAATGGATGTACATACAAGTAATTTTCAAAACTATTTGTTTTCCACATATTGGGAAACCTACTGGTTAGTTCCTTTCCTTTTTATATATAGTAAAAAATAAACCCAAAAAAGCATACGGTAATAATTATTCTGTCTCCCATGAATAAAGTAAATAATAGTATTACATAGCTGCTTCGTTTACACTGGTGAATGTGATCCAGAATCATTGATTCTACACCTTGTCCCATGTCTAGTCAAAAGCTTCTTTAATCAACTCCGCTTCATTAAGAAACTCTCTCTCTTTATCTCCTTTCTCTTTCTATTTCTATCTCCACAAGATTTGGTTACCAGAACAACTATTACTTTGCAGTGGTTCAGTTCAACCTCTCTCTCTCTCTGTTATGAATATGCAGAGCCATATGTAATAATTAGAGAAGCAGATATACCAAAAGAACCTGAAAAAATCCATGACTTTCAACAGAAGCAATCTCTTCTCATTATTATTCCTCTTCATCCTTCTTCTTGTCCCCACACAACTCCAAGCTCTTAACTCTGATGGTGTTCTTCTTCTCTCTTTCAAATACTCCATCCTCAGTGACCCTCTCTCTGTTCTCAAAAACTGGAACTACGACGATGATACACCATGTTTGTGGACAGGTGTCACTTGTACGGAGCTTGGGAAGCCCAGCACACCAGATATGTTCAGAGTCACTAGTTTGGTTCTTCCAAACAAACACCTTCTTGGTTCCGTCACTCCTGACTTGTTCTCCATCTCACATCTAAGGATTTTGGATCTGTCCGGAAATTTCTTCAACGGGTCACTCCCAGACTCGTTGTTCAACGCCACTGAGCTTCGGGTTATCTCCCTTGGAAGTAACAATCTCTCTGGTGATTTGCCTAAGAGTATCAACACTGTGACTAGTCTCCAGCTCTTGAATCTCTCTGCTAACGCATTTACTGGACAAATTCCGGCCAACCTCTCACTTCTCAAGAATCTAACTGTCTTTTCCTTGACCAAGAACTCCTTCTCAGGTGATATTCCAAGTGGGTTTGAAGCAGTACAGGTTCTTGATCTTTCATCAAATCTCCTCAACGGTTCTCTTCCTAAGAATTTGGGAGGAAGAAGTTTGCAATACTTAAACTTATCACACAACAAAGTCTTGGGAGTGATTCCTCCAGGTTTTGCAGAGAAATTTCCAGCGAAAGCCACAGTCGATCTCTCCTCTAACAACCTCACAGGCCCAATCCCTGGTTCTCCTTCTTTACTAAACCAAAAGGTCGAGTCTTTTTCTGGTAACCAAGAGTTGTGTGGGAAGCCATTGAAGATCCTTTGTTCAATTCCTTCTACTCTTTCAAACCCTCCAAATATCTCTGAAACTGAGACTACTTCACCGGCAATAGCGGTCAAGCCCAGAAGCTCGGCTCCGACAAACCCTTTAACAGAAACACCAAATCAGATTGCAAAAAGCAAGCTAAAGCCAAGCACCATTGTTGGAATCACAGTCGGAGATATAGCTGCTCTAGCTATCATTGGTCTATTCATACTCTACGTATACCAGGTCAGGAAACGCAGACGCGACCCTGAATCCAGCTCATTCAGCTTCTTCAAACACTTTCTGGAGAAAAACGAAGCGAAGAAGTCCAATCACCAACCGAAACCAAACTCCACGGAGGTCACAGTCGCAGTCGCAGTCGCAGCATCACCTGATGCAAAATCGGCATGTGGTTCGTGTATGACCTTAAACGGAAGGTACGACGAGACATCAACATCAGAGAGCGACGTGGAGAACCAGCAAACCGTTCAGGCATTCGATCGAACACATAGTGAGCGACTGAGAAAGAGCCCCCAAACTCAACTAGTGACAGTCGACGGCGAGACTCGGCTGGATCTAGACACTCTGCTTAAGGCATCTGCTTACATACTGGGGACCACCGGAACCGGAATCATGTACAAGGCGGTTCTGGATAACGGCACGGCATTCACGGTGCGTCGGATCGAGACAGAGAACTGTGCGGCGGCGAAACTCAAGGAATTCGAACGGGAGGTTCGTGCCATCGCTAAGCTTCGACACTCGAATCTCGTCAGAATTCGTGGGTTTTGTTGGGGAAATGACGAGAAGCTTCTAATCTCCGACTATGTCCCGAATGGCAGCCTCCTTTTTTTCTTCACCGCCGGTAAGTACTCTCTATCTCTATTTCTTCCGGCGCACCAAGTCAAAAATGACTCTTTTCCCTAAAACACGCCTATCTTTTGGCGCAATTTAGCACCTTAAAATACGCTTATAACTTACCTTTAACACACTCCTTTTGTTCCCATAAAAACAGCAAAGGCAAGCTCAAGTTCGTCTTCTTCGTCATTACAAAGCCCTCTTTGTTTTGAGGCACGACTCAAGATAGCAAGAGGAATAGCTCGAGGACTATCTTACATCAACGAGAAAAAACACGTGCACGGTAACATCAAGCCCAATAACATTCTCTTGAACGCTGAGAACGAGGCCATCATCACTGATCTGGGGCTAGACCGTCTCATGACATCGGCGCGTGAATCTCAGACCGCTGGACCAACTTCAAGCTCACCGTACCAACCACCGGAATGCTCTACGAGCCAGAAACCAAACCCGAAATGGGACGTTTATTCCTTCGGCGTCATACTCTTAGAACTTCTCACGGGCCAAGTTTTCTCGGTCGATCAAGATATAGATCAGTGGTCAGACTTAGCCGGTTCCGAAGCGGAAGAGAAAGGCCGGATCTTGAGGTTAATTGACGGTGCAATTAAGAGCGATGTGGCTCGCCGCGAGAATGCTGCAATAGCTTGCTTCGAGTTAGGGATTGGGTGTGTCTCTTCCTTGCCTCAGAAGCGACCGTCCATGAAAGAAGTAGTGCAAGTGTTAGAGAAAATCATGAGTGTTTAGTTGTTTCTACTAGTTTGATTTCTGAGTATAGTAGCCTAAGTCGTTTGCAATATAGAAAGTGGCTTTTATAAATTTGATTCCTGTGTTTTAGATTTGTTGTTTCAGCTTCATTGTCCCATAAGATGTGTATTTCTAACTCTTTTTGTTTTGCTTTTAGTTAAATAAAAATCTATTTTCTAGAAAATACAATACGTTCTAACACTTTAAAGAGTCACACTTGCATAATCTTAGACTTATTGAATTGTTCAACAACGAAGCATTGTTATCACCAAGAATAACAAATTTCTTCATCCAAATCCTTATATACTTCACAATAACTGAAACATGTTAATGCCCCTCCTCATTTGATCCACACGCTCTAAAAACCTGTCGCAAATTAGCTTTGATATTACTAAATTTTCCGCAATTATAATATTTTGTAGATCGATGACAAAGATGATCTTGTTCTCTGCCTTTTTTTTGTCTTCCATATGTTGCATCAGGATTTTCCTCAATAGTCTTTGTCCCCTTCTTTTTATGCAAACATGTTTCATCCTTCTTCTTGCCACTATTCCCTACTCTAGGGCGTGTTACAAAATCAGCACACACAACTTGTTCTAGTTCCTGAACCAACCTTTGTTTCAGTTTTTTTTTGTCTCCAAACGTGTTCTAGTAGTACTGACTTTTGTTTCAGTCTATGTACTCACTTTTGTTCCAGCTATCATCTTAGAACCTCTTGATTTTGTTCCACTACTTGTTTCAGCAACCGTTTTCTTAGCAACACTTAAAAGGCTGTGCCATCCAAATTTTCAGAATGTGATTTAACGTTTCTGTCTTCAGGTTTTATAGATCCATGAAGAGCCACAATGTTTTGCAAATCTTTATCCTTTTCTTCGTCTGATTCTTTATCACTATGACTTTTTAAAACCTTCTTGACTCTTGTTTGTTGTGAATCTTAAGATGTCCAAAACCATGACACTCCTAAGGTATTTTTTCCATGCTTAAGGTAACCATTTCGTCCAGCTTTTGCCTTTTTTTGCATGCTTTTGCCTTTTTCAGCACTTTTTACCAACTAAACCGAAATTATATTCAAATAAATAAGACTAAAAATACCGGAAACATTGAACTCAATTTGGTCCGATTTCGGTAACAATTCTCTTAAACCAGTGGAAACCGAACCAAGTTCCAAATGTCCACGCCTTCATCATTCACATTCATGGCCATCACTCATCAATCATCATCAATTTCTTCTCCGCTCGCTTTCACCAAACTTTCTCAGACCAGACACTCGAGTCAGCTCATTTCTGTGGTGTGAATCAATACAGTCACTGAGCATTTTTCAATAACTCTGGAAAAAGAGTTTCCACCAAAGACAATTTTGGTTAAATAACATCTCTACCAAAGAGATCGGAAAAAAATGGAAGGAGGATCAACCACTTCCGGTGCAGAGGCACCTGAGATCCAACCTCCAATTCCCCCAAATCAGATCTTCATTCTCTCAGGGCAAAGCAACATGGCCGGACGCGGCGGCGTCGTCAAGGACCACCACCACAATCGTTGGGTATGGAATGAAATCGTTCCGCCGGAATGCGCACCGGATACCTCAATTCTCCGCCTGAGTGCAGATCTTCGGTGGGAGGAAGCTCACGAGCCGCTCCACGTTGACATCGACACCGGAAAAGTATGCGGAGTAGGTCCAGGGATGGCGTTCGCAAACGCGGTGAAGAACCGGTTGGACACAGATTCGGCCGTGATCGGACTGGTTCCGTGCGCTTCCGGTGGAACGGCGATAAAAGAGTGGGCGCGTGGGAGTCACTTGTACGAGACGATGGTTAAGAGGACAAATGAGAGCAGGAAATGCGGCGGAGAGATCAAGGCTGTGTTGTGGTATCAAGGAGAGAGTGACGTGTTGGACATCCGCGACGCCGAGAGCTACGGAAGCAATATGGACCGTCTGATTAAGAATCTCCGTCATGATCTCGCCCTCCCTTCTCTTCCCATTATTCAGGTCTCTCTCCTTTTCTTCTCTAACGATTTAGAAAGAGATATCTTTTTGAAACGGTTTTGATTAGTGATGATGGTGGTTTGATGGAAGCAGGTGGCAATAGCATCAGGAGGAGGATACATAGATAAGGTGAGAGAAGCACAGTTAGGTCTGAAGCTTTCGAATGTAGTCTGTGTAGATGCTAAAGGATTGCTGCTAAAGCCCGACAATCTTCACTTAACCACTGAAGCTCAAGTCCAGCTCGGTCTCTCCTTAGCACAAGCTTACCTTTCCAACTTCTCTTAGAGAATCAATCAAGTAAGTTTTTGCGTCTTAATTAATCTTCATGACTCTCTCCATATGTTTGTAGATTGGTTACAAATATAGAGAAGCTTGACATGTACATGTAGCTTAGATATGTTATTTATTGTGATGAGACGATCAATAATAGAGTATCACATGGCATGGCTTGATTGTTGAATATGTGAATAGAGATTTGAGTTTGTATTTTTGGATTTTCAGTTTATCCAGGATGAGGATTGGGTGCTTGGTGAGAAATTACAGATTTTCCCTATGCTCTAGCAGAAATGACTAGTGAGAATTTGAACTTTGTTAATGTTTTGTGTTACTTGTGTATTCTCTACATCTCCCAAAAAGATTATATTTGATTTGGGTGATGGAACTGATTTCAAACTCTGTAAAATTTTCACCTCTAAAGCACGTCTTTTATGTAAAAATATTTTTTTTTCTTCAATATGGTTTTTACTATCCACATTGTTACAGAATACAGATTGAAACTTATGATTACAATTTGCATGACTATAATTAGTATGAATTAATATAAATGACAATTGCTAAATGTGACTGGAAAATGATGTTGGTGGAATCTAGTAGAATCTATGACATAATCTAGTGATTTTGCATAAAAGTTTCTCCCATTTCCACTTTTTCCTCCCTTTCTTCTCACACCATTCTCACACCATTTACGTTCTATATCCAACATTTCTAACATTCAAAACCCGATTCATTCACCAAATGTTATATATACTTTTTGCACCAAAAGCACTATATTTTGTTCATTAAGGTTGCTGAAAAAATACCACTCTCAAAGAGAAGCTAATATGGGATTTCTGAACATGCATATAAAAACATAAATCCTTGTGTTCTTGCTGTTTTTGCAAACGAGAGATAAACTTAATAGAAAATATATATTCCTTGAGCGTTTTAAAATCGTTTAGCTTTATGGGTTGTCGACCATAAATATCAAGTGAAAGCAAATCCAAATGAAATATAGATTCAATTTCAAATGAGCTTTAGAAAGATAGAAGATGAAAATATAAAAAAGAGATAGCTTACTTAGAGTTTTATTCAAATGGAGGAGAAAAAAAGAGAGTGAAGACTTTAGGTTGTCACCAAAATAAATAACAAAGCAAATTTAGATTGATAATGATTCCTAAAATTGTTTACATAATCTATTAAATGTGTGCTTTAATCAAATTTATACAGTTTGTTTCAAAAGTGATCCTAGTTAGGCAAACAAAAAAATTGATGTTCGTCATCTATAAGAGTGTGTCAAGTTCGGCATAGAGATGGAACAGGTTTCTGTAAAAACGTTAAAGACTTTTTTTTTTTTTTGGTCTTTGTTTGTAACTTCATTCATCTCAGTCACACCATGGTAGTGTTATGATATAGAAATACATTCCTAGTTAGAGAATCTACTATTTGATTGTTTCTTCTCATTATATGTTCAAAAGTAGCTATCTCGAAAATCTTCGCTAGCTTCTTGATGTCAATGAGGATGCCATATATGGCCTTTGGTTGTATGTCCTTGTTGATTGCATTGATCAGAATACTTGAGTCGCTCTTGAAGTTTACTTTGTTTAGCCCCCATGTCTTACTTTGTTTCATCGCTTCTCGGAGGGCTAGTGCTTCCGCCACTAGGGGTGAGCTCACGTTCTCCATCGCTATCCCTGCCACATGTACATGGAGTTTAGATATGTTATTTATTGTGATGAGACGATCAATAATAGAGTATCACATGGCATGGCTTGGTTGTTGAATATGTCAATAGAGATTTGAGTTTGTATTTTGGATTTTCAGTTTATCCAGGATGAGGATTGGTGAGAAATTGCAAATTTTCCCTATGCTCTAGCAGAAATGACTAGTGAGAATTTGAACTTTGTTAATGTTTTGTGTTATTAGTGTACTCTCCACATCTCCCAAAAATATTATATTTGGTTTGGGTGATGGAACTGATTTCAAACTCTGTAAAATTTTCACCTTTAAAGCACGTCTTATATGTAAATTTTTGGCATGGTTTATTTTTCTCCCATAAAAGATTATGTTTGATATGGAAAAATATTTTTTTTCTTCAACATGGTTTTTACTATCGACATTGTTACATAATACAGATTGAAACTTATGAGTACAATTAGTATGAGTTTAAGTGACAATGGCTAAATGTGACTGGAAAATAATGTTGGTGGAATCTAATAGAATCTATGACATCATCTGGCGCAATTTTGCATAAAAGTTTCTCTCATTTCCACTTCTCCTCCCTTTCTTCCCACACCATTTACGTTCTATATCTTTGTTCATTTCCACCACTCAAAGCCCGATTCATTGACCAAATGTTATATATATATTATTTTGCACCCAAAGCAGTATATTTTGTTCATTAAAAGATTACCGAAAAATACCACTCTCAAAGAGAAGCTAACACGGGATTTCTCAACATCCATAGAAAAACATAAATCCTCGTTTTCTTGCTGTTTTTGCAAACGAGAGATAAACTTAATTAACAGAAAAAAATATATACCTTAAGCGTTCTAAAATCGTTTAGCTCTACGGGTTGTCGACTAAGTGAAAGCAAATCCAGATGAAGTATGGATTCAATTTCAAATGAGCTTTAAAAAGATAGAAGATGAAAATATAGAAAGGGATAGCTTACTTAGACTTTTATTCAAATGGAGGAGAAAAAAAAGAAAGTAAAAACTTTAGGTTGTCACCAAACTAAAAAACAAAGCAAATTTAGATTGATAATGATTCCCAAAAGTTGTTTACATAATATATTAAATGTGTGCTTCAATCAAATTTATACAGTTTGTTTCAAAAGTGATACTAGTCAGGCGAACAAAAAAATTATTGTTCGTCATCCATAAGAATGTGTCAAGTTCAGCATAGAGATGAAACAGGTTTCTATGAAAACGTTGAAAACTAAAATGTTATTTTCATAATAATGATTGTGTATCTGAGAATTTTTGAGTAAAACATATATAGAATGCTTTTAGAAAGAAGGTACTATTGTAAATTTAAACAAAAATAAATAAATTGTTCTTCTGTTTGTCTTAAGATCCCTAATTTAATTCAACAGGAGATGAATTTAAAGATGGTATTTTTTTTTGGATAAGTTGTAACAACTTGAGATGTTTATATAAGAAAATTCAACAGTAAATAAAAGCACGCGCGGCTGCACAACTGTAAGTCTATAAAGGGTTTCGACAGATCAACCTACCAAACATCTCTAAGCAGTTGCAACACACATAAAACACAAATCTTTCACGTGCCATAAACTATACTTACGTCACAGCCATCAAGTATATGCTTTTAAATATTCCTCACAAGTAAGACCTCTACTGTAAAATTTGGCCACCAACAAAATAAAATGATTTTAATATAATAGGTAAATATTACTTTTCTATTTGTATGTGTGTGTAAGCTGACGCAAACGAACAACTTGCCCTGAACAATTCAAATTTGAAGTCTTCGACTATTTTTCAAATAACTAAAACGTAGATCTCTCGCTAGTGCATAGCTCTTTTATTAGTCGGATCATTTCTTTCTACTAGAAATTGATTTATGTGTTTCGGGTTTTTGATACTATATTGCATTTCTTTTTCTTCAATTAACTTTTTCGTTGAACTTAATTAATAAATTTAATATTTAATATATACAGTCAATTCTTTTTAATATATGTCATAATTTTTTATTTTTGAAAATATATAGATATGATAGATTGTAGTAAAAAATTTGGTATGTGTTTAGTGTGTTTTAGTTGAGAATAAGTCCAACCATTCGGACAAAAATCTTATGCGTAGATAATTGAACACATGGGAAGTCAAAAGCACTTGGAGTGTTTTCTAGGGACTCTTTTGATGCTAAGTTAGTAAAAAAAGTTATGAGACTTGAACGGAAATCAGAAATAATAGGGAAAAACATGAAAAGTGATTGGGTAACCCTTAAAATGCAAGAAATGATGGTGCAAGAAAATATCTAGTGATTTGGTGTGCACATCATTGGAAAATACTACGAGCAAGTGGTATTTGTGAAGAGATGATTATAAAATGGTGAATATATGTTGTCTAAACCTCATAAGCATTGTTGAATCAATGAAGTTTGAGTGTAGATTGTTCGAGAATAAATGTTTGGAAGATGGGGTCGGAGATCATTCAATGAAATAAATAGATATGGAGTTCGGAACCAAATGACTTTTGAATAATACTTGTTTGTGTTGATTGTTTGAGCGTAAAGAGTTTGGACTACAAGATCAAATATAATTTCAAGATCGAGATCTAACATTTAATGACTGAGAGGTCGAAGAAAATGTTTAAAACGATCTAAAATATATCTCTTTGAATTCTTGTTTGGACTCTTTAAACTGAATTGGTGTATCTTTCTTATTGAATGCCCCTCTCTATTTATAGAAAGAGGATTCACATGCAAAACTCGTAGAAGGTGAGTGTTTAGTTCGAGGATCATCATTTCCTCTTTTGTCCGCCGAACTAAGATCGCCGGGTTGGTAAATAAGCCATCATTGCATATGTTGCCAACTTTTCATGGTAGAGGGTGGTTTAGTTCCGCAGGCTGGTCCGTGATTGACGTGTCGTTCATGCAACGGTGGTCGCTTAGCGTTAGCCGACATGTCATTTTGCGGTCGTCAGGACGTGTCTGAGTTAAATCGTAGGTTTCCGTGTCACGTTCCAATTTGTTGTGAACACGCGATGACGTGGCTTTTCGGACGTCGAGTCGAAGTTACCGATATTTGGTTGGGTCTGGACAACAGATTTTACCTGAAATGGAGCATAAGTCATTTGAACTGCGCCTTAAGGGGGTTTCAAACCCATTTCAACAAGCATATTCTGTTAAGAATTTTTAACCGTAACTATAATATGGATTAAGAGGTAAAATATATGCAATTTGGTCATTTTAGCACTCGACCTTTGTAAAAACTTACATCATATAACGGAATCGCTTTAGTCATTTCAACACTCAAATCTTATATCCTACGTTTGCCGACACTTCCAATCAAGTTTGACATTTTTCCGTGGAAAACAAACTCAACTATCCGAAACATATGAATCTGATTCGAACAATGAAATAAATTTTATTTTTTCAATGATGAACCTCGTTGTATTTGATTAAAGACAATGATATAAGAAGAAAAGAAACCTTGGGCAGGCCTAGGCAAATTCATATAACCGACGGAATAAATGGCTATTCCAAAAATGTTTTTCATTTGAATCAACTCCTAAAACCCTGACAAGCAATTTCTTCTTTGACTTAAATGTTAAAATCTCAAAGATACTATATTTTAAAATATACCCGCAATGATCTGCCAGACATTGTTGTAAAAGAGACCCCACCACGTTAATGCTTCAAGATCTATAGTACGATTATTTTTTTTAGTGCCAAAAGCTTCGAAGCTGTAAATATTTTCCGGCCGGTAAATATAATATTCCTGTAATAAATAAATAAAATTGACTTTTCCTCGAAGTTGTCAAGTTTCTCGTTTGGCTACTTTTCCGGCAATAGATGCAACCCTATTCGCCGAGACATTTGGAGATTACAAAAAGCCCATGTGAATGTCACGCGGGAGGCCTTATTACCCGAAGGCGCGTGAGATTCCATCGCCGGTTCCAACAACAATTATCATCACATCACACCAAACCCCTAAACCGACTATAAAACCCCCAACGCATCTAACCCTTTTCTATCTCCCTCGTGTAACTCAGCCACCATCTCAATTTTCTTTTGTTTTGGTAAATTACATTTTCGACACTCCAAGCAGTAGCAATGTCAGCCGCCGCATCGACCTCGATCTCCGTCGCTGCTAATTCCCTTAAGAGCTTGTCTCTCTCCTCGAAACCGCAGCTTCCATCCGCCATCTCCGTCTCTTTCCCTACTCGCGGACGTGGTGCTTCTCAGCGGCGGCTCGTTCTCGTGACGTGCACCGCTGGGGATGGATCCAAGCCTACGATCCTCGTGGCTGAGAAGCTCGGTGAGGCTGGGTTAAAACTCTTGGAGAGTTTCGCGAATGTCGATTGCTCGTATAACATGACGCCGGAGGAGCTCAACACGAAGATCTCGCTCTGTGACGCATTGATCGTGCGAAGTGCGACCAAGGTTGGCCGTGAGGTGTTTGAAATGTCTCGCGGACGGTTGAAGGTTGTCGGTCGCGCTGGAGTTGGGATCGACAACGTGGATCTGAGCGCAGCGACGGAATTTGGATGTTTGGTCGTCAACGCGCCGACGGCGAACACGATCGCTGCCGCTGAGCACGGAATCGCGCTTTTGGCTTCCATGGCCAGGAACGTCGCCCAATCTGATGCATCTGTTAAAGCTGGTCAGTAACTTTTGAATTAACCTTTTTTCAAACTTTTCATACTCAGCGAAACATTTATTGTTTTGTTCTTTTGATACCTGTGATTGATGGCATGTCGAATTTACAAATTTATATCACAAATTTTCCTTTTCCTATACTGTTGACGATGCTGAGATAGTAAGATTACAAGTCTGTTTTACTGTTGTATTTCACCATGATCTTTCATGAAACTTTTGGCTGTTTCTTATGAAAAGAGGCGAGGGAGACATTTGAACATTCGACTCCGGCTTTCACTTTTATCTGTTCTGTAAATTTGTTTTCTCTGCGAAGTAGGCTCTTAAGAACTTCTAGTAAATTTATGGAGTTGGATACTAGATGGCTAACAATAGAATTTGAGTGTTAATGATTCTTGTGTGTAGAGTGACTAATCTTAATAACCTGTGAACGTATTTTCTAAATGATCTTGGTTTTAATATGTGTGCAATGCAGGGGAGTGGAAGAGGAACAAGTATGTGGGTGTTTCACTTGTGGGCAAGACCCTTGCAGTGATGGGATTCGGGAAAGTTGGGACAGAAGTTGCTCGTCGTGCTAAGGGTCTTGGTATGCGTGTCATTGCTCACGATCCCTATGCACCAGCAGACCGTGCTCACGCCATTGGTGTTGACCTAGTGAGCTTCGATGAAGCCCTTGCGACAGCAGATTTCATATCTCTGCACATGCCTCTTACACCAGCAACATCAAAGATACTAAACGACGAAACCTTTGCCAAAATGAAGAAAGGAGTTCGCATTGTCAATGTTGCTCGTGGTGGTGTCATTGACGAAGACGCGCTAGTGAGAGCCCTGGATTCTGGCATTGTTGCTCAGGCTGCACTTGATGTCTTCACCAAAGAGCCGCCGGCTAAAGACAGCAAGCTCGTGCAGCACGAGAGAGTCACTGTGACACCTCATCTCGGAGCCAGTACCATGGAGGCTCAGGTGTGCAATTCATGTTACAATTCTGGTGATATTTAATCATGTTTTTGCCGTTTGGCTTCTGTTATTTAGTTGGTGTTTTGGCTTTGACAGGAAGGAGTTGCCATTGAAATTGCTGAAGCTGTTGTTGGAGCTCTGAATGGAGAGCTTGCTGCTACTGCTGTCAATGCACCCATGGTTTCTGCTGAGGTGAGAATTGTCACATGCTAGTAAAAAAATACAGAAGTTGGTTTTGTTTCATCACATTCATAACTTGTTAGCCTTTAAGAAGTTAAGCGGCTCAACTCTTAGCTAAAGGCCATTGTGGCTAGCTTAGGACTGAACGTAGCAGATTAACAGTTGTTCTGAGTTGGTTTGAGCAATTTGTGATGGCTGGAATAAGAATAGCAGTTTCATAGCTATGTTCTTATCAAATTCTAATTTTAATATCTCTCCTGTTGCGAGTTTTGTTATTGAGAATGCTTACATCATATTCTATTCGCAGGTTTTGACCGAGCTAAAACCATACGTGGTACTTGCTGAGAAACTAGGGAGATTGGCGGTGCAACTGGTCGCTGGAGGAAGTGGTGTGAAGAACGTGAAAATCACATACGCCTCAGCAAGAGCCACAGATGATCTTGACACCAGACTTCTACGAGCCATGATCACCAAGGGAATCATCGAGCCAATCTCTGACGTATTCGTCAACTTGGTCAACGCTGATTTCACAGCCAAGCAGAGAGGTCTCAGACTCTCAGAGGAACGTGTGCTCTTGGACGGTTCACCAGAGAGCCCATTGGAGACAATAACCGTCCAGCTAAGCAACGTGGAGTCCAAATTCGCGAGTGCCTTGTCTGAATCAGGAGAGGTCAAAGTGGAAGGAAGAGTTAAAGACGGAGTCCCCCATTTGACAAAGGTTGGATCCTTTGAGGTCGATGTTACTCTTGAAGGTAGCATTATTTTATGCAGGCAAGTTGATCAACCCGGTATGATCGGAACCGTTGGAAGTATCCTTGGAGAGTCAAACGTCAATGTCAACTTCATGAGTGTGGGAAGAATCGCACCAAGGAAGCAAGCTATTATGGCGATTGGAGTCGATGATCAGCCAAGCAAAGACACTTTGAAGAAGATTGGTGAAATTCCAGCCGTTGAGGAGTTTGTTTTCCTCAAGCTATAGTTTGGTTAAAGTTGTTTGGTGTGTTGATTCTTGAATCTTAAATCTCTACGTTGAGGATTTGATGAAGGATTTTCGTTTGTGGTTTAGGCAATAATGTTATCTTGGATTACAGTTTTGGTAATGTGGAGAGAGTTTGTTGTTTCAACTTTATATCTGCTTCACTATTCGAGTGCTTATTTCTTCTTCTAGAAAAGTTTACCGACTCATGATCAAACATCGAAAGATCGAACACTAAAAGTTCGGTAGACAAAAATTTGGTTTACATTCTCAGATCCTATTACCAAATAAACTGAACTACTGAAATATAAAACTTGTCTGATGCAGAAAACGGATAGGTAGCTTCTGTAAAATCAATTCAGCAAATTTTGTTTAATATTAGTTAATATTGCTTAATCAATAGTTAGGTTCGCCTTGTCAAACGTTGCCGTTTTCGAAATGGTAAAACAAGATACGAACTTAATGAGTGGAGAGTTGACACGTGTCGCATGCTCGAACAGATAAATTCTGAGACGCTTGAGAAGGAAGACGAAGGATTAGTAGGAGGAGGAGAAGAATAAAAAAGAAGAGTGGCGCCAACAGGAAATCAATAGATATCTACATAGAAGGAAGAACATGGCCTTATCTCAAGTCTCTGCGTCTCTCGCCTTCTCTCTCGCCAGTACTCATTTCTCTCTTCGCCACGTTTCTTCTTCTAGTACTAGTCTCTGTAACGTATCTGACTAGTTTCGGATTTTATCTTGCCAGATCCTGGCTCCATAAAGCTAGCCGGAATCACGACGAACACTTGTCGGGTTCATGTACCGCAACTCGCTGGAAGCCGATCAACCTTCGCATCTGGTTCTCCTCTCTGTACGTCTTCCTTGTCTCATTTCTATTCCCAAATTGTCTATAATATGAATTGAGGTTGAAATTAGGGTTAATAGATATCTTATCCAGCTGAATTGTGGAGGTTTAGGATTCATTTTACCGATTTGATTGTTCATATGTGGTTTGGTTCTTCGAAATTTGGGGCAAAATTCAGATTAGCTTAGGAACTAATTTTTTGTTGTTTTTATTATAAAATTTTTCGATTTTTGTGTTTCTTGGTAAGGTGAGCAAATCCGAATTGTTGAAATTCTATGTTTTGTTTTGCTGTCTTTCGTTTCAGTGCCATTGAACATGAGAATGACTCATAGAGGAGGTAGAAATGGAAACAGAGCAGCATCAGTTTCCATTAGAAGTGAGCAAAGTTCAGAAGGAGGAAACAGTATAGACATGTGGCTTGGTCGTGGTGCTATGATTGGTTTTGCAGTTGCCCTTACCGTTGAAGTTACCACTGGAAAAGGACTTCTTGAGGTAAAACATTATAAAAACGAAGCTTTTTTTCAAATCAAAGAACAAATTCATAGATTTAGCTAAAGATTTGATATATTGTCTATTGCTTTATTTCAGAATTTTGGTGTAGCGAGCCCATTGCCTACGGTTGCTTTGGCTGTCACAGCGTTGGTCGCCGTTTTAACCGCGGTTTTCATCTTTCAATCTTCTTCTAAAAACTGATAATGCCCCCATGTGTTTGTGATCATTTTGTTGAATCTTTGATAATGCTCCCATGTGTTTGTGATCATTTTGTTGTATGAAAGATTCTTGTATCATATTAACATAAAATCCTACGTTCATCAGAATGCAAAATTCCTCTTAATGTTTTGAGTCTTGATTCTGCTCTAGACACATAATTAGATTCCTCTCTCCATCAACTTTATGTATAGTTTCACGTTTTTGATATCTCTGTTTTGTACAGTCTCTTTACCAAATACTTAGGGACAAGATATTTTTGTGAAAAGTGATGGAATATATACCAAACAAATAATGCTTCTTTTGGATGAGTGAGTGTGATTGTGAGATTACCTCTATTTGTATTTACGTAATATGCCAAGATTCTCGTAGATCATATCACTTAATTTCTACGTCCATCTCTCTCTCTCTCTCTATACCAAACTCCATGGCTCCTCTGTTACTCTTCCTTCTCTTTCTCCAACCCTATCTCTCTGTCTCCGACTGTGATGACTTCAGCGGCGAATCTATTCCTCTCCGTCGTGAAGTGTATGGAAACGGGAGGATCATCGACATCACCCACCGTATAACGCCGGAGTTGGTGTTGTGGGGAGCCAACGGCGCAGGAGTGGGAGAGTTCTTGTGGTTAACGAAGAGTATCAAGAAAGGTAACAACTCAAACTCCTCCGTCATGAAGCTCTCTCTTCACACCGGAACTCATGTCGACGCGCCTGGACACTTCATGGATTCCGATTTCGATGCCGGCTTCGATGTTGATTACTTAGACTTGGATGTCCTCAGCGGTAAACTATTTCGTTTCATTCTTTTCAAAAACCGTATGAAATTCTTGTTCAGTTTCTTCACCCAATTCTGTACTTTTGATTATGATCAGGGCATGGATTGTTAGTTGATGTTCCAAGAGACAAGAACAAGATTACTGGTATTGTTTCTTTTTTCTGTTCTTGTTTTTAGCTCTCTTGCTCTTTATGTAATGAGTTTTCTTCTTTACAGCTGAAGTTATGAAGTCTCTAAACATCCCTAGAGGCATAAAGCGTGTTTTGTTTAGAACTTCAAACACAGACAGGTCTGGTGATCTCTGATTCTATCTGATCAAACTATTTGTATGTGTTTGTTCAACGTTTATTTGACCAGTTTTGTCTTTTTTGTTTGTTTCAGAGGGCTCATGTACAAGAGAGAGGAGGACATGAGCTTTGTGGGATTTTCACTTTGTGGAGCCAAATGGTTAGTCGAAAACACAGACATCAAGCTTGTCGGTACGGATTTGATCTCATCTTATTATTCCAATTTGAGCTTTTTACTATAACCAATCAAATCAAGATGTAAATCGGATATGCTAATGTAGGGATTGATTACCTTTCGGTGGCTGCGTTCGATGATTTGAATTCTGCGCATATCGAGTTTCTTAAAACAAGGGTATCTATCAATTTGTGTTAATATCATCTTGAGATTGTATATAGTTTTTAGGATGGAAGATAAAGTGAAAATTGATTGGGTTTTTTTACAGGTGATAATTCCATTGGAAGGGTTAAAACTGGATGGAGTTGAAGCAGGATTGTACTATGTGAACTGTTTGCCTATGAGATTGGTCGGAGCTGAAGGATCTCCAGTGAGATGTGTTTTGATTCGTTAAACACAACACAAAGTTGATAACCTAAGATGTGAATGAATCGAGAGATTGATAATAATTTACATTTTAACACAATAATAATGTTGTCAAAGATGTGACTTTGATTATATTAAGACAAAGATAGGTTAATAATAAACATGTGATAACGAAAAGTATTTTGATGATTGATGATTTATTTTATTTCATCTTCATCTAAATGAATGCATTTTAACCTTATATTTTCTTTTTGTTATATATACAACTGATAGATTCTAGACCGAATAATAAAACTAATCCTAACATTTTCTTTTTGTTATATATACAACTGATAGATTCTAGACTGAATAATAAAACTAATCCTAACGACTTAGTGGCAAATAACAATTAAACCAATCTCACTATAAAGTGAATACATATGAATTGTGTTTAAGAATGATTTTAGGAGGTCATCATTCTATATATGCAATTTCACTAGTAACATCATTGTATTCAATTTTGTTTTGTGATATTCACTTGAATACAATCATTCTTAAATAGAATTAGGTCATAAGTAGAATCATTCTTAAATTCTGTTGTGACATTCACTAGTTAACTTCTCATCGTATTCAATTTTGTTTTGTAATATTCACTTAAATACAATTATTCTTAATGGTATTCAATTTTGTTTTGTAATATTCACTTAAATACAATTATTCTTAAGAGGGTATGTGGTCAAGCATGAACTAATTAGAGTTATTGTCAAATGGATGCATACAATTGTGCCAATAATGATAAAACATGAGGTGTCGTCCATGGGAGTTAAATTTTTTGAAAAATCATCATGCCTTTAATGAATGGAGGATCAATGAAAGGAGTTAAATTTTTTGGAAAATCATGCCTTTAATGAATGGAGGATCAATGAAAGATGCTATTGACGTGAAGAAGACTATCTAATCACTAGCCAAAGGCAGGAAGTTTGGGTGAAATGGTGTAATGGTGATATTGAAGACTATATACAACCGATAGATTCTAGACTAAATAATAGTTAAACCAACTTCACTATGAAGTGAAATTCATTGGTTGTGTCAATGCATATGAGTTGTGTGTTATAAGCTAATTTAGGTCATCATTCTATATATTTAATTTCACTAATCAAGTCATCATATTCAATTTTTTTTCTTTTAAATTTTATCAAAGAGATAATTTAAATTACCTCAAATTGAGATTCTACATAATGTAGAGAAGTTGAGTAGTCACAGGCACGAGACATGATCCCACACGATTTTTTAATTTGTGGGAGAGAGTACCATCACGAGACATGATCCCACACGATTTTTTAATTTGTGGGAGAGAGTACCATCGAACCCATGTGGCATGTGTTAAAGGTGAATTGAGACACATCCACTTTGATAGGTGTGGATTGGTATCATATTCAAATATCTGTTTTGTGATATTCACTTGATTACAATATTTATTGTACAAATGTTACACAATTTTGTTGTATTCTAAACTTTGTTAATTCTTTTATTCGTAACTTTGATCTAGAATCCTCATTCTTGAGAGATCATGGCAAAGAAGTGTTATAGCATCAAGAATCAATAAATGGAGTCTCTGATAGATCTTCACCTCTTTTGCTGCTCAACATGATCGCGACGCCACAAAAGATATTTTTAAGGCATAAACCAATTCGATGAATGATGTCTTTGATTGATATATATTGTTTCCTTGATATCTTTGACCCACCACAATATATTAAATTGGACTGTAAACATAACTATATATCTCCTAGGCCTAGCATCCCTACTTATTTCTTTAATCTTTCTTCTTTTTTGCTTAAATATAGAAATAATTTTATCAATAAAAAATAAACAATAACGATCACGATCACGTTCATTTTTCATTTTCTTCTGATCTGATACAATCGACGAAATTTCAAAATTTTCATCGTAAATGTAGTGGTTCCGTTAGTGATCTTCATAAATGTGGTGAACGATAATGGTGTATATACGGAATTCCAGCCCATAGAAAACTATCCGAATGATATTTACCTTCACGTAAACGGTAAACCACATACACTTCATCATAACTAACAGTTGTGAGACTTTCTTTAACAAGAAAAACTAACAGTCATGAGACAAGATTAACAATCACCTGGAATATATATGGAAAACTTAAAGGAAAAGATAAAAAAAAACTACGATATTTTAAGAAATCAATTGAATAAAATTAATCTCTTTTCTTTTTCAAAGGAACACGTCAACTATTTATTAGTTTTGAAATCTGATAAAAAAAACAAAGTTACTATTAACGGTTTTGCCAAAACTCAAAAGTCAAAGTTCGTACCAACTATAAATTGATTGCTGATCGAATAGCTTCAGTGTTTCACAGTTGAACCTGAGATCATGACCCGCTTCGTCAATCTCCCTCTCCTCGTCATCGCCACTGCACTCTGTCTCTCCTTCTCTTCCCTCCTCGCCGCCAATGTAGCTTTCCCTCCAATTCCCAGTACCTTGAGCGTCGCAGCGACACGCTCTAACGACCTGAAGCCAATTCTCCGGGAGTTTTATGGCGGAGGTAGGATAATAGACATCAGCCACCGCTATACGGCGGAGATGCCGGTGTGGGAGTCAACGGAGGGATTGGGAAAGTTCCTGCGGTTGGTCTTTAGTATGAAGAATGGATCCGTGGCTAATGCCTCGGAGATGAAAATGTCTGTTCACGCTGGAACTAACGTTGATGCTCCAGGCCACTTCTTTGACAATTATTACGATGCTGGTTTTGATGCCGATTCGCTTGACCTCGAAGTACTTAACGGTATATTGTATCGGAGCCTCTTGTATTTAAGCTAGTTTATTGTTTGATTTAAATCATTATTGAAATTGTGTTCTGTGTTAATTTTCTATAGGCCCTGCTCTGTTGGTTGATGTTCCAAGAGATAAGAACATTACTGGTGAGTTTTCGAGCTGCTATAACAATTGATAATAATTTGGAACTTTTGGATTTTTGAAAAAAAAAATGTTTGTTGGTTAACATAGCTGAGGTTATGGAATCACTTCGTATTCCAAGAGGAACTCGTCGTGTGCTCTTCAGAACTTTGAACACTGACAGGTAAAGTTTCACTACGATACTTAACTCTTGATATGAGCTCATGGAATAATAAGAGAGCAAAGGTCTTACTTTCATTTTTGAACTTGAACATTGCTTTCTTCTGTGCCCTGGAAACTTTTTAGGCGGCTTATGTTTAAAAAAGAGTTTGATACAAGCTTTGCTGGGTTCTTGCCCGATGGTGCGAAATGGTTGGTGGAGAATACAGATATCAAACTTGTTGGTAAGATATAGACTTCTTTTATATACTTTATGTTTCCTAAGAGTATATGTATTTCCTGAAACCGGTTATTTTGCATTGTAAAATCCAGGGCTTGATTATATTTCCTTTGCTGCTTACGTGGAATCACCTGCGACCCATAGGATTATACTTGAAGGACGGGTGAGTCTATTTATCTCTGTACAAGCTAGCATCAAAAGATATCTAAACTTTGCTTTTATGTTTCTTGAAAATTGTCATTTCATTACCAAGTTCTGAAGGAAACCATCTCCGGTTTCTTGGGCAAAGATCGTATCAATCAACTTTTTCTTTGTCTTTTTCTCTCGTGATGTTTGGATGTCAAGCCATGCCCATGGGATATGATTAAGGGTATAGCTATTTCACTAGATGAGTCATAAGAGTGTAATGCATCTTCAACATGTGAGATATGCAATGATTTATTTTTAGGATATAATCCCCGTGGAAGCGCTGAAGCTGGATGATGTGAAGGTAGGAGTCTACTCGCTTCATTGTTTACCATTGAGATTGTTTGGAGCTGAAGGAGCACCAACACGATGCATTCTCATCAAGTGATTCAGTATATACAAAACTCGTAATGAAATATATACTTATTAGTTCAAGATTTCAGAAGCAGAAAACAATTAAAGGTTACAGATTTGATGATTCAGTAGTACAAGGAAGCAGACCTTAAAAAATGTGTATACTATGTATGTATGTGTGTGTAATTATGGAAAACATAATAGTAGTAACTTAATATGTTTTGATAATGTATTACACGAAAAAATTTAGTAGTGGTATGCACATACGGATATGCACATACCACATTAGGCCCAATAGTTTTGAAATCACGCAGTAAGGATTTGATTGATATATGTGAAGTGAGGGGAAGTAGGAGATTGTTTGAAGATATTTAATAGTATAAAAACTCGGGATACAATAACTTGGAACAATGTAAGTACTGAAATGATAGGAACATTTTATTGGTGCCTGATATGGCTATTTCCTTGGTTATATTGTCTATGTCTGCTTATTTGATCCAGGGACACAATTGCAAGTGATGAGAATATCTTGGTATGAGGTGATTGTTATGAAGTTACGAAGATGATATCGAAGATCGTATGACGTTTGAAATAGATGAAATAAAGGAACACATGAGACTTATTACTTGGTAAGTAGTACATTGCCTTGTTGGATTTCACAATCTTTCCAAGCAAGCTTCAAGATCAATGATTGTATAACTTATCTTTCCCTTTATCTCACCGATTTCAAACTAGATCAGTTTAACAGTTTCATCTAATTAAGCTGTTAAGTCAGAAACCTGATGAAACTTTAAAAAAACTCCAGGTCCAGTAGTAGAATCTACTGAAAAAAGCATTGAGTGAAACCACTCCGTCTTTATTTTTACTGTATTGAATTATCCAAGTCACATTCGAACTTTTTGCAACAAAACTGAAATTCATTGCAACATAAGGCACAAGTTGAAACTATATATAATTAATCCAGACTTAACCCTAGACTAAAAATCTTAAACTAAAAGAGCCCACGGAGAAACCCTAGTCGAAGATGGAGGATCAGATAAACATGGGAATTTAATATATTATCATGTAGATAAACATGGGAATATAGTATATTGAAGAAACCCTAATGTCAAATTTATTATAGCCGTAATTTATATAGGGGTTGTAAATTTTTAATTCCATGACGGCATGACCTAACCGATTATACATGTGTTTCAAATTGTCATCAGCAACGAATGGATACGTCTCTTTCACTTTGAATATCTACTATTGGGCTTATAGTCCACTTATAACCCATATCATTAGAGGAGTTAGCTTTTGATATATAATCAAAACCATGTAGTATTCGGAAAAGGGAAAAAGAGAGAGAGAAAGCTGCCTTGAGTTTTACGTAACGAAGAGAGACGATAGATCAGAGAGACATAGAGATAAGAGAACGAGCCTCACCAACAGAAAGAGTTCGATATTGAAAGGCTTCTTTGTACCTGAAACATAATTATTGATAGTGTATGGTTGTGGCCGGAAGAGTCCCACACGATCAAATTGATTGCAAGTTTATATCTAAGCACTCGAGAGTTAGAAAACCTTACACAATTGATCAGCCTATGTCGTCGTACGATTACCTGTTCAAGTACATAATCGTCGGAGACTCAGGTCGATTATACTTTCTTTGGCTTATTAGCATGTCTCCAATTTTGATATTCTTTGGTTTAACCTATTTCGGTGGTTCAGATGTGGGAAAAACATGCCTGCTTCTACAGTTTACTGATAAGAGATTTCAACCAAGCATCGGTTACACCATTGGTGCCGAGTTCGGGCATCGAATGGTCACCGTCGATGGCCGACGCATAAAGCTTCAAATTTGGGACACAGTATAATTCTCGCATTTATTTTCAAATTGTGCTTTGGATTTTAGCATGTTAACGGGTTAGGAATGTTTTGCCTTTCGCTATATGTGTTTAGAAGATAAACTCTCATACTCTCAGTGAGTCTCGTTTTCAGTTAGTTTAGGAGGCTATCTGTATGATTAACCAAGAGGCGCTTATCTCTGATCAGTCCTTGATTGATATATATATACATTGTTTCCTAGGTTTTATTTCATGTAAGGTAATAGTATAAAGCAACTTTTAGGGTTTGATATTTTAGTTAGAGTAATAGTTTGGGTTTTTTTTTAAAGCTTCTAGGTTTGAAAGTTGATTTTGTTGTTGTTTATGATTTAAACGAGTATGTGATTTTTTAGGGTGGACAAGAGGCTTTTAGATCCATCACCAGATCATATTACAACGGAGCTGCTGGAGCTTTATTGGTTTACGATACCACCAGGAGAGAGACGTTTTACCATTTGATGAGTTGGTTGGAGGAGGTTCGGCAACTTGTTACTCCTAACGTGAGTATTATTCTCATCGGAAACAAATGCGATCTCTCTCATCACCACAGAGAAGTTACTAGAGAAGAAGGAGAAGAGTTTGCCAAACAACATGGCCTTTTGTTTTTGGAAACCTCTGCAAGAACAGCTCATAATGTTGAGGAGGTAAACTTTACTTTCTTTATAATTACTTACAAGTATTATATTTTTCTTAAGAAATGATATCTTTTGTTTACTTACTTTAATATCTCATATATTATAACCCAACAGGCTTTCATAAATAATGCTGCAAGTATTATTCAGAAGATTCAGGACGGCATCATTGATGTATCCAACGAGGTAATAATCCCTTGTTGAATCTGATTAATACATTTTCTTCTTCTTATGATCACATTAAGCCAAGCCAATAACTTGAGTTACAATGTTTGATCTCTATTTTCCTTTACAGTCACCAGGTATTAAGATCGGAGATTCAAGCTTTCAAAGTGAAGCTGGAGGAAGATATGGTACTATCATCTCCCAGGGTGGTGGCTGTTGTGGTCAATAGTTCCAAACATGTTTTACTTTCTCTTCTTTGTTTTTTTTTTTAATTAGGATTTTCACCTTTCCCACAAAAGTATATATTATTAGTGGGTAATTGAATTATGATTATTATAATATTTTCTCAATAGATAAGAATTGGATAGCGGACCGACGACGTAATACTTACACAAAAAATATCAGTGTCAATCAAAAAGAGTTAGTCAATATTGACGGTGTTACGAAATTCAAACGTCAAAGTATCTTTAGTATAATATTAATTAAAATACCAACCGGCAACAATAAGATATCAACCCGATATAATAGTGTTTCACGAATCCACATTTCACAACTGAACCCGTTAACCCACGACCCGAGAATCATGACCCGCTCCGTCAGTTTCGCTCTCCTCATCATTGCAACTGCACTATCTCTCTCCCTCTCTTCTCTCGTCGCCGCCGATGAAGCTTTCCCTTCGATTCCCAGTACCTTCGGCGTCGCAAGGAAACTCTCCAACGATCTAAAGCCAGTTCGCCGGGAGGTTTATGGCGGAGGTAGGATCATCGACATCAGCCATCGCTACACGCCGGATATGCCGGCGTGGGAGTCAACGGAGGGAATGGGAAAATTCCTGCAATTGGCGGCGAGTATGAAGAACGGATCCGTAGCTAATGTCTCTCAGATGAAAATGTCTGTTCACTCCGGAACTCACGTTGATGCGCCTGGCCACTTCATTGACAAGTATTACGACGCTGGTTTCGATTGTGATTCGCTTGACCTCGAAACACTTAACGGTATCATCTCATCTCGGAGTCTTTTTCTTCGTTCTGGTTTTATTGCCATTTGTTGGATTTAGTGATGATCAGTATTGAAATTGGTTTGTGTGTAAATTTCTCTGTAGGCCCTGCTCTGTTGGTTGATGTTCCAAGAGATAGGAATATTACTGGTGAGTTTCGAACTGATAATAATTTGAAACTTTTGAACTTTTGAGAAAATCTGTGTCTAATGTTTGTTGGGTTGTAACATAGCTGAGGTAATGAAATCACTTCATATTCCAAAGGGAACTCGTCGTGTGCTCTTCAGAACTTTGAACACTGACAGGTAAAGTTTCAATACGATGAGTATTGTTACTTCACTCATGAGTTGAGCTCATAAGAGATTACTCTCATTTCGAATCTAAACACTGCTTGCTTTCTTGTGTGGGTGGAAATTGTTCAGGCGGCTTATGTTTAAGAAAGAGTTTGATTCAAGTTTTGCTGGGTTCATGACCGATGGTGCGAAATGGTTGGTGGAGAATACAGATATCAAACTTGTTGGTAAGAGATGGAGTTTGTTTATACTAGTGTTTTCTTAAAACTATTATGGAATTTTTAAGAGTATTTCTTAGCTTGTATTATATTTTCTGAAACTGGTTATTCTGCAATGTGAAAATACAGGGCTTGATTATCTTTCCTTTGCTGCTTTTGTGGAATCACCTGCAACGCACAAGGTTATACTTGAAGGACGGGTAAGTTTATCTTTCTCTCTATACAAGCATCAAAAGATATCTAAACATTTTCATTTTTTATGTTTCTTGAAAATTGTCATTTCAATACCAAGTTGTGAGAGAAACCATTGGGATATAATTGAGAATAGCTATTTCACTAAATGAGTCATGAGCGTAAAACATGTTAACATGCAATGATTTTTCAGGATATAATTCCTCTGGAAGCGCTGAAACTGGATGACGTGGAGGTAGGAATGTACTCGCTTCATTGCTTACCATTGAGATTGTTTGGAGCTGAAGGAGCACCAACAAGATGCATTCTCATCAAGTGATACAAAACTGGAAAACGAATAATATGCTTCTTAGTTCAAGATCCCACAACCAGAAAACAGATTTTACAGATGTAATGATTAAAGTTATGCAAAGACGCAGACCTGTGTGTATGTATCTATGTAATCTCTGAAGAACACAATAATAATATTCTTTGTTGAATGTCACTCACATCTCTGAGTAAACATATCTACTATAATTGGAATTAGTGTAAAAAAGTAGAGCAATGAAACGACATTTTTTTTGTAAAATATACAGATTAATATTTTTCACATACAGACAACTTTTCTGTGGTAAGAATCGAAACAAATCTTTCCTGTACAAGGACAACTCGCCATGGAAACATTTAAGAGAGGAGACAGTGGGAGAGTAAAAAGAAGATTGTGTTTCTTTTTACATATAATTTGGTTTTAGCTAAGGTAAGGCAACATTGGATCCAAACCAAGTCCAGAACCACCCAAGCTACCAGGATCAGCATGCCTTACTCTCCCAAAATAGCGTATGTGACGCAACAATCTCGCAAGGAAAGTATTATGGCAAATCGTGGAACTATCACATACCACCGCCACATGCTTACGAGCCCTAGTTATCGCCACGTTCATCCGTCTGCTATCTCCTAAGAATCCCACTGCACCTAGATTGTTCGACCGTACCTATTATATATAAACACCAAAAGCAAATAACTTTTGTATTCATATTTCTGTTAAAAAATCGGTTATGGTTTTCACGAAGCAGGAGAAAAAAAGTGTTTACCATTGAGATTATCACTGCATCAGCTTCCCGTCCTTGAAAACTATCAATGGTTGCAACCTCAACTCCATCAGCCACTGGAAAATCATCTAGCCTTTCTCTTAGAAGCTGCACTTGAGCAACATATGGTGATTGAACTGCAATAGCCGTTGGACTTACACCTACAATACAAATCATCTCCAAACGACTTAGTTATTATATTTTAAAAAATTACAATCATCTTCCAAAATTGAATATATCTCACTCACCTGCATATATCAAAGAAATGACATGATTCACCACAATATCTGCTTCTCCTTCATTATATAAAGATCCAGTGCCAGCTGGATCTAAACGCTCCTCGCATCCCACTGATAAACTCCCATATGGCATTCTTGTGTCAAGGAGAAGCAATGGGCATTGCGTTATCCATGTTGGCTGCAAGTAAAGTTCAATAAGTTTCCATCACAATTAAAGAGTAAGAAGAAGCAAGTAAGTAAAGTACCTTGACAAAAGGAGAATCGACAAGGAGATGAGAAGCTACACTTGGAGCAGATTTCAACCATCCCCCATACATTTCCTTTGATGCCCAACCAGCGATTACATCATTCATACGATACTGCGTTGTTAACTTTGTTACAAGAACACCTTCATGTAAAGATGCAGCTCTTTCCAGTAACGATACACCAAGCCCACCTTCTAAAGCCTTACGTGATAAAACAACTGGTGCTAATTGGCATGGATCACCGGAAAGGATACAACGTTTCCCTTGCAGTATTGGGATCCAACATGAAGGTTCGATAGATTGACCAGCTTCATCTATAACAACCAAATCAAATGTTTCTAACCTCCTGATCAACGGATCAGCTGCTCCTGTGTTGGTTGCAAAAACAACCTGTGCGTTTGCTAGTATCTCCTTTACAGTTTCTTTTTCTTTCTTCTTCAACGTCTTTCCAAGCTGCTTCAACAGCTGCCGTATCCCAGCTGCTAAAGAATCATCCCTGAGACATTGCCGGAGATCTTTTCTTAAATCTGCTTTCTTCCTCTCCAATTCTGCTCGGAAGCTTGCAAGCTTTGAGTTGACAATTTCCCCTAAAGACTTTGAAGCAACGGCTGAGGATATTCTTGCAGGGTTTCCTACTCGGACAATTTGTAGTCCAAGATGTGAGAGCTTCTCCACCATATTATCAACTGCTGCATTAGTAGGTGCTGTTACTAATACTCTTTCCCCTTGTTGAACAGCAAGTGTAATGACCTCCTTAAGCATTCCAGTCTTTCCTGTGCCTGGAGGTCCTTGAACTATCATCACAGGTCTTTTCTTGTTTACCCCAAGAGCTATGGCTCTCCTCTGTGACTCATCATATAAGTTATAACCCACTGGCTCATCACTCAACTCCGCTTCACTCCAGTCTACATAATCTTTTTCCTCCAGGTATGTTATATCTTCCCCGTCCCCAAATAAAGTCGCCACTACAGAAATAGATGGATTTTTCTTTTGCAAACCATTCTTCTGCAGAAGCATTAGTGCTTCACAGTTACGCTGCAATAATAGAAACCATGATAAGTATATATCTGAATGTGGTTATGATGATGGTATCTTCAACTACTATGGAGCTAAGATATATATACCTCGTAAGTTAAGGCATCGGCCAAGCCATGAATGCGATCAATTCTCACACTCTTTCCAAAGAGCTTGGAGAAAGGAGGATCTCCATGACGAGATTCTAGAGCCACGCCAATGCTGCATCCATCGTCTCCAAGGTTGTGAACAAACCCTTGTGTACAAGAAGTTGCTCCAGCACCTCTGCTGTCACAAATTCTTATGCACACCATGTCACCAGGGGAAAGTGTAGTAGGAGGAAGACGGTGGTTTCCTCCAACCTTAAACAACACCAAGTGCATACCTCCAAGCCCTGCATATTGATTTCATATTAATTACACAAAATGATTATTATGAATAATTTGACAAACAAACAAAGGCTGTTGCTAACCTGTGGAGGTACTAACTGCATACAAATTGCAAATTGTATCGCAAAGTTCCTGTGGAGCATCACCATGCCTAACCAAGAATTCAATTGGTTTTGAAGAATCAGAGGTTTCATCTGGAGTAGGGATGACATCTAGTTCTTCCTGAGTAACTTCCAGTTCTGTATCTCGTTCCACTTGAAGTAACTGAGACATGCGGCTGGTGAACTCATCAATCCTTGCTTGTATAGCCTTCACTTTCTCTGAGTCCATCCCAAAAACTCCTTGAACAGGCTTTGGTTGAGTAGCTTTGCGAGCAACCTCCCGATGCTGAGCTGCACAACACCATCAGAAAACAAATAAGAACTAAGAAAACGTTGGAATTCATGAAAAGAGGTGTTTAAGAATTTCAAACCTGAATTGGCTATCTCCTTGAGCAGCTTCCAAGATTCAGTCTCCTTCCAATTCTCCATTATTTTATCGCGTTCCAGTTGTTGAAGAACATCACGTAACTCTCTCTGGAAATGATCGAACAAGGTAGGATAGTGTGTGCAAGCTTTCAAACAGATGACTTCAAGTCCTAGTGGCATGGGAATAGCGTTGAGATACGGCTGAGCCTGAATCACAAACGTCAAACCGGAACCCATGGTCTGCTTTAGCTCCGAGAACTCACCCTGAACCTCCGCAGTGGCGAAATCGGAAGCCATCGCCTTCATTGCCTGGCTAATCCACTTCACTACGTTCCTCCCGAGATCTCTCCGACCCAAGGGATCGCCGTTTTGATTCAAAGCACCAAGGCTCACTTCTTTATTCTTCTTCTCCACAACAACAGTTTCACTCGCTGGTTCACTATGGTTCCTCTTGTCGACTTTTGTAAACCTGATTTTATCGGAATCATTGCTTTTTCTTCGAGGCTTCTTCTTAGGAACACTAGTGAGCTTGGTGCCGCCACTAACGCCGTTGCAAGAGACCTTCCGCCTCGGAACGCCACCGTCGCCATCAATCTTGTTGGAAACCACACCAAGAAATTTCAGCGGCGGTCGAGTGAACGTGAACGCCGTCGTTGCCGTCGTGGTCGACGGAATCCTTATGCTTCTACACAGAAAACTTGACGCTGCGTCCATCGGATTACAAAATTTTCAACCTGCAGCTACAAAGCAGAGGGTATCGACATTTACAGGGAATCAAATGCTCGGAGATATTTTTTTATATCGCGTGCAAGGGTTTCATATATTTGGGAAAAGAATCTCAATTTTTGCTGATGATTTTAAATCTGAGCCGCAAGATGAACTTGAGGCTTGTGTTCCTTTTTTTTTTCCACACCCGAGTCGTGGTTAGAGATCGTAGACGAAAGCTGTGATTGGCTAGAATTGATTCCCCTGGGCAGCCAACGTGTTTAGCTACTGTCCTATCTTTAATTTTTGTGTGTGGACTTTTTTTTTGTTTTTTTGGTCAGAAGAAACCAAAATTGTCAAGTTCTTACCGAATTGAAACCAAAATTGTAATTCGGTTTGTTTTTGAAATGTTGATTAGTCCTGTTGGTTCGTTTATTTTCCCGGTTTTGGTAATCGATTCATGCATTTAGTTTGATTTGTTTGTTTGGGCATAATATATCCTACAACTGTTCCGAGTCATTTCGGTTTGGTGAGGATGGTTTTCTGGGATGACAAAATTACATCCAAAATATGAAATCAAGACTTTGGAGTTTGATCAGTTTCTGTCAGAAATATAATGCATTCACTACCACAGACGCCACAGTTTTATGCTGAAACACATCAAAAGAAGAAAATAGAACATAGAAACAAGGAGTAACAAGAAGTAAATAAAAGGTGAATACATATATCTCATCTGTATTTAACTGAAACTCTCAACATACAACAAATTGGCCAAAATTGTCTCTGTAACTCAAGGCCTTTTTATTAAATAAATAAATACAGAAGAAATAGCAAAAAAAAAAAACAACCCAGAAATTATTTAAGCATACAATAGCAGAGTTTTCCAGGACAAATAATAAACAGATGGTCTTAAAATGAAGACTCAAAGGAAAAGAAACAGGCAGGAGGAGGAGTTGGGGGGGCAGGTTTTAGTTTCGGAGTGAAACAACAAAATCCACACGAAAAAGGAAAACAATCTGTGTGTTTTTTGGTTTGCATTCCCAATTTATATATAGAAAGAAAAGATGGAAAAAAGTCTCCCATCAAATCAAGCTTGCAAGAAGCTAGCGTACTTAGCTCCAAGAAGAAGCCTCTGAATGCACAAGAGTGCGTTCTTGGTAACCTCTGCGTTTTCATGGTTCATCAGTTTCATCACTCGTTCTTTCGCCTTGAGGTCTGTTACGATCACTCTTCCTGCTGCATGGTACTGTATGAACTGTGAGAGATCAAAGCATGCTACTGCTAATGATCTTGGATCACTCGACGTGTCCAGGATCGTGAGGAGAACCCTGAGTATCTGCATTCACCAAGTTTAATAGATCAAGCATTGCTTGTTATGAGCCGAACAGACCCAGGTCCTTGAGTGGTTTAAAAGAATACCTGGAAGTCATTCTCCTCGAAGCTTGTGACATTCTCACGCCAGAAATTGGCTTCTTTGTGCATTGGGTTCCAGTCAAGATGGCCAAGAAGAACCTCTTGCTTATACTTTTCAAAGGAACTCAATTTCCTGATTTTGTCTTTTAACCCTTCTTCTAGTTGGTTCAGAGCATCCAGCAAATCCTTATAAATATCAAAACCAAAGGTTTAACTATCACCATGCTTGCAATAAAGGCATATGTTTTCAGCTTTGTATATAACTTGACTTACATCGTCACTCCATGCTTGTGTTTTTAGACCGTGGATGATATGTGGGAGTCCAAGTTCAACCATCTGTGCACCAAATGTACCTTTAGGAAGCAAGTTCTTGAATGTCATTATCACCACCCTCACAACCTATATAAGACAAACATTACAAAGCACAAGATTTATACAAATTACTGATCTCAAAGAAGTTAAAAGAAACGAAAAATCACGGTATTGCAATGACCAATACAAGATTATAAGCTCACCTTCTCCTTAGTAGAGCTCTTAACCACTTCCGTAAGCCTTTGCATTGTTCTAGTTGTCGCCAAGTACTCTATTGCGGGTTCAAAATACGAAAGCAGCCAGATGCAGAGGCATGTTTCGTAGAGAAGCTGTCGACCGAAAGCATAGAAATCACAGGAATTAGGTAATGGGAAATTATGACAGAAACTTTCGACTTCCACTATAAAAATAGTTACCTGGATAGACTGCTGAGTGGATGCTGGGGAAATTAGAGGGAGAAGTAACTTCACCCCATCTGCCTGAACAAACGACGATCTGACAACAGGCTCCTTCAGTAGTGATGACAGGCAGCTAATTGCAATTGGAACACCACGAGTAGGATGAGAAGGTTGCTTCAACTGCATTTCAAAATCAACCATTGTTAATCTATGATTAATATCAGATGATATCTTGGATTAGTTAGATGCATGAAACATAGTCCTCAAAGCACGTCGACCATAGTGTCTTCAGTTACGTGTGATAGAGTTGACAAATCATTAGTGCCCATGATAAACAACATGAATGACAGGGGCGAGAAGCCAAAGTTCCAAAATTGTAAATGTAGAATTAGATATAAAGCTGTGAAGTAATCATCAGACTAAACCTGAGCACAGAGCCATTCCACCAACCCATTGAGTACATCATCAATTGTAGTAATTTTTTTCTTTGAGCCCGAAGCTTCTCCATTAGCGATGACACCACTACCAGATTTTGGTCTAGCACTGTATATAAGAGCAACACTCATCAATTAAATGATGATGTATGTGACATACATGTTTAATAAAAGTACTATAATCAATATTGAACTCCACGGTACCTTATTATCCAGGCGAGGATCTTGCAGCTTTTTTCTTGAATGAACCAATTTCCCTTCCACAGCAACCTGAGAGAAAATATATCGTTAGCTTGCAAACTTTTGAAATAAGCAGCTAAAATGCAACTATATGTATCACTTTTTCAGGAAGGTTGTAGCCGAAATTATACAACCCGACTCAGACACTCAAATTGAGTGCTTAAGAAAGTGCCAATCAACTATTTTCTCGGAAACGAGTTAGAAAACAGAGATGGGCCAAATTATGAACATAAATCTTTTGCTTAGGGACTCACCTCAAGAAAGGTTCATAAGTATCCTCATTTTCCAAAGATTGATCATGGAATAACCGAGCTCGTGCAGGGTTTTCTGCGATATAGTTGATGCAAAAGTCAGTATCTAAAGTGAAGAAAATGTGAATGCAACTAAATCAAGTTTTGTTTACCTGAGAGCATTTCATAAATCAAAGCCAAAACATATTCCACTGTGTCTTCCTTGAATATATCACGCAAGATGCTAACAAACAGATGAACATAAGCTGGACCATCCTGCAAAAACAACACCACTTATCACTTGAGTTGATATTGACAGTGTAAATACTTGCATTGTCATTACTCAATTTCAACCTCTACTAACACTGAGAAACTGAATTAAGTAACAACAGATCATGGCAGATAATGAAAATTTCTTTTAAAATGTTTGAAAGGAGAGAGAGAAAATAATAAAACATTTACTTCATCCAGCAACTGTGCCCTTGCACTCTCGGGTTTTTTATCATAGCGCCTTAAGTGCTGGAGACCTGATCCTGAAATCAGCTTAGTTGTTGTGTAAGTCTCCCAGGGAATGACCCTTTTCAATACCTGCAAGGTACAATAACAATAGAAATTGAATATTGTAGAACTATCACGATATTCATCAATTTTTTTCAATATAATCACAGTAAAAAGACCTGACAAAAAAACACATCCTTAACATTTTCTAAATAGTCAACGTTGCAAAGATCTTTTTGAGCTTTTCATTACTCGATTCTAGAACAATATTGATGTTCAGTATGTCTTTCAGTTCTAGATACATTCAGATCAAAACAAAAGTTCAATACTCTTATGCTAAATATAAAAGTCAAAATATGTAATAATGCATCTACGCAATCTGCAGGTTCGAATTTCTAGTCATTTGATTATCTTTGATCTGTTACAAACTGTATCTAATGGGTTTGGTTTACACAGAAACAAAATCAAAAGAGAATACATAAAGGCAGCAAAATCAGAACCTGCTCCATAGTCAGTTCCGCCTGATCCATAGTTCAGAAACTTGACACCAGTTGATACTGAAATGATTCAAACCCTTACAAGTGTTCAGTACAATGGAATTGATCTTACATATATAATCATAAAAGATGAAACCACGAAGACTACCGAGATAAGCTATAGATATTGAGAAAACAAAAGATCTGATACGAAATTCGTTATCATCGTCACAATTTAACCTTCGTTTTCGCTGTTCAGTTCAATTAAGAGAATGCATAAGAAACACGATCGACAATCATTAAAACACGTGAAATGAGAAGACTAAGAAAAATTAAAACAGATTCATGTAGCAACGCAATCCCGATATCATTCAAATTCCTCAGACAAGCATTACTGACTAAATCAATTGAACCAGAAGATACAAAAGAAAAGATCCGATCACTCGAGAAAGAACCGTACAACAAAAATGAGAGAGAGAAATCGAGTTTTCGACGCAAATCAATCAAGGAATAACATTAACACCTGCAGGCTGAAATCGAGTTGATCGCGACAAGAACGGAGAAGACGAAGTGAGGGATCTCTAATTCAAAGAAGATAAGGGGCAGAGAGAGATAGAGCTTCTCCCAAACTCGGATCTGAACCGTGAAAGAGTTATGAAGAGACGAGCCGATCAAAAAAAAATCAGACGCTGACAGTTCTGTATTTTCCGAAATTCCAATATTACCCCTATTATCTCACTTATTACGGTGTTGGACCTAAGTTTTGTTTTTTCTTCGAGTAAATTTTATTATTGATGTGGAGATTGTGGTATTTGATACAAAGAGCCGATGATTAACAGAAAAACTCTGGAGCCAAAAAAATCTACACAATCATAAATCTTAGACAAACAACACGAAAAGGGATAGGAAAAACACAAAGCAACAAAAATCCGCTGTGTAGATTGGATCGAGTCGATCAATCTAGGAAATGATATTATAAACATAACTCCTTGTTCTAATGCGCTCGAGGATTGTAAAATGAATTGTATCTCAAGTTAATCTTATGGCCAAGATATGGCAGCCACGAACATATCTGTTCAATCCAATTTCAGAAACCGCATAGACCCAAGTTTGGATCTTAAAGCTAGTAGTATGAACAAATAAAACTCAAAACTAGATCATAAAGGAATGACCAAACTCTCTAAGATGAATTCGGCTCACTAGAAAAAGAATAACGACAACATAAAAAGGAAAATGAAAATGGTGGTGTATAAGGAGAATATATGAAATTGATTTTTTCATTTATATTTTTCGTAACTCAGTTCAACAAATTTTAGGTTGTGATTTACACTACCGTGCGAGTAGAGAAAAAAAGTAGGAACGTTTTCGTAGTGATATGCATGGACAATCGACAAGTCTTTTGAGTTTTCTAGAGTGGCACATCAACCCTTAAACGAGGATAAAATCCACATGCCAAAAGAAATCATGGGGCCCACATACTTTGCGCTCTAGCGAAATTTTATTGTATTATAAGTATTTTTGTTTTATAAATAAATATTATGTATTTTCTTTAATCTCCTTAGTCGGATTAAGCTTTCTCTGGATAGACTAACCGGTTAAATGGACAAATATGATGTTAAATCAATGTAAACTTTTAGGAAAGATATTAGATTGAGAATTTGTTTTGAAATGCATGTCCAATTTAGTAAGAGATGCACAAAACAATGTATCTGTCTCTACAAATGAGTGATAGATGAGGGGAATTACATGTCACATAATATAATTGTGATTATAATCATTAGTATAAAACTGCGATTTAGTCACGAAAGTAGTCACATATTTTTCGTGGTTTTGTAGAAATTAGTCAAAAAATCGTGAAACATGAGATCTGTGGCTATATGTGGCTATCCAGTTGCTAAATAGCCACATATTAGCCACTGCAAAATCTGTGGCTATTTAGTTACGGATAAACCATTAATTATATTCGTGGCTATATAATCACATATTTGCCACGGATTAATCCCTTGATATATATAGCCACGGATTAACCACGAGATTAATCACTTGTTATATATAGCTAGGGATTAGCCACAGATTTTCCCTTGATATATATAGCCACGACTTTATAGCAACAAATTTTTTATGTGGCTAAACAATGACTATAACTACATAGTCACAGATTTTGGGCTATAACCACGACTATATTCGTGGCTATTTACAAAATTCTACTAGTGAATGATATATTTCTTGTTTTTTGTGAAAGTTTGCCGACAATTTAACATCAAGGTGTGTGGAAACAAAGGTGTAGACAAGCATGAACGTAACGGTCACCGACCTCTCAAACTCATTGTTGTGAAGAGCTTACAAAGTCTTTTATTTGCTTTTTGTATTTTTGATGATGGCGAGACAATTGGTTTAATCTTATATATTCATATTAATTGTTTGGGAAGGGAAGATATTAGTTTTGGACTCTGAGTTCACACCTCAGTAAGATTAGCTATTCTATTGAAGTGTAAAGCCTTGTCCTCATCCTCTTAAAGGTACCCACAATTCTTTTAAGAGTATAAAGACTTACCTAACATTCTAACATTGAACCTCTTTAGGCCGAGCAACGATATTGAGGAATTCTATTGACTTATGTTCGAATTATTGGGTAATGTGGTTTCACTACCAAATGATAAAGTCTCGAGGGAAATATGGCCTTATCCATTGGTGTTGTACGAACATGCCAAAATACTTTTAGAGTCAACTGAAAAAAAAAAATCAAAAGTTAGATTGAGCGTTTTTGTTAAGAGACTCTCTTTATCTAATCTTTCATGGCATTTATCTACTTTTTCATGGCACTGAAGTTGATATTTAAGCCCAAGAAAATGTAAGAAAATAAAATTCGGAAATTTTGTTTAAACTAATATTCCATTAGATAAATTAAATACTTTTGTATATTATTTTTTTTGTTTTCATCAAAAAATCACCAAATTATTGATTATATTGTGATTGGTATTGTCATTAATTTTGCAAATGGAAATATATCTTACTGTAATTATAATGCGTGTGATATTTGTTTACTTTTTCTATTCAAATATGCTAATTTGGTATAAAATAAATCAAAATGACTATAATCGGTTTTACACTTTTACTCTCACCATTTATTTTTCTCTTTTTTGACACGTCTGAAAGAGAATTATTTTCACTACTGCAAAATAGATGCTGACTGACTTTGACCCAAATATGTTTAAGTAATTTCCATTTTAAATTAGATTTACACTGTAAAAGGGTTCTATGGATTGAAAATAAAAGCATTTTAATAAAAAGTTACTGCACTTGCTAAGAAATTATCTTTTTATTTATTTTGTTATGGTGTAAAGGAACCTAAAATTCAACAAACCAAAATTGTATTTATAATTGGATTTGCTTAGATGTGAAATGTAGCCTAATAAATTGTGTTAATGTCGTCTTTGTATTATTATGCAGATTTAAGGTTGCATAATAAATATTTAGAAAAATATACTTTTTAAGTATCATAATATTTGTTGATCAAGAAAAACTTAGGAAAAAATATTAAAAAGACTTTCACATTTAGTTCTCATTTAAAATAATATATATTAGATCAATATCTTACTCCATAAACAAAATAATCCCATGTTCAAATTTAATTAATGGAAATTATTTTAAAGTATAATTAATGGAAAATGAGGTGAAATATGTTTTTAAATTTATCATAATGGATTAGATGTTCATGATGTGTAGCCTAATACTTTGTTTTAGTATAGGTTTTGTGTCATTATCCGAATTCAAATTTTCATAATAAATATTTAGACAAAAATATATTTGTTTAGGTATCATAATTAAGAAAAATTATTGGTTGATCGAGTACCGGTTCTGAGTACAAGCAAAATAAGCTTATGTCTTTCGGCAAAAAATTTATAAGGCAAAATATTTTTAATTTTTGAGAAAATGATGAAAACGCCCCAATTTTTCTTTATAATTTGTGGTCCTCGAAAATTCAAAACCGACTAATTGACCAAATTTTTTTAAAAAATACTATTAAAAAGCATTCTTATTACGTACGAAAATTCAGTTTTTCCTTTTTGAAATTATATATTAGATAAATATTTTACTATACCATGATCAAATATAACTAACCGAAACTATTTTAAAATACAGTTACTGAAAAAGCGCGCGAAATATATATAAATTTATTAGTTTAAGTTAAAATTAGTGAATTTGATATTTTTTTTACAAGATAAAAACAAATAATAAGTAAAAAAACTTAAAAGTTTAGTTAATAAACAAAATAAAATAGAGGTTGAAGTGGCTTCAGGAGACCATATATATAGATAACTCTCTAAAGTGTTAAAGTCATTAGTTATTCATAAACACGATTTTCTCTTTGTATCTCATTTTCTAATTTCTTCACATTTTCAATGATTCCAGGAAGAAAACCAGATTTAATATCAAATTTACCGGATCATCTTCTGATTTTGATCATCTCTCTTTTGCCCTTTAGAGAATCTGTACGAACAAGTATTCTTTCTAAACGCTGGGAGAATCTTTGTCGTCAAACTACAAATCTCGTGTTCAACGAATCTGATTTCGTAAACCTATCTGTCTTCGGTGATGAAACCATAGAAACAATGAAGCTTAAAAGGCTTTCTGATTTCGTAAACCTATCTGTCTTCGGTGATGAAACCATAGAAACAATGAAGCTTAAAAGGCTTTTGTTTGTTCGTATTATGTGTCGATGGATCTCGAGATTTACGGGTGAAGTCATCGAAAATTTCGAGCTTCATCTCTCTGAACCAATGGGTTTTGAGGCAGAGATCATGTCTCTAATCGAATTCGTTACCTCCAGACAAGTGAAGAATCTAGTTCTCGATTTCTCAATCCTTGTCTCGAGAACAATAAGTCTAGTAGAGCATTTGCCTACATGTATTCATTATCAAAAGAGCGGATTAGATATTTCTCATATCTTTTTCAATCTTCTATCTGTTAGGAAATTAACAATCTGCTCTTTTCTCCTTCAAGTATTCCACTTTTTCAGTTAATTTAGATCAATAATCTCTTACATCTTTTTTCATGGAATGGTAGTCAAATTCACTAGATGGTTCAATATATAAGTTGCAAATAATTTAGGTTTTCTTGGAAAAATTCAGTTATTTGTCGTAGATTTCGTAAAACTAGATTATCTAATAATTATTGCTTTGGGGTTATGAAGTTATATAAATAGTGCATTCGGTGATTTGTTTTTTTTAGGTACTTAGCGAAGAAATAATTTGATGAATCTCTAATAATTGTAATATGCAAACGTTTTTTTTTTTTTTTTTGTCTATTTACATGGTTTTTTTTCTTCTTGGACGTTGATGATCCAAGATTGTGACGACCCAACAAATTTGCACGATCTGATGAAAATGAAATATTTGGTGATGAAGATAAATATGCACCCAAATGATTTCAGAGGAATCAGGATATTTCTTAATAGCTGTTCGGAATTGGAATCTCTCACGTTCGATATGGTTACTACTAGGCGTGTCGTGGTATGCTTATAACCTAAAGTCTGTAGACATTATTGCAATATACATCTAGGTTTTGTTATTGTCAAATACGTTAGACTTTAATTTGATTTTGCAGAGAGCTGCGGCGCCAATAAATCCACAAACGCATTGGCTTAGTGACATAACTTATGAGTGTTTGGAAAAAACGCTTAAGGTTGTGGAAGTAAAGAACTTTCGCGGCGGATTGAACGAGTTAAATGTGCTTCAGTACTTGATTCGTACCGGACGTGTGATGGAACGACTTGATCTTTATGTGGCGAGAGGATTGAGCCATTATCAAAGGCGGTTGGCACTAGGTGGAGCCGCGAAGGTTCAGCGGAGTCTCAAAAGAGCTTCGAAGCATTTGCGTATTAATCTACACAATGCTTGATTGAAGCATTTTCAAGATTTTCTTGTGGAAGTTGAACTCTTCTAGTGATCTTTCTGAGTTTGCTTTATTTATTGTTGAACGTTGATACTTCGAGGTTTTATTGGTTGGAATAACAATTGCTAAGTTTTTTTGAGACATCAACAAACAAATTGCTACGTCAAAATAAAAAAGTTGGATTGATTGGTTTGGAGACGCTTTAGAGTTTGATTAGTTTCGGTTTGTTGGTTTTCAAAAAATTAACTCTATTTTTTTGGGTCAACAATTAAGTCTTTGTTAGTCAGAATCTTATCTTGATTTTTTGATAACAAATATTTGTAAAAATAAATTTTGAATACATTTGTTCTAAAACTTTAATACGTTTGCTGACTAAAACATTGTGTAAATATTTTCATTTTCTGCAACAAAAAATGAGATTTCATACTATATATAGAGATATATATATATATATACATATATGTCTTTTGATCTGATTTGCCTCATCCATGCACTTGTTCGCTGTCTCATCCATGCACTTGTTTGCGGCCCATTCTTAAATCTGTGCAAGTATATTAACTATTTATAGTAAATAAATTTACAATTAAGTTAAATTGACTAACAATATATTTCTAAAGTAAGAATATTTATTTCTACAGAAAGAATATTTTATTGCAATTACAAGTATAATGTAATATTTGTTTCTCATTATATCAATCTTCCTCCAAAGTTATTAAATCATTCAATTACCAGTTATATATATTTCATATATATTGGTTTTTTTCTCATCTATACATTCGTTTTTGGATCTCCTTACATCTGTACAAATAAACAATTTGTAATAAAAACAAGAAAGACTTGTGAAGACTATAGTCACTCATTATGAGTCTTGCCAAGGTGTTGGGCCAAAAAGTTTCTTTTTTTCTCAGCCCAATAGAAACCCAATTCGACTGAAGAACAGCTCGAGTTAGCTGAGGCAGAGTAAGCGATGCTAAGTCTCTGGTGGAGTTGGAGTATCCCCTTGATTATCTTCTCAGTTTTGCTTTGGCTAATTAATCATGTTTAAGGGTTAAGTGAGATAGTCGAAGAGTCATTTTCTGAGACTAAGTAAGAAAGCCATGGTATGAGGCGAAAGAAAAAGGAGAGAGTTGATCATGATCATGAGAAAGATTCTACTGTGACTCCCGTCGATCTCTCCGACTAATCTGGACAGATTTATGTCTGTCTTATGTGATGCAATGCAATGTGGTTAGTTCTCTGTACT
This sequence comes from Euclidium syriacum, assembly GCA_900116095.1. Lineage (NCBI taxonomy): Eukaryota > Viridiplantae > Streptophyta > Magnoliopsida > Brassicales > Brassicaceae > Euclidium > Euclidium syriacum. The sequence continues at coordinate 13,646,303 of FPAK01000004.1, forward strand.
GGGGGTTTCGAATTTTATGCTATTATGGGTTAAGTGATCATCTAAGATATTGTCAAGCAGTTAAGATTTAAAAATATAAGTTGGTTTATGTCTTTGGGACTAGGCTAGGACTTGGCTAAGTTTCAGTAACGTGGTTAGCTTTGGATTGGTAGAAGATGAGTTTTTGCTCAAACGAACTGACCCAATTGAGTTCATAAGGAACCATTTGGCTAAGTCCACAAATGACTTCACACTTAAGCTTCATTTTTATTTCGATCTTGACCATCTCTTTTTTATTTCAGGGGGGGGGGGGGTCATCATTGTGAAGTTATGTCGTGGGGTTAAGAATTGAGACTCCGGACGATAGCAAGGAAAGGAATAGGCAAAGATCATACAAAATGGTGTCCTCCAGTTACTATTACATTTATATATGAGCCAGAAATATATATATCAAGGAAGATTTGATGGACACTTTAACAGACGGAAAAAAATTACACTTGAGTGACAGCACCGATCAAAGTTTTTGGCATTGATTTGACCTAGTTACCAAACAAGTTAGTGAGAATCTTCTTGATGAGAGATCTTTTTAAGAAGTTTTTGGTTTTGAAACTTTTAACGAGGTTTTGCACTGTATTTCAATTTGGTTCGTTGTCAAAAAATAATGGTTTTAAACATAGAAGTTTGATACATGTCTATGGAATTATCTTAAAGTTTTTTTTTGCCTGGACTAGTTCATTGATTTACTTATCTTTTGGTTAGAAAACTCTAATAGAGTTACTCTACTTAGATCCATGTGCTGAGTTTTAGTGCAATAGTCAGGCTGAGATATTTCAAGTCCATTCCTTCTGTCATAAACCAAATGAAACAAGTCAAATATTAGAATATAAGTACCGAGCTATGGCTGTTGCTTTTGTCGAAATTTTTCTTGGGTTTTCTATTTTAACCTTCTCTTGTTGGCATGAGAATTTTAAGTGACTTATGACATTAATAAACCATGCATAAATATCATTTTCTTGTAATGTAATTATCGAATGTTTGAGACAATTATATTTTTCCAACCCAGCTAGATTGAATTCATGGGGTCGTTACTTTGCCTAACTTTTCCATGGTACTGCAGAAGCTGATGGTCAGCTTGGTGAACTAGGTGCTCATTTGCGCAGACGATGACAATCTTAATTAGTTTTTTAATCTTATTTTGCACTCAAAAGAGCTCACAGAGAAAAACTTCTTAGACTTTATTGTCCAGGTGTGTCTCTATTCCGTAACACAGTAGCTGACTATTGACTCAATTTAATGACATTGCCTGATTGGGTTTTGGCGTTGAAGCCTGCAGAAAAGTGAGATTGATGGTGTTGAATAAAATTTGGAATCAAGTCATACTTTCACTTTCAGAGTTTAAAAATTAGATATGAAGAAAGAAGACAATTGAAAGGAGATCACGGGTTTCAAGAGTGGATTTTAGATTGATGAGTGGGCTTAAACAAGGACCTACTAGTGTGTGCCATCTATTTCCCACACAAAAAAGAAAAATTATTTACTTATTTTTTATATATAGATACTAGATAGTATATAATTTAATAATAAAGGGTAAACAGTAAATTGAAGAGAGAAGATAAGAGATGATGGGTCAAAAAATCTTTGTCTAAAAACAAGACATCCCCTTTGCAGTAATGACTTGATAAGACATCCAAAGCCCTTTTCTTCATTACTCAATTTAAAAATCATTTACTTTACATTTTTGTCGTAGCAAAATTCAGAATATAATACTTATATTGAAAAACCATCCCCTTCCTTCTTTTTATGAGTAATATTTTTCTTGTGCTTTGTTTTGTCAACTCTTTGAATTTGACCTCGAATTTACACATTGCATTTAATTTCTTACCCACACATTGGTATAAACAATTACTGACCCTCCCAATACTCGGATCGACTCAATTTCTTTGTAAAGTTGTTAGAGGTACATGCATTTTTTGACTCGATATTGTTTCTATTTTCGTAGATGCAAGCTTTGATTAAAACCTGCAAATATGCAATGTTTGATTCTAGTTGGACTAGTCGGATTGAATATAACCCATCTAACATTTAACTGTTCAAAAGCATTGATTGTAGCGTTACCATTTTAAGGAACTATAATCATTTAGTTTGAATGGAGAGATACTAGACACACAGTTTTGTCTTTTTAATTTAATAAATACCAAGTCAAAGTGGCATAATAATCATAACTTTGAAACACAATGAACTCCCTAGTTAAAGAAAAATTTCTATAATCATTTAAAAATATATTATTTTTTAATGTCAAGTAGCCAATTTATATTTACTCCACATAACGATTAGAAAATTATAGGACTGATAAGATATTATTTTTTTATAGTTTTCCGACACTCAAGTTAAAAACAGATAACACGATTGATTAGATAATGATATATAAGATGGAAAAATTAGGTAAATCGCGGTCCTAGGTTAAGTTAGTATAATTCAGACTTTGTGAGAATAAGATTCGAGGAATGAAGTTTCGAGAGACGATATAATGCAACCCGGAAGGAGCACATGGTTTTAAAGAAGTGAGTTCAAAGTTAGTTTTAGGAATAACTTAGGAGAATCATATTTTTCATTCACTCAATGGTCGGATGAGTAATGCTTTTATGAGATTGTTGGATTTGGCATCGAGTTCACCTATATTTAGTAAAACCATATAGTGTATGTGATGGAAAGACTGTCTAAATCCCCCCGTCACCTAAACTTTTATTTGGATTTCCCCCTAAATTGAAATCTCTTTTGAATTCCCCCCAAATTACACTTTTACATTCAAATTGCACACAATTGACGAATTTTTTGTTCGAAAAACGAACCACTTAATTGTAACTTTGTACTGAACCGAAAAACCAAAAACTCTGGTCATAACCGAACAAAACTGAGTAGTACCCGATAGTAGTTGTCGGATCCTTTTGAAAAGAAGGAACTGAACCAATTCTCAGAAAATCTCCAAATTTATTTTCCAAACCCTAGAAGCAAAAAAAATCCCCAAATTGATTTTACTCGATTGTCGTCATTGGCGCCTGCATCGCCGGATTCGTCGATGGACTCGGTGGACAGGTTTATGGACAACGCGATGGGTGATTTGTCCGAAGCTTACGACGAGCTTTACGGTCACTCGGAGGAAGGTGATCTCGACTTCGAAGTTGATGAAGCCGCATAAAGCTCTCTGAAGACGAATATGTCGTCGATTCCGATGATGATGAGATATCATTGGAGGAGAACGTCAGAGAAATTCCGTGGAGGAGATCCAAGGTGGCACAGAGGTGGAGGAGAACGAAATGGATGTACCGGTGGAGGCGATCAATTGGTCACTGAATTGGGATACACCACCAGTTGATAACGATGTAGATGAGGGTGAAGGTTTTGTTAACTCGGCTTGGGATGAAAATGGTGTCAATTCAGAGGGAGAGAACCCGGTAGAGAGGAATGATTACGAAATCTCTATGGCTGTTGGTGAAATTGTGGAGTATCCGGTGAGACATGATGTCTACTATGATAGTGGAGACGACGGCAATGAAGAAAGAGAGGCTAGGCGTCAGAGAGCGAGGAACTTCACTCCTAGGTATGATGGAATCCTGTTTGAGGGTCAGAAATTTTTTAATGGGTTAGCTTTCAAAGAGGCAGTACTACATCATGCTCTCAAAAAACAAAGGGACATTCGACAGTGGAGATATGACAAGAACAAGATTAGTTTTAAGTGTTTGGGAAGAGGAAAAGAGGGAATTAGTTGCATCTGGAGGGTCTATTGCTCTGTTAGAAAAGGTGATTCTACATGGAGGATTAGGAAATTACCAGCAGAGCACATATGTGAGAAGAGTGGTGATTGTGCTATGTTGAAAGTGACAGCAATTGCTCGTCTTTTTGTCGACAAAATAAGGGATGATCCTGAGCACTTCAAGCATATAAAGATAGAAGATCTAATTTCAGAGAGATGGGGTATAAGTGTCACAAGAAACCAAACCCAAGCAGCTAGATGTATGGCTCTTAAGTGGATAGAGGCTGAGTATGATGACCAATTCAAGATTATGGAGCTGAGCTTCTTCATTCAAATCCTGGTTCTTCTGTTGCAGTGCAAAGCTATAAAAACGCGGATGGTGAAGAAGTCTTCTTAAGATTCTATGTCTGCTTCGATGTCTTGAGAAATGCTTGGAAAGATACATGTAGGCCACTAGTTGGTATTGATGGAACATTTTTGAAGTCTAAAGTTAAAGGGCAGCTGCTAATAGCACTTGGGAGGGATGGAAATAATCAGATATATCCAGTTGCTTGGGGCGTGGTGGAGAAAGAGAATACCGACAATTGGGAGTGGTTTGTGAAGAAGCTACAAGAAGACTTAGGCTTTGGAGATGGCTCAGGATTTGTGATGGTCTCTGATCGGAAAAAGGTAATGGTATCAGTCTTATTGATCATTGTTTCATTTATGTCATCTAGTTGAAACTAATCCAAATTGTATGTTGTGTTTTGTAGGGATTAATTAGTGTTGTGAAGAAAGTGTTACCTACCATCGAGCACAGACATTGTGTTTGACATATTTATGGCAACATGAAGGCTAAATTTGGGAAGTTGGATCCTATGAAGAAGTTTGTTTGGGATCTTGTTTGGAGCTACAACGAGGCTGAATACAAGGAGAGGCTGGAAGACATAAAGAAATTCGATCAGAAGGTGTTCAAATATGTGATGAAATCTAATCCAACAAGTTGGTGTAGGGCTTTCTACAAATTAGGACCTTGCTGTGAGGATGTTGAAAACAATTCAACGGAGTCTTTCAACAAGACAGTGGCAAAGGCAAGAGAAAGAGCATTTGTTCCAATGCTCGAGATGATTTGAACTCAAGCAATGAGCAGAATAGCTAAGAGGAAAGAAGAATCAAAGAGGCATGAATCTCTACTAACAAAATATGCTTTGGAATAGGTTGAGCAAGAAGAGGACAAAGCGAAAGACTGTAAGATTAAAGCTTCAACAGGTGGAACATTTCAGGCTTCATTGAGTAAATCCCCTTACTCTGTGAATTTGATTGAAAAGACATGTAGTTGCAGGAAATGGCAGATCAAAGGCATCCCATGTGAGCATGCCTATGGAGTTATCCTGAAGAGGAATTTAAGTGTTGCAGACTTTGTTGACAAAAGATTCCACACAGTTACCTGTTTGAAGACATATGAAGAGGGGATTAAGGTACCACGAGGTGCTAGGTTTTGGCCTAGAGGTTCATATCCACCTCTGCAGTACCCTCCTAATTCCGAGAAAATGGGTTGCTATGAGAAGAAGAGGAAGACAGGGAAAAATGAGTCTCCTAGAAAGAAGAAAAACCCATCAGAAAAAAGGTAAAATAAGTGTAAGGCGTGTGGCAAGAGTGGGCACAACTCGAGGTTTCACAAAGAGGTAACATTTTATTAACTATGGTTGTCTTGTTGAATTGTGATGTAGGACTTTTGTTCATTCAATGTCCTATTCATTGTGAAGGGAAAGGATGGACAAGGATCGAAGACAAGCAACAAAAAAAAAAGGAAAGACAAAGTAACTGATAAGCAGAAGGCAAGAAAAGGGACAACGAAGAAGGCAAAAGGAAATGGGAAGAACAAGAAGGCAAAGGGAAATGAAAAGAACAAGAAAGCTTAGAACCTGTTTACAATGAAGCTTATAACTTCTTTTGTTTAAAACTTATTACAATGAAGCTTATAACTTCTTTTGTTCATTTGTTATTAAAATGAGGCTTAATGATCATTAAAACTTGATTTCCATATTCATAAACAACAATACAAACATAACAAATGACCTACTTCTTTAATACAACAACCAGCAAAATGACCACCAAACAAGCAAGAAATAACATTGCCATCATCTTCTTCATCTTACAAATGGTCGCATTCATCATATCTTCAACATTTCGATTGACGGACAACTCAAACTTTTTCAAAGCTTCTTCATCTATATGAGTTCCTTTCGTCTTCAATAACAACATCTCCTCCTCTAACACATAAACTTGGTAATCAAGCTGGTCGATCTCATTATGAAATGCCTCATCGACCCACTTGAAGACGTGTTGATCATTTTTTCAGCTGCACGCAATCATTGGATTATCATCATTTAACAACAACACCACCATAATTTTTGAAATTTGAGAGAATTATGTGGGTCTTACCTTCTGAGAGTAGGCGAACGAACACCGATAATAACGACGGTAAGGGTTTTCTTCAGTTCCGAATACTTTCTGGACAATTCCAGCGCCGCACCTACAACTTTTTGGAATGCCGGCGACTCTTCCTTTATCTCTGTTACGCCATCGATCGCTTGACGATCCTGAAGAGGAAGACTTTGCCATCTGTTTCAAACCCAAAATTCATAAACCCAGATTCCATAAACCCAGAATTATTAGAGCCATAACCAAATTCCCAATCGAAACCCACCAACAACGAGAATTCAATGAAAATTAAGCTTAAGAAACCATACCTGAACTTAACCTCTCTCAATTTAGCAGGGGAACGATTCGAATTTGCTCATAAAAAAATTAGGGTTCTTAAGCTTTTTTGGCAAAATCGATTTGGGAATCGATGATTTAATACAGATTTGAAACGGGTCGAAAATATGACCGTTACAAACGGTCGACTTACTTTTCATGGTTTACTGTTGGTTTGGGGTTGGTTTAAACTAAACAGACTGGTTAGCGTCGTAATACACGGTTACAATTAAGTGGTTCATTTTTCGAACCAAAAATTCGTCAATTGTGTGCAATTTGAATATAAAAGTGTGATTTGGGGGGAATTCAAAAGAGATTTTAATTTAGGGGGAAATCCAAATAAAATTTTAGGTGCATGGGGGGGGGGGGGGTTTAGACAGTCTTTCCGTATGTGACATAATCGAAATTTCCTTTTTGGCATGATATGCTTATTTTGATGGGCGAGATTTTTATCCTCCGCACATATTCATATGATGTGCACGCAAGTCCACATTGCTTTTCGACATCATATTCTCGTTCGTATCGAATGAATTTGTACATGTAAATAAGGATAGACTCGGAGTGGATATCCTGAATTTTGATGGTATTTATGACATGCTCAACTCCACCCGAAATTTTTTTCGATTAGTATTCACTCCACAATTAATCAGATATATAGTGTCCTCTGATATTCGATATGCTACGTAGACTTTGACAAGTAAAAATTAATTAAAAGTTATAAAATATAGAAAAATTCAAAATTTAAATCATAAAAATTACAATGATCATAGTTGAATTATATTTCTTTCTTAATTTTTATAATTTGTTTATGTACTAAAATTCCCTAAATTTATTTATAAGTATAGTAACTTTACAATGTGTATATATCTAATTATCCATATATATAAACGGAGCAAAGCGGATCTCTTTCTTTAAAATTTTGTATTTATGATTTACTTTGTTTTTAACAGAGATATTGAATTACAGATATCCAAATTTTCCAGATCGAATTGAGACATATAACGGTTGAAGCAAAGGTAACAAATATTTCGTCGAATCCTATAGTGAATTAATTAGTTAACCATTAAACCTCTCTAAGGAGGGAATGCCTTAGAAAGTTTTTGTCAAGATGTTGACTTTTCAGGTGAATTTTTTCGAAGTTAAATCTCATATGAGATTCCTTCTTTCAAATTCTCATTTTTGTTGGTGGCCGATTTAGCTATGTGTCATCTTTTGAATAGTTGTTCTTCTAAAAAATTCCATCCAATAGTTAAATTTATATTCCTTTGGCATATTTTAGCACTGAAAATGGTTTAATAACATGCAAGGCTAAATCAAATATTTGATTTTCGATGTACCCAAGAGTTACAGTTTTTTTGAATAACGTGTATTCTCTATAATGTTTAGTATATTACTTTTACTTTTGGTGTCTATATAAAACTTAAAGGTGAAAAATTCAATAATTGTCTCAAGGACAAGGGTAGTGATGTTAGGTAAAAAAGAAGTTGAAATCTCACAACTCATGAAGAAAGAAAATAAAAGTAAGCTCAGACTTTATTAAATATGTTGGCATTGTTTTGTTCATTCGATTCCTCTGTCAAAATCCCGACATTTACTTGTTCAAGTAATACGTACGTACGATCCAACCGTCAAATCCATTATATGCATTATACCTACATCTCTGTCTTCTTTTTTATCTATGAACCAACAAAGAAAAGAGAATGAAATAATAAATTTTCAACATAGCAAAAAAAGATTCTAAGTCATAATTTTGTATGACCACGGTTTCAGAGTAAATCGTTTGTCCAGAAACTTGGACAACATGAAATACATATCTCGTGAATTTCATCTTTCTTCTCTAACTGTAGTACCATAATATGATGATTACCTTTACTACAACACGACAATATAAAAATCAAAATACAAATATAACAGCTAGCAAACTTCAAAACCTGAAAACAATACTTATTCACATAAACATTCAATACAGTTTTTTATTTACAAAATAAGAAGGATTCAAGTTATCTTCAGAGTTTTTTGGATCAATAATACACTCTCCTTTGGTAATCTTAAACGACTAATTAAGTAGATTTGTTCTCTAAGCATCATTATATCACCCATCAAGTTAGCGATGTATAAAATTGATAGCTATTTTCGTTCACTAGCAATGAATTCGCTCGGTTTCTTTTAATTTGGCAATGGGTTAACGACTACAAAATATATATCTTTTATAATGTTATTGGGAGAGGTTAGCTAACAGTTGATGAATCCAAAAATAATATTTTATAACAAAAATGAAATCACATTTGAATTGGATTAGAACTTCAATGATTTCTTAATATAATGCCAAATGACATTTACTCACAGTTTATTCTCGTTATTTGCAAAAGAGTTGTCTAATCATGTGTCATCTCCCATTTTCTAAATCTCAAAAGAATAATTAACTTAATAAACACATATCTCATTGTATATATTTTTCATTAGTAAAAATATGTTCTCCTAGTATAACTATAATTAAGTCTCACCGGATCCCTCTGAATGCCATTCTAGTGGATATCAACCGATTAATATTCTTAATACTCTTGTTTTGTTTGTATATCACTGTATTGTACGCATGGGTGTGTTCTTTAATTGATAAAATCTGACTACGAATGGCTACATTCGAAATATTCTACTTTCAAACAGAAACTTTTCTGTTGTAGCTCCAATCGATAAATTTATACATAAAATAGGAGAAAAAATTTGGAGAGGTTTTGTATGTTTCTCGATGTTTCTTTGTGTAAACGTGAGACTAGAGATTTGGCTTCATATATGAGATTGTGACCACTATTAAATTATATGGATACACAAATACCACATTGGATACCAGTTACAATATTGGGTTCGGTCTGTTTGCATCAGCAAATATTTCATTGATCGAACATTTACTCGTTAGAAAAAGAAAAACTCTATATTAAATACTCATTCATATATACCTAACAATATTTTATTTTTAAATGTGGACCTATTTATATCATATCATTACCCTCATATCCGTTATATACAATTGTATATATTTTTATTACTTAACTTCAACAAAAAATATCTGATGTTCAAAAAAAAAATGATATATCACATATATATATATATAGTTATATACTGATATAAATCAAGTTCACTGTTTCATTGGTTTCACTTGATTTTAAGATGGAAACATCACAAACGTTCATGATTTCTACATAGAAGAACTCTATTGATTGAAATAAAAAGCAACACAGTTTCCTATATATCTAATTAATGAATTAAAATTGACATGTTCCATTTATTAGGGTATGGTATGTTGATTGAAAATTAATGGTTTAAAAAGGCTCAAACTTATTATGCGTATATACACGTACGGATATGTGAATGTGAGGCAACATGCCAACATGTATAGACAAGTCATATATAATAAATAGTAAATAGACGTGTAATATGCATGTATAATATAGGAAGTGTGGAGATAAAAGCATACAATAATGTGAATCACGAAATAGAACAAGGGTTTGGGACCTGCAGTCTGATTTGTCTGAATGAGAGGGCCATAGCGACAGGGTCTGCAATCGCAGCTCACACTATAACCTTCTCTTTTTTTTCAGTTTTAATTTTTATATTCATTTGGTCCTACTTCATTTATACCTGTATTTTTACATTTTGATTTTGTTATCATTATTGCCATAATTGCTCAATTAATTGCTAATCATTGAACATATTTGTACAATGTATTCCATTTATGTCTTGTGTTGCATGTTTAATACATATTTACTCTAGGAGTTATATTTAAGAGTCAGCATTTGGATTATTTGTCTAAAATACCACATATTAACTTTTATTCCAAAAAAATCATCACTAGTTTTTTTTTTTTTTTTTAAATTTCAATACTACCTCAAATTATTGTGAGAAAATACTTATTTATTCTAAATAGAATTAAAATATTGTGTTTGAGTTTTGTGTTTCTAATTTAAGATTTAGATTTTCCACTAACAAGGATTTTACTCATTTTAATATTAAATTTATGGTAATATTAGATAAATAAACTAGTGATGGTATTACCTTAACAATAACTTAAACGTGTGCTATTTTGGAACTATTCCTATTTGTTTTCTAGTTTTGTGAAGATGTTTACTTAGGATTAAGAAAAATATCCGAATCCAAATATATGAACCGAACTCAACCCAAAAAAGAGGTAATGAATCGAGTATAATACCCGAATCAGAAGACATGTAGGTCGAGTCTTAGGCTGGATGTATCCATAACAGCTCAGCTTCTTCACCGCGTGAGAGAGAAGCATTATTCTTCTTCTTCAACATGCATAGAGAAAACATAGAGGTTATAGAGAGAAAGAAAGAAACGTAGTTTAAAGTAAACATATAAGAGAAGGATCTGAGAGTTCTTGCATGTTTTTGCTAACGGATTCGCTTATCCTTCTAGGTTTTTTTTTTTTTTTTTTTGTACCGTCTTGTATGTACCCTTGCTCTTTTATTGTTCCTGCAAACCAAGAGCTATGACTAGTTAGAACACCTAGCTTGTAATTTTTTTCCGGTCTACTAAAATTGTGGAGTACAATCACCTGTTCAAATTTAGATTTAAGATGATAGATTTAACACCCATTAAAAAACTACAACATTTGATGCCATTTATAGTCTCCAATAACCAAACTGCATATGTGGATGATAGACTTATATATGATAATGTGCTTATAGCACACTAAGATGTTCATTCTTTGCAATACTGACTAGACCATAAGCGTGGTCTTCCTTTAGATTTGTGGTCTTAACTATCTTGAAAGCTACTGATAGACTCCTTCGTTGGCGTTTTCAACATGTCCAAAACTAAGCAACAAATAGGTCTTTTGAAACATCCAACCCAGTTTTCTTACCAAAATTAAGTATTCATTTTTGAAATACTCCAACCTAGTTTTTCTATCATAAAACTATGTATTCTTAAAATGTAACTATGTCCAATAGACTTCCTGAATTTTTAACTTTATTTTTATAAGTCATTCATGATTGCTAGACTGGATAGAAAGGTTTGAAACCTCATAAATGAATTATAAAAAAAATTAAAAATTCGGAAGGTTCAATAGAACAAAAAACCAATATAAGAATACTTAGTTTTTTTTTTTTAGGAAATCTGGATTAGAACGTTTCATCTTTCTCATCGCTAAAAATATAAATCATCTTGATTTATTTCAATCCTATATAGGTTCAGGTGGTCTTCTTGGCTCCAAAAACTTTTTAAAAAGAGAACGGTTGTTCCTCTCTTTGATAGTTCTATTTTGTTTCAAGTATTTAGCTCTTTTATTGCTCTAATTAATGGCTTAGTTTAACTTTGCGCTATACTATTAGCTCGGTTGTAGCCCCATTTTATTAACTCTATATTTGTATGACACATTTTGGTTTATATATAATATCCAGATGTCAAAAAATAGTTGTTGACTATCTTAATTGTTAAGATATGGTCAGTAGTTTATCAATTACAGTTAAAATAAATGGAACCCCAAATTTTAAGGAAAAGTCCAAAACACAAAGAGTTATTATTCAAAATTGAAGATTGGAACCCCAAAGGTCAAATACTGACTTATGATATCTTTGGACATAAGAATTAGTCAATATCTAATCTTTTAAAAAGAAATGATCGCTAATCCATTTTCAAGCATGTGACCATTTATAATCCCATATTGAGTGAGAGACACTTCAAAAGTATATGATATTAAAATACATTATATATTTTTTAAAAAAAATATTTTCCAAATCTGATTTTTTTTTTTTTTACAGCATTGCCAGCAATGATTACTTTGTTTTATGAACGACCATAGACTTCGCAGCTGTGAGACAAAATCATGGACTACGAATTTGAGAATGCTGCTCTTGTCACTTTGTTTGTTTCTGACTTCTTTTCATCCCACTTCCTTGTTTGATACCTAATCAGTAATCATGTGCTAATTTTTCAATGCATGTGATTTTTCAACAAACCTTGACTAGTAAAGCTTAAAACATGTTCATTATTGTAAAAGTAAAATAATTTATATGACTTCTAATAATAGACACACGTATGATATAAGAAATATCAGCGGGATTCCTAGTGTCCGAACGGTTCAAGCTCTATACAGAAAATTTTAAGACGTATCTCAATAAGAAATCTTTTGTGATCCTATGATAAATTTGTAACCAATTTAATGTTGGTGGGGTCAAAAATCTTTTACATATCATAATCTTAATAATAGGAAGGAGATGTGTGCAGGACACACCACATTCCTTCGGTGAATATATAGAAACCGATAATATAATTGCGCTTACGTAAGCGTTGCATTTCCTTGTTGTAATACAAATTATAAAACAGAAACTCAACATATCCTATGATAAATCTTTAACCAAAAATTGTTGGGGGCAAAAATTTACATATAGCAAATAGGATAGAGACTCAGACCCAAAAAAAAGAAGCAAGTATGATAGAGACATGTGCTAAACACATCACATAAATCTGGTGAATATTAACTGATTGCATATTTACGTTTAGATTTTCGTTTCCATAAATTATTATACAAAATTATAACATGAAAATGTAATTTAAACTTAAAGGTCGATAAATAAACGGAATCTAGCTAGGTTTAATGGTTGGTTGGCCAACTATTACGAAGTACCAATTGTCAATCCAAATATACATGCCTTTAACCATGAATCAATTGCGTTCTTAAAACTACATACAACAATAAGGAAAATGGTACTAACTAGAGATAGTAATATTGTGCACGTGCAACTACACACAAATTTTGCATTTAGGATCGGTAAATCGAAACTAAGTTCTAGTGTAAGAGCATTGATCAGTGAATCAAGTACTTCCTCTGTTTCTAATTGTTAGATGTTTTAGGGATTTAGTTTTGTTTCAAAATATAAGAAGTTCTCACTTTTCAATACAAGTTTTAAATGTATTTAATATTTTATAATTATTTATATTTTGCAGGTTCTTTTGTAATTGATTGAATTTATTGTAAAATAACTATTAAATATATTTTTTTAAAAAATCAATACATTTCTTAATCTTTGTGTTTTTCCTAAAACATCTTATAATTAAAAATATAGAGAGTATTATACTAAAAGCCTTTCCACAATTAACTTCACTTATGATTTTTCTAAATTTATGTGTATGCAGTTTTTCCATAGAAATTTGATGCATTGGAACCGTCTCCTGCGTATAATACATTGACCATACACATTCTTTCCTCTCCGATGACAATAAAAGAAAAAGATTAATGGAAGTAAAAAGGAAGAGACTAGGTCAAAAGAAGAAATATTTAAGAAATAAAGGTCACAGAGCCATAGGGCCTAGAGAATGATAATATTTGCACACAAAAAAAAGAGAATGATAATATTATTATATATTTATTATATGTGGACACATTGATCTGTTTGCCCTTTCTCCATGTTGGGTGCAAGCTGTTTTCCTTTCCCAACATTTCTTACCATTTTTTATTTTTTCTAACCAATACAAATATGTTTCAATTTCATTATTTTTAGCAACTCCTTCTACAAAAAGCATCAATTTGACATCAATTTATTAATGAATATAAACGAAATTCAAAGCTGACTAAGAACAGTTTCACATCTGTTTGTTGGAATGAAATGGAGGGAATGAATTATTCAATCGAGAAATAGATATATAAAATGTAAAGAAGACAACAACTAAACTCTCTTTTCTTCTGTTCGTTTTACCTTTGTTTAAATAATTTATGGCTAGTCATAATATGGTTCACGAGATGCGTATGGTACCATGATACTGATAACATACCTTAAAGAAGAGAAGACCAATAGAAGAGACAAAAAAAGACAGAAAACACATTCTCCACAACAATTTAATTATATTTAATTTAAATAGAAAAAGAATAACTACAAAGATTTTTTGGTCTCCCATTTTGAAAACCTCCTGATATCCACATATATCTATATATGCCCTACTCCAGATTTTCAAATTTATATCATAAGCTTTCACTATTATGGTTATTCATGAGCTCGATTTTAATTTTATGTCAATTCGGTATGTAAATTTTAATAGATGATCTATTTGAATCCAATAGTTTCTCATGCTTAACAAAAAAAGAATCAAAAAAAATTCAAAAATTCAAAACCTTTAACAAATTATTTTTATAAAAAATAAAAACACTCTAAAAAAAATTATAAAACTATGAAAAAGATTAAAAAAATAAATCTAAAAATAATAGACTAATTTGTGTTGTGAAGTTAATGAATTTATAATAAAATACACAAATGAGATTATCAACTATATATTTTCATAAACTTCCACAAAAATCGAAAACGAATTATAAAATTATAACAAAAAAATCTAAAGTTTTAAATATAAAATTATACATAAATTACTTTAGATTGAGATTGGTTGACATCATTTATCACTCGTTCAAATCAGAGCTGTTGAAGGCATTCACCATAAGATACTTGTTCTAATCTATCCTTTGCTATTATTGGAAAGAGAGAGCAACGAACATAGACATAGTGTAAATTTCTCAAAGCCTGATTCAGCTTATTGATTAGACAATGAAGAACCCATTTAGTTCACTTCGCATTCTTGGAGACATTCGATATGATCAAGATCGTCAATATTGGTTTGCTGCTAGGATAAGTGATGAAAACCACCTTTTGTTGTTTTGGATGTTATATTGATGTAAATTTAGCTTATAAATTTTTTAATCTAAGGTGATTAGACATATATAAGTCATTAACTTAACATATTTCTTGTAGATAAAGGTATTAATTAGATAAACGTAAATAAAATAGATAACCACTAATACAAATTTTCCTAATCCTTCTAGATCTTCGGTCTTATGTCAAGTTAGTTATCTTCGGGTGATGGTTTTGTTTCGTTTCCCAAGGCCACGTGGCTTCGTCTCAACATTGCAATAGAAAGAAGATTGTATGACATTGCATCTAGTTCTCATTTGGTAAGGAGTCATTAATTTTAATTTGTTTGTGTGTTTTTTTTTTTTCTCATATATGATTTTTTTATTAAAGGTTTAGGTTTTGAATGTTCGGAACAAAATTTGACCGGGTTTAATGTATTTGATTCTTTTGGTTTCTTAACTCTCTGTAATTTACTTATATATTTTTTTTTTGTTAGGATTATATTTTAAAGATATCCCATATTTTCCTTTGATTTTTCTAGGTTTTAATGAGGTTAATCATTATATCACTATCATCAGTGCAAATTTCAAGTGTAGATTAAAAGAGAATATAAAATTTTTTATAAGCAAATACGAAAATTATACGTATTAGTATGGGATACATCACACAAACGAAAAGAGAGGAGATCTTTAGATGACGTGTGGCTGAGCGTTATGAAACGACATCAGCTAAACGACATCAGCTAAGCAATTCGGGTTTTCAAAATAATGAAATGAATTGGGAAAATAAAGGAAAAAAATAAAGATAAATGCCCCAAAGAAGAAAAATTCGTATTACACGTGAAAAAAGTAGAGATTTTTTTCTTGACATTTAAAGTAGAGATTAATTCTCTTTTTTATTCTTGCTAAAAAAAGTTCAAAGACAAAATAAAACTTGGAAAAGAAAAAGTGAAAAAGAAGGAGATAAAATCTCACCACCTAAAGCATAACGGGCACTTGTTGAAAAATATAACAAAATCTAAATTTGTGTCACTCATTAAAAACTTTTTTTAAAATATAAAAAAGTTTTGTATCACTTAAAATCTTATAATACGGCTGTATCCCGGATTTATCATGCAGAAAATATTGGTTTATAGTTTATAGTTTTTACAAATAATTTTGGAAAATTGTCAAAAAATGCTCGAAGTATTTCATTTTAGTCAAAAAATATATGAATTATATACTTCACTAAAAAATATCTCAACTTGGATTGACTTTTTAAAAAATCATCAAAATATTGTTGACTTGGCCAAAATAACACGCTGTTATCCGATCTAACAGAACTGTTAAGAAGGCGTTTACTGTACCGTTAATACGAAACGACGTCGTCTTGTTCAAAACTTTTGTTTGACCAAAAAATATCTAAATATTTTAATTTTAGTCAAAAAATATCTGAACAAACTAAAATCTTCCAACAATTTTTGAACAATTCGAACCTGAGTGACATGAAACACCTATAATGTACTCTAACCATTGTGCCAAGATAATATTTCAGAAGTATTTGAACTCGTTAAATATTTATACTCTATATATATATATACTTCAAAAAAAAATTGATAATAAAAATTCATAAAATTTAGAGAAAACTATATATATATAAGAAAAAAAATTCATAAAATTAATAGAAAAATATGTATATATATAAAACATAAAATTATTAGAAAACTATTATATATATAAAAAAGATTTTTGTTTTATATTAACTTCATGAGTTTTTACATACCAAATTTGTTTTGAAGTATTTATATATATATATATATATATATAGTATAAATATTTAACGAGTTAAAATACTTTTGAGATATTACATTGGCATAATGGTTTGAATACATGCTATGTGTTTCATGGCACCCAAGTTCGAATTGTTTTAAAACCATTCTAAGATTTTTACTTCATGTATTTTTTGATCAAAATTAAAAAAGTTTAGGTATTTTTTGGCCAAACAAAAGTTTTGAACAAGACGACGTCATTTCGTATTAACGGCACGATAAACGCTTTCTTAACGATTATGTTAGATCCGATAATGGTGTGCTATTTTGGCCAAGTCAACAACAATTTTGATAATTTTTTAAAAAGTCAACCTAAATCGAAATATTTTTGGCCAAATATATAATTCAAGTATTTTTTGGTTTTAAAGAAATAATTCGGATATTATTTTGGTAATTTTCCCAAATTGCGACTTTCTTGTATTCGAAGAACAGTAACGATGAATGTTTTCCGACACGTGGCTTCATCCCAGGTGCTCAGAGTGGAAGCAGATTAACTTTGGTACTGTTGTTTCTGCTGCACCAGATTTTTTATCGTCGAACACCACTCAATAATATGGCGCGTGTAATGCACTTCCTCATCCTTGTCTGCGTTTTTAATTATTTATCTACCCGTTAACGTTACTTTGGTTTTGAATTTTGATCAAGTAGCATGAATGATCTAATTATTACAATTCAATCATAACTTATTAATGTAACTGAATTTTTAATATTATATGTAATTTTTTTAAGATTGTCTTACACATCTTTCCCGATTTTAAATCCCTATATGTATATTTTTTTACAAGACTATTCTAAAAACCGTGCAAGTTCATTATGAGAATTTTATCGTTAATTTCGTTTGTACATTGCTTTGAATTTAGCGCAATAGAAAGTGAATCATTCAATGTTTTCATTTATATCTCCATTTTTCTTGAATCGTGTTCAAATGCAAGAAAGAAAAAAAGACAATAAATATATCGATTTTGGATCTAATATGAGTTTAATAGTGAGATTTAATTTGTGATTTACGTTACTTTCTTATAAAATGGGTTACAACGTTCTACAAACTCACGCTTGGAAGATTAAATTTGTACCCCGAATCTTTCATTTTATATGGCAAGCTGCCTCCACGCCTCTTGCATTTATTTTTGAGCTTCAACATCGAAGCGTGAGTTGGGAAATTATTTATAAAAGATGTGGTTCTGCTGATGAAACCATAAACCATGCTTTTTTTGAGTGTCTGAATTCTTTGAGTGTGGAAAGAATTTTTAGATTCATTTGTTTCAAGGGTTTTCCCTTCTTCATCGGTTTTTCTAGTTTGAATTTATTGTATTGAACGTTATTATCTCGTACCAATTTAGAACTTATCCGATCAGGATTCCCGTGGATCATGTGGTATATATGAAAAGCTAGAAATAAAAAGGTATTTGAATGAATTCAATCGGAGCTTGGGGATATCCTCCATCTTGCTATAAGTGAAAATATTTTTTGGGAGGAAGCTCAAGCAAGGGAGGATGAGGAGTTTGAAGATGATATAAAAGACTTTGTGGACAGCGCTTTAACCTTAAAGTGTCAGATTGATGGTTCATGGAAAGAGTCAGATCCAACCATAGGGTTGGGTTGGATGTGTTCTTGAGGACCCAATCAGATAGTAGCTATGGTAGCAAGGTGCCAGCGGCGATCTCTTCCCCCCCCCCCTCCTTCACTCAGAGCTTGAGGCGTTGATATGGGCTATGACGACTATCATACATAGAAGAATGGATTGTCAGGTGTTCGAGATAGATTGTGCATAATTGTTTTCCATGGTACAGTCTCCTAAGAAATGACCCGCTTTCTCCAATCCTTTAGAGGAGCTTGGTATGCTCCGTGCTCAATTTTCTTTAATTTCTATTTCTTGCATTTCTCGTCTTTGTAATGTAAGGGCCGATTGTTTGGCTCGATCTTCAAGAACTCTATTTTCAGAGTGCTCATATGTAAATTTTTCCCCTTCTATTTGGGCTACCAACATGGGTGTGGTGTTCTAATTATTATTGTTTGGTTGGGAAAAAAAAAAGGGCTACAACAATTGTTTGAATCCGTCTTGGAGTTTAAGTGTGTGGGGGTAGAGGAATCGAGACATTGGAGAGTACGACATTTCACAGAGTTGTTTTTATGGTGGTAGAGCAGTCGTTGAAACCTCATTCATTGAAACCAATACAAGAAGGAGGTTATACACTTTCGAAATAAAAGTTGTAAGAAAAACATCGTTGTTTCATGTGTTTACTAAGTGTTTAGTTGATATTTTGTGTACTGTGTATGATGGCGGTTGACATAAATATGGGATGAGACGTTGATGAAGGAGTTCCAAGATATCAAGGTTTAGTAATAAGAACTAGAGGTCGGTTTCCCTACATCATTCTTAAGGAAAATGGAGAGTCGGTTGTTCTACCAATGATTTAAAACAATGTCATCCACAAACCAAGACGAGATCTTCCGCATCAAGACATTGTGAAAGGTTGTTGATGAAGTACAATAAGTTGAATGAGATGATTCATAAACTTTGGAGCAATGATGTTGCTTCACTTGTTGAACAAAGTACCACAATGGTTAAAGAGAGAAAGATTTTGTGTGGAGTTGCTCTTGGTGTGGTTTTTGTAGCCATCTTAATTTATTTGTTTAAGTAGATTAGTTAGAATGTTTTAAATATTGTTAAAATTTTTAATTTTAATTAAGACCTTTTTATATTCAAGTTCCAGTAAAAGATTTAAAAAGTGTATGTTTATGTTTGTTTTATCTAAAATAATAAACCAATTCAATCTGGTCTAGTAGTTGTTGTCTGAGGAAATATGTTGGTTCACTCTACCCTAAATTTGATTTTCATTAGAATTAAAATCACATATGAGTTGGCCAGTTGAAAAGATGATTTAACATTTTAGAAATTGAATCCATTAGAAAAACTGGTAAAAGACTAGTCGAGGGCTATATTCACTCAAGAGATTAGCCGTGTTTTTGACCCGGATTACCCTTATAAAAAGAACATCTAAAACAATAAAATAGTGTTTTGTTTCCAAATTTTGATTTTTTTTCATTTTCATGTTTGATAGCGATTATATTTAAAGACCCCACCCAAAAAGCAACACTTGGCTCTTCTAACCAAGTCAAAGCCCAAAACGCTAAGTCCCTCATTTTCAATCATAAACATAACAGTCCCATTCCATGCTAAACATTTTGACATTTTAAATATTTAATTTGTATTATAAATGTATACGTCGTTCTGTCTTCTGGACAAAAAAGAAGTATCCATCGTTGTATCATTTTATTTTGTCTAAAAAAGCTTTTATTTAGGTGTTTAACTCTGTAAAAACTTATATTAACGCCGTAACTTATCCGCTCTCTTGTCTCTTCAAACCCCAAAGCCTTCTATGCAGTTCCCATCAAAATTTATATTTGAGGTTTTTTCTTGAACTACATGAGAGACAAGACATTTTTAATAAGAGTTTAGAATTTACACTCATAGTTAAAACACATTGATTATTTATAACCCCGGAGATTAAGGACCAAAGATTACGAAAGACTCAAAAAATTACGCAATATAGTATTATTTCTATTTCTCTTCCCTCCCATCCCATGCAGTCAAATGTCATGAATACCCTTCACCCACACGCTGTATAAGCCGTGGGAAGTAAGGGCATTAACGACATTTCGTAAATATGCAGCAACGGGGAAACTTAATACAGAGTTATGATTGGTGCTTAAGTTTGAAAAAAACGTAATTATTATATATATAAACGGGACGAAGAAGAAGGAGGAGCTCGATTATGGACTGGCTACGATTGCCCATGGAAGATGCAAAATCGGTTTCGTTTTCTCTTGAGTTCCTCTCATCTTCTTCAATGGAGGTTGCTCCTCATGCGACGAAGACGAACTCGCTGTCCACGAATCATTTGAGCTGTCATCGCTATTGAACGGGTTCGAATCGATCACGCAGCTTGGACTGCTCAATGATAACGATGATTTGCGTTTCCGGCAAGATTGGTTATCGATCTGTAAACCGATGCGTTCTACTGGTAGTTGAAGGATCAGATCGTAGCAAGATTTAACCTTTTCCTGTAAAATGCACGAGAGTTGTTTGTCAAAATGCCTAAGTGAATGACTATTAGTGATTAAGAAGGAATTATCTGATTAGAGGCTAACCTTGGTTAAGTTAAGGACAGTGAGGAGCTGAGATTGGTATAAAAGAGGGTCAAAGGGGTCAACTTGCTCGATGATTTGCATCATGGTAGCTGCGGCAACAACTGATGGGAGGTAGCCGACAAATCTTGAATCTGACAGAAAAAAAAAGAGAGGAAAAAAACACAAGAATGTTAGATAACTCAGATTCAGTAGATGAGGTTGTGTGGTTTTGTTTGTTTGTGAGGTTTACACTAACCAGAGATAACAGAGAAGAGGAGGCGATGGCATTTGTTGAGGAAATCCCAATGAGCATTGTTCTTGAGTCCTAATCGCCTGATGATATGGTCAAGAAACGAAATTGGAGTAATGAGATGCATCTTCCATTGTAGAGTGGATAGAATCAACAGCTCCATTCTCTGTATGGTTTTCGCTTCAAACACATACTTTGTCTCTTCCACCTTCAAGAAAAAACAGAGTATGAGAACAGGGGATGATAAAAATCCAAACTTTAATGAGAATTATTAGTTATGTGAAAGTATTGTTATTTACCTGGAGGTCTAGAAGAAGAGGGACTTGGGTTTCTTCGACTTTAGCAGCTAAAGAGAGGCAAGCGACAGAAACGAGCTGAAGCATCCATGGTTTGTCTCTCTGTAAACTGTAGCTACAGATGAACTTGTCGAGATAAGTTATGGCGAGAAGAGCTGTCAAAATGGAGAAACCATAATGAGCGTTGACTCTCAGAATCCAATCCACGGCTTGTTTTCGATCCGTGGAGAGATACTCCTCATCGAGATAGCCAAGTCTTTGTTCTTCTTCTTTGGTGAAGAGCTTGACCAGATCTTCGTCTTCCCAGAACAAATCTTGTTGCAGAAGAACGAATGGTGAAACAGAGGAAGAAAAGGATGTGTTTTCTTTAACTTGCTCTCCTTCGCCTTCGTCTTCGTCTTCCCATTTCTCTTCTTCGCAGTAGAGAGCATCGAGAAGAAACGAATTGCTCTGTTCTTCTCCATTTTCTTCCTCTTTCCGAAGCGCCATTGTTGGAATGAAGTCAAGAACGAAAAGAGAGATCTTTCTCTTTAATCTTTTCTGATGGGTTTTGGCTCAGGGGATTAAACGGAAGAAGAAGATAAGATGATAGAGAGAAAATCTCTCGGAGAGAGACTCATCTTTGCCTCTCTATGGAAACGTGCAGAGATTTTAGGCTAAGAGCAGGAGGGGGTGCTGCTACAAAAGCGAGGCTAGAGAGAGAGAAAGAGGAGAAAAGCTGGAAGTGGGAAGGAGAGTGAAAAGAAGAAGACTGATTTATGAGAGAAATCAGAAATTGCTGAGATGGTTTTCACGTTTGTCTTTTCCTCACCCAAATATATAATATTTTATTTATTTTGATGATATTAAATGTGTTATTTCTTTTTTGTGTTTTTTGTTTTTTTGTGTAATTTCTTTTTTGCTGTTTCCCGCTTTACCCACTTTTACTCATTGCGCTGTAGAGATCGAGAAACCAAAGTGCAGTAAAATCTGTCGGCTAAATTAAACTAAATTCTACTACTTTTTGTTTGTGGTGATTGTCAACAATGTTTTTGTTACTATAACATTGACCAAGTAACTTTTTCCTAATGATCTGATTAGAACCTGACAAGAGATTATGATTCACGGGATGTAAAAAGCTCTGAGTGCGTTTTTTAGTTACAAATCTTAATGAATTTAAGGGGTTTTGACAATAATTAATTCAATAGTTTTGGACCTTTCTAAATTATTAGCCATATTAAAGCTATTGAGGAATTTTGACTAATGATGATCAAGGTTTAAGGTTATATAATTCAAAAGTTTTGCAAGGGAATCTGTAATGTGGCTAATAATTTCTAAAGGTTCAATCTGCTCAACAAATTCCACTGAACATCATAGATTTTTTTATTTATTTATAAAACATCATAGAATTTAACCATTAAGCTATAATTTGCAGAGTCCAAACAGCCTATGAAAGATATAAAACACACAAAAAATGAAAAATAACCACTATCATTTATATTCTATACATCAAAACCACTATTCATCAAATCAAAAGAAGAGAAAACACTAACTTGTGTAACAAAAAATATATTAAGCTTTCTATAAAATAAGATCAGACTAAATACCATTATTTCAATCATATCTAACTCGAAGGCAATATCATATTCTCTTTTCATAGCATTTGACGAGAAAAAAACAGTCGACGGTTCGATGACATGCCTTATAACCCGCTTCGACTTATCAAGTTCATTGAAAAGAACACAAAGAACCACCTAATCCTTTTTCGAATTTTAGGTTGTGATATTTAACTCGGATCATGTAGATTTTTTCGTGGTACTCCTCAGGTTGAACCGCTTCTTACTTAGTACTTATCCATGTTAGGGTATACGGCGAATACACCCAGCCGGGAGGGATACACAAAATTACAGGGGTCTAAGGCACATGGGTCATAGAATCTCACCTACAATGAGTATGAGTTCCTCATGTTATTAGAGGTTGATACCCTATGAATGATGTTACATAACGCTACGATTTTTATCTAAACTATATTCCATGTAGCTCTAAAAGATTCACCTAAGTTATATTACACTTGATTTAAGAGATTCACCTATACTAGAATACATATGGCGTTACACAATTTACCAACGCTAAGAAAATGAATTGTTCCCAAACAATCCCCCCCACTGAGCGACTCTACGCCAAGCATGCTCATGAAATGGGATCCGCTTCGCTTAATTCTCCGCACTTTTAACATAAAAACATTTAAATTGAATTCGTGTCGCCAACATGACCTCATACGTGCATAACTTGAAAATAATAAAAAATAACATTATAAAATGGGTAACAAAACCTTTTACATGTGGAACATGGGTGTTGAAACACTGGGTGCTAGAACCCTAACATTTGGGAAGTGGGTCTTGGAACCTCGAGATGCTAACCCCTAATCCATGAAATAAATAAGGTGTGATGAACGAGAGTGTTGGAACCCCCTACTTATTGGGAAAAGGGCATGATGTCATTGGACCCTAAACCAATAAGTGACGCACTTGGGCGTACTAAAACCCTCTAAATCGATTGGGACAAGAAGGCAAAGAAAACCTTATTTTCTTCAGTCCCATGGTTTCTCATCATGTTTTTTGAGATGTGACGTGGTTACTATTCTGACAAAAGATATGTTTCTTGATAGATCAAACCTCGCCTTGTGTCATATGTTCTAGCTTCTCTATACCTTTACCAAGATACTTCATCTCCAACCGTCATATATAACCAATCATGAGTCCCCAAAGTCCACCCGGTGAGCTTAGAAGTGGTCAAGACCTATTCATAAAGACTTGAAATCGTTTCCCGAAGAAATAACCTCGCTTCAACCCCATTCTCAGGCTCGAGGCTGGAATCTTCGAGGACGTAGCGGATCAACTTGATTTTCACCGAAACAGAAAGTAGAGACTCATTGTTATGTTCTAATGAGCCATCAACATCTATATGTTCTCTATTAGTTAAATAATCATTAGTCACATTTGAGTCTTGCTTTTTTTCTATAAAACTTACAATCATATCACAAAGTTTAGATTAATACTATTTTTCGGAGAATACCATCATTCTAATACCAGCTAAAGCTTTTCTCAATTTCGAATTCTTGCGATCAACATAGATGAAATCATCCTGTCGTATGTGTCACTGTTGCACATTGGAGGAGGAAAGTATGAAGATTTTGTTGAATAGAAAGAAGAGTGAAAAGGGCTGAGTAGAAGAGAAAAGAGAGTGAATGAGAGACATCAGAGACAGAGAGTGAATTACACTAGTCTTTCTACCTTTCCTCTAAGATGTTGTTTTGGTTTGGAGATGAAGATTTTTACTCGTTTGTCCATATATTTTAGTTTTAGTTTCAGAGTGCTGTACAATTTAACTTACACGCTACACCTTCTATATATTTTTCCTCCTATGGGCGACATTTACTCCCTGTCCATAAGAAACATTTGGTGGCTCTTATAAAATTTTGTTCTTTGGGTTTTATGTTTATTTTGATACTCTGTAAAATTCACCTTTTTTTTCTTGTCAATCAACTCAGTTTTACTTCAGAATCAACTTGTTTAATTATTCACTACTTTTCAACGGATCACTGTATATCCAAACCGGTATTCATTTTTTTAATCTTTTTTTGTCCAGTTCCTACTTAGCGCTAAGTGTCACTGACAAGCCTGAAATAGGGATCTCTACATCGTTTCCCCTCCAACCCATTTAGAACTGACCCAAGTGAGAAGTATGATCCAAGAGGATCGTTAGAAGTGTAAAGGGTTCATAGTTGATTAAGCAGATGATTCGGCTCTAATCATTTTGTAGGCAATGTGGATTCAGTAAAAAAAGAGTTGATTCTTAAGTAATTTTGGCTGAAGATGATTTAACTTTACACACAGAGGTTTAAGAGTAACAATTCAATAGTTTTGCAAGAGAATAATATCAGCAATATGGCTAATAATTTGGAAAAGGTCCAAAATTTCCAAATGAGACCATCACAAAAGTTAACCACTACGCCATAATTTGCAAAGGCCAAACAGAGCCCATCAAAGGAAAAAAACCAAAGAAATCATTCACCAAATTCTAAAAACTCCATCACTACTATCTATACATAATATAATTTCCTTTCCGTCGACTCTAAACGCCTGAGCTTTAGTACGGACGAGGCGGGTATTGTCCTGGGTAAGGACCTGGTCACAAAGAAGATGAAACACACTATTATAGCACATGAACACAAAAGCAAGCACAAAAGAGATAAAAAACTAGAAGAATATTGAATGTACCTTGTGGGTAATATGGCGACGGTTGAGGAGGGTATGCAGGAGGAGGGTAGGCTGAGGAAGGCGGAGGAGGGTAACCTGAAGGACCGGGAGGGTAAGCCGAAGTTGAGGGAGGAGGAGGATAGCAAGATGGCTGAGGAGGATAAGCTGAAGCTGGTGGATATGCTGATGGCGGCTGAGAGTATTGTCCTTGTGGGTATGGAGATGGTGCAGAGTATGGTGCTGATGAGTATGGAGATGCAGAAGGTGGTGCTGAGTAGTGAGGTGGTTGATGACCATACGGTGCTGATGGTGCAGACGGGTAGTTATGTTTCTGTGTACAAGAAAGGATTTTATGTTTAATAAAATGAAACTTATTAACTCAATGCTGCTAATTTTGAGTCTTGACTTACATTTGCTCCCTCGTAATGCATTATGAGTCTTACTTCTCCAGCATATCTGCAAGACAAGAAAAAATGATGCAGTTTCAGAAATATTGTAACCAAAGAGCTAATCTTGTTACAATTGGAAAAGACTAGTTCACAGATCGATCATGAAGAAAAGTACAATTTCTCTGAAAATCAAACAGTTTGCATTTCTATTAACAACAAAAGATGCAAAGAAACTCCATCAACGCACTCTGATCAGTGAACAAAAACAGGCTTCCATGTCAACAATTTAAGCAAATCTCACTGAAGTAGAAAGCATAAGGCACAAAAATGTAGCAAAGCAACTGAAGATACTATATATCCAACCAGTATATGCTACAAAACGAAACCACATCAAAAGTTTCATTGATAATGAGAAAGTCCAACACGAAAAACATAGCTAGACTAATGTGCACCAAACATGATACTCAATGTAGAATGCAGCAAGACTAGTGAAACCAATGGGGTCTTACCTCCCAGTTTTAGTCTGCAGAGTCCAGGTACAGTCGTCAAATCCCTGAGAAAGAGCCTTATGCAATTGAACCCTAATCACAACAGATAGCAAAATACTCAATTTTCCAAATCCAAATCCGGAAATCTTAAGGACATTAAAATAATAATGTACAAATCAAAAATCACATACGTTCCATTCCCAATGAAATCATCAGTGGAGAGAGTGTTGCTATTCCAGACAGCTACCTTAAGATCCCTAAGGCCTTCAAGCAAAGTGAACATAAACTTCTCTTGGAATACAGCGTTTTTCCCACCATCTGAAAACAAACCCATCAATCATAATCATTAGAATCCCAATTTTTATCTCACTGAGTAATAAGTTTTAAACGCACAATTTCAAATTGAAAGATAATAACATTTCTTTCAAAAAGCGCAATTTCTGGATCGGAACAAATCATGAAGCAAAAAAAAAGGATAATAACCTGTGCAGGTTCTGGTTCGGTGCCTAGTGCCGCTATACTCAAGAACAACGTACGGATCTTGCCTTGAAAACCATTCGGTGTCTTTCAATTTCTGACACGCAACAACTGGAATCAAAAGAAATACCAGAATCAAAATTAGTCTTTCTTGAGATATTATTAAGGGATATACGCAACGCTTGAGTTAGCGAATCATGAAAAAGGAAAAACGAAGAAACAAAATTAGGGATGTGAGAAGGCACGAACCAGTGACTTCGAGAATCTGGCCTTGAATACCCGAAACCATCGACATGAAACGGATGGGAGAAATCGATTGATTAAGAAACAGAGAGAAAGAGAGATTAGGGTTCGAAAGAGACAAAGCTTTTCAAAATTACGACAGAAAACGATGAAGGTGAATCTGGAAAGAGTCCTGTTTATATATAACAAGAAGTTGTAAATTGCTCAGAAGTTGCTTTAAAGAGGAAGAACGCGCATCGTAAGCCGCTTGACCATAACTTTGACATTTTTATTAAATGGATAATAATAACTCCTTTTTTTTCCCACGGCTTGAGATATACGCGTTTTTAATATAATTATTTTCTCCTTTCACTTTCCATTAGTCATGTTGATGAATATACTGTATTGTTTCTTTTCCTAACATTTTTATGAAATCCATAATTAAAAAGTCAATTTGTTCAAAATTAAAGAAGTCAATTATGATGAAGAGTTGAGGGCTATCTGTAAAATCGAAATCTTTCCAGCTAGGTGTATGGTGGTACTTTGAAGAATGATTATATTTGTATTGAAATAATGTGATTAAAAATCTCTTTTTTTTTAAAATAAATAAATTGATATATAATATGATTTAATCATCAGTAAATTGTTAATTTTTATTTAGTTAATATTACATGTTGAGCTATATATTTTGTGTCAACCAAGTATATTAATATATTAAAAAACGATTTCTTCATAAATAAGTCTATAACTAGTATCTTAAACGTCCAAAAAAAAAAAACGAGCAATTGCCGACATTAGAGAGACTTTAGAATCTTAAACGAGCTAACAATTTGAACGTCTTGGAACCATATAACGGATAAACATCCAAGCTTTAGAGACTATAAAGTATAAACCCTTTAGAATATTTACAAACTCAAAAGTTATACTATTATTAAGCAAATGTCCTGCAGTTTCTTGTCTCATGGAAGAAGTCACATAAAGATACTACAAAGCCAGTCAAATGGAAAATTGCAGAAATCGTCTTATTCAAAAGTAACGGCATTTCAAAGAATTATCTGTCTATATGCTTATAAGATAAAACATACATTTCTAACACAAGAGAAAAAGACATCTCTTTATTAATTATTCCTTTTAACTTGTAGCTAATTCTACACTGTGAAAGGATCCAAACTCGTACTATAATCATCAAAATATGTTTGGTTACTGATACAACACGAGATGAAAATGGAGAATTTACTTGTTGGGGTTCATCAGTTTTTGATTCAGGATGCTCTTGCCGAATTAACCAACGTATGCATCTCCACAGAGAATAGTATTTGTCTCCCATCTCTGAGATTATACCAAAAGACAAACGTAGTAAGTTAGTAAGCCTTAAATTAATATCAGAAATCCGTAGAAAACGATATAATATTTCTTGATCCGATAAAAGTCAAATCGAGTTGTGTCTTGCTTAATTTGATTTCTCATTCTATTGCTCAAAACCAGGAAGTCACATGATGCTGAACTCTTAGAGTCTAGATGAGACTTATCTAATTAATGCAACCTCATTCTCACAGAACCTTTCTTGTTGTAGGCAAATCCAAGCAATATATTAACACTTGAAAGAGTAGCATAAAGAGAACATGTCGTACTCGTACCTCAGAGATTATTTACGTCTCATTTGTGGGAAACCAAGTCCCGCATTGCCAGTATTCCCCATTGCTTCTATTGGTTCAACCAAACCATTTGTATTCTTCCCCAGCGTTTCACCCTGCAATTCAAATTTCCTCGAAATAAATATAATTACAATTTTTACAGCGATGACACCACATAAACTAAAAAAGTGATTAGATTCATAAGTTATACCTCTTTCCAACCCATGTTTCCCATAATCCTCCTTGCGTAACTTCCAGATCCAAACGAAATCTCCAATGCTTCCGCTGTTGCATCCTCTTCAGAAGCAGTGTCGGGCTCGTCCGTGTTAAGTCCCCCCGTTGTTCCCTTTTGACCTGGCCCAACACCATATCCGCCATGCAAATTTCTTCTCTCGGCGGCTCTATCTCTATATGAACAGCTCCTCTGCTGATAAACAACACAAGCAAGAATGTAAACACTTGCTTCTCACTATGTTTCTATTAAGTAATTTTAAACTTTGCCATCAGAATACTCTAGCAGATATTGAATTTCTCAATGAAAGAAAGTTTCACGCAAAGCTTTGGGAAAATGTGTCCTGCTATATATATGGAACAACTTCAAGAAGCATGTAACATAAATACAAGAATCCAGACATAAAGCTGGATTTTGAGTACCTCGTCTATTATGCTGACTTCATCTTGTGGTGGCTTCACCGTGGGTTTGCAGTCGGTTTTTGGTTTCTTCACCTTCTTAGCTTTGCGCTTTGGATCAGGATTTTGCCATGTAGTCGAAATATCAGGAAATCCCCAGTCTTTTGTTGGGTTAGACGAGTCATATACTGACAAGGATGCAAGGTATTTCGCGCTAGGATTTCGCAGTTTATAGACTTGACCTGGAACAGATGATTTGATAATTAAAGTCCATAACAACGCAGATAAGGTTACCATCTCTAGCAAAAAGATTTATTTGTTAACAAGAATATGACTCAGTTAAAAGGAAAATGGTAAACCTGTCCTAACCCGCACCAGGTGAAGCCGTGCTTCACAAATTGGAGCAGTTTTGAAAAGTGTGCCACTAGAAGCCACAGATGGATGAAGATTGGTAGACCGTCTGACCAGCCTCCCTACTAACCTAGCCACCTGCTCGTTTTCGGCTTTTCTGGATTCACAAACAAGTTTCCAATCCCACAAATCAACAGACGGGATCTCAGGCTGGGTCGTCTCAGTTGATTCGATGACTTGTCCATATTGTGCTTGCCATATTTCTTCCTCCGTTGAAGGAGCACCTACAAATGAAACTATAAGCATCAAAGCTATGAATATGGGCTAAAGAAAGCACATCATCAAAGGAACAAGATCAACACTACGGGCTAGTCAATCACTTCAGCTGCCAGAACAAGCTTACGAGAGAACATTACTATCTACCACAAGGGAAAAAGGATTTAACGTAGCTTCACATATTCATAACGATAAACCAACAGAATCCACAAGGTGCAGAGCTAAAGAAATAAAAACCTTCATCAAAGTCGTCGTCTTCCAGTGGATCAAAATCTTCTTCTGGAATCCATTCTCCCTCTTCAAGTTCCTCAGCATCACCGTCTCCTGAAGAACAAACACGATTTGTAGCTTCTCTGCTTAGATTCCAAACTTGAGCAAATTCATTCCAAAGTTTGCAATATAAAAGGCTAATAAGCATTGTCCCAGGCAAAGACCATTAGCTGATAACATCTGGCAATCCTGATTATCAACTCCAGAAGCTGTCTCGTAGCTGGAACAATTGGAATACTGTTTATAACCAGCCAGATAAAGTTCGATAAGTGTATCTTCCACCCTGAACCAAAGAAAAACGTTTTCATAAAACCATATGATTAAGAAACATATACTAGTTTCCATGACATTGAAAGATATAACCTACCATGAGGAAGGCCGTTGAGAACGTTCAGGTTCCTGGTCATTGGAACACCCTGTTGGCTCTTTCGAGCAAATAACGTATGCATCAGTTATATATTAGATGTTATTGCAACAATCACCAGAACTCTACACGTAAACTTACCTAAAGGAGTTTCTCCAAGATTAGTTAACGGAACTTCATGTTCATTTACAACTGGTAATCCATTCTCAGTCTGGGCAAACGACTCTTTTCTGCCTGAGTTATCTTCAGATGGAAAATCACAAGTGACATTTTCTCCAATAGGGTTCACGCCAGAATCATCATATTCCAAGGGAACATATTCACCATCTTCATACGTGTAGTAAAGACCATCCTTGCTACAATAATACCAACCAGCACTTGGGTCATGATAAAACCCACTACTGCAATTCACAAATCGAAAAGAAAGTTTTAGCATACAAAAAATGAATACAATTATCACAAATATTTGTTATGTGCAAAAAGCAGTTCTTAGTTTATGAAACTGAGCATAAATCTCAATAAACTGTATGCTTATTCACCACTCCTTATAGTTAAATTATGTAAGCTCCTAAAGGACACAAAATGTCAAGCAAATTATAGTTTCTGCCTCAAACCCAAGTAATAGACAATTATTTCGCTCCAATTTTCAATCAAAACTAAAGCGACCTAAGAGAACTAGGTTATGGACATAGTTAAAATTCCCTAGAATCGAAAAAAAACTGAGTGAATTTGGAAAGAGACGTAGCCTGTGATGAATGTAAAGCTGAGTATCGTTATCCCAAACGTAGGAGTCTTCTTCCTTGTGTTCTTGCAACTCTTTATCGTCGGGCATCAGGATTAATTTTGTAGGAATGACAACGAAACAACCAAAGATCGCTGAAATTAAGCGTAGACAAGAAAATTGTTAAGAAGATCATTTCTTCGAAAATAATTGGTATGATTCGATAATCGAGAACATTAGCAACTGGTAGAGATGAGCAGGAAAAATAGGGATTTACAATTTCTACTGAAGAGGGGAGAAAAAAGGAAAACAGAATTACAGTTGTGAAGAAAAGAGAAAGGTGAGAGTTAAATCGACGAGGAAAACTAAAGGCTTCTCCGTTCTCAATCCAATTTACATGAAGCACAAATCGGACCAGATCAAATTGTCAATCGAAGGAATACGCCTAAACCGGAAACCGGAAACCGGAAACTTTCGGTTTAGGCCCTGGAAACATTCTCTCCTCACCTTTCCATCTTTCTCTAAATCTCTCTCTAGCTTTTTTCACTTACCAAAAATGAAACACACGCCTCTATGTGACTGTCAAGCTGACTTAGCTCAACAACTAATCCCCACAACCTAATATAAATCATTTCCGTATCACGTAGGACTCACATGTATAATATTCAACTTACTCTCCTTGAGAAATGTTCAAGACACTTCGAGAAAATACCCAAAATGAAGGTCATATTCTTCAAATCTCCATCTTGATCTTCAATTCTTTATTGTTCAAGCCTTCTTTGAATTCAGCTCCGCCCATGAGCAAAACACACCCACCTTATGATCTTCCTAATAGACCAAACCGATTTTCATCAACCTGAGTAGACCCATCCAACTTCTTTATCTCTTGAGTAAACCCACTTAACTTCTTTTCTTGTTGAGCATAAGCTCATTCATTTTTCTCCAACCCTTAGTAGCTCTAATACTCTTTGAACCTTACTTACTATTAACATTTTCGTAAATATATTAGCTGGATTGAACAATGTAATTATCTTCACAACTCTATCTACTTATTTAATATTAAGTTCTGAATGAAATGGTATTTGAAATCTATGTGTTTTTTTCTCTTGTGTTGTACAATATTTTTGGCTAATGCTATAGCACTTTGAGAGTCATAATAAACTTCAACTTTTTCCCGATGGAACCAACCTCATTCAACAACACGTTTAACTTGAATCATTCCTTGGCCGCCTCTTTTAAGGAGATATATACTCCATTTATGTTGTTGAAAAACCATTGCCTTATAAAGATTTGATATCCAACTAACCACTTTACCACCAACACCAATAGTAAAACCATACCTGAATGACCTCTTATTGTCGTAATATTGTCGCCAATCAGAGCCAAATAGTAATTTTGTATGTGATGTGATTAAATTTCTTTATGAACAAAGCATATATTTGGAGAAAAGAAACGACAACGCTTGGCTTCTTTTTTTTTTCCACGAAGTATTGATTATGTGGACATTTCAAAAGTTCGAAACCATAAAATTTGTGATAATGGTCGAGTCTTTAGTCAATTTACATGGTTCTTAACTGATCTGGACGTGTCATGTAAATTTCGAAATACTACGCTGTTTAAGAGATTAAAGATCTGCCAAAATCGGTTAATTAATGTTATGAAGATTCTACAAAAAGCTTAGAAGAAAAAAGACATAAGGATAGCTAAAAGAAGAATGACGAATGCCATGACGTGAGATTCAACTCTCCCTCGGGGCCACACCTAAACCATATATTTTGGATTACACGTTTAGTTTACAATTGGAAAAAACCCAATCGATTCGGTTTTAGACAAAAACCAACAAAATTGGTGTATTGTGTTCCATGAGGGGTCACCCCACTATTTCTTTATGCAATGTTTGCTATATAATTTAATTTATTCACCCCAAAAGTTATTCTGTACCAATATCAACCAGGTGTTAGTTGCCAAACTTCTTTTCTTGTCTCCTGCGTCAAGCTCCAAGATCCAATAATCATATAGTATCGTTTATATACACATATTCATCTTGCCTCATTCTCAAACACCCCAATCTAAGAAAAGAAAGAAAAAAAAAGTGGAAAGTTTCTACTTTGGCGTTGCAAAAACAAGATTTTCTTGTTTTCTCAGTAGCCAAACATGGAGAATTCTGAAGAAGTCTCTAAGCTCCATTTCTTCCTCTTCCCATTCATGGCTCATGGCCACATGATACCAACTCTAGACATGGCCAAACTCTTCACCACCAAAGGAGCTAAATCCACAATCCTCACTACACCTCTCAACTCCAAACTCTTCGAAAACCCCATCAAATCATTCAACCACGACAACCCAAAACTCGAAAACATCACAATCAAGATGCTCAACTTCCCTTGCACAGAGCTCGGTTTACCAGATGGATGCGAGAACTTCGACTTCATCATCTCAAGCCCTGACCCAAACAAAGGTGAATTAAATCAAAAGTTTTTACTCGCAATGAGACATTTCGAAGAGCAACTAGAGAATCTCATCGAGACAATGAAACCAGACTGTCTCGTAGGCAACATGTTCGCTCCTTGGGCAACTAAAGTCGCTGAGAAGTTCGGTGTACCGGGACTTTTGTTCCACGGCACAGGCTACTTCTCTTTATGCGCTTCTCATTGCATAAGACTCCACAAGCCTTACAAGTACGTAGCTTCGAGTAGTGAGTCCTTTGTTATACCTGATCTTCCAGGAGAGATTTTGATTACAGAGGAACAGGTCATAGAGAAAGAGAAAGACGAAGAGTCTGTGATGGGGAGGTTTATGAAAGAGATAAGAGACTCAGAGAGAAGTAGTTTCGGTGTGATTGTGAACAGCTTCTACGAGCTTGAACCAGCTTACGCCGATTTCTTCAAGACTTTTGTGGCGAAAAGAGCTTGGCATGTCGGTCCACTTTCTATAAGAAACAGAGCTTTTAAGGAGAAAGCCGAGAGAGGGAAGAAAGCGAGCATTGATGAGCATGAATGTCTAAAATGGCTTGATTCCAAGAGATGTGATTCAGTGATTTACGTGTCCTTTGGATCCATGACGAGTTTCAATAGCGAGCAGTTGATTGAGATCGCAGCTGGATTAGAAATGTCAGGACATGATTTTGTTTGGGTCGTTAACAAAATTACAAGCCAAGGTATGATAGAAATCTCTCTAGCTATTATTTGCTGCAAATATATAATCCTCTGCTTTGTTAAGAGAAAACCAATGGTTTAGGATTTGGTTGTCAAGATTTGATTTTTAATTAAAAAAAATACGTTGAAAATATTAAACACTTTCATTTTTCATTACGTAAAGGCAAATAAAAGGTTCTTTTTCCGTTTAGGTATATAATAATTAAAAATAAATTTTGTCTAAAATGTTAAAGAATGTAGCTTTTGTTTGAAACACATATCTCAAGTTTAGTTATTGTATGATCTTAATTTTTAAACTTGCTCGGTGTGGTGTGGATAGGGGAGAAGGAAGAGTGGTTACCAGAAGGATTTGAAGAGAGGACGAAAGGAAAAGGATTGATAATACGCGGGTGGGCGCCACAAGTGTTGATACTAGACCACAAAGCAATTGGCGTATTTGTGACACACTGCGGATGGAACTCGCTTCTAGAAGGTGTAGCATCGGGCTTGCCAATGGTGACGTGGCCCGTGGGAGCTGAGCAATTCTACAACGAGAAATTGGTGACACAAGTGTTGAAAACAGGAGTGAGTGTAGGAGTGACGAAGACTGTGAAAGTTGTTGGGGAATTCATTAATAGAGAGAAAGTGGAGAAAGCGGTAAGGGAAGTGATGGTTGGAGAAGAGATGAGGAAAAAGGCGAAAGAGTTAGCGGAAATGGCGAAAGACGCGGTGAAGGAAGGAGGATCTTCAGATATTGAGTTGAGTAGGTTAATGGAAGAGCTTGAGTTGGTCAAATTGCAGAAGGAGAAAGAAAAATGCATTGCAAGTTAAAAGGAAAAATGTTTTTGTTATTGTGTTGGTCTAAGGAAAACTGATCACAGTAATTACTTTGTTGTTTTGTTAACTGTTGATTCTATGTCACATGCTTCGCTT
This sequence comes from Euclidium syriacum, assembly GCA_900116095.1. Lineage (NCBI taxonomy): Eukaryota > Viridiplantae > Streptophyta > Magnoliopsida > Brassicales > Brassicaceae > Euclidium > Euclidium syriacum. The sequence goes on from FPAK01000004.1 coordinate 13,682,013, forward strand.
TGGAAGTGTCTTAGAAGTATATATATTATCATATGTTGCTGTTACGATTATGATACTTGGTTTGGCTTGTTTTTGTTTTGTTAGCTTAAGTTGGTTTAGTGGCTAAGTATGATACTATTAACTGTTGATTCTATGTCACATGCTTCGTTTTGTTTTTGCTGTTACGATTATGAATCCGATTGGTGAACAAAAGTGGAGCGGAATTATTAGCGGTTAGCGGAATTGGTGAGCGGTTGGGGACTAGTGTAAAACTGTGGAAGAAAGCTGTTGGTGAAAGCGGTAACAAAAAGTTGAGAGAAACGTTTTTACTGTAGCTTTTGGAAACGCTTTTGTGATTGGTACAAACAAAAGCGTTTTATTTCAACCGCTTTGTTTTTATTACACCAATCAAAACCTATAATACTTTGTTTTGCTATACTCAAACTATTTTTTCCCGATTCATCTTTTTTTTTTTCTCATCACTAATCTATTAGTTTGTTAGCAGATTAGCATTTTAATACCTTGATATATATATAAGGTTTTTTTATTGGTCTAGTTAAAATTTTAGGTGAGTTTGTAAGAGATTTTGATACAAAATCATAACAACTTTTTTAAAATCATCCAAAACTATCAAAATCATTTAAAATCTTATTAAAACTCAAATCACTTCAACTACCAAATTCAGTACCACCCCACCCCACCCCACCCCCCCTCTCGGTGTATGATTATTTTTTGTGTTTTGATTACATTCATTAACTCGTGAAATTATTGATACACGTACCTCACATATTCTTTAAATCTCCATCTTAATCTTCATTTCTTTGTTGTTCAAGCCTTCTTGGATTCTAACTCCGCCCATTAAAAAAATTACCCACCTTTTGATCTTCTTAATAGACCAACCCGATCTACATCTTCTTGAGTAAACCCATCCAACTTCTTTATTTCTTGAGTAAATCCACTCAACTTCTTTTCAATCTTGTTGAACATAAAGCTCATTCATTTTTCTCCAACCCTTAGTAGCTCTAAAACACTTTGAAGTTTGCTTATTGGTAACACCTTAGTGAATATATCAGCTGGATTGAACAACGTAATTATCTTCACAACTCTGACTAAATTATTTGATATCATGTTTTGTGGATGAAAATAGTACTTGAAATCTATATGTTTTGTTCTCTCCTGTTGTACAACATTTTTCGTTAATGTTATAGCACTTTGAAAGTCACAATAAACTTTAACTAGACTCATTCCTTTGTCATTTCTTTTAAGGAGATGTATTCCGTTTATGTAGTTTAAAAAACCATTACCTTCTAAAGATTTGATATCAAACCAACCACATTACCACCAATAGTAAAACCATATATGATTGACCTCTTACTGTCCTCATATACTGCATAGTCAAATTTGTAGTAGCCAACCACTTCAAATTTGCTTCAAATACCTATTTTAAAGGAAGTATTCAAATGAATGTGCTGACTTTATAACAAAATTTATCTTAGTGTTTCACTGTTTTCCTTTTTCTCGATTGTCTTTAAACCTTATAGACCTATAGTAAAATGAAGGGAAACTTGTGCTATTTTCTTTTTAAGCATTGCATATACTTATTCATTTTTAACCCAAATTTGTATGTGATACTTCCACCTTTCTTAATAATAGATGTTTTAGAAAAAAAATTGTTTTGAAAAGTTAGATGTTTTCAATTTTCAATGTGTAGTTATTGATTTTCTTTTCTTTTTTTTCTTATTTTACCCTTACTATGTTAATTATTTATAAAGAAAATACAAATAAGCAATTAATAAAAACATAAAGAAGAATTGGTTTAATATTATAAAAAATTTGTATATTTTTAAAAATAACCCTTTGAACAATTAATTTTCTTAGATGAAAAGACATAATTACCATTATTTGATATTTACATCATTTAAAAAAACATATCTTTCTTTTTAACAAATATTAAAAATAAGAAACATTTATCTATTAAGCATATCTCGTGAGATTTTTTTATAGAAAAATAGATTTCATTAATAATAACTATGTACATATGAACAAGATGAGTTTAATAAATAAGCCAAAGATTAAAAAAAAACTAAAATAATTTAGAAATATACCGATGGGTTTAATTCATAATCCAAATATAAAGGAAACCAAAACATATAAATGAACAAGACATAGCTCGCTCAAGAAAATCAGAGCATCTCTTTTGAAATCACAGATGTGGAAGTTGATGCGTAGACTTTTCTACATCGATCAAATGTTGGAACCAACTACAGGTTGTGTTGGAGGTGGGTTTAACACAACCTTCCATATAAGGGCCAGACCCAAATCGGCCCAAGTCAAGCCCAAGGTTCAATAGGGTGACTTCTAACTCGACGCCCGAAAACCACGTCGTCAACTGAAGGAACCGATAAACAAACGCCACACATCCTACCCCCTAGACCGAGGCCTCTACTTTCGGTGTATACCCGACACATAGCATACACCGAACGAGAACCGTCGATCTAAGGATGCGTTAGAAGAAAGCAGCCGCACTCCGACGCAACCGCCCTCTGACTATGAACAGTTCGGCTATAGGAAGAATGATTACCTACTCAACAACTCGCTGGTTTAGTTTGGCAAAAACAGAGGAAATGATGACTCTAGAAGTATGAGCTCACCTGCTACGAGTCTTACGTCCATCCTCTCGATATAAATAAAGGGAGCATTCAATCCAGAAGGATACATTAAATTCCAGACAATGCTCGAGATTACGATTAGAGAGATAGAACTTAGATCGTCTTTAATATTTTAATTTGACTCGGGGAGTCATTAAGTGTTAAATTTCGATCTATGCTTCTTGTTCGATCTTGTTCGTCAAAACATGTTATCTTCTTCTTGTAACTCATTTTTCCCACTTATAAACTAAGGGTACGAAATACAGCTTTCGAACCTCATATTTAGTCTCTTTTCTCTTTGCTTTCTTACTTATCTTATTGTTGAATCTCTGACCCCACCTTTTCGAACAGAAAATCTGTAATTCGTTCGCACTGAACTATCCTGATTCAACATGTTGCTTTTGAGATGTATGATTTGTGGAGATCGTATTATGTAAGGTATGAAACAATTAATGTTATTTTTTAATTCACGTTAAATGATATTTGATTTTTTAAATCTAGATCTTTTATGTTTGATTAATTATGGTGTTTTTGATAATTTTAATTATAAGAAAAAATAGTTTTCAAATTTTCCAAAGAGATATTTTTTAATTAGAATTTTTTTATATAATATTTTTTCTAATTTCCTCAAATTATTATTTTTCTTCGTTAAAAATTTCCTTAATATATATAAAAAACCTAAAATATCTAACAATAAAAAATAGAGGGAGAATGTGATTAGATTTGTTAATGAAGAAAGCTATATTTGGGGAAAAAAAGGACAACAACGTCTGGCTTCTTTTTCCACAAGAATTGATTACGACGAAATTTCAAGAGTTCGAAACCATAAAATTTGTGATAATGGTCGAGTCTTTAGTCAATTTACATGGTTCTTAATTGATGTGGACGTGTCATGTAATTTTCGAAAAACGGTGTTCACGAGATTAAAGATCTGCCAAAATCGGCTAATTAATGTTATGGAGATTCTACAAAAAGCTTAGAAGAAAAAAGACCTAAGGATAACTAAAGAAGAATGACGAATGTCATGACGTGAGATTCATTTAGGCATTTACGATAAAACGTTTAGTTATAACTGGAAAATTTGCATTAAAAATCCAAAGCGATTCAGTTTAGACAAAGACCAATAAAATAGGTGTATTTTGAAAAGAAAAAAAACCTGAAATCCTAAAATTTAACCCAAAAAGATGAATAGTATAAAACCTCAAAACATAAACCCAATCCAAAATACTATATTTATTCTTAACTTTAAATAAGTTTATTGAATTTTAGAACCTTTGTTTTTCTAGAAAAGTCTCCTCTGATATAAATTTTTTAGTTATTCGCACAAAAGGTCTTGTGTTTCAATATCAGCCAAGTGTTAATAGCCAAGCTCCAAAATCTAATAACCATATATAATTAGATACAAATATTATATCTCTTCACTCTCAAACACCCACTCTCAGAAAAAGAAAGAAAAAAGTTGGAAAGTTTCTACTTTGGCTCTGCAAAAACTAGATCTTGTTTTCGCATCATCCAAACATGGAAACTTTTGAAGAAGTCTCTAAGCTCCATTTCTTCCTCTTCCCATACATGGCTCATGGCCACATGATACCAACTCTAGACATGGCCAAACTCTTCACCACCAAAGGAGCTAAATCCACAATCCTCACCACACCTCTCAACTCCAAACTCTTCGAAAATCCCATCAAATCATTCAACAATGAGAATCCAAACCTCGAAGACATCAAAATCCAGATCCTCAACTTCCCTTGCACAGAGCTCGGTTTACCAGAAGGTTGCGAGAACTTCGACTTCATCATCTCAAGCCCTAACCCAAACAAAGGTGAATTAAATCAAAAGTTATTACTCGCAATGAGACATTTCGAAGAGCAACTAGAGAATCTCATCGAGACAATGAAACCAGACTGTCTCGTAGCCAACATGTTCGTTCCTTGGGCAACTAAAGTCGCTGAGAAGTTCGGTGTACCGGGACTTTTGTTCCACGGCACAGGCTACTTCTCGTTATGCGCTTCTCATTGCTTAAAACTCCACAAGCCTTACAAGAACGTAGCTTCGAGTAGTGAACCCTTTGTGATCCCTGATCTTCCAGGAGATATCGTGATTACAGAGGAACAGGTCATAGAGAAAGAAGAAGAGTCTGTGATGGGGAGGTTTATGAAGGAGATAAGAGATTCAGAGAAGAGTAGCTTTGGTGTGATTGTGAACAGCTTCTACGAGCTTGAACCAGCTTATGCCGATTTCTTCAAGACTTTTGTGGCGAAAAGAGCTTGGCATGTCGGTCCACTTTCTTTAAGAAACAGAGCTTTCAAGGAGAAAGCAGAGAGAGGGAAAAAAGCGAGCATTGATGAGCATGAATGTTTGAAATGGCTTGATTCCAAGAGTTGTGATTCAGTGATATACATGTCCTTTGGAACCATGGCGAGTTTCAATAACGAGCAGATGATTGAGATCGCAGCTGGATTAGAAATGTCAGGACATGATTTTGTTTGGGTCGTTAACAAAATTACAAGCCAAGGTATGATAGAAATCTCTCTAGCTATTATTTGCTGCAAATATATAATCCTCTGTTTTGTTAAGAGAAAACCAATGGTTTAGGATTTGGTTGTCAAGATTTGATTTTTAATTAAAAAAAATACGTTGAAAATATTAAACACTTTCATTTTTCATTACGTAAAGGCAAATAAAAGGTTCTTTTTCCGTTTAGGTATATAATAATTAAAAATAAATTTTGTCTAAAATGTTAAAGAATGTAGATTTTGTTAAATTTTGTTCAAAACACAAATACAAACAAGCAAATTGATATCTCAAAATTTAGTAAATAGATGATCTTAATTCTTGAACTTGCTTGATGTGGTGTGAATAGGGGAGAAGGAAGAGTGGTTACCAGAAGGATTCGACGAGAGGACGAAAGGAAAAGGATTGATAGTACGTGGGTGGGCGCCACAAGTGTTGATACTAGACCACAAAGCAATTGGCGTATTTGTCACTCATTGCGGATGGAACTCTCTACTAGAAGGCGTAGCATCGGGCCTGCCAATGGTGACGTGGCCCGTGGGAGCTGAGCAGTTCTACAACGAGAAATTGGTGACACAAGTGTTGAAAACAGGAGTAAGTGTAGGAGTGAAGAAGATGGTGAAAGTTGTTAGTAGAGAGAAAGTGGAGGAAGCGGTAAGGGAAGTGATGGTTGGAGAAGAGATGAGGAGGAAGGCGAAAGAGTTAGCGGAAATGGCGAATGACGCGGTGAAAGAAGGAGGATCTTCGGATATTGAGTTGAATAGGTTGATGGAAGAGCTTGAGTTGGTCAAATTGCAAAAGGAGAAAGAAAAATGCATTGCAAGTTAAAAGGAAAAATGTTTTTGTTATTGTGTTGGTTTAAGGAAAAATGATCACAGTAATTACTTTGTTGTTTTGTTAACTGTTGATTCTATGTCACATGCTTCCCTTGGAAGTAAGTGTTTTAGAAGGATTATCATATGTTTTTGCTACTGTTATGATACTTGTTTTGGCTTGTTTTGTTTAGTTAGCTTAAGTTGGTTTAGTGGCTAAGTATGTTAGCATATTAGCATGTACTTTGTTTGGTATATATGAGATTAAGATACACTATTGTATTATTGAAATATCTAATAACTTTGATCTTTGTTTAAATTTTCGTCTTCCTTTTGCTTTCTCTTAGCTCAGACTCTTGTTTCTCATGTTACCTCAATAATTCGAAGTTGATATGATATCAAAGTGAACATATAAATCTTTTCCTTTTCTTCGGTTCTTAGTAGAATGAATTGTTGATATGCTCAAATTATCCTTTTCCGATTCATCTCTTTTTCCTCATCACTAATCTATAAGTTTGTTAAGAGATTAGCATTTAAATACCTTGACAATATATATAAGGTTTTTTATTGGTCTGGTTAAAATTTCATTCAGCAAAAGTTTAAAGAACCTTTTGTTCAGATACACAATTATATTCTTGAGAAATCTAATAAATAAACTTTTACATCTTTGTCATGCCTGTGATTCTCTCAACTCAGACTCTTGTTCTGGAGTCTGGATTCAATGATTTAAAGTTAGTTAGTTACGTGAACAAAGGAACATCAATTGTGTGGTTCTTGACCCAATCAGACACAACTTATCAATATACTTAATTGATATTATGATCTTCTAGATCCTTCTATTACGATCCCACCATTAGTTCCGTCTTCTAATTTTGTTCATTTTATTAAAAGAATACGAACCATGACTTTTATACTAGGAATTGGTACAAACGACAATCACTTTCAAACTTTGTTTGACTAGAAGATATTTCAAACAATTTAATTGATAGAAAACCTTTCCTGATTAGCATCAAACTATCCTAAAAATAAAAAAAAATCACATATCACCGAGTGACTCCATAATATGACATCAGTTTTATTCTTATCGAGTTCTGTTTTGCTTGTTCTGTTTTAGTACAATGATGACTCTTTGTCTCTAACAAATTGTCGTATTCCAACTCCAATAGTAATAATTCGTTTTTTTTTTCCTTTAAATTCTGCAGTTTTTGTTTTGTACAGATTCTAGAATTGTAGAAACTTATTTCTTTTTGCTTTTGTTCTTTCGATTAGTCACTTCATTATCAATGTAAGGTCAACATCTATCTTCTCCGGTCTCGAAATTCCATAAGGCGCGAATGGGCAACAAGTGCTCTGCTATATTTGCTATACCAGTAGTGGACCATCAAACCACGTGTCGTGAAAGTATTGAGTCATCGTTCTTTAAGAAAATAAACTCATAATGATTGTGAGAGGACGCTCATGTTAACAAAATAACTGTACATGGTAAACCAAATGGTATTAATCTGGAATTATCTCTATATTAGTTATTTAATCAGATTCTTTTACTAAAATTTTATATTATTGTAGGCCTTGAAGATCTTCCTAAACTGAGACCATCAACGACCCTGATTCATCGCTCGTATATCACCATACTTAGAGAATAAATGGTAAATCAAATGATATTAATCCGGTGAAAATTATTATATTAGTCAACTAATCAAACTTTCTTTTTCACTAAAGGTTTAACATAATTGTAGATCTCGAATTTGATTAATAATAAGTAAAAGGATATTGAAGAACTGATGCTGGATTCCGACACCTTTTTTGACAAGTTGGCAAAGGAGTACCAAAAAGACCAAACTGAGTGACGTATGCAAAGACGTTTTTTCCTTTTCATAACACGTATGTCACCCAAATTGAGCCTATCATCATAATCCAAGTTTCCTTGAGGAGAATTTATATATATAATCATCATTTGGAAACGTTTACAATCATTCAACACCAAAAAATAAAAACTAATTTGTTTCGACGAGCTTCCAAGTCTTTCATTTTTTTTCTTTCAACCCAAAGCCAAACATGGGTAGTAAACGTCATCATAAGCTCCATTTTGTGTTCTTCCCTTTCATGGCTCATGGTCACATGATACCAGCTCTAGACATGGCTAAGCTTTTCTCTAGCAGAGGAGCCAAATCCACAATCCTCACTACAGCTCTCAACTCCAAGATCCTCCAAAAGTCCATCGATACATTCAAGACCCTGAATCCGAGCCTCGAAATCGACATCCAGATCCTTGATTTCCCTTGCGTGCAGCTCGGTTTACCAGAAGGATGCGAGAACATCGATTTCTTCATCTCAAACAACAACGATGATAGACACAACTTGACCGTAAAATTCTTCTTGGCAACTAAGTTTTTTAAAGACCAGCTTGAGAAACTCCTTGAGACAACGAGACCGAACTGTCTGATCGCTGACATGTTCTTCCCGTGGGCTACTGAAGCGGCCGAAAAGTTCAATGTCCCAAGACTTGTGTTCCACGGCACTGGCTACTTTTCTTTATGCACCGGTTATTGCATCAAAAAGCATAAACCACATCAAAAAGTAGCTTCGAGTAGTGAATCTTTTGTGGTCCCTGATCTCCCTGGGAACATAGAGATAACTGGAGAACAGATCATAGATGGCGATGTAGAGAGCGAGATGGGAAAATTTATGACTGAAGTTAGGTTATCGGAAGAGAAGAGCTCAGGTGTTGTTGTGAACAGCTTCTACGAGCTTGAACCTGATTACGCCGAGTTTTATAAGAGCTTTGTAGCCAAAAGAGCGTGGCAGATTGGTCCGCTCTCGGTTTACAACAAAGGAATTGAAGAGAAGGCTCATAGAGGAAAGAAAGCGAGCGTTGATGAGGTTGAATGCCTCAAATGGCTTGATTCCAAGAAAACAGATTCAGTCATTTATATCTCTTTCGGGAGCTTAGCTTTCTTCGAGAGCGAGCAGCTAATCGAGATAGCTGCAGGATTAGAAGCTTCTGGAGCAAACTTCATTTGGGTTGTGAGGAAAAATGAAGAAAACACAGGTAATGTGATATAAGTTTATTCTTAGGGTTGCTCTGTTTTTGTCTGAAACAGAATTTTTGGTATGAACAGGTGACGAAGAAGAGTGGTTACCGGAAGGATTTGAAGAGAGGATGAAAGGGAAAGGGATGATAATAAAAGGATGGGCCCCACAAATGTTGATACTTGATCACCAAGCAACCGGTGGGTTCGTGACCCATTGCGGCTGGAACTCGATTCTTGAAGGAGTGGTTGCGGGGCTACCGATGGTGACGTGGCCGATTGCTGCGGAGCAATTCTATAACGAGAAGTTGGTAACGCAAGTCCTCAAAACCGGAGTGAGCGTGGGCGTTACGAAACGTATGCATACTAAGGGAGAGTTCATCAGCAGAGCGAAAGTGGAGAAAGCCGTGAGAGAGGTTATGGCTGGAGAAGAGGCGGCGGGGGAGAGGCGAAGAAGTGCAAAGAATCTGGCGGAGATGGCTAAAGCCGCCGTGGAAGAAGGAGGCTCTTCTTTTAACGACCTAAACAGCTTCATGGAAGAGTTTAGCTCATGATTTTCATAATTAGGTCGAAGATTTGACAATTTCACTTTTGTGAGCTCATATGATTTGAGTTTGTTTCTAGAAACTTCAAGAACTCTGGTCTCTTCTCGAATTCTTGATGATACGTGTTTCAGCCGGCTCTTTTTTATTATATCTGTCAAACCAATCACTATCATACGACTGGTCTCAAATGCTTGTTGACAAAAAAAAGAAGAATGGTGACACATGGTTGTGTCTTCTTACATGCTCTGTAGTTGTAGACATAAAGGACTGGTGACACAAATAATGTTTTTTTGAAACAAAAAAAAATCCTGTTACACGGTTTGATTGAGGCATTTATAGACAAGTTGTATTGATCTTTTAATTTGTTTTTAGGTCGAAAAATAAACTGAAGAAAAAACTGCCCACCAAAAAGTTCCAGTGTCTCAATTATTCTTTAAACTCATTAGTTCTATAAGTCAAAATAAATTTATACTGGAGACACATGTTTGTGGAAAATTCAGAAATTTAGACTATACAGGCCAACCAATGTTGACTCAGTCCAAAAAAACAACTTGCAAAATATGACACGTACAGATATGTGAGACCTTTCCAATCTTCCTTTGATAAATCTATATAGTCTGCAAGTATATATAACATGTTCAAAAGAGAATATTGCACCACATATATGTTTTTGATACTTTAATATCAACACATGTATGTTTGCAAAACCTTTAACAGAAAATAAAAATAATTATGTTTGCATGTTTGGTTTCTTATTACTATTTATTTTTTATGCTCAGGTGATCCGATTTAACATACACCATGAGTTATAAGTCATGTTGTAATATATTTTATTTCCTAACTGATTTTTTGGATTAACGTGCCATAAGATCCAACTAATTCCATGATAGATAGACTGTTAGTAAACTAACTTATTAGGTAATACTCAAGCCAAGACGATATGGCCTAATTGGTGTCCAAAATAATATGATTTTGTTTCACACAGCAGGTGGTGGATCGAAATTGAGAAGGCATAACCACTTAGTCTTGTATCCTTACCACCCAACCACAAGACCCTAGACTTATTTTTATTTTTTGCCTTTATCCCTTTTTCTCTTTCTTTCTTCACCTCCTTATCTTAAAAATACAGTCGACTTCATGGTGTTAGAGTGTTTGGCAACATGTAATCTTACCGGACAAACATTTATCTTCCCAAATAATTATTTAGGATGAGAATAAATCTTTTTCTTCTAATATTTTGTGTTGTCGGAGAAAGAGAGAAAAACCCCAATTTTTAACTTGTAAGAATTTAGGATCAACAATGAATAACAGTTTAAGGAAAATACTTGAGAACATCTTCAAGAAAGCTAAGGAGCTTTTGGTTCTCTGTGAATTGAGATTTGCGTCAACATTACAAACCAAACGGAGAATTGAATACATGGCCAAAAGAGATAGAAAAAGTGAGAGATATGGCTTTGAGCTACAAGAAAGCCACAAAACAAAAGAATTGTCTCAACCGTCATGAGTTTTTGGAGCAGAGGAGGAACAATTTGAAAAAGGGGAAGCATAAGAATTTGAAGGAGAAATCGAAGAAGAATAATGGATTCATAAACTATCCTGATTGGTATCCAATCATTGATCACTATTCTCTTAAAAAAATCTCTAAATTGATTCAATCCTTAAAACGAACTCTCTTTACACTTCAAGAATGGTTTTGTTTTGTTGAGGCGGCTCATAAGCAAAGTGAGAACACAACAAACTTGGTTCATCAGTCCCAATCCTTGTATGATCTGGGCCGTCACTTATCACTATACATGTATAACCATGAGGCGCAACTCTCTCTCGACTCTCAGGCTCGGCTTCACTTCTCAATCAGCTCACCACCAATTACCAAAATCTTCTTATGGTTTTGATCACAACAACATAAACTTTCAACATCCCTGTCTCTCAAACACACAAGTGTACTCAACATTACTTTCACCACAAGAATTTGTGACTAACTTGATGCAAAAGAAGCTAAACATTTATGGTTTTATTAGAACATGTGTATGGATCTTTGTCTCTCAAACACACAAGAATACTCAACCTTCCTTCCAGTACAAGAATTTGGTCTGAAGAATCACCACTTGATGATGCAGCCGCCAAAACTTTATGGTTTTGATCAGAGCAAGAATATGATGAGAGATATCACTACTAAAAGAAACGTTTTAGAACATTCTTATGAGTTATGTTATGATGTCCAGAAGAAGAACCCTAAGTCCCTAACTAAGTATTATGTTGATATGGTCGGTAGTAGTAACCCTAGCTTCTTCTCTCAAGATTTTCTAAGCTATGATGATGATGAGAGCAGTTTGATTCATACATTGTCGTTTTCTCTACATCTTTCCAAGGCATTGCTAACAATTCTATTCTTTCAAACGACTCAAGATTTCTCCGATAACCAAAACTGTCGACAATTTTTAATTGTTTTTATTTTTGAGCAGATGAATATTACCACAAAAAAAAAAAAAAAAAAATTTTTGTCAAGATTTTGTTTTGAATTTTGAACTTAAAGCTTTTTCTCGGTTTAGTACATTATTCTGTATGCACATCTTAACAAAAATTTAGAAAATTTTCATGAAACCAAATTATCTAAAAAGTACCGAAAAATTTCCAGATGGTTTTGTGTGTTCATTGACAGGAAAATTGGTATAATTTAATTGATTTTGGTTGTTTTACTTTGATTTGGTTTGCCTCTCATTTCACAAAATCAAATTGGTGGAAGCTCGTTAATAAAAAAAGACTTCCACATACCTTTCTTTCATTTTAAAACTTTTAAGGTCCATTTACACCTATTTGTATTACTAATCAAAATAATTCTCGTACGTAAATAAGAAAAGCATATAAGCCCTATTCATTTCGTAACCGCCGGCGGTAACGAGAACGGCAAAAAAAAATGAAAGAAAATTAAGAATTTTCTTTCCGCTGTACCAAATTTGACGACGCTAGAAAACAATTCATTTAAACCAGTCAATCTGTCCCGTTAGTTGCTGCTGTTACCGTTGGTTTTTGTGGTATCATGTACAACACCAGATTACGTTGTCGGCGTCAAGTTGACGGTAATAAAGGAAGATGAAATTTAAGGTTTTGATTCTGAGTAAGATCTAAATTTTCAGCAATGACAAAGGAAGATGAAAAGAAGAGAAATGGGGTTTTCTTTATTTATCTTTAATTCAGGCCCATTTTTATATAAAAAAAAGAAATATATCGCTGCCGCATGCGATTACAAAACAAATAGGGCTAAATTAGACTAGCGAGTATAAATATCATAATAGGAAAATTCAAAATTTTAAAACGTACTATTCAAAATTTTTTTTTTGGTTAAAGGGTTTTCAATAATATAAAATGCTTAATGTACAATACAATAAGAACAAAAATATCGGAACCATCTAGTTAGAAGGAACAAACTAGCTAAAGGCAAAAATGATACTTAAGAGAATTTGAGTAAGACAGAAATCTAGCCCGAAGCAACAATGAGAGTAACTGACAAGGATCCTAGATTCAAAATAGAGGCGGCGACTATAGGACGAAGTGGCAGTAAACTATAGCCTAGCGCAAACCCAACAACCGACTTAGCCGAGTCCATTCTTATGATTTGAGTAGAAGATAGTATCGAGAACCCACCAAGTCCTCCGAGACATCCTAAATCAGAAGCACTAGCCTGAAATCCCAATCCACTAAGGCAACCTGCAAGAATGCAGCAATACAAAACCAAGCACCAAATGCTAGTAGACAGCAAGCTTCAGCCAACCAGAACAGAAACCAAACAACCTCAAAGGAGTTTATAGCGACCGGTAAATCAGCCACGGAAAGAGGAGGAATCACATGAATCCCCGAATAGCTAGGACCTGAATGAGTCGAAGAGGCAGAGACCCACAAATCTAGAGATGCAGAGAAGAGAAAGAAGGCACCAAGAGATGAATAGAAGCTCTCCGCCTTCGAAATATCCACTGACCTTGCTATACACTATGATGGAGATACCAAGAGAGACACCACAAGCTTAGGACGAACTAGCAACAGCAAATAGGGAGAACGCGTGATCCATATTTCGCCAAGTAGGTGTAGAGAAGAGGAAGAAAAACACCCAACCTTGAAGCACGAGAGGGGACAGAAAGCGCACAACGACCAAGGCCACTGGTAGGATGATGCAAGAGGAGGCAGAAGGAAAACCACGTCTACTAGCAAGGAGAGAAGAGAGAGCTAAATCTCGCTAAAACCTTATTCACAAGTGCTATAACTTAACCGGAGCCATAAACCAATCGAGAGAGCAACAACATAGACAATAATCTAATCGAGCAACACACAGCAACAAAGAACCTGAGCCACATACGAAGGAGCAAAACTGAGCAGACATATCAGAGAGCTAACAGGTGCGGAGGAGCTCTGAACACCACCACATAGCTGAGATTTTTAAGCCGTCTGGAGAGCGGATGAAGACCACGCCGAAGCAAAACCCAAAGCTAATCTTTCGTTCTGAACCACCGTTGTAGGAGCAGATCCAAGTGAAGAGCGTAGCACGCCACGCCCTTGAAGAGAAGAGAGGAAGGAAACCTCGCAAGTCGCTGAACACCACCGGAAACCCCGTCCTCGAGGGAATCGTAACCGTATTCAGAGAACCAGAAGTAACCAATCGAGTCGAGCTACAGATCCACAGAAACGTGACGGACTAAACAAGAGACAGACACAACTGTCACAACAGGGCAGGGCCAATTCACCACACCCTACACAAGATCGGACATCCAAACACTTCGCTGGAGCCGCCACTCGGATAACTCACGAACGATTAGCTCCACCACAGAGAGAAAAAGAAAATAGGGTGGAGGCCTGAAATGAAAAACAGAGGAGTGCCCTCCCCGGCGGTGGCGAGGAGCGCCGACCACAGAGGAGGTGGCGAAGCAGCGAGATCTGGAGACTCTCGACGGCTGCGGCAAATGAGGGAAAGGGAGAGAGAGTTTTTAGGGCGTACTCTAAAAAAACCCGCGTAACTAGTATCCCTATTCAAAAAATATTTGATATAATATAGATTGAAAAACTTGGGTAAGAGGTCAGGTTCCAAAAGTTCAGGACCAGCCCTGTTCATTTCGGGAAGCAGGAAGGAAAATGACGGGAACGGGTAATTCGAGAATGAAAAAAAATTCCCAAACCAGAAATAGCAAAGAAACGGGACGGGAAATAACGGGAACGAGACGGAAACGGGTAATTCGGGTATTGAAAAACAATTCCCAAACGTGAAATGACAAAAAAAGGGGACGGAAAATTCGGGTACGGGAAGGGAATTAAGAGGAACGGAACTGAAAATTTCGGAAAATTTTTAAAATTTTTGGGATGTTTTGTAAAATATTGGAAAATTTAAAATATTGAGAAATCTTTGAAGTTTTTGGGAGTATTTTTTAGTAATATTTAGATAATATTCATAATTTTTTTTAAAATTAGATATTAAATGAAAAATTTGGAAATTTCCTTTCCCTTCCCTTTCTCTTCCCTTACCCGGTTGAATAAAATAAATGATTCCAAACTGGAAATCAATTGAACTGGAATGAGAATGGGACGGAAAACTTGGGGTAGGAACGGGACAGGACGAGATTCTCTTCCCAAAATAGACATGCAGTCTTCAGATACCTACTAAAATCACTATTTAAGCTCTCACTATTTTGAACAAAAGTTAATTTGGAATGAGGTATTTCAGAAATTTTGTAAATTTTTGAGAAATTTTGATATTTTAAACAAGATTTTGGACACTTTTAATAATTTTTAAATTTAATAGAATAGATAATGATTAAAGACGTTGAGCAAAGAAAATAAAACGATATTAGTCCGGTGATCATCATTATTATATAAGCCAATTAAATAAACTTTCTTTCACAAAAAAATAGACATAATTGTAGATCTCAAAAATGATTTATAGATTAAAAAAGATTCTGGTTCCAAAGGCTCTTGAAAACTGATCCTAGATTCCGACACCTTAGACAGCTTGACAGAGGGAGTAACCACAGAAACCAAGAGGAGTGACGTATGCAAAGACGTATTTTTTTCTTTTATAAACGTATGCAAAGACGTTCGAATCCACTCCCCAAATTGGTCCCACCATAATCCAAGTTTCCAAAATGATGATTATATATAGAATCATCATTTTGGAAACTCCTACAAACCATTCGACACTACAAAGAAAAATAATCTTGTTTCTACGAGCTTCATCATCTTTCATTTCTCTTATTTAATTTTCTCGAAACATTTCATATTATTTTTCAAACAAAAGCCAAAGATGAGTAATCCACGTAAGTTCCACATTATGTTCTTCCCTTTCATGGCTCATGGTCACATGATACCAATTCTAGACATGGCTAAGCTTTTCTCTAGCAGAGGAGCCAAATCCACAATCCTCACTACACCTCTCAACTCCAAGATCCTCCAAAAACCCATTGACACATTCAAGACCCTGAATCCGACTCTCGAAATCGGGATCGAGATCTTGGATTTCCCTTGCGTGCAGCTCGGGCTACCAGAAGGATGCGAGAACGTCGACTTCTTCACCTCAAACCCCGATGTTAATCTAGAGCAGATGGTCTTAAAATTCTTTTCCTCGACAAGGTTTTTCAAAGACCAGCTTGAGAAACTCCTCGAGAAAACGAGACCGAACTGTCTTATCGCCGACATGTTCTTCCCATGGGCTACAGAAGCTGCTCAGAAGTTTCACGTGCCAAGACTTGTGTTCCACGGCACTGGCTACTTCGCTTTATCCACTCTTTATTGCATCAGAGTGCATAAACCACAGAAGAAAGTAGCTTCCAGTAGTGAACCCTTTGTGATCCCTGATCTCCCTGGGAACATAGAGATAACTCAAGAACAGATCGTACATGGCGACGAAGAAACTGAGATGGGGAAGTTTATGGCTAAAGTTAGGGAATCGGAAGTGAAGAGCTCAGGTGTTGTTGTTAACAGCTTCTACGAGCTTGAGCCTGATTACGCCGACTTCTTCAAGAACTCTGTAACGAAGAGAGCGTGGCAGATCGGTCCGCTCTCGCTTTACAACAGAGGAATTGAAGAGAAGGCTCATAGAGGAAAGAAAGCGAGCGTTGATGAGGTTGAATGTCTCAAATGGCTTGACAGCAAGAAACCAGATTCAGTCATTTACATTTCATTTGGGAGCGTAGCTTGTTTCAACAACGAGCAGCTAATAGAGATTGCGGCAGGGTTAGAAGCTTCTGGAACAAGTTTCATCTGGGTTGTGAGGAAAAAGGAAGAAAAATCAGGTAATGTAATACTAGTTTATTCTTAGGGTTGCTCTGTTTTTGTCTGAAACAAAATTTCGGTATTAACAGGCAACAAAGAAAAATGGTTACCTGAAGGATTCGAAGCGAGGATGAAAGGGAAAGGGATGATAATAAGAGGATGGGCCCCACAAGTACTGATACTTGACCACCAAGCAATCGGTGGGTTCGTGACCCATTGCGGCTGGAACTCGCTTCTCGAAGGCGTGGCTGCAGGGCTACCGATGGTGACGTGGCCAGTCGCAGCGGAGCAATTCTACAATGAGAAATTGGTGACGCAAGTCCTCAAAACCGGAGTGAGCGTTGGAGTGAAGAAACGTGTGAATATTACGGGAGATTTCATTAGCAGAGAAAAGGTGGAGAAAGCGGTGAAAGAGGTGATGGTGGGTGAAAAGGCGGTGGTTGAGGAGAGGCGAGGGCGGGCAAAGAAGTTGGCGGAGATGGCTAAAGCTGCCGTGGAAGAAGGAGGCTCTTCTTTTCACGATCTAAACAGCTTCATAGAAGAATTTAGCTCATGATCTCTTAATTACTTCCAAGATTTTACATTTTTCATTTGTGCGAGCACATCGGTCTTAATTATGTCCAAGATTTGACAGTTTCATATGTTTTATTTTAAATAATAAAAAAAAATTGTGTTTCTTTCATATGTTGCCATTGTTAATTAAGGATAACAAACAGAAGAGCAACAAGAATTCTGTGAGGGAAACAAGTACTTCCAAGGAAGTAAGTAATAGTAGTCCGAAAGTTTCTAGAAACAGTCAGATTTCGATGAAAACATTGTGCGGGATATCTGTGATCCAAATCTCGAGAAGGCGATGATTAAGGTCGTGTTCGTTTGGCAGTCTCGAGAGCAACTAGCTTTGTTGTCAAGCTGAGTCTTCGCCATTTGTTTTTTTTTTTTTTGCGTTTCTTGTCAGCTTGTATCTTCATTTCTATCTTTTTGTAACTGAAAATCGAGAACCAACAAGCTAGAAACACCGTGTTCCGTAATCCTTACTCAGGACCGTTTTAATCTGATCAGAAGTCGTAAGCAAGATTAAAAAATTGTGTTTTTGAACCAACAAAAACGAAATTCAAAATAAAATAAAAACTCAACGTCTCCAAAAATTTAGAGAACAGAAGTGATACAAATCGTAACTCGTAGATAGAATGTATATATACCATGTTTACTTCATTTTAAAATTAAAATATACCTTATATACTTTTTTTTATCTAAGAAATTTTTATAGTAGTAAAAATAAATAGTGATCTAATAATTTATCATATATTTATATTAATATTGAATAGTTATAGTAAAGATTACCAGAAAATATGGAACAATGACCACATGCATTTCGTATAGAATAAAGCAAGAAGGACAAAAACATTTAAGTTATATAGTTTTTTATATAATATTAAGCCATGAGTTTTGTACATATAACTCGTGTTCGGTCGGTCTCATGTAATAACGTACTTAAGCGCCGCTTCCCTAGCTTATGCTCCGGGACGGCTCTGTCCTTACTCAATGTAAGTGGATGTACCACTGTGTTTGCCACCAGAGGTACCGGTAACCATTCCGGGAACTGGTTAAACCCGATGGTGTTGATCGGAGATTCAGATCAGATAGAAGACTAAGATCGGGCAAAGAATTAACAGATTTAGTCATTGGTTACTGTCGCTGTCACCAACAACTATTAAACAAACATGCCAATTTGTTCTTAGTTTCTTATTATCTCAAAGTGACCAAATTTCTTAAGGTTACGTGCGTCGGGTACATATGTATTGTCAGTATTTGTTGAACTTTAATGGTTTTATTAAAAGATGAATTTGTCTGCTATATATACATATACATATATAAAAGCAGTTGACAAGAGTTTTTCAGCGGCATTATAATACGGTATTTACTTTACAACATGGTGTTTCTTAATACTGAAAATTGGCCAAGTTGACTCGAGAAATGACAATATCCATGTTACGATATGAGAAGATGCCCATACATGATTGTGTATATAACTGTACATTTGCTAAGACATGACACGAAAACGAGACTCTTTTGAAAATGTCGTCTTCCCGTCGGCTGCACACAACCATAGAGAATCCAACTCTCGAGCTCAAAATTGTATCAGCCAATGACGTCAGCCATATCTATGCCGAGGAGAAGTTAGACGTATACGCCGTCGTTTCAATTAAGGACGACACTACTCAAAAGAAACAAGCGGCCAAAACACCAATTGACTACGACGGTGATTCCAGCCCAACGTGGAATCACACCGTTAAGTTTCCCTTCAGCGAGAAAGCAGCCGGTGAAGGCCTATTGACCATCTGCGTCAAGTTATTTAGTTATTGGCTCGACGGAGAGAGTGATCTTTATATGGGAGAAGTCAACGTTTCTGTTCAGGAGCTTCTTGCCTCAAATCCGATTCCACCGTTTGGTAACGGTAACGTCAATAAAATGAAGTCGGTGACTTATCCTGTCAAATTCATGGGAGAAACAAATCCAAATGCAAAGCTGAGTCTCTCGTACCGTTTCAAACCAGTACCGGTTAATGAAATGTATCCTCCGCCTCCAGCACCGGTTAATGATCTGTATCCTCCGCCTCCAGCACCGGTTGATAATCCTTATCCTCCGCCTCCAGCACCAAAGTATTCGCCACCGTTTGATCAACCCGCTTACCCGAACCCGGATCCAGCAAGATCAGGTCAGCCCATCGTTTATCCCACTCAGTTTCAGACCATTGGTCAAACCACCACCGTGATGAGACTAGCTATGGAGCTGGTGATCAAATCCGCCGATAACATAAAAAACGATAGCGTATTTGACACGGACGTATACGCTTCGGTTATGATCCGTGAAGGCGAGGCAACAATTAAACATTCGACCAAAACCCCGGTCGCCTATTCCGGCTCTAAATTCCCAAGATGGAATCATCCAGTTAATTTTTCCTTCGAGGAAGAGGTACCTCGAGAAAACCGTTTAGCCCTAGTCGTGGAATTGATGAGCCACCGGCCTTTATTGGGTGATAAGCCTATTGGAGAAGTCAAAGTTGGGATTCAAGAGCTTATTGGTTCAAACCCGCCATCTCCGTTAACTGACGTAAATGCTAACGGTATGAAGTTGGTGACGCACAAGGTGAAGCGTACGTACAGGGAACAAGGAACCCTAAGCTTCACATACAGGTTTCTTGAGAAGCAAGTTACGGTTCCGATTGTCCCAGATCCAACACTTCAACCATTTATTATGTATATACCTGTCCCACATCCTTCCTACGGGCCAGCTTCGGGTTACATGACTGTTCACCCAGGAGCAAATGTTGGGCCAAGTAACGGTCTAGTACCAATTTATATGCCGCCCCCACATCAGCCATACCAACAATGTCCTCAACCGCTACCGCAATCACAGTTGAATCAGTCACAAGGAAACCAACAATATTTACAACCGCAACCGCAGCCACCACCACAGAAGTCGCAGCCTCAACCACAACCACAACCTCAACAGCAGATCTTTCAACAGCAATATTCACCATCGCAACCGCAGCCAACACAATCACCAGAGGTGCAAATGCAAGGTGCAAAACCACAAAAGAAGCAGCAAGGGGCCGGTATGGCAGCCCTAGGACTAGGGGCGGCCGCTATAGGACGAGTAATAGGAGGAGCTTTGATGAGTGAAATGATGTCCGATGAAGTAAACATATATGAGGTTGGCGCTTGTGGGCTTTGATTCTTCATAACAAGTATATATTGAATCCAAATTCTGATTGTAAGACTCGGTTATTGCAATTTCTAATTTCGTTTTCTTTTGTTTGGTATTTGTCGTTGGCTTTTGAATTTCCTCGCTTGTGTGCTTCCTTATCAAATCTCAAATAAAAAAGCTTCCTTCAGAGAATGCTTGATTGGTAGTCAATAGTCATTACCATTATAATACGATGTTTCCTCTACAATATAGTGTTTGTTTACACTAGAACTGGCCAGGCTGATGTATATAAATCAACGTTGACTAGAAAATAACAGCCTATTATCTCTACAATTTTGTAACATCGGAAGATTTCCACACCAATTTGTATATAAATATCTTTGTGAATTAGGACAAGAGAATCCTACTAAAAGTCTTCCCCACGTTTGCAAAGAGCCATAGAATACCAAAGTCTTGAGCTTAAAATTGTATCACTAAAGACTAAAGAAGAAAGAAGAAAAAAGTGAAGCAGCTCAGTTTTCTTTGGTCTATTTTGGTGATAAGAACAGACTTGTGTTACACCAATTATATGTATCAGATACCGATTGGCTCTAGCTCTGACTCTGGGAAAGGAAAAGTAAAAATGTTGCTTGTGGTAGCTGAAAATTGAGATATAATGAGTGCATATACATGTACTATAATTGGAATTAAAAAAAATTGCTATTAACTATGGAGTCCAATGCACGCAAGCCGTAATCAGAAACAACACCAACCTGTAAGGGAAATTACAGCAGAGTAAATTAAATTTAAGATAGTTAGAGCATATAACTTTCTTGGCGATCATATATCATTTATCAGCTGGATTCATCATCCTCACAAAAACCTAATACCATCTCATTCGCCTCTACTGTCTTAAGCCATTCCAGCTACCAAACTCAGGTTTAGTAACCTCTAACTAGGGTTGGGCACTGATATCCGTTACTCGTCTTCGATCCGCGACCCGTCTCGTACCCGTCTCTAAAAAGAGGGTACCTGTAACTTTCGGGTCGGATAAAGGGTATCAAAATTCTGTTACCCGCGGTAAGGGTCGGATATCGGGTATCAATTTTTTTTTTAACTATCCGTCTTCATACCCGCCCCGTTACCCGTCTTGTAGTACCCGTCATATATTACGCGCACAAATTAGATAATATTGCTTTAAATTTATATTAAGCGTTAGGAAATGAGATATAATATCTTCTCATATTTGGCCAAATCCTTTCGCAAACAGTCTTCCTAAAATAATATCTTGTAAGAGGATTTCGTATTATCTACTACTAAGTAGTAGCGCATCAAATATCTTTTGTTTTACCCTAACTCTTCTATCTCAACCGCTCGTATTTTTTAAATAAAATATTATGTTTTTGTGTTAAATTTTTTAAATATATATGTGGAACTAAAAAATATTGTTATTATCCGAGTAAGGATAAAGGGCTGGGTATTTAGAGGGTCGGCAAATTTTGGTCGGGTACCCGTTTATCCGGGTACCCGCTTTTTCCGGGTCAGATCCGAGTACTAAATATCTAATACCCGTGAGGGTCGGATCGGGTAACGGGTATCCCGAAATTCAAGGGTACCCGACCCGTGCCCAGCACTACCTCTAACCGCCAATTAGAGAATGGGTGATAAAGCAATTAATATACTGAACCTCCCTGGACGGCTGGACCCTGACTAAGATAGTTTAATGGGCATTTCCAACAACTTCCTGAAAACCAAAATTTCTATTTCCTCCTCTTTCAATAGCGCTTATGTATACGGTTCATCTTGTGATAAACATTTATCTTCTGAGAGTCTCACCTAAACGCTTTTTTCCTCATCATGCGGTAAACAATTAATTACAATCAGATAAATTTCTAAAACTATGGCAATTGTGTATGAAATAGAGTTAAACCCTTAACGACTGAATATGCGAGTAATAGACGTTAGTGATGACTGAGAAGTCATATCGATAAGGATCATCACTAAATCTGTTAAAAGCATCAAAATTTACTTCAGTTTACAAACCGACATAAAATTTTGGACTCAGTTTTGAATATCTATGTTTTGGGCCTATATAGTTTGATGACCTATTAAAAAAATTCTCTAAAAACAATACATGGTTTGAAAATCAAAAATAATACTTATCAAAATATCAAAGATCGATCGCGAGAACTAAACTTTTCCGGTAAACAATATCACCGAAACAGAATACATAAATAAATAAAATTTCCTCTGAGTTTGATTCTTTTTCTTTTCATTGGTATTAGCTCTCAACCTGTTTTTCTTGTTCATAAATTGTTGGTATTTTTATGACATGTAGAAATCATGTTCCTTATGGTTTTAAATATTTTGATTTGCGTTACATTTCTTAAACAATTCTAGATGATGCTTAAGTGATTTTATGTATTTTATTTTATTTGGAAATTCGAGCAAAATTATGTGTTATTGATTTGAAATTTTTTTATCAAAATTTTGTGTTATCATTCAATGATTTCTAATGAAATCAAATGTTATACAATACTAAAGAATTTTATTTCATAGTGTATTTAAAAAATATAGAAAAAATTTCATGTCAAAAATTCAGAGGCTTAAATATGTGGACAATCCATTTATTTTGAATGTATTTGTAAATACTAATTGAAATCTACATATTTGATTTTGACATTTGTCAATTTTACAAAAAATTATAAATCTTATATATATTTCCAAATTAAACTTATTCTTCCATATGTAACCATGTATGTACATCAAATATAAATACATAATAATAAGAGAGAAATAAGTTTAATTGGAAACATGCTTAATTATGTTAGATGTTTTTACTCTAAAAAAAACCAATGAAGGAAATTATGAGTAAGAAATAATTAGCAAATTTTTATACGTTTGTCGTGACAATTCCTTAAAATTAACAATTGTATTATGAAAAAAATTAGTATAAAAAATTATTTTGTTTAAAGAGAAACGATAGAAATGATTTTTTAGAGGTAAAAATTTCTATTTTTTCTATCAAATTATATTCATCATAATATTATTATTTAATTATCTTCATCAGATAGATAATTAGAGTAAAAAATTATTCAATGCATATTCAAACTCTAAAACAAACCATTTGATATAACTTTTATTTATTTGGTAATTTACTTACACATCAAGTTTACTGATCTTGATCTTGTATATGTTGTGTTTTTATGTTATTACAGCTAGTGATCAAGGGCAATGACAACTTAACACATCCAACCCTAAATGTGACATTTTCAATTTGGGTTTCCTGTTTTATTACATACCAACGTGTGGCCTTCATCCCTTTGAATGAGACGTGGCCTTAAATGCAATGAATCTTACCCTTATTCAATAATGTTATGCTTCCTACTTATAATCCGTTATACAATACTTAAATTTTTTTTTATTTCATAGTGGATTTCAAAAATTTAGAAAAAAAAATTTATTTTAAAAAATTGAGAGGCTCAAATATGTGGATAATCATTGTATTTTGAATAGATTTGTAAATACTAATTGAAATCTACATATTTGGTTTGACATTTGACAATTTTACAAAAATTTATAAATTTTATATAGATTTCCAAATTAAACTTATTCTTCCAATATCTAGCCATGTAGGTACATCGAAAATATGAAATACATAATAATATGAGAAAAATAATTTTAATTGGAAACATAATTACTTATTTTAGATGTCTTTATTCTAAAAAAACAATGTATGTAAGAAATTATGAGTAATAAATTCAATAATTAGCAAATTTATATGTATTTCTGGTGACAATTCCTTAAAATTAACAATTGTATCTATGGGAAAAAGTTTGTACACAAATTTATTATGTTAAAAAAGAAATGATAGAAATGATTGTTTTAGAGGTAAACCTTTCTATTTTTTTTTTCATGAAACTAGATTCATCATAATATACTTATTTAATTATCTTCATGCAGTCAGAAATTCTTCAATGCATATTCAAATTCTAAAACAAACCATTTGATATAACTTTTAATCTCTAATATGCTTTTGTGAGATATATTAAGTTACTACGATTGTGACCTATGCAAAACATGATTAATCCATTTTGTTTATTAGCTATGGTATAATGACAAAATAATAAGATGTAACTTTTACATTATGTATACATATTAGCCTCCATATCTATTGACCCCTATTAATTTTATGTTTCTTTTAGCCTGCCCTCTTTCTATATTTTAGTAATACTCAACTTTTTCAGACACCAAATTTGAAGCTTCAATAATATATATATTTTTTGATATTCGACGACTAGCAAATTGAAACTTCTTGTTCTTTTACTAGTTTTCACCTGCCCACACTACTCCATATATATACCCTCTTCAAACTGCTTGTCATTTATATTCCTCTGTTTCGTTTTCCCCAAGAAGAAATTCATAATGGAGCGGTCGTTGAGTTTCAATAACTTGGAGATTCCTTTTATAAAGACCCAAACTGATTCAGATTTGGAGGTTTTTGAGACAGAGAAGTCAACTCCTAAGACTTTGGATGGAACAAACTATGAAAGAATCCAATCTCGACGTGAGTCTTTTGTGTTCTACTCCCCAAGACCGGTTAACGAGCTTGACGCAGCTGACACTATGATACAAAAGGTATACAAGAGTTTCCGGACAAGAAAGTATCTAGACGATTGTGCGATTGTTATTGAGGAGCTTTGATAAGTTAGTTACTTATCGATCGTCTTCTTTTAATGTCATTTTAAAAGATGCTTACAATTTATCTTTGGTGTTGTTTTAAATGTTGTAGGCGAAAGAGTTTGGATGATGCAGCTCCGAAACCGGTCAACGAGCTTGACGCAGCTGCAATTATGATACAAAAGGTGTACAAGAAGAGAAGCATGAAACCTGATACAGATATACAGAAGACCCAATCGATCAACTGAACCGAACCAGACCAGAATACTGAACCGGAAATACTTGGAGTAGTCGACCAAGGACTTTCATTATTTCCTTACACTTGTTAATAATTGGAGACTTGGTCTTCAACTTATCTTTCTACTTATCAAGTTCTGCAAGAATCAATTACTCCAACTCTCTTGTATTGTTCTATGTAAAGAAAGAAACAAAAAACCAAAGAACTAAATTAGAATTTTTTTTTGTGTCAATAGTTGTAAATTGTAATTGCATTAAAACGGTTCGGAAATCCAAACCAGAGGAGCAAATTTTACAGAAAGAGTACCTGATGAATACAAACGAGTTCTACGGGCTTCGAGTAGTGAATCTTTTGTGGTCCCTGATCTCCCTGGGAACATAGAGATAACTGGAGAACAGATCATAGATGGCGATGTAGAGAGCGAGATGGGAAAATTTATGACTGAAGTTAGGTTATCGGAAGAGAAGAGCTCAGGTGTTGTTGTGAACAGCTTCTACGAGCTTGAACCTGATTACGCCGAGTTTTATAAGAGCTTTGTAGCCAAAAGAGCGTGGCAGATTGGTCCGCTCTCGGTTTACAACAAAGGAATTGAAGAGAAGGCTCATAGAGGAAAGAAAGCGAGCGTTGATGAGGTTGAATGCCTCAAATGGCTTGATTCCAAGAAAACAGATTCAGTCATTTATATCTCTTTCGGGAGCTTAGCTTTCTTCGAGAGCGAGCAGCTAATCGAGATAGCTGCAGGATTAGAAGCTTCTGGAGCAAACTTCATTTGGGTTGTGAGGAAAAATGAAGAAAACACAGGTAATGTGATATAAGTTTATTCTTAGGGTTGCTCTGTTTTTGTCTGAAACAGAATTTTTGGTATGAACAGGTGACGAAGAAGAGTGGTTACCGGAAGGATTTGAAGAGAGGATGAAAGGGAAAGGGATGATAATAAAAGGATGGGCCCCACAAATGTTGATACTTGATCACCAAGCAACCGGTGGGTTCGTGACCCATTGCGGCTGGAACTCGATTCTTGAAGGAGTGGTTGCGGGGCTACCGATGGTGACGTGGCCGATTGCTGCGGAGCAATTCTATAACGAGAAGTTGGTAACGCAAGTCCTCAAAACCGGAGTGAGCGTGGGCGTTACGAAACGTATGCATACTAAGGGAGAGTTCATCAGCAGAGCGAAAGTGGAGAAAGCCGTGAGAGAGGTTATGGCTGGAGAAGAGGCGGCGGGGGAGAGGCGAAGAAGTGCAAAGAATCTGGCGGAGATGGCTAAAGCCGCCGTGGAAGAAGGAGGCTCTTCTTTTAACGACCTAAACAGCTTCATGGAAGAGTTTAGCTCATGATTTTCATAATTAGGTCGAAGATTTGACAATTTCACTTTTGTGAGCTCATATGATTTGAGTTTGTTTCTAGAAACTTCAAGAACTCTGGTCTCTTCTCGAATTCTTGATGATACGTGTTTCAGCCGGCTCTTTTTTATTATATCTGTCAAACCAATCACTATCATACGACTGGTCTCAAATGCTTGTTGACAAAAAAAAGAAGAATGGTGACACATGGTTGTGTCTTCTTACATGCTCTGTAGTTGTAGACATAAAGGACTCGTGACACAAATAATGTTTTTTTGAAACAAAAAAAAATCCTGTTACACGGTTTGATTGAGGCATTTATAGACAAGTTGTATTGATCTTTTAATTTGTTTTTAGGTCGAAAAATAAACTGAAGAAAAAACTGCCCACCAAAAAGTTCCAGTGTCTCAATTATTCTTTAAACTCATTAGTTCTATAAGTCAAAATAAATTTATACTGGAGACACATGTTTGTGGAAAATTCAGAAATTTAGACTATACAGGCCAACCAATGTTGACTCAGTCCAAAAAAACAACTTGCAAAATATGACACGTACAGATATGTGAGACCTTTCCAATCTTCCTTTGATAAATCTATATAGTCTGCAAGTATATATAACATGTTCAAAAGAGAATATTGCACCACATATATGTTTTTGATACTTTAATATCAACACATGTATGTTTGCAAAACCTTTAACAAAAAGTAAAAATAATTATGTTTGCATGTTTGGTTTCTTATTTTTTTTTTTTAAAGATAAGGTGATCCGATTCAGCAAATACCATGAGTTATGAGCCACGTCGCAGAGAATTTTACTCTATAGCTGATTTTTCGGATCAATGAGACATAAGATTCGACTAATTTCAGGATGGGTAGACTGTTGGTAAACTAACCCATCAGGTAATACACAGGCCACGGTTCAGGCCTAACTAGTATCCAAAGCAATGTGACTTTGTTTCGTGCAACAGGTGGATCGAAGTTAAGAGGTCATAATCACTTAATCCCGTATTCTAACCACCCGACCAAAAGGCCCCAAAATTATTTTTATTTTTTGCCTTTATCCTTTTTTGCTCTTTCTTTCTTTTTCACCTCCTTATCTTAATATATGGTAAATTTCATGGCGGTAGAATGTTCGACAACTTGTGATCTTACCGGAATAGCAGTTATCTTCCCAGATAATTATTTAGGATGAGAATAAATCAATTTCTTCTAATATTTTGTGTTATCTTCAGAGACAGAGAGAAAAATCCTAATTTTCAACTTGTCAGAATTTAGGGTTTACAATGAACAACAGTTTGATGAAAAGACTTGAGAACATCTTCAAGAAAGCGAAGGAGCTTTCGGTTCTTTGTGAATTGAGATTTATGTCCTACATTACGAACCAAACAGAGAATTGAATACATTGGGCCAAGGAGATAGAGAAAGTGAGAGATATGGCTTTGAGCTACAAGAAAGCCACAAAATGAAAGAATTGTTTCAACCATCATGAGTTTTTGGAACAGAGGAGGAACAATTTAACGAAGGGGAAGCATAAAGAGAGTTCGTTTTAAGGATTAAACCAATTTAGAGATTTTTTAGAAGAATAGTGATCAATGATTGGATATCAGTCATGATAGTTTATGAATCCATTATTCTTCTTTGGTTTCTCCTTCAAATAAAAATAATTATGTTTGCATGTTTGAAGTAGAAACCGAAGAAGAATAATGGATTCATAAACTATCCTGATTGATATCCAATCATTGATCATTATTCTCCTAAAAAAATCTCTAAATTGGTTCAATCCTTAAAACGAATTCTCTTTACGTTTCAAGAATGGTTTCATTTTTTCGAGGCGGCTCATAAGAAAAGTAAGAAAACAACAAACTTGGTTCATCAGTCCCAATCCTTGTATAATCCGGGCCACCACTTATCACTATACATGTATAACCATGGAGGCGCAACTCTCTCTTGTCATCTTCTCTACATCTCTCCAAGTCATTGCTAACAATTCTCTTCTTTCAGACGACTCAATGTTTCTCCAATAACCAACACTGTCGACAAATTTTAACTATATTTATTTTTGAGCATATGTATATTACCCCAAAAGAAAATCAAATATTTTTGTCGAGATTTTGTTTTGAATTTTGAACTTAAAACTTTTTCTCGGTTTAGTACATTATTCATATGTGTATGCACATCTTAACAAAAACTTAGAAAATTTTCATGAAACCAAATCATATAAAAGTACCGAAAAGAAGTTTCATATGGTTTTGTGTGTTCATTGACAGAAAAAAGGTGTAATTTAATTGATTTTGGTTGTTTTACTTTGATTTGGTTTGCCTCTCATTTCACAAAATTAAATTGGAGGAAGCTCGTTATTACAAAAGACTTCCACGTACCTTTCTTTCATTTTAAAACTTTTGAGGCCCGTTTACGCCTATTTGTATTACCAATCGAAGTGAGAAAATCATCGACGGAACCCGACGATAACAACCGAACCTAAGAAACTAAAGTCCTATGTGTTCACTATTCGTAACCCTATTAAAACAACTACACATTCCTCAAAGGGACGAGGATAAATCCGGGGATAAATCCCTTAACATCAACCATCGACCACAAACCCGAGCACTATCGAGTTGAGTCACAAATATAGGATGTGCTAGTCTATCAGACATCGAACTAGACTGGCAAATCTTGTTTTTAAAGGAATTTGGCAAGGAATATGGCAAGGAATAGTAGAAGTTCATGTATATATCTTCAAGTATTGTTTGTGAAGCTTTTGAAGTATCTTTTTTTTTTTGTTGATGTATTAGTTTTCATCTATGAACTGTTTCTGGTTAGACCATAGAACTCGAGAAGAGTTTCATCTCTGGCTCGCATATGTGTACTTCTTTGTTTCAAGATCAATAAAAAATCAGAATTCTAGTGAAAAAAAAAATTACCAATCGAAGTAATTTCGTAGGTAAAAAAGAAAATCAAATTAGACTACCGAGTATAAATATCATAAGGAAAAGTAAAACTTTTTGAAAAGTACTATTCAAAAAATATTTGATACTATATAGATCGGAAAACTTGGGTAAGAGGTCTGGTTCCAAAACTTCAGGACTTCAGATACCTACTAAAAATCACTATTCGAGCTCTCACTATTTTAAACAAAAGTTATTTTGGAATCAGGTATTTCAGAAAATTTTGTAATTTTTTTTTAGAAATTTTGATATTTTAAATAAGATTTTGGAAAAAAAAAATTAAATAAGATTCTGGACACTTTTGAGTTCCTTCCTTAGTACCTCCTTATACCGAAATATGGACTACCTCTTTTGGAGAACCAAAAATTCGGGTTTAGCAGGGATAGAACGGGATCTTTTCCCTTGGATAATGTGGTACATTTGGAAAGCGAGAAATGAGAAAGTCTTCAATGGCAAGAATGTTTCGCCAAAGGATACTCTTCAGATAGCGGTTCTAGAGGGGGATAGTTGCAGATCGGCCAATAAAAAAGGTGAAGAATACGAAGAAGAGGAGAGTACAAAATCATGTGCTATATATGAGTCCCTTAAGTCATTCCAGTCCATTACATGTCAGATAGATGCCTCTTGGCATCATCTTGGAACAATGAGTGGACTAGGGTGGTGCCTACGATATACCCGTGGTCGTTACCTTTTAGGAATGCAATGATGTCGACAGAGTCTTTCAGCCCTTCATGCTGAACTAGATGACCTTTTTGAACTATGTCTTGTCTTTTAGAGAGGCAATTTCATTCAGTCAGGTTAGAGACGGACTGCTTGTCATTGATTTCGATGACCGAAAATCACTAAGATTGATTTGCGTTCTACGCGGATTTGGATTAGTTCATCACTCTTCGTGCCAATTTTTCAGATTTCACTTTAGTTTTTATACATAGATATTCTAATTTTCATGCCGATGTCCTTGCAAAAGGGGTAAGAACACGAGATTCTCTATTTTCCTATATTAACTATGTAAGATCGGCTTGATTTCAAATCTTTTTTCACCGATATAACTAATGTATGGTGTCATTTAAAAAAAAAGATTTTGGAAAATTTTAATAATTTTGAAATTTACTAGAATGGATAATGATTAAAGATGTTGAACAAAGAAAATGAAATTATATTAGTCCGGTGATCATCATTATTATATAAGCCAATTAAATAAACTTTCTTTCACAAAAAAATAGACATAATTGTAGATCTCAAAAATGATTTATAGATTAAAAAAGATTCTGGTTCCAAAGGCTCTTGAAAACTGATCCTAGATTCCGACACCTTAGACAGCTTGACAGAGGGAGTAACCACAGAAACCAAGAGGAGTGACGTATGCAAAGACGTATTTTTTTCTTTTATAAACGTATGCAAAGACGTTCGAATCCACTCCCCAAATTGGTCCCACCATAATCCAAGTTTCCAAAATGATGATTATATATAGAATCATCATTTTGGAAACTCCTACAAACCATTCGACACTACAAAGAAAAATAATCTTGTTTCTACGAGCTTCATCATCTTTCATTTCTCTTATTTAATTTTCTCGAAACATTTCATATTATTTTTTCAAACAAAAGCCAAAGATGAGTAATCCACGTAAGTTCCACATTATGTTCTTCCCTTTCATGGCTCATGCTCACATGATACCAATTCTAGACATGGCTAAGCTTTTCTCTAGCAGAGGAGCCAAATCCACAATCCTCACTACGCCTCTCAACTCCAAGATCCTCCAAAAACCCATTGTCACATTCAAGACCCTGAATCCGACTCTCGAAATCGGGATCGAGATCTTGGATTTCCCTTGCGTGCAGCTCGGGCTACCAGAAGGATGCGAGAACGTCGACTTACTTCACCTCAAACCCCGATGTTAATCTAGAGCAGATGGTCTTAAAATTCTTTTCCTCGACAAGGTTTTTCAATGACCAGCTTGAGAAACTCCTCGAGAAAACGAGACCGAACTGTCTTATCGCCGACATGTTCTTCCCATGGGCTACAGAAGCTGCTCAGAAGTTTCACGTGCCAAGACTTGTGTTCCACGGCACTGGCTACTTCGCTTTATCCACTCTTTATTGCATCAGAGTGCATAAACCAACAGAAGAAAGTAGCTTCCAGTAGTGAACCCTTTGTGATCCCTGATCTCCCTGGGAACATAGAGATAACTCAAGAACAGATCGTACATGGCGACGAAGAAACTGAGATGGGGAAGTTTATGGCTAAAGTTAGGGAATCGGAAGTGAAGAGCTCAGGTGTTGTTGTTAACAGCTTCTACGAGCTTGAGCCTGATTACGCCGACTTCTTCAAGAACTCTGTAACGAAGAGAGCGTGGCAGATCGGTCCGCTCTCGCTTTACAACAGAGGAATTGAAGAGAAGGCTCATAGAGGAAAGAAAGCGAGCGTTGATGAGGTTGAATGTCTCAAATGGCTTGACAGCAAGAAACCAGATTCAGTCATTTACATTTCATTTGGGAGCGTAGCTTGTTTCAACAACGAGCAGCTAATAGAGATTGCGGCAGGGTTAGAAGCTTCTGGAACAAGTTTCATCTGGGTTGTGAGGAAAAAGGAAGAAAAATCAGGTAATGTAATACTAGTTTATTCTTAGGGTTGCTCTGTTTTTGTCTGAAACAAAATTTCGGTATTAACAGGCGACAAAGAAAAATGGTTACCTGAAGGATTCGAAGCGAGGATGAAAGCGAAAGGGATGATAATAAGAGAATGGGCCCCACAAGTACTGATACTTGACCACCAAGCAATCGGTGGGTTCGTGACCCATTGCGGCTGGAACTCGCTTCTCGAAGGCGTGGCTGCAGGGCTACCGATGGTGACGTGGCCAGTCGCAGCGGAGCAATTCTACAATGAGAAATTGGTGACGCAAGTCCTCAAAACCGGAGTGAGCGTTGGAGTGAAGAAACGTGTGAATATTACGGGAGATTTCATTAGCAGAGAAAAGGTGGAGAAAGCGGTGAAAGAGGTGATGGTGGGTGAAAAGGCGGTGGTTGAGGAGAGGCGAGGGCGGGCAAAGAAGTTGGCGGAGATGGCTAAAGCTGCCGTGGAAGAAGGAGGCTCTTTTTTTTCACGATCTAAACAGCTTCATAGAAGAATTTAGCTCATGATCTCTTAATTTTCCAAGATTTTACATTTTTCATTTGTGCGAGCACATCGGTCTTAATTATGTCCAAGATTTGACAGTTTCATATGTTTTATTTTAAATAATAAAAAAAAATTGTGTTTCTTTCATATGTTGCCATTGTTAATTAAGGATAACAAACAGAAGAGCAACAAGAATTCTGTGAGGGAAACAAGTACTTCCAAGGAAGTAAGTAATAGTAGTCGGAAAGTTTCTAGAAACAGTCAGATTTCGATGAAAACATTGTGCGGGATATCTGTGATCCAAATCTCGAGAAGGCGATGATTAAGGTCGTGTTCGTTTGGCAGTCTCGAGAGCAACTAGCTTTGTTGTCAAGCTGAGTCTTCGCCATTTGTTTTTTTTTTTTTTGCGTTTCTTGTCAGCTTGTATCTTCATTTCTATCTTTCTGTAACTGAAAATCGAGAACCAACAAGCTAGAAATGCCGTGTTCCGTAATCCTTACTCAGGACCGTTTTAATCTTATCAGAAGTCGTAAGCAAGATTAAAAAATTGTGTTTTTGAACCAACAAAAACGAAATTCAAAATAAAATAAAAACTCAACGTCTCCAAAAATTTAGATAACAGAAGTGATACAAATCGTAACTCGTAGATAGAATGTATATATACCATGTTTACTTCATTTTAAAATTAAAATATACCTTATATACTTTTTTTTATCTAAGAAATTTTTATAGTAGTAAAAATAAATAGTGATCTAATAATTTATCATATATTTATATTAATATTGAATAGTTATAGTAAAGATTACCAGAAAATATGGAACAATGACCACATGCATTTCGTATAGAATAAAGCAAGAAGGACAAAAACATTTAAGTTATATAGTTTTTTATATAATATTAAGCCATGAGTTTTGTACATATAACTCGTGTTCGGTCGGTCTCATGTAATAACGTACTTAAGCGCCGCTTCCCTAGCTTATGCTCCGGGACGGCTCTGTCCTTACTCAATGTAAGTGGATGTACCACTGTGTTTGCCACCAGAGGTACCGGTAACCATTCCGGGAACTGGTTAAACCCGATGGTGTTGATCGGAGATTCAGATCAGATAGAAGACTAAGATCGGGCAAAGAATTAACAGATTTAGTCATTGGTTACTGTCGCTGTCACCAACAACTATTAAACAAACATGCCAATTTGTTCTTAGTTTCTTATTATCTCAAAGTGACCAAATTTCTTAAGGTTACGTGCGTCGGGTACATATGTATTGTCAGTATTTGTTGAACTTTAATGGTTTTATTAAAAGATGAATTTGTCTGCTATATATACATATACATATATAAAAGCAGTTGACAAGAGTTTTTCAGCGGCATTATAATACGGTATTTACTTTACAACATGGTGTTTCTTAATACTGAAAATTGGCCAAGTTGACTCGAGAAATGACAATATCCATGTTACGATATGAGAAGATGCCCATACATGATTGTGTATATAACTGTACATTTGCTAAGACATGACACGAAAACGAGACTCTTTTGAAAATGTCGTCTTCCCGTCGGCTGCACACAACCATAGAGAATCCAACTCTCGAGCTCAAAATTGTATCAGCCAATGACGTCAGCCATATCTATGCCGAGGAGAAGTTAGACGTATACGCCGTCGTTTCAATTAAGGACGACACTACTCAAAAGAAACAAGCGGCCAAAACACCAATTGACTACGACGGTGATTCCAGCCCAACGTGGAATCACACCGTTAAGTTTCCCTTCAGCGAGAAAGCAGCCGGTGAAGGCCTATTGACCATCTGCGTCAAGTTATTTAGTTATTGGCTCGACGGAGAGAGTGATCTTTATATGGGAGAAGTCAACGTTTCTGTTCAGGAGCTTCTTGCCTCAAATCCGATTCCACCGTTTGGTAACGGTAACGTCAATAAAATGAAGTCGGTGACTTATCCTGTCAAATTCATGGGAGAAACAAATCCAAATGCAAAGCTGAGTCTCTCGTACCGTTTCAAACCAGTACCGGTTAATGAAATGTATCCTCCGCCTCCAGCACCGGTTAATGATCTGTATCCTCCGCCTCCAGCACCGGTTGATAATCCTTATCCTCCGCCTCCAGCACCGGTTAATAATTCGAATCCACCAGAGAATTCACCACCGTTTGATCAACCCGCTTACCCGAACCCGGATCCAGCAAGATCAGGTCAGCCCGTCGTATATCCCACTCAGTTTCAGATCACTGGTCAAACCACCACCGTGATGAGACTAGTCATGGAGCTGGTGATCAAATCCGCTGATAACATTAAAAACGTCAACGTCTTCGATGACATGGACGTATACGCTTCGGTTATGATCCGTGAGGGGGAGAAAACAATTAAACATAAGACAAAAACCCCAGTAGCCTATTCTGGCTTTATATTCCCAAAATGGAATCATCCAATAAAGTTTTCCTTCGAGGAGGAGGTACCTCGAGAAAACCGTTTGACCCTCGTCGTGACATTGATGAGCCACCGGCCGCTATTGGGTGATAAGCATATTGGAGAAATCAAAGTTGGGATGCAAGACCTTATTGGTTCAAGCCCGCCTTCTCCGTTAACTGACGTAAATGCTAATTGTATGAAGTTGGTGACGTACAAGGTGAGGGGTGCGTACGGGGAAAAAGGAACCCTAAGCTTCACATACAGGTTTCTTGAGAAGCAAGTTACAATTCCGATTACAACACCCCAACCACTTATTATGTATATACCTGTCCCACATCCTTCCTACGGGTCAGCTCCGGGTTACATGACTGTTCACTCAGGAGCAAATGTTGGGCCAAGTAATGGTGTAGTACCAACTTACATGCAGCCCCCATATCAGCCACATGGATACCAACAATATCCACAACCGCAACCGCAGTCTCAACCACAACCTCAACAGCAGCTCCCCCAACCTTTACCGCAATCACAGTTGAATCAGACACAAGAAAACCAACAATATTCACAACCGCAAACACAGCCACCACCACAGAAGTTGCAGCTTCAACCACAACCTCAACAGAAATATTCACCATCGCAACCGCAGCCAACACAATCACCACAGGTGCAAGTTGCAAAACCACAAAAGAAAAAGCAAGGGGCCAGTATGGCAGCACTAGGACTAGGGGCGGTCGCTGTGGGACGAGTAATAGGAGGAGCTTTGATGGGTGAATTGATGTCCGACGAAGTCAACATATATGAGGTTGGCGCCTGTGAGCTTTAATGAGCGAAGTGGTGTCTGACGAAGTAAAGCTTTGATTCTTCATAACAAGTTATGTGACCATAGTCTGAATTGTAAGATTCGGATATTGCAATTTTTACTTTCGTTTTTTTTTGTTTGTTTGGTATTTGGTGTTGGCTTTTGGAATGTCCTGGCTTGTTTTGCTTTCCTTCGAATTTGAAATTAAAAAGTTTCCTTGGGAGAATGACATCCATATTAAAAAGCTTTGCTGATTTGTAGTCATTACCTTTATACTACGATGTTTCCTTCCTCTACAATGTGTTTGTTTACACTAGAACAGGCCAAGTTGATGTATATAACGTTGACTCAAAAATAACAGCTTCTTGTCGTTCTACAATTTTGTAACATCAGAAGATGTCCACATCATTTTGTATATAAAATACCTGTCTTATTTCCCATTTGTGAATATAGGACAAGAGAATCCTCCAAAAAGTCTTCTTGCAAAGAGCCATAGAATACCAAAGTCTAGAGCTCAAAATTGTATTAGCTAGAGACGAGGGAAGAAAGAATAAAAAAGTGAAGTAGCTCAATTCTCTTTGGTCTGTTTTGGTGATAAGAACACACTTGTGCTACACTGAATATATGAATCAGATACCGATTGATTGGCTTTAGCTCGGGAAAGGAAAAGTAAACATGTTGCTTGTTGTAGCTTAAAATTGAGATATAATGAGTGCATATACATATACTATAATTGGAAGTAAATTTTTTTTTGCTATTAACTATGGAGTCCAATGCACGCGATCCGTAATCAGAAACAACACCAACCTGTAAAGGAAATTACAGCAGAGTAAGTTAAATTTAAGATAGTTAGAGCATATAACTTTCTTGGCGACCATATATCATTTATCAGCTGGATTCATCATCCTCACAAAAACCTGATACCATCTCATTCGCCTCTACTTTCTTAAGCCATTCCAGCTACCAAACTCAGGTTTAGTAACCTCTAACCGCCAATTAGAGAATGGGTGATAAAGCAATTATTATACTGAACCTCCCTGGACGGCTGGACCCTGACTAAGATAGTTTAATGGGCATTTCCAACAACTTCCTGAAAACCAAAATTTATATTTCCTCCTCTTTCAATAGCGCTTATGATATGATGTATACGGTTCATCTTGTGATAAACATTTATCTTCTGAGAGTCTCACCTAAAAGCTTTTTCCCTGCAAAGAAACTATCATGCTGTAACCAATTAATTACAATCAGATAAATTTCTTAAACTATGGCAATTGTGTATGGAATAGAGTTAAACCCTTAACGACTGAATATGCGAGTAATAGACGTTAGTGATGACTGAGAAGTCATATCGATAAGGATCATCACTAAATCTGTTAAAAGCATCAAAATTTACTTCAGTTTACAAACCGACATAAAATTTTGGACTCAGTTTTGAATATCTATGTTTTGGGCCTATATAGTTTGATGACTTATTAAAAAAATTCTCTAAAAACAATACATGGTTTGAAAATCAAAAATAATATTTATCAAAATATCAAAGATCGATCGCGAGAACTAAACTTTTCCGGTAAACAATATCACCGAAACAGAATACATAAATAAATAAAATTTCCTCTGAGTTTGATTCTTTTTCTTTTCATTGGTATTAGCTCTCAACCTGTTTTTCTTGTTCATATATTGTTGGTATTTTTATGACATGTAGAAATCATGTTCCTTATGGTTTTAAAATTTTTGATTTGCGTTACATTTCTTAAACAATTCTAGATGATGCTTAAGTGATTTTATGTATTTTATTTTATTTGGAAATTCGAGCAAAATTATGTGTTATTGATTTGAAATTTTTTTATCAAAATTTTGTGTTATCATTCAATGATTTCTAATGAAATCAAATGTTATACAATACTAAAGAATTTTATTTCATAGTGTATTTAAAAAATATAGAAAAAATTTCATGTCAAAAATTCAGAGGCTTAAATATGTGGACAATCCATTTATTTTGAATGTATTTGTAAATACTAATTGAAATCTACATATTTGATTTTGACATTTGTCAATTTTACAAAAAATTATAAATCTTATATATATTTCCAAATTAAACTTATTCTTCCATATGTAACCATGTATGTACATCAAATATAAATACATAATAATAAGAGAGAAATAAGTTTAATTGGAAACATGCTTAATTATGTTAGATGTCTTTACTCTAAAAAAACCAATCAAGGAAATTATGAGTAAGAAATTCAATAATTAGCAAATTTTTATACGTTTGTCGTGACAATTCCTTAAAATTAACAATTGTATTATAAAAAAAATTAGTATAAAAAATTATTTTGTTTAAAGAGAAACGATAGAAATGATTTTTTTAGAGGTAAAAATTTCTATTTTTTCTATCAAATTATATTCATCATAATATTATTATTTAATTATCTTCATCAGATAGATAATTAGAGTAAAAAATTATTCAATGCATATTCAAACTCTAAAACAAACCATTTGATATAACTTTTATTTATTTGGTAATTTACTTACACATCAAGTTTACTGATCTTGATCTTGTATATGTTGTGTTTTTATGTTATTACAGCTAGTGATCAAGGGCAATGACAACTTAACACATCCAACCCTAAATGTGACATTTTCAATTTGGGTTTCCTGTTTTATTACATACCAACGTGTGGCCTTCATCCCTTTGAATGAGACGTGGCCTTAAATGCAATGAATCTTACCCTTATTCAATAATGTTATGCTTCCTACTTATAATCCGTTATACAATACTTAAATTTTTTTTTATTTCATAGTGGATTTCAAAAATTTAGAAAAAAAAATTTATTTTAAAAAATTGAGAGGCTCAAATATGTGGATAATCATTGTATTTTGAATAGATTTGTAAATACTAATTGAAATCTACATATTTGGTTTGACATTTGACAATTTTACAAAAATTTATAAATTTTATATAGATTTCCAAATTAAACTTATTCTTCCAATATCTAGCCATGTAGGTACATCGAAAATATGAAATACATAATAATATGAGAAAAATAATTTTAATTGGAAACATAATTACTTATTTTAGATGTCTTTATTCTAAAAAAACAATGTATGTAAGAAATTATGAGTAATAAATTCAATAATTAGCAAATTTATATGTATTTCTGGTGACAATTCCTTAAAATTAACAATTGTATCTATGGGAAAAAGTTTGTACACAAATTTATTATGTTAAAAAAGAAATGATAGAAATGATTGTTTTAGAGGTAAACCTTTCTATTTTTTTTTTCATGAAACTAGATTCATCATAATATACTTATTTAATTATCTTCATGCAGTCAGAAATTCTTCAATGCATATTCAAATTCTAAAACAAACCATTTGATATAACTTTTAATCTCTAATATGCTTTTGTGAGATATATTAAGTTACTACGATTGTGACCTATGCAAAACATGATTAATCCATTTTGTTTATTAGCTATGGTATAATGACAAAATAATAAGATGTAACTTTTACATTATGTATACATATTAGCCTCCATATCTATTGACCCCTATTAATTTTATGTTTCTTTTAGCCTGCCCTCTTTCTATATTTTAGTAATACTCAACTTTTTCAGACACCAAATTTGAAGCTTCAATAATATATATATTTTTTGATATTCGACGACTAGCAAATTGAAACTTCTTGTTCTTTTACTAGTTTTCACCTGCCCACACTACTCCATATATATACCCTCTTCAAACTGCTTGTCATTTATATTCCTCTGTTTCGTTTTCCCCAAGAAGAAATTCATAATGGAGCGGTCGTTGAGTTTCAATAACTTGGAGATTCCTTTTATAAAGACCCAAACTGATTCAGATTTGGAGGTTTTTGAGACAGAGAAGTCAACTCCTAAGACTTTGGATGGAACAAACTATGAAAGAATCCAATCTCGACGTGAGTCTTTTGTGTTCTACTCCCCAAGACCGGTTAACGAGCTTGACGCAGCTGACACTATGATACAAAAGGTATACAAGAGTTTCCGGACAAGAAAGTATCTAGACGATTGTGCGATTGTTATTGAGGAGCTTTGATAAGTTAGTTACTTATCGATCGTCTTCTTTTAATGTCATTTTAAAAGATGCTTACAATTTATCTTTGGTGTTGTTTTAAATGTTGTAGGCGAAAGAGTTTGGATGATGCAGCTCCGAAACCGGTCAACGAGCTTGACGCAGCTGCAATTATGATACAAAAGGTGTACAAGAAGAGAAGCATGAAACCTGATACAGATATACAGAAGACCCAATCGATCAACTGAACCGAACCAGACCAGAATACTGAACCGGAAATACTTGGAGTAGTCGACCAAGGACTTTCATTATTTCCTTACACTTGTTAATAATTGGAGACTTGGTCTTCAACTTATCTTTCTACTTATCAAGTTCTGCAAGAATCAATTACTCCAACTCTCTTGTATTGTTCTATGTAAAGAAAGAAACAAAAAACCAAAGAACTAAATTAGAATTTTTTTTTGTGTCAATAGTTGTAAATTGTAATTGCATTAAAACGGTTCGGAAATCCAAACCAGAGGAGCAAATTTTACAGAAAGAGTACCTGATGAATACAAACGAGTTCTACGGGCTTCGAGTAGTGAATCTTTTGTGGTCCCTGATCTCCCTGGGAACATAGAGATAACTGGAGAACAGATCATAGATGGCGATGTAGAGAGCGAGATGGGAAAATTTATGACTGAAGTTAGGTTATCGGAAGAGAAGAGCTCAGGTGTTGTTGTGAACAGCTTCTACGAGCTTGAACCTGATTACGCCGAGTTTTATAAGAGCTTTGTAGCCAAAAGAGCGTGGCAGATTGGTCCGCTCTCGGTTTACAACAAAGGAATTGAAGAGAAGGCTCATAGAGGAAAGAAAGCGAGCGTTGATGAGGTTGAATGCCTCAAATGGCTTGATTCCAAGAAAACAGATTCAGTCATTTATATCTCTTTCGGGAGCTTAGCTTTCTTCGAGAGCGAGCAGCTAATCGAGATAGCTGCAGGATTAGAAGCTTCTGGAGCAAACTTCATTTGGGTTGTGAGGAAAAATGAAGAAAACACAGGTAATGTGATATAAGTTTATTCTTAGGGTTGCTCTGTTTTTGTCTGAAACAGAATTTTTGGTATGAACAGGTGACGAAGAAGAGTGGTTACCGGAAGGATTTGAAGAGAGGATGAAAGGGAAAGGGATGATAATAAAAGGATGGGCCCCACAAATGTTGATACTTGATCACCAAGCAACCGGTGGGTTCGTGACCCATTGCGGCTGGAACTCGATTCTTGAAGGAGTGGTTGCGGGGCTACCGATGGTGACGTGGCCGATTGCTGCGGAGCAATTCTATAACGAGAAGTTGGTAACGCAAGTCCTCAAAAC
The DNA here is from genome assembly GCA_900116095.1 of Euclidium syriacum. Taxonomy (NCBI): domain Eukaryota; kingdom Viridiplantae; phylum Streptophyta; class Magnoliopsida; order Brassicales; family Brassicaceae; genus Euclidium; species Euclidium syriacum. The sequence continues at coordinate 13,723,410 of FPAK01000004.1, forward strand.
CGGAGTGAGCGTGGGCGTTACGAAACGTATGCATACTAAGGGAGAGTTCATCAGCAGAGCGAAAGTGGAGAAAGCCGTGAGAGAGGTTATGGCTGGAGAAGAGGCGGCGGGGGAGAGGCGAAGAAGTGCAAAGAATCTGGCGGAGATGGCTAAAGCCGCCGTGGAAGAAGGAGGCTCTTCTTTTAACGACCTAAACAGCTTCATGGAAGAGTTTAGCTCATGATTTTCATAATTAGGTCGAAGATTTGACAATTTCACTTTTGTGAGCTCATATGATTTGAGTTTGTTTCTAGAAACTTCAAGAACTCTGGTCTCTTCTCGAATTCTTGATGATACGTGTTTCAGCCGGCTCTTTTTTATTATATCTGTCAAACCAATCACTATCATACGACTGGTCTCAAATGCTTGTTGACAAAAAAAAGAAGAATGGTGACACATGGTTGTGTCTTCTTACATGCTCTGTAGTTGTAGACATAAAGGACTGGTGACACAAATAATGTTTTTTTGAAACAAAAAAAAATCCTGTTACACGGTTTGATTGAGGCATTTATAGACAAGTTGTATTGATCTTTTAATTTGTTTTTAGGTCGAAAAATAAACTGAAGAAAAAACTGCCCACCAAAAAGTTCCAGTGTCTCAATTATTCTTTAAACTCATTAGTTCTATAAGTCAAAATAAATTTATACTGGAGACACATGTTTGTGGAAAATTCAGAAATTTAGACTATACAGGCCAACCAATGTTGACTCAGTCCAAAAAAACAACTTGCAAAATATGACACGTACAGATATGTGAGACCTTTCCAATCTTCCTTTGATAAATCTATATAGTCTGCAAGTATATATAACATGTTCAAAAGAGAATATTGCACCACATATATGTTTTTGATACTTTAATATCAACACATGTATGTTTGCAAAACCTTTAACAAAAAGTAAAAATAATTATGTTTGCATGTTTGGTTTCTTATTTTTTTTTTTTTAAAGATAAGGTGATCCGATTCAGCAAATACCATGAGTTATGAGCCACGTCGCAGAGAATTTTACTCTATAGCTGATTTTTCGGATCAATGAGACATAAGATTCGACTAATTTCAGGATGGGTAGACTGTTGGTAAACTAACCCATCAGGTAATACACAGGCCACGGTTCAGGCCTAACTAGTATCCAAAGCAATGTGACTTTGTTTCGTGCAACAGGTGGATCGAAGTTAAGAGGTCATAATCACTTAATCCCGTATTCTAACCACCCGACCAAAAGGCCCCAAAATTATTTTTATTTTTTGCCTTTATCCTTTTTTGCTCTTTCTTTCTTTTTCACCTCCTTATCTTAATATATGGTAAATTTCATGGCGGTAGAATGTTCGACAACTTGTGATCTTACCGGAATAGCAGTTATCTTCCCAGATAATTATTTAGGATGAGAATAAATCAATTTCTTCTAATATTTTGTGTTATCTTCAGAGACAGAGAGAAAAACCCTAATTTTCAACTTGTCAGAATTTAGGGTTTACAATGAACAACAGTTTGATGAAAAGACTTGAGAACATCTTCAAGAAAGCGAAGGAGCTTTCGGTTCTTTGTGAATTGAGATTTATGTCCTACATTACGAACCAAACAGAGAATTGAATACATTGGGCCAAGGAGATAGAGAAAGTGAGAGATATGGCTTTGAGCTACAAGAAAGCCACAAAATGAAAGAATTGTTTCAACCATCATGAGTTTTTGGAACAGAGGAGGAACAATTTAACGAAGGGGAAGCATAAAGAGAGTTCGTTTTAAGGATTAAACCAATTTAGAGATTTTTTAGAAGAATAGTGATCAATGATTGGATATCAGTCATGATAGTTTATGAATCCATTATTCTTCTTTGGTTTCTCCTTCAAATAAAAATAATTATGTTTGCATGTTTGAAGTAGAAACCGAAGAAGAATAATGGATTCATAAACTATCCTGATTGATATCCAATCATTGATCATTATTCTCCTAAAAAAATCTCTAAATTGGTTCAATCCTTAAAACGAATTCTCTTTACGTTTCAAGAATGGTTTCATTTTTTCGAGGCGGCTCATAAGAAAAGTGAGAAAACAACAAACTTGGTTCATCAGTCCCAATCCTTGTATAATCCGGGCCACCACTTATCACTATACATGTATAACCATGGAGGCGCAACTCTCTCTTGTCATCTTCTCTACATCTCTCCAAGTCATTGCTAACAATTCTCTTCTTTCAGACGACTCAATGTTTCTCCAATAACCAACACTGTCGACAACTTTTAACTATATTTATTTTTGAGCATATGTATATTACCCCAAAAGAAAATCAAATATTTTTTGTCGAGATTTTGTTTTGAATTTTGAACTTAAAACTTTTTCTCGGTTTAGTACATTATTCATATGTGTATGCACATCTTAACAAAAACTTAGAAAATATTCATGAAACCAAATCATATAAAAGTACCGAAAAGAAGTTTCATATGGTTTTGTGTGTTCATTGACAGAAAAAAGGTGTAATTTAATTGATTTTGGTTGTTTTACTTTGATTTGGTTTGCCTCTCATTTCACAAAATTAAATTGGAGGAAGCTCGTTATTACAAAAGACTTCCACGTACCTTTCTTTCATTTTAAAACTTTTGAGGCCCGTTTACGCCTATTTGTATTACCAATCGAAGTGAGAAAATCATCGACGGAACCCGACGATAACAACCGAACCTAAGAAACTAAAGTCCTATGTGTTCACTATTCGTAACCCTATTAAAACAACTACACATTCCTCAAAGGGACGAGGATAAATCCGGGGATAAATCCCTTAACATCAACCATCGACCACAAACCCGAGCACTATCGAGTTGAGTCACAAATATAGGATGTGCTAGTCTATCAGACATCGATCTAGACTGGCAAATCTTGTTTTTAAAGGAATTTGGCAAGGAATATGGCAAGGAATAGTAGAAGTTCATGTATATATCTTCAAGTATTGTTTGTGAAGTTTTTGAAGTATCTTTTTTTTTTTGTTGATGTATTAGTTTTCATCTATGAACTGTTTCTGGTTAGACCATAGAACTCGAGAAGAGTTTCATCTCTGGCTCGCATATGTGTACTTCTTTGTTTCAAGATCAATAAAAAATCAGAATTCTAGTGAAAAAAAAAATTACCAATCGAAGTAATTTCGTAGGTAAAAAAGAAAATCAAATTAGACTACCGAGTATAAATATCATAAGGAAAAGTAAAACTTTTTGAAAAGTACTATTCAAAATATATTTGATACTATATAGATCGGAAAACTTGGGTAAGAGGTCTGGTTCCAAAACTTCAGGACTTCAGATACCTACTAAAAATCACTATTCGAGCTCTCACTATTTTAAACAAAAGTTATTTTGGAATCAGGTATTTCAGAAAATTTTGTAATTTTTTTTAGAAATTTTGATATTTTAAATAAGATTTTGGAAAAAAAAAATTAAATAAGATTCTGGACACTTTTGAGTTCCTTCCTTAGTACCTCCTTATACCGAAATATGGACTACCTCTTTTGGAGAACCAAAAATTCGGGTTTAGCAGGGATAGAACGGGATCTTTTCCCTTGTATAATGTGGTACATTTGGAAAGCGAGAAATGAGAAAGTCTTCAATGGCAAGAATGTTTCGCCAAAGGATACTCTTCAGATAGCGGTTCTAGAGGGGGATAGTTGCAGATCGGCCAATAAAAAAGGTGAAGAATACGAAGAAGAGGAGAGTACAAAATCATGTGCTATATATGAGTCCCTTAAGTCATTCCAGTCCATTACATGTCAGATAGATGCCTCTTGGCATCATCTTGGAACAATGAGTGGACTAGGGTGGTGCCTACGATATACCCGTGGTCGTTACCTTTTAGGAATGCAATGATGTCGACAGAGTCTTTCAGCCCTTCATGCTGAACTAGATGACCTTTTTGAGCTATGTCTTGTCTTTTAGAGAGGCAATTTCATTCAGTCAGGTTAGAGACGGACTGCTTGTCATTGATTTCGATGACCGAAAATCACTAAGATTGATTTGCGTTCTACGCGGATTTGGATTAGTTCATCACTCTTCGTGCCAATTTTTCAGATTTCACTTTAGTTTTTATACATAGATATTCTAATTTTCATGCCGATGTCCTTGCAAAAGGGGTAAGAACACGAGATTCTCTATTTTCCTATATTAACTATGTAAGATCGGCTTGATTTCAAATCTTTTTTCACCGATATAACTAATGTATGGTGTCATTTAAAAAAAAAGATTTTGGAAAATTTTAATAATTTTGAAATTTACTAGAATGGATAATGATTAAAGATGTTGAACAAAGAAAATGAAATTATATTAGTCCGGTGATCATCATTATTATATAAGCCAATTAAATAAACTTTCTTTCACAAAAAAATAGACATAATTGTAGATCTCAAAAATGATTTATAGATTAAAAAAGATTCTGGTTCCAAAGGCTCTTGAAAACTGATCCTAGATTCCGACACCTTAGACAGCTTGACAGAGGGAGTAACCACAGAAACCAAGAGGAGTGACGTATGCAAAGACGTATTTTTTTCTTTTATAAACGTATGCAAAGACGTTCGAATCCACTCCCCAAATTGGTCCCACCATAATCCAAGTTTCCAAAATGATGATTATATATAGAATCATCATTTTGGAAACTCCTACAAACCATTCGACACTACAAAGAAAAATAATCTTGTTTCTACGAGCTTCATCATCTTTCATTTCTCTTATTTAATTTTCTCGAAACATTTCATATTATTTTTCAAACAAAAGCCAAAGATGAGTAATCCACGTAAGTTCCACATTATGTTCTTCCCTTTCATGGCTCATGCTCACATGATACCAATTCTAGACATGGCTAAGCTTTTCTCTAGCAGAGGAGCCAAATCCACAATCCTCACTACGCCTCTCAACTCCAAGATCCTCCAAAAACCCATTGTCACATTCAAGACCCTGAATCCGACTCTCGAAATCGGGATCGAGATCTTGGATTTCCCTTGCGTGCAGCTCGGGCTACCAGAAGGATGCGAGAACGTCGACTTACTTCACCTCAAACCCCGATGTTAATCTAGAGCAGATGGTCTTAAAATTCTTTTCCTCGACAAGGTTTTTCAAAGACCAGCTTGAGAAACTCCTCGAGAAAACGAGACCGAACTGTCTTATCGCCGACATGTTCTTCCCATGGGCTACAGAAGCTGCTCAGAAGTTTCACGTGCCAAGACTTGTGTTCCACGGCACTGGCTACTTCGCTTTATCCACTCTTTATTGCATCAGAGTGCATAAACCAACAGAAGAAAGTAGCTTCCAGTAGTGAACCCTTTGTGATCCCTGATCTCCCTGGGAACATAGAGATAACTCAAGAACAGATCGTACATGGCGACGAAGAAACTGAGATGGGGAAGTTTATGGCTAAAGTTAGGGAATCGGAAGTGAAGAGCTCAGGTGTTGTTGTTAACAGCTTCTACGAGCTTGAGCCTGATTACGCCGACTTCTTCAAGAACTCTGTAACGAAGAGAGCGTGGCAGATCGGTCCGCTCTCGCTTTACAACAGAGGAATTGAAGAGAAGGCTCATAGAGGAAAGAAAGCGAGCGTTGATGAGGTTGAATGTCTCAAATGGCTTGACAGCAAGAAACCAGATTCAGTCATTTACATTTCATTTGGGAGCGTAGCTTGTTTCAACAACGAGCAGCTAATAGAGATTGCGGCAGGGTTAGAAGCTTCTGGAACAAGTTTCATCTGGGTTGTGAGGAAAAAGGAAGAAAAATCAGGTAATGTAATACTAGTTTATTCTTAGGGTTGCTCTGTTTTTGTCTGAAACAAAATTTCGGTATTAACAGGCGACAAAGAAAAATGGTTACCTGAAGGATTCGAAGCGAGGATGAAAGCGAAAGGGATGATAATAAGAGAATGGGCCCCACAAGTACTGATACTTGACCACCAAGCAATCGGTGGGTTCGTGACCCATTGCGGCTGGAACTCGCTTCTCGAAGGCGTGGCTGCAGGGCTACCGATGGTGACGTGGCCAGTCGCAGCGGAGCAATTCTACAATGAGAAATTGGTGACGCAAGTCCTCAAAACCGGAGTGAGCGTTGGAGTGAAGAAACGTGTGAATATTACGGGAGATTTCATTAGCAGAGAAAAGATGGAGAAAGCGGTGAAAGAGGTGATGGTGGGTGAAAAGGCGGTGGTTGAGGAGAGGCGAGGGCGGGCAAAGAAGTTGGCGGAGATGGCTAAAGCTGCCGTGGAAGAAGGAGGCTCTTTTTTTCACGATCTAAACAGCTTCATAGAAGAATTTAGCTCATGATCTCTTAATTACTTCCAAGATTTTACATTTTTCATTTGTGCGAGCACATCGGTCTTAATTATGTCCAAGATTTGACAGTTTCATATGTTTTATTTTAAATAATAAAAAAAAATTGTGTTTCTTTCATATGTTGCCATTGTTAATTAAGGATAACAAACAGAAGAGCAACAAGAATTCTGTGAGGGAAACAAGTACTTCCAAGGAAGTAAGTAATAGTAGTCGGAAAGTTTCTAGAAACAGTCAGATTTCGATGAAAACATTGTGCGGGATATCTGTGATCCAAATCTCGAGAAGGCGATGATTAAGGTCGTGTTCGTTTGGCAGTCTCGAGAGCAACTAGCTTTGTTGTCAAGCTGAGTCTTCGCCATTTGTTTTTTTTTTTTTTGCGTTTCTTGTCAGCTTGTATCTTCATTTCTATCTTTTTGTAACTGAAAATCGAGAACCAACAAGCTAGAAACACCGTGTTCCGTAATCCTTACTCAGGACCGTTTTAATCTGATCAGAAGTCGTAAGCAAGATTAAAAAATTGTGTTTTTGAACCAACAAAAACGAAATTCAAAATAAAATAAAAACTCAACGTCTCCAAAAATTTAGAGAACAGAAGTGATACAAATCGTAACTCGTAGATAGAATGTATATATACCATGTTTACTTCATTTTAAAATTAAAATATACCTTATATACTTTTTTTATCTAAGAAATTTTTATAGTAGTAAAAATAAATAGTGATCTAATAATTTATCATATATTTATATTAATATTGAATAGTTATAGTAAAGATTACCAGAAAATATGGAACAATGACCACATGCATTTCGTATAGAATAAAGCAAGAAGGACAAAAACATTTAAGTTATATAGTTTTTTATATAATATTAAGCCATGAGTTTTGTACATATAACTCGTGTTCGGTCGGTCTCATGTAATAACGTACTTAAGCGCCGCTTCCCTAGCTTATGCTCCGGGACGGCTCTGTCCTTACTCAATGTAAGTGGATGTACCACTGTGTTTGCCACCAGAGGTACCGGTAACCATTCCGGGAACTGGTTAAACCCGATGGTGTTGATCGGAGATTCAGATCAGATAGAAGACTAAGATCGGGCAAAGAATTAACAGATTTAGTCATTGGTTACTGTCGCTGTCACCAACAACTATTAAACAAACATGCCAATTTGTTCTTAGTTTCTTATTATCTCAAAGTGACCAAATTTCTTAAGGTTACGTGCGTCGGGTACATATGTATTGTCAGTATTTGTTGAACTTTAATGGTTTTATTAAAAGATGAATTTGTCTGCTATATATACATATACATATATAAAAGCAGTTGACAAGAGTTTTTCAGCGGCATTATAATACGGTATTTACTTTACAACATGGTGTTTCTTAATACTGAAAATTGGCCAAGTTGACTCGAGAAATGACAATATCCATGTTACGATATGAGAAGATGCCCATACATGATTGTGTATATAACTGTACATTTGCTAAGACATGACACGAAAACGAGACTCTTTTGAAAATGTCGTCTTCCCGTCGGCTGCACACAACCATAGAGAATCCAACTCTCGAGCTCAAAATTGTATCAGCCAATGACGTCAGCCATATCTATGCCGAGGAGAAGTTAGACGTATACGCCGTCGTTTCAATTAAGGACGACACTACTCAAAAGAAACAAGCGGCCAAAACACCAATTGACTACGACGGTGATTCCAGCCCAACGTGGAATCACACCGTTAAGTTTCCCTTCAGCGAGAAAGCAGCCGGTGAAGGCCTATTGACCATCTGCGTCAAGTTATTTAGTTATTGGCTCGACGGAGAGAGTGATCTTTATATGGGAGAAGTCAACGTTTCTGTTCAGGAGCTTCTTGCCTCAAATCCGATTCCACCGTTTGGTAACGGTAACGTCAATAAAATGAAGTCGGTGACTTATCCTGTCAAATTCATGGGAGAAACAAATCCAAATGCAAAGCTGAGTCTCTCGTACCGTTTCAAACCAGTACCGGTTAATGAAATGTATCCTCCGCCTCCAGCACCGGTTAATGATCTGTATCCTCCGCCTCCAGCACCGGTTGATAATCCTTATCCTCCGCCTCCAGCACCAAAGTATTCGCCACCGTATGATCAATCCGTTTACTCGAACCAGGATCCAGCAAGATCAGGTCAGCCAATCGTTTATCCAGCTCAGTTTCAGACCACTGGTCAAACCACGACCGTGATGAGACTAGCCATGGAGCTGGTAATCAAATGCGCGGATAACATAAAAAATGGCAACGTCTTCGATGACATGGACGTATACGCTTTGGTTATGATCCTTGAGGGCGAGAAAACAATTAAATATTCGACCAAAACCCCGGTTGCCTATTCCAGCTTTAAATTCCCAAGATGGAATCATCCCGTTAAGTTTTCCTTCGAAGAAGAGGTACCTCGAGAAAACCGTTTGACCCTCGTCGTGAAATTGATGAGCCACCGGCCGTTATTGGGTGATAAGTATATTGGAGAAGTCAAAGTTGGGATTAAAGACCTTATTGGTTCAAATCCGCCATCTCCGTTAACTGACGTAAATGCTAACGGTATGAAGTTGGTGACGCAGAATGTGGGGGGTTTGTACAGGGAAGGAACCCTAAGCTTCACATACAGGTTTCTTAAGGAGCAAGTTACATATCCAGGCACAACACCCCATCCATTTATTATGTATATACCTGTCCCACATCCTTACTACGGAGCAAATGTTGGGCCACGTAATGGTCTAGTACCAAATTACATGCAGCCCCCACATCAGCCACACGGATACCAACAATATCCACAACCGCAACCGCAGCCACCACCACAGAAGTTGCAGCCTCAACCACAACCTCAACAGCAATATTCACCATCGCAACCGCAGCTAACAGAATCACCACAGGTGCAGATGCAAGGTGCAAAACCACAAAAGAAGAAGCAAGGGGCCGGTATGGCAGCACTAGGACTAGGGGCGGTGGCTATGGGACGAGTAATAGGAGGAGCTTTGATGGGTGAAATGATGTCCGACGAAGTAAACATATATGAGGTTGGCGCTTGTGAGCTTTAATGAGCGAAGTGGTGTCTGACGAAGTAAAGCTTGTGTGCTTTGATTCTTCATAACAAATTATGTAACCATAATCTGAATTCTAAGCTTCGGTTATTGCAATTTTTAATTTCATTTTTTTTCTTTCTGTTTGGTATTTGGTGTTGGCTTTTGGAATGTGCTGGCTTGTTTGTTTCCTTTCGAATTTGAAATTAGAAAGCTTCCTTGAGAGAATGACATCCATATTAAAAAGCTTCGCTGATTTATTGTCATTACCATTATACTACGATGTTTCCTTTACACTGGAGTTGGCCAAGTTGATGTATATATATTAACGTTGACTCAAAAATGACTATTCATATTGTCTTGATAGAATTTTCAGAATGGTTAAGAGAATTAGAGAAAGATTAAAGAGATTAGAGAGAATGTGGAGAGAACAAGTTTTCAAAGTGTATGTATTAATCTATCTTACATCTCCTTGGATAGAGTTATTACAAGACATAAGAAAATGTGAATACACACTAAAGTCAACATTTATAACCATTGGAGGTTAACGGTAACAAAGAAATGATGTTCTTTGACTAATACTCCCTCTCAAGCTTAGTCGTTAGAATCTCTCAAGAAGACTAAATTTGGAAACCCAACACTACACCAAAACAGAGTATTAACGATTATACCGGTAGTCAGCAAATAGTCGCTAATTCTGATGTTACGACTATTTGGCGACTAAACGGGGTAGTTTTTTTTTTGTAATCGCTAAATCAAATAGTCGCCAAATTAGTCCCTAATTAACGACTATTAAACGATTAATTATGCCTAGTCTTAAAATAGTCGCTGACTAGTTACTAAATTTGGTGACTATTTGGCGTTTATATTTAAAAATAAAACGACTAAGTGGGGATTATTTTTGGGTTGGAGATCCGTGAATGGTTAAGAGTTGGTGACTATTTGGCTTCTAATTTGTGACTAATTTTACGTCTATATATCGACATTTCTTAGGTTTTGATACAATAATGGTAAAGAATTGGCGACTATTTGGCTTCTAATTTGTGACTAATTTTACGTCTATATAGCGACTATTTCTTAGGTTTTGATACGATAATGATAAAGAATTTGTGATTAATTTGACGTCTATTTAACGACTATTTGTTAGATTTTCATAAAATTTGGTAAACATTATGCTACTAACTAAGGACTATTTTTTAAATGTTTTAGACATTTAAATTTTTATTTGGATACCATGAATGATTAAAACATTAACCTAATAAACAAAAAAGACACAACCATTCCACCATAAGAAAAGAAATAAATATTAACAAATCATTACAATCAAGTTGAAATAAAAACTCCAATATTGATGAGTTGTGAAATAAAACGAAAATAATACAAGTTCAACTTTTTTAACAAGTTCTAAGTGAGAGATAAAAGAGATGGTAACCTAAGAGGGGGAGATCAACGTGGAGATGGTGTAGGAGTGGTTGGTTGGGAGTTAGCGTTTGTTCCAGCCTCTGCCTCAGCCTCAGACTGTTTTCTGATGAAGTCCAAGTACGCTGGTTCATTAGCTCTCATGAATTTGCTCATTCTGGCCATCTCTGCAAGCCAAACCCTTTTGGTCCTCCGCTATTCGAGCTATCTCTGCTTCACGGGCAGCAATCTTGGCATCACGCTTGGCATTGTATGTTGCTTGCTCTGCCACTTGACGTTGAGTCTCCTTGAGTTGGTCTTGCAGTGCCACAAAGTCAGAGCAATCTCCCTCTCTCTTGTGCTTGCCCAACAGAACCGTGTCTGTGAGACTTCCAAGTCCAAAGGGATTACCTTGTGAATCGATCTCTGTGGACTGTGAAAAAAAAAAAATTAGTAACGGTCAAGATTTTTATAGATGATAAATTGAGAAGAGAAGTGTATTTACCTGTAGAAAGATCTCGTCACACTGATTTGGTGATAGCTGTGGAGGCTGTTAAACACCATCTGAAGCATCTGAATTCTCTTCAGCTAGCTCATCCAACTTCTCTTCCATGTTCTTCTCATAGGTTTTTGCAATCCTCTCCGTCTTGCGATCGATGTAAGTCCCATCCTTCTTTGTATGTGCCCTGACGAAGACCTCACCAAGGGAAACCGGTCTGCCTAACTCCTCTTCCTGCAAGTGTTAACCCAAATAAACAAGTGTTAACAAAAAAAACAAAGGTAAATGCATTATTCTAATACATTCAATCCTGCAGACCACATAACCAATTCACATTACAATCCAAGCTAAGGTAAGCGAGTAAATAGAGCAAAGGCACATACCATATCTCTTCGGACTTGGCGATACGGTTTGGGCCCTGTTACATGGCGATGAGGACCGAGACCTCCACGGTCAGTTTTACGGCAAGTGGAGTAGGTTTCACTCCGGCTCTTCTGCTCTTCAGTCTCCCAGTGGGCCAACATCTTGCTCCAGAGAATGTCGTTGATCCACTTTGGTCGCTCCCCAGTAGTTCTTACGTTGCTGACCATGTTTTTCAAGCGCCGTTGACAGATGGTCTCGAAGTGCTGTTGAACTGACCCTGTTATCAACGGATCCTAGGTGTGGGTTCTCTACACAACAGAGAGAGTTGTGTTAGGTTGCTATTTATAAAACATTAGATATAGAGAAGAAAATAAATTGCTAAAGAGTAGAAAGCTTTACCGTGAACTCGAGGAACCACCTTTCTGCTCTCTCCCTAGGGACGCATGACCAGTTGTAATAGGGTTCATTGAATGAACCTGTGTAGACTCGAGTAATCGCCCGAACAAGTTTCTGTTTGACGTCTCGATCAAACCTCGAAAGAAAATGCGAAAAACAATTAGAATCAAAGAACAAAAAATTCAGAAGAAAAATTAAAGAATAAGTAAAGTTAGAAGGTTTACCAAGTTGAATTCGGCGTTTTTGGGTCCGGAGATAGGAGAGTCACAAATTTATGGCGGTCCGGGACCGAAAGGAGAAGATTCAGAGCCCGTACCGTTTCCTCCTGAAGATCCGGGACCGAAAGGAGAGCTTCGTCTTCGAAGTTGTGGCCATGAGAAGAAGGATGACTCTATGCATTAGTGTTCTGAAGCGAGGACTCTTGAACGTTGTTGCTTGGCGTTGCAGAAGAAGGTGGTGTGTTCTGGACTTCTTGTGAAGATGAACCACCATTCGCTTGACCTGGATGAGAACTCGCTTCTCGGAAGAGAAAAGTTGGCGGTGGAAAATCTCGGACATGATTGGATGTCATCGACGGCTGGGCAACATCGGCGACTGGAGTTCGAGTCGTTTGAGTTGGTGGAGCTTCTTTCCGCGGCGTTATGTACTGATTCGGTTGAATGGATGTCGATGCTTTGGAGGTCGAAGCGAGATTCGAGGTCGAAGCCAGGTTCGTCCTCGATGATCTCTGCGAAATGTTCGGAACGGTCTTCAACTTCTTTCGACCTCTTCCCCCGGTACCAGTGGGTTTAAGCATCTTGTTGAGAAGAAGAATTTACAGGGGAGGAATGGAATAAGGGTTTCTGGGAATCAAATGAATGAGAATTCAAAACGGTTTACGGTGAGAATCGAGATGATTCGAGAGAGAAGGAAAGAAATTAGGGTTTCTGGGAATCGAGAGGATTCGAGCACAGAATTTGGGTTTCTGGGAATCGAGAGGATTTCTGGGAAATTAGGGTTTCTGGGAATCAAAGGAATGAGGATTCGATGAAGGAAAACAAATTAGGGTTCTAGGAATCAAAGGAATGAGGATTTCTAAGAATTTGGGTTTCTGAGAATCGAGAGGATTCGAGAGAGAAGGAAAAAAAATTAGGGTTTTTTTTCCCCTTTGTTGACATAATCGAGAGTTTCGGCAAAAAAAAAAATTGGGTTTACGCAGGTTCGAAATTTGGGCCAAAAATTTGGGCTCTGGATTCGCGGGTTAAACAACCCAAATTGTTTGAAAGCATGACTATTTGGTGACTAAAGAACAACTGCATTACGACTATATTGCGACTAATATTGGGTTTCGATTTCGTGGTTAAAATTGGTCATAGGATAGTCGTTTCTTAGACGTTACTTAGAATAAATTAAATTAAATTTTTTTAATTAAAACATTACTAAATTAATCATAATTAAAATAAAAATAATAAAAATACACATAATTAATTTAAGCATACTTATAATTAATAAGTTTGTAGAAAATTATAATTTTGAAATAAGAAGTTTATGCAAAATTATATTAAACACTAAATTATGTAGATATGTGAAATCATCATCATCGGTGTAGACTACATCACATCCGAATTCATCGTCTTTTTCTGCATCTCCGACTTCACAGTCCAAGTCTAGCCATTCATCTTCTTGAACCAAATTGTCGACTTCGAGATCTTCAATTGTCGTCATCAGTACATCATCATCAGTTTCTGTTTGTAAAAGTGTCAGTTCTTTCGCGTCGTACTCTCCATAAATGATTCCCCTCGGATTAACTTTTTGAACATTGAGCCACAAATATTTTGGTCTCTTCGTGTAAGGGTACGGAATGTAACAAACTTGATCAGCTTGAGAAGCTGTCCAATAGTAGTAGATGTAGTTAGAAGTTAGACATATTTACACTATAAATTGATATAGATAGGAAAGTATGTACAAAACGTGCCTAGTATAAATGGTTCGTTTTTTGTGTATCTTCTAGATGAATGAACATCTACGATGCCAGAATTTCCCCTCCTAGTGCCTCGAACAGGGTCGTACCATGTGCATTTGAAAACGGTAACTCTTAGATCTACCGTCCCCTCATACTGGAGCTCTATGATATCAGTTAACACTCCGTAGAAATCCATTTCATCAGATGCATCTGTATAACTTTGACCTTTAACGGATACCCCATAGTTACATGTTTTTCGAAACTAGCCGTGATTCTTTGTATGAAACAGATAGCCTCTTGTGAAATACATGGGTCATGATTTGACCTTATTCACAGGTCCATGCACAATATCGAGAACCCAAATGGGAAATTGTTTAAAATATTTCCAGTACATAACCTGCATGTATATATAAATCCATATATAATCACGTAGTTATCGTTATAGAAATGAAATTGAAATTAAATGTGCACTCACCCAAACTTTGAGCCATTCATGGTATTCTTCAGATATTTTCTTGTTGAGCTCTTTCTCGGGAAGTCCTGGATATTTTACAGAGAGACTGTTCGAACAAGCTAGAATAGACCAAGACAAGTATCAATAACATAATAAAGCCTAAATAAAGATCTATTATCAACAATTTATACCTCTCTATTTCCTGAAAATAGTGACAATTCCTCAAAACATACGTATGTGCGCATAGAAGTTATGTACGTGACATCCACACTTCATGCATTTCCCCACTTGGACAACCTACTTGTGTAAATATATCAGGAACTCCATCAACATGATATTAGGGAACTTCACCTTCGTCGTATCTTGTAAACCTGATCGAATTTACTGAAATTTAGTATACCAAACGAAGGAAACTTTTTGAAAAATCTGGTATTATTTTTATATTATACCTTGATTTGGTTCTCACATTGGCTGGAAAATAGTGCTCGGTGAAATAACCAATCTCATCAAGGAGATATGATTCAACAATTGATCTTGAAACATATCTTGAGTTCTTTGCTTTGCCTTTCAACTTTTTGAAAAACATTTCAAAAGGATACATCCATCTATACTGCATAGGACCTCCTAATTCAGCTTCATAGGGGAGATGTATAGGTAGGTGTTCCATCACATCAAAAAATGATGGTGGGAAGATATTTTCAAATTGCATAGTATTACAACTATGTTCTGTTTTAGGATTCGTACACGACTTTTATGCAAAGTCCTCGAACATAAGTCCATAAAAAAGGCTCCAATCCCTGCAATATGTATGTAAGTAAGTAAAAACTAATTGGTATGAAAATATAGAAAACTATTTTAATTAGTACCTGCTAACGCCAGATGGACATTCCAGGGTAAGAGTTCTGCAAAGATAAAAGGAAGTAGCCGCTCCATAAAAACATGGCAATCATGACTCTTCATGCTGGAAAACTTTTTATTATCCATATTAGCACAAGTAGCTAGGTTTGCTGCATAACCATCTGGGAATTTCACCGAATGTTTCACACATTCTAGTAAACTTATTCTGCCAGCGTCTGTCAATGAATAAGCCGGGAAAGGAGCTCTACCACTATTTTTATCAAAATGTAAGTGTGGCCGATAACATAAAGCTTTTATATCCTTTCTTGACGGGATGGTGTCCTTTGATCTACCCGGCACACGCATAAGAGTATTCATGATGTTTTCAAAAAAATTCTTCTCTGTATGCATCAAATCAAGATTATGTCGAGGAATGAGGTCCCTCCAATAAGGCAGCTCCCATAATATGCTTTCTTTGTGCCAGTTATGGTCCTTCCCAAAGCGACGCTTCCTCTTGTCGTGTCCGTTTCCACCGACGTCCTTAGTTTTGGGTGGGTTTATGCGACGCATACGGTTATAAAGTTGGTCACCGGTCAGAGATGCAGGTGGATCGTCTTGCAAAGCGTCTATGTTCCTCAAAAAATCTCTTTTATTCTTTCTCATTGGGTGATCGTAAGGAAGAAATCTCCGGTGACAATCGAACCAACAAACCTTTCTTCCATGCTTCAAATAAAAAGAATGTGTATCTTCCATGCAAATGGGACATGCCAATTTTCCATGGGTACTCCATCCTGATAACATGCTATACGCCGGAAAGTCGCTTATCGTCCAAAATAGCACGGCTCTCAGATTAAAACTTTGATTCAATGACACATCAAATGCATCGATTCCAGTGCACCACAACTCTTTCAACTCATCTATAAGAGGACGAAGGAAGATATCGAGACTACCCCGTGGATGATTTGGCCAGGAATTCAGAATTGTAAGAAACATGTACTCTTCACTCATGCACATACTAGGGGGCAAATTATATGGAGTCAATATCACGGGCCACAACGAATGGTTACGAGACATGCCAAAAGGATTGAACCATCAGTACATAACCCAAGGTACACATTCCGGGGTTCGTCGGCGAAACTGGTATGTTGGGCTTGAAAATATTTCCACTCAGCGGCATCCGACGGATGAGACATCTCATCATCGTCATTCGCTTCGTGCTCGGCATGCCATCTCATAGCCGTTGCAGTCTTCTCGCTCTGATACATTCTCTCCAGTCTGTCACCAATAGGTAGATACCACATACGACTATATGGTACATTTTTTCTACTATTCTTCTCTTTAGGCTTCCATCTTGGATGATCACAATACAAACACTTCTCTTCCTCTTCATCCTCTTTCCAGTAGATCATACAATTCTCGATACATACATCAATTTTTTTGTCTCGTAATTTGAATTGGTTGCCTTGTTTCCTACTGGTAAAAAATCTGTGAGTAGATCACAAATCGAATCCACACCCCTTTCACTGACATTATAATCTACTTTATGCTGTAAAACTCGAGCAGCTAAAGATAACTGCGACTGACCTTCACGACAACCCTCGTACAATGGATTATTTGCTCTATCTAACAACTCGTAGAATTTTTTGGAATGGTTTCGGATCGGTTCATTATGATAATTACCATCCTGATGGTAGCTATCAAAACTCACGTTACGAAACGCATCGTTCACCATATGCACATATGGATCCTGTACTACATTTCCCACATATTTTGGATCAACATAACTCGTTCCTAAATTCATATCTAGTTCTTCTCCATGCTTAAACCAAACATAGTAATCTGGCATAAATCCGTAGGTAAACAAATGACTCCAAATTTTTGAACCCGTTAAGAAATTTCCATTCATGCACATACTACAAGGGTAGTTAAATTTACCTCCATTGCTTTGCGCTAGGAGTTGGCTACCAGAAAATTGCATGAATTGGTCAACCCCCAATCTAAAATCCTCCGAAAAATTCCCTGTGGCTTCATCAATCCGATTATACATCCAATCCCGAGAATTATTAGAATTGAACCTTCCAGCCATTCTTCCACACTTACTGGCCGAGTTCTATTTTTATAGATAAGAAAGGATGAATAAGTTATGGTCACTGACAAGAAGGCTACCAGCAAAAATTTCTTTATATAGATAATTTCGCGACTATTTAGCGACTACTCAGCAACCAAAAGGTGACTACAACTAATAGTCGCCTTAAATCGGTACACCTACCGGAAATCGATTAACACGTGCTTCTGTACCGTTTTTTTACGACTATAAGGTGACTAACTTGAGACCCGCCGCTAGAGTCACCTAATAGTCGTTACTTTTGCGACTAATTAGAGACTACTCTTCCTGGAATACCTTATAGTCGTAAATTAGTCGTCAATTAGCTACCATTTTAGCGACTATGTTTTTAGTCCATATTTTGCGACTATTCAACGACTATAGTGCTTTAGTCGCAGAATAGTAGTCAATTAGTCGCTAAATAGTCGCCAACTTTAGCGACTATTCTTTTAGTCGCATCATGTAGTCGCCAAAACGCTATTTTGGTGTAGTGCAAAGACATTGCCTCATTAAAAACCTTAATATAGAAAACCACTTGAGACAAAACTATGTTAAGGGAAAAAGAGTGTGACATCCATGGATTAAAGGACATGAAATCAAGGTCTTGAGAGATCCACAAGTCCAAGTTTGCTATAGATGTTGTTGCAAACTTTTAGACTTGCAGCTTTGGTGAAGATATCCGCCAATTGGTCTTCACTCTTTGTGTAGCAAGGAAGTATCACACCTTCCTCTATCTGCTCACGAACCTTGTGGCAATCAATCTCAATATTTTTGGTTCTTTCATGGAACACCGAGTTGGTAGCAATATAGATTGCTACTTGATTATCACAATGCATGGTGATCGGTCTTTCTTGCTCAATGCCAAAGTCTTTAAGGAAATATTTTAGCCAAGTCAACTCATTAGTTAGTTTTCTCATAGCCCTATATTCTGATTCCGCACTAGAACATGACACAACATTTTGCTTCTTTATTTTCCAAGTCACCAAGTTACCTCCAATGAATGTGCAACAACCTGTTGTAGACTTTCTGTCAGTCCTATCACCATCCCAATCCGTCTCACAATAACCCACAATTTTGGTGTTACCATTCCTTGACCCGGACTTCCTTTGAGATACCTCAGGATTCTTTCAACCTTACTCTAGTGGTAAATTGTTGGTTCTTGCATGTGTTGACTATCTTGGTTCACCACAAAACAAAGATCCGGTCTTGTAAGTGTGAGATAGATTAATTTTTCAACAAGTCTTCTATATTGAGAAACATCTTTGAACTTCTCATCCAATTTTAATTTTCCAACAAGTCTTCTATATTGAGAAACATCTTTGAAATTCTCATCCAATTTCTCCCCCTTTCAATTGACCTTGTAGCCATCTTCAAGAGGTGTATTGGATGGTTTTGAGCCAAGCTTTCCTGTTTCACTCAAGAGATCTAGGGTATACTTCCTTTGAGAAAGAAACAACCCCTCCGGTGACCTACACACTTCAAGCCCAATGAAGTACTTCAACTCTCCAAGATTCTTAATATCAAATGTAGAGTTAAGAAAAGCTTTAGTGGATTGAATGTAGTCCTTGTCATCACCGGTGATGATGATATCATCCACATAAACTAGCACTACTACAAGGCATTTGGAAATCTTGAGGGTAAACAAAGTGTGATCCGAATGTGACTTCTTGAAGCTATGATTAATGAGAGTAGTACTCAATTTGTGGTACCATGCTCTTGGTGACTGCTTCAAACCATATATAGCCTTTCTTAACCTCAAAACTTGTCCGGGTGCACATAGATCTTCGAGACAGGGAGGAGGTATCATGTAGAATTCTTCGTCAAGTTCCCCTTGTAGGAATGCATTCTTAACATCCATTTGCCAAAGATCTCAAGAGATATTTGTAGCCAAAGATAGAACAACCTTCACAGTATGAAACTTAGCAACCGGAGCAAAAATATATGTGTAGTCTTCCCCGTAGGTTTGGGTAAATCCTCTAGCTACCAAACGTGTTTTGTACCTTTCTATATCACCATTACTCTTGTACTTGATGGTGAATACCCACTTAAAACTAACTGCCTTTTTTCCTTTTGGAAGATCTTCTACATCCCAAGTTTAATTCATTTCCATAGCTCCCCTTTCATCTCCTATTGCATCAACCCAAACCTTCTCATCTTTAACCTCTTCATAGGTTTTAGGAACCTGATTTTGCTCAATCTTCCCAAAGAATGCTTGTTTGTCGGATGGAAAGAGAGCAATATGAAAAGTAGCTTGAATTGGGTGAGCCACAGCTTGATTATTGTAATATATCTGATTATCCACCCATTTGGAAGGGAACTTCGGCCTTGTGCTTTTCTGAAGTGGTTGAACCCCTTCTTCTACAGTAGCTTCAACATCTTCTTGTGGTGTAGTTACCTCTTCTTCCACATCTTCTTGTGGTTTTGTCACTTCTTCTTCCACACCCGCATACTCTTGTTGTAGAACTTGGTCTTGAGACGATTCATCTTCTTGGTTATACTCATGATCTTGTGGAACAATTGTAGTGAGTTTGTTCTCATTCGTGTGACTGTTAGGTGCACTTCTGTTTGCACTTCCTTGTCTTGGTGGTTCATCATTACTCAAATGATCAAGCAAGAACCTCAAACTAGTAGCAAGATCTGATGGTGATCTTGAGAGATCCTTTAGATCTTCCCAATCTTTCTTATCATAATAACATTGTTCCTCAATGATTTTCACATCTCTAGACACAAGGAGTCGATTGTTGATCGGATTAAAGCACTTGTAACCTTTTTGAGTGGTTGAATATCTAAGGAAGATGCATTTGGTGCTCTTAGCCTTTAACTTGTTTCGTTGTTCACCTGGTACATAGACTAAATACACACACCCAAAGACACGTAAGTGTTCAATAGATGGGTTAGAGTTGTTAAGTACCTCAAATGGTGATATGTCTTTTAGAACTTTAGTTGGAATGCAGTTGATGAGGTAGCATGACGCTAGGACCGCATCTCCCCAAAACCTCTTTGGCACATTGGTGTGGAACATCATTGATCTAGCCACTTCCATAAGGTTCCTATTCTTTCTCTCCGCCACTCCATTTTTTTTGTGGTGTGTGAGGACAACTTGTTTGGTGTAGTATGTCATGCTTAGCTAGGTGCTCTTTGAATATAGTGCTTGTGTATTCTCCTCCATTCTCGGACCTAAACACTTTTATCTTGACATTGTATTGGTTAGTCATATATGATTGAAAATTGGTGAATGCCTCAAATACTCTATCTTTGGATGGTAACAATGTGACCCAAGTATATTTCGATTTCTCATATATAAAGGTCACAAAATACTTGTTTTTATCCCTAGACATGCAAGGAGAGGTCCACACATCTGAATGAACTAAGTCAAAACAATGCTCATAAATAGTAGTAGATTTAGGAAAGACAACTTTGCAATGTTTGCCAAGAACACATGCTTCACAACTGGTGGGATCAAAAGATACATTAGGCAACATCAATTCAAGTGTCCTTTCATGAGGATGACCTAGCCTAGCATGCCATATTGCATCTATGTTAGCTAAATAACAAGAATTAAAAGATAAAGCATCCGAATTTTGTGGTAATTCTTCTAGAATGTAAAGCTCATCTTTGGTTCCACCATTCCCAAGTAACTTATCACTTCCAATATTCTGAAAATGAACATCATTAGGACTGAAAATAGCATAGCAATTAAGATCTTTAGTAGTTCTCTTAACCGATATTAAGTTGGATTTAAACTTGGGAACATAAAATGTTTCACTTTTTTGTTAAATGGCTTTAAGTTTCTTTTTCCTTTTATAGAAATTCTATCACCATTAGCAATTTCTACTCTACCTATAGCCGGTTCAATCTTGTCTAAGAACTTATGATTACTAATCATGTGATGAGAAGCACCCGAATCTACAACAAGTTTTCTACTAGATTTATGAGAGTTAGAGACTGAGCTCGGAGAAAAGCCGAACCAAGCCAAATTCTTTTTCTGTTATTTTTGGTAAAAAAAAACCCAAAAAACCGAAAAAAACTGAGCTGAATATTTAAGAGCAGCTTTCACATTTTTTTGGTTTTGGATAACTGGCTTTAACAGAAACTAAAACATATATGAGATTTGGCTTTTGAGTACCTTATTTGAGTCTTGTTTGGATGGGATGAGTAGTAGACACCACTTATGGAGAATCTATAGCTTCAATAGGTTGAGCTGGTTCATTGTCAGATATAATGTGGTGATCTTCACTGTTGTTTTCAGGTGAACTAACCATTCCGGGAACTGGTTAAACCCGGTGGTGTTGTTAGAGATTCAGGTTAGATAGAAGTAGGGATGTTAAAAGTGGGTACAAACCCACTGGGTACCCGAAGCCCATATAAAATAGGTAAGTCTGTTCCCCTATATTTTGTAGTAGAAAAAATACAGGTTTTGTTAACTCGTTGGCTCAGACGGGTTTACATTACTGGGTATTGGGTACCCGTGATTAACAAAACGACTCCGTTTTTGTACATTTGTTTTGTTCATTCCCAAATTTCATCTTTTGAATCCTAGTCCATTCATTCACAAATTTCATCTTTCGAACTCCGGTGACACAATCGCCGGTGATGACGTCGGTTTCCGCCGTAAGCGACGTTGCTTGGCCATCAACGAAAGGGTTTCGTTTCATTTCTAACTAGTTCTGTTCCGTTCCGTTCCGTTTCATTCTGTTTCATTTGTCGGGTGACATAATCGGCGACGACGACGTTCCAATTCCGTTTCGTTGTCCGGTCACCAGTTGGGAAGAGACAAACAAAAGGCTTATAAAAGAATCTTTAATGTACAGATAAAAAAAATCACAGATTCACTATCTCTAAGTTTTGTTCATATGCAACATCGGATATCCGTGGGTAACCCAAATTACACGGGCTTAAACTGGGTGGGTTCTGTTTGGATAGCTAGTTCTCAGTCTCAATTCCCGGCTCAGGCTCAAACTGGGCGGATTTAGTTCGGGTTCGGGTCGGGCTGGGTTTTCTTACCCATTTTAATATCCCTAGATAGAAGGTTAAGATCGGGTAAATAATTAACAGAATTTGTAATTGGTTACCGTCGCTGTCACCAACAATGAAACAAACATGCCAATTTGTTCTTAGTTTTCAGTTATCTCAAAGTGACCAAATTTAAGGTTACGTGCGTCGGGTACATATGTTTTTGAAGTATTTAATTTTTAAAACTTTAATGATTCTATTAAAGATGAATTTGTCTACTATATATATATATATATGTGTGTGTAAAGCAGTTGACAAGAATTTTTCAGCGGCATTATAATACGGTATCTAGTCTACAACATGGTGTTTCTTAATACTAAAAATTGGCCAATTTAATGAATATAAAGTTGACTCGAGAAAATGACAATATCCATATTACATCAGAAGATAGATGCCCATTCATAATTTGTAAGTATATAACTTTACATTTGCCAAGACAGGACAACAAAACGACTCTTTCGAAAATGTCTTCCCATCGTCGGCTGCAAACAGCCACAGAGAATCCAACTCTTGAGCTCAAAATTGTATCAGCCAATGACGTCAGCCATATCTATGCCACGGATAAGCTGGACGTATATGCCGTTGTTTCAATTAAGGACGACGCTACGCAAAAGAAACAAGCGGCGAAAACACCCATTGACTACGACGGTGATTCCAGTCCTACATGGAATCACACCGTTAAGTTTCCCATCAGCGAGAAAGCAGCTCGTGAAGGCCTATTAACCGTCTACATCAAGTTATTTGGCTATTGGCTCGACGGAGAGAATGACCTTTATATGGGAGAAGTCAAAGTTTCGGTTCAGGAGCTTCTTGCCTTAAATCCGATTCCACCGTTTGGTAACGTCAATAAAATGAAGTCGGTGACTTACCCTCTCAAATTCATAGGAGAAACAACCCCAAATGCAAAGCTGAGCCTCTCTTACCGTTTCAAACCAGTACCGGTTCATGATCTGTATCCTAAGCCTCCAGCACAGGTTAATAATAATCTGTATCCTCAGCCTTCAGCACCAGATTTGCCACCGTTCTTTGATCAACCCACTTACCAGAACCCGGCCCCGGATCCAGCAAGATCAGATCAGCCCATCGTTTATCCCACTCAGTTTCAGACCACTGGTCAAACCACCACCGTGATGAGACTAGCCATGGAGCTGGTGATCAAATCCGCTGATAACATAAAAAACGTCAACGTCTTCGATGACATGGACGTTTACGCATCGGTTATGATCCGTGAGGGTGAGACAACAATTAAACATAAGACAAAAACCCCAGTAGCTTATTCTGGGTTTATATACCCAAGATGGAATCATCCAATAAAGTTTTCCTTCGAGGAAGAGGTACCTCGAGAAAACCGTTTGACCCTCGTCGTGACGTTGATGAGTCACCGGCCGTTATTGGGTGATAAGCATATCGGAGAAGTCAAAGTTGGGATTCGAGACCTTATTAGTTCAAGCCCGCCGTCTCCGTTTACTGACGTAAATGCTAACTGTATGAAGTTGGTGACGCGCAATGTGAGGGGTACGTACGGGGAAAAAGGAGCCCTAAGCTTCACATACAGGTTTCTTGAGGAGCAAGTTACAATTCCGACTGTTCCACACACAACACCACAGCCTTTTATTATGTATATACCCGTCCCACATCCTTCCTACGTGTCAGCTCCGGGTTACATGACTGTTCACCCAGGAGCAAATGTTGGGCCAAGTAACGGTCTAGTTCCAACTTACATGCAGCGACAAGGATTCCAACAATATCCACAACCGCAACCGCAGCCTCAACCACAACCTCAGCAGCAGCTCCCCCAACCGCTACCGCAATCACAGTTTTATCAGTCACAAGGAAACCAGCAATATTCACAATCGCAACCGCATCTATCACCACAGAAGTCGCAGCCTCAACCACAACCTCTTGAGCAGCTCTTCCAACAACAATATTCACCATCGCAACCACAGCCACCACAATCACCACAGCAGCCGACACAATCACCACCGGTGCAGATGCAAGGTCCAAAACCACAAAAGAAGCAGCAAGAGGCTGGTATGGCAGCACTAGGACTAGGTGCGGCGGTTATGGGACGAGTAATCGGAGGAGCTTTGATGGGTGAAATGATGTCCGATGAAGTAAACATATATGAGGTTGGCGCTTATGGGCTTTGATTCGTCATAAAATATTGAATCCAAAATCTGATTATAAGACTCGGATATTATAATTTCTAATTTTTTTTTTTTTTTTTTTTTCGTTTGTTTGGTATTTGTCATTGGCTTTTGGGATTTCCTCGCTTGTGTGCTTCCTTTCGAATCTGAAATTAAAAAGCTTCCTTGAGAGAATGCTTGATTGGTAGTCATTACCATTATAATACGATGTTTCCTCTACAATATAGTGTTTGTTTACACTAAAACTGGCGGAGGAAGATTAGAAAGATCTCACATCTATATTAAAGAAGAAATTATTAGCGTAACAAAGGATCTTGGTCGAGCAGTTTCTGAATTAGATGATGTAACAATTCAACAGGTTTAACAGGGTATATGAGACCATTTTTGTAGGTAGCTTACCTCCTGTTGCTATGTAGTAAAAGAGAAGTCCCAAACCAAATATGTCTCGCTGGTCAGTTTTATCATTTGGGAATTGCCACCGGTGACTAGCTGCAAAAACACAACATTTACACAAAAACATAGTTATTAGCTGAAAAACACAACCACACAAAAACGTAGTCATGATCAAAAGCTGAAAAACACAACCACACAAAAACGTAGTTATGATCAAAAGCTGAAAAACACAACCACACAAAAACGTAGTTACGATCAGTAGGTATAGCTAGATAATTTGACTAATTTGATGTTGAAGCAAAGTTGTGATGTGTAAGAACGTAGTTATTAGCTGAAAAACACAAACACATCTACACAAAACGTAGTTATGATCTACGTTATGATTAGTAGATAATACAGCTAGATAATTTGATGTTTGATGTTGAAGCAAAGTCAGTAGCAAAACGAGTAGCTATAGCTAGATAATTAAACAAAGTTATGATTAAATCATATAGTCAGTGGCAAAAACGAGTAGTTATAGCTAGATAATTAAGCAAAGCTATGATTGAAGCAAAGTTAATTAATTAAGTTACATATGGCAAGGGGAAGGGGAGAGGAAGTAGGGACGCTTCTCGTCCTCACAGCAAATCCAAATCCAGTGAGTCTTGGTCTACAGAAAGCTCCATCTAGCCTAAGGAGTATGTTATGGCGATTGATATCCCCATGAAAAATGTCCTTGGCATGAAGAATCTGCACTGCCTTGCCAATTGCTCTCATCAACCCAACCACTACTTTTGAGACATCAAGATCATCCATACAGATTCCCTTGTTTTGTGTGAAGTCCGGAACAATGTTCAATCTATCCATATCAGTTGCTGGAAGCATACTCATACTATCCAAATCCTTCTTATTTATATCTTTAGACAGATAAATAATGTTTGCTAGTGTACCAATAAACTTCTCTAGAGTCATTTAAATTTCCTCCGTGGACATCAAGGGATACTTTTCCTCACATCTGATATGTCTAAGAATATGAGGCTCACAATCCACCAAACTCAGAATCTGAATCTCATTAGGAATCTTGTCTAAAGTGGCTAAGCGTTCCTCTAGAGATCCCACTATAGGAATACATCTAACACATACAGCAACCTCACCCAAATTTCAATATATTTTACTATTATACAACTGTTTGAAATAAAATGTTAAACAATACTAAAGAATTTTATTTCATAATGGATTTCAAAAATTTAGAAAAAAAATTCATTTTTAAAAATTTAGATGCTCAATATGTGGATAATGTTGGGGTTTTCAAGCCATGTCCAACTTTCCATTAGTATGATATTATCCGCTTTGGGTCACTTGTCCTCATGGATTTTGTCTTTGGGTTCTTTCCCAAAAAGCCTCATACTAGTTGGAGTTGAATATTGCTTATATACCAATTAATTTCCTATCATATTTCTGATATGGGATTCTTTTCTATTAGAATAAATACCTCATATTCTAAGTAGGTTTATGTGTAGGTCCATCTTTAATTCTAACCATCTTGTTACTAATTATTTGGACTTCAAACTCTCGAAGCTTATCCAATAGATAATCCTTTTATTTTGAATGGATTTGTAAATACTAATTGAAATCTACAAATTTGGTTTTATACATATTTCCAAATTAAACTTATTATTCCATATCTAGCCATGTATGTACATAGAAAATTTGAAATACATAATAATATGAGAGAAAGAATTTTAATAGGAAACATGCTTACTTATGTTGGATGTCTTTACTCTAAAAAAAACAATGTATGTAGGAAATTATGAGTAACAAATTCAATAATTAGCAAATTTATATGCATCTCTTGTGACAATTTCTTAAAATTAAAAATTGTATCCATGGGAAAGTTCCTACACAAATGTATTATGTTTAAAGAAAATGATTGTTTTAGAGGTAAAACTTTCTACTTTTTTTCCATAAAACTATATTCATCATAATATATTTTTTTAATTATCTTCATGGATAATCACATAAAAGACCCAAATTATGCTACAACTACTCAAGTTGCAAAGGGCTAATCCGCCTCTTTAGAAATCAAAAACATCATATCCATGAGCTTGCTACTTCTTTGGATGTCTTCATCATAATATACTTATTTAATTATCTTCATCAGATGGATAATCGCAGTAAGAAATTCTTCAATGCATATGCAAACTCCAAAACAAACCATTTGATATAACTTTTAATCTCTAATATGCTTTTGTGAGATATATTAAGTTACTAGGATTGTGACCTATGCAAAACTTGATTAATCCATTTTGTTTATTAGTTATAGTATAATGACAAAATAATAAGATGTCAAAGCTTAAGTTTCATTGGTAAACTAATTTGTGCTTACATTAATTACCAAAGAAACAAAAGACCGTTATGCATTTGGTCCCAAGATCAATGTCATGAAACAAATTTAGAATATAGTGAGAATAATTACATCACAGGGGAAATGATTGTGAAAAACACATATAACTAAGTATTTAAAGAATCAATGCAAAGGATGGAGATGTAACCATATGTGAGATCACAAAAAAATTACAAGTTTTGTTAAATAAATCAAAGTTCATTTCGTTAACAAGTGAACTGCATGTTTGTAAAAACCTTGTCGCAAACATCGATATTGTTTTGTTGCTTATTTATATAATTTTCTTTAAATTCACCGGATTTTCTCTTGCAAAATCAACATTCTAACTTCAAATTTCAAAATTTTATCTAAATTCTCTATATTTTCTTTTGATTGTACCAGTTTTTTTTCTTGTGGAATCGAAATTATGAACTGCCCAATATACTAAATCAGCAACCAAACTTGGATCAAGAAGCATAGTTGGATCAACAGCCATACTTGGATCATACACTAAGCCCAACATTGGATTTGCTTGATGATGTTTTTTCGAGTACAATTAGGAGTGATCCAAGCATGAAGATGGAAACTGGTGAATTTGCTACATATGAGGACCCTTTTGAAATAAAATAGAACGTATGCTGAGCTGTTATCAGATTATAATCAAGCACTAATGGGTGTCAATCATTCAACAAGCTATTGATATAGTATGGTTTTTTATGATTTTATAATCCATGTATTTTTTAGTTTTAGAGTCTATTGCAGGTCTATATACTATATATTAGGTGTTTTGAGAATTTGGGATGAATTGGAGAAAGTGAAGCAAAAAAAAAGCAAAATCGATAAATGTAAGATGCAGTTTCGGATACGACTTTCAGAAGTTGGCATTTTTTGGAGGACTTCCCGGTACTGAAATTTGACCAAACCGGTGGAAAAAGAAAGATGTGGAAGTTAGCTTTCATCTCCAAGTTGTTTGAAGTGATTCTCATTCATGTAACTCCATATATGGTCGTTTTAATGAAGACATGTTTGATCTGTCCCGAGAAAAAAAAACTGCGTATCCACTGGGGTCCTTGTCGATCGACAGGTCTTCTTGGGTCGATCGACAGGTCTTCTTGGGTCGATCGACAGTCATTCCGTGAAATGTGATTTTTGGAGTCAAAGTTACCATATTTACCCTATATTAACCCCTAATTGGAAAAGGAAACATCTAGGTCGTCTCTAATGTTTATAAAAGAGATTTTTCAACCATTGTTTAGGTTATGCTTTAATTTTTTAGGGCTTTTAATAGAGAGATTGTTTTAGGGAGAAGAGATTTATCTGAACCCTTTTTTTTTCTTTTTCTTTTATTTCTTTTATGTAATTTATTCAAGACATGTTGTTTGTCTCATTCATCATGTCTGATTCATCATGTCTGAGTAGATTCATTGTTAGGTTTAGGGATATTCAAAGGAATTGATGAATTGTTGATTGAAATCAAATAATCTAGGGTTTATATACTTGTTCTTCATCTAGATCGTTTTCAATACTTAATTCTAGAGTCATGGACTAGGATTAAACTCTTAGGTTATTTAATGAGCGTGAAAGTATTGATTAATTAGCTGAAACAAATCTAGATGAGTAAATTTTCCTAATCACAAATGAATTTGGGTTAGGGAATTTGTAAACTTAGCAAACTTGTTTGAATGCATGTTTAACTGTTAGATTTCACAAAAGAATTTAGCTTTCTAGCTGTTTAGACATAGTTAGATCTCGCAGTGGAAGCTGATCTTCTATAGCATACTGTTTTGTGTTCTATAATAGGTTTATAAATAATTCCCTAGTTCTAGAATAGGTTTATAAATAATTCCCTAGTAGATTCTAAGATGCAATTCTGATTTCCTACGAATTTCCCAAATCCTAGCGTTTTTCTCATATAGTTATAACCTAAATTCAATCTGCAATTTACTTTTCATCGTCTTTCAATTGATGATCTTTTGCCTAGCTTAATTCAAAACTAGAAACTGTTGCATTCTTACGAGTCTTTGTGGGATTCGACCCCTATACTACATCTGCATTCACTGTGCACTTGCAGTTTTGTAGGGTGAAATTTTATCTACATCAACTATCATTCATGCTCAAGTTGTATCAACTGTCTTTCTAGGATTAGTGATAAGAGGATGTCGATGATAATAAATCTCCTAAAAGAATTTTTCGAGCATGCAAACTTACCATAATCTTTTAATGATATCAAAAAAAAAATTCGTAGGTTAGGGTTGACTTACGAGACAATTTATGTATGTCCTAATGATTGCATGTTGTATTGGGGGAGATGCATCTAGACAAACATGTAAATTTTGTGAAAATTCAAGGCATAAAGCATTAGTAGCAGTCGATGATGCAATTGAAGAAAAAAAGAAAGAAAGAAGCAACAAGCTGTGTTAAAGTGTTAAGGTGTTTTCCTCAAAAACCATATTTCCAACGTTTATTTATGTCATAAAAACGGATGAGCATATGAGGTGGCATGCGGATTCAGAGAATAAAGATGGTAAGTTAAGACATCAAAGAGATGGAACGGCTTAAAAGAAATTCAACCAACAGTTTTCGGAGTTTGCATTAGACCCAAAAAATGTCAAACTAGGATTAGCAATTGATGATTATCATTTGTATGGTTCAAAGAGTACAAACTATTGTGTTTGGCCTGTTATTTTATTCTCTTACAACTTTCTTCCATGGATGTTGATGAAGCAAACATCAACGATCCTTTATACGATTATTTGTGAAAAAATCAACTAGGTAATGATATTGATATATATTTACATCTTCTTATCAGCTTCTATGATTTATGATAAATGAATTGTTGATAGCTTCAAACCAAAAGTTTCTCTGTTTTTTTTTGGATCATTGATAGTTTATCACCATAAGCTTTTGTGTTAGATCATAAGCTTCTCTATCTTATATAATTTCTAGCAAGCATTACAAGTTGAAACTAGAAGGAGTGCTTTGTAGAAATCTAAATCATCTCAAAAGACATGTTCTATGTAAATATAGGTTTTAGCTTTATTGTCTCTGGGAAATCCGCTTTAACCAAAACTTATTGTGTTAGTCACAGAAATATATATTTTATGTAAAGAGATGTTCTATGTGTTAGACAAGTTCTCATTTGATTAATTGAATTTTTACATAGATTACCATCTATTTTAGTTCATACATAGTAATATATATATATATATATATATATATAATAGCAACAAATAATTAAAAATATTAGTTACCGTTGTCGGTAATGTCTCTATTTGTACCGGTTGTGCAACTGATTCAAACAAAAGGGATTGGTTTACGTTTGTGTCGGTTGTGAAACTAACTCAAACAAGAGGGAAAGTCATATAAATAGAGACACTAAACTTTTGTAACCGACACCACTACTTGTTAGATGCAAAATTTTGTGTCGATTGTCAAATTGAGTATGAAATTATTGCGTCGGAGCTCATTGAGACGGGTATACAACCAATACCGTTTGACTTATGTCAGTTGCTAATTGACACAAAAGTCAAGAATAACGTTGTTAGTGACCGTGTATGTTGTAGTGCATAAGGGACATAAATTATGTCACATAATGTTTACTTGTGGATCAAGTATATATATATATTGGTTTTAGTTAATTGTATGAATATTGATTGTTGTATGCATGTAACGACAAACTAACAAATACAATACAGCCACATGCACTGTAGACAAATATGTGTGACCCGCACGGTCAAACAACTCACATTCACGAGATAGATATCAAAAACAATGTTTTAGTGTACATAAATAACATATTTAAGGCGAGTTTAACAAAATAAAACATATTTAAGGGCCTAATCATCGACTATATGACAAGTTGTTATCTATAACTATCGAAAAATCAAACGTTTCGTTTTCTTAAAAGCCATTAGATAAGTTGTTATCCATAAACTTTTACCTTTCTGATGTATACATATTAGCCTCCACATCTACTGGCCCCCATATTTTATGTTTCTTTTAGTCTTCCCTCTTTTTGTATTTTAGTAATATTCAACTTTTTCAGACACCAAATTTGAAGCTTCGATAATATATATATTTTTTGATATTCGACGACTAGCAAAATGAAGACTTCTTATTCTTTTACTAGTTTTCACCTGCCCACACTACTCCATATATATATATATATATATATCCCTCTTCAAACTGCTTGTCATTTATATTCCTCTGTTTCGTTTTCCCCAAGAAGAAATTCATAATGGAGCGGTCGTTGAGTTTCAACAGCTTGAAGATTCCTTTTATAAAGACCAAAACTGATTCAGATTTTGAGGTGTTTGAGACAGAGAAGTCAACTCCTAAGACTTTGGATGGAACAAACTATGAAAGAATCCAATCTCAACGTGAGTCTTTTGTGTTCTACTCCCCAAGACCGGTTAACGAGCTTGACGCAGCTGCCACTATGATACAAAAGGTATACAAGAGTTTCCGGACAAGAAAGTATCTAGACGATTGTGCGATTGTTATTGAGGAGCTTTGGTAAGTTAGTGACTGATCGATCGTCTTCTTTTAATGTCATTTTAAAAGATGCTTACACTTTATCTTTGGTGTTGTTTTAAATGTTGTAGGCGAAAGAGTTTGGATGATGCAGCTCCGAAACCGGTCAACGAGCTTGACGCAGCTGCAATTATGATACAAAAGGTGTACAAGAAGAGAAACATGAAACCTGATACGGATATACAGAAGACCAAATCGATCAACTGAACCGAACCAGACCAGAATACTGAACCGGAAATACTTAGGGTAGTCGACCAAGGACTTTCATTATTTCCTTACACTTGTTAATAATTGGAGACTTGGTCTTCAACTTATCTTCCTACTTATCAAGTTCTGCAAGAATCAATTACTCCAACTCTCTTGTATTGTTCTATGTAAAGAAAGAAACAAAAAACCAAAGAACTAAATTAGAATTTTTTTTTGTGTCAATAGTTGTAAATTGTAATTGCATTAAAACGGTTCGGAAATCCAAACCAGAGGAGCAAATTTTACAGAAAGAGTACCTGATGAATACAAACGAGTTCTACGAGCTTGTGTTTGGTATTTACCGAGGCTTCAGTTCTACGGCTCCTCTTCCTAATCCATGTGTGCTATGTTATCTTTAAACTTCATAAACCACACAAGAAACCTAGTTCGAGCTCTAAGCCCTTTGTGATTCCCTGGAGACACAACAGAAGACATCTTTGACATGGGAGAGGAAGTCGAAGAAGACAGATGAAAGAGCTAGGTGATGGAATCCAGCTTGAACCGGCTTATGCTAATCTTAGGAACTACCAACCTAGAGGAGACAAATGATGTTACAGATCTTGGGTTCCTTCTATTCTTTTACCATTTAATGTTCGCAAAGGGAAAACATATAGAGGAGAATATCTAGCTGCATCTTATGAATTAGAAAACATCACGCACAACGAGACTAGACTAGTATATAAGGGATAAGAGCCAATCCAATTACTGTCAATTAGTTTTGAGTTGGAAGCCCATGAAATTTAACATAGTATCAGAGTCCGAACACACGCTACCCAACACAAACCGAAATCAATCCGGCCCATCGAAAGAGGTCCGATTGATCTTAACCGAAATCGGTACGGCATGAATTAATACGGCCGATCTAACTCAAAATTAATCTTTGATGGGATATTGTCGAGATTAATGGCTAGACGGGCCATTATCTTGAGGGGGCGTGTGAGAATATCCCACATCGGAAACTGGGAAGGGGCTAAACTAGTATATAAGGGACATGAGCTAATCCACGCCAATTGGTTTTGAGTTGGAAACCCATGAAACTTAACAGAAGGCATCATCATCAAATCTCCAACAACTTTCCCAAACGTTTTACGTTTACGTTGATCAAACGCTTAGGACTGGAAAAATCAGACTTTATTTTGGACATGGACTCTTTATGGACTTAAACAAGTATTAAAGAAGAAATTCTTACCGTAACAAAGGATCTTGGTCAAGCAGTTTCTGAATACTAGATGATGTAACAAATTCACAGGGTTTAACAGGGGTAAGCTCCATTATATTTGAGACCATTTTTGTAGGTAGCTTACCTCCTATTGCTATATAGTAAAACCCAAACCAAATTTGTCTCGCCGGGCAGTTTTATCATTTGGGGATTGCCACTGATGACTAGCTGCAAAAACACAACAATAACATGTACTCAAAAACGTAGTTATGATCAAAACCTAGTTATGATCAGTAGGTATAGCTAGTCATCATATTTGTAAATATTAACTGAAATCTACATATTTAGTTTTGACATTTGTCAATTTTACAAAAATTTATAAATTTTATATAGATTTCCAAATTAAACTTATTCTTCCATATCTAGCCACTTTTCTACATGTGAAAGATGCAATTTTTTAAAGCTTACTATTGATTCTGAAATGCATAAAAGCTGGATTTTTTCGTGTAAGTGCTTCTTTAGAAGTATTTATTTTTGTTAATGAGCTGCTTTGAAGTTTCTTAAATCCTTTAGATGTGTTCGTTCCTTGAAAGTTGAAACTACTTCTTAACTTGACTCATCATCATCACCTAGTTGCTCAGTATATCAAATTCTTTACCAACTCTTTTTGTTTGTTTGTTTGTCAAACTTGTTATTTACGAGTTTCAGGGGTTAGAAACTGTGACTTAAATTTCCTTTTTACCATACCATTACAGTATACACTAAAATTCAACCAGAGTTTTCCTTGTAGGAGAAGTACTCGATCCAATTATGATAGTGAGATAAAATTTTGATATTGTTTTCAGAAGGCAATACAATACGATTAGACTTCTCTGACCCTTGTTTTAACTGCTTTTCAAACATGGCTATACGAAACTCCTGAACTTTTCTTTATTATTACTTATATATAACATCATTAATTTATGGAAGTATAACATACACCAATATATGCTTATTGCAACAACTAATTAAAATTAGTAGTTATAAACCTTATATCCCTATAAGCTGGTTTTGTAATCTTTCTTCAGCTATTTTGGAGTTGCCTTGTCTTGATAAATCTCACTTAACGTGTGAGTTTTATCACACGGATTTGTTTGTTTACCTTTCATCGCCTTTACTAAAACACATGAACATGTGGATGTACATATTACTAATGAATGCTCGGATTTCTAAATCGTTCTTACCTAAATACTAAGATCCCTCAAGTCTTCTTTGTCTTCGTTTCTCAAATTCACATTCAATACTCTTCTTGTTTAATCCCATTGTTCTTCCTAGTTTTCTCATCCAAAAACCCAAAGACAAGATCCCCTCAGTCTTCGTCGTGTTCTACTTGCTTTAGTGAATAAGTTTATCACTAACAGCCATGGATCCACCTGCCGATCCTCCTCAGTTTCTCAATGATCCACCTCACATGCAACAAAATCTTCACCATCCACAGATACAAGATCGCCCTCACATACAAGATCATCACAACGTTGCTAATACTCTCCTCCACTAGTTCTCCATGATACTCCAGATGATATCCTCTCCCATATCATGATTTGACTACCTTTCTCCTTCCATGCAAGCATTATGAAGTTAGGCACAAAATTTGCTAACCTCGTCACTTCCGGAGAATTGTGGAAGAAGAGAGCCAGAAGTGTCATGAAGAAAGAAACAGTCTTGGTGGTACGCCTTGGAACCAAGTGGTTTCGGATCGCTGAGAACCACCAGGGACGCTTTTATCTCCTGCCATTACCAAGCATGAATCTCCCAACTGGTCTCCACACCATTGTTGGGGCAACTGAATTCATCATACTGTTATGCATTTGACCCAAAGATCAATGTTATGGAACACATTTGGAAACACTAATAGAAATCTACATATTTGGTTTTGACATTTGTCTATTTTACAAATTTTTATAAATCTTATATATTCCAAATTAAACTTATTCTTCCCTATCTAGCCAAAAATATGAAATACATAATAATATGAGAGAAATAAGTTTAATTGGAAACATGCTTACTTATATTAGATGTCATTACTCTAAACAAACCAATGTATGTAGGAAATTATGAGTAAAAAATTCAATAATTAGCAAATTTATATGCATCTCTGTGACAATTCCTTTAAATTAACAATTATATCAATGGAGAAAAGTTTGTACACAAATTTATTTTTTTAAAGACAAATGATTGTTTTAGAGGTAAAATTTTCTACTTTTTTCTATCAAAATATATTCATCATAATATACTTATTTAATTATGTTCATCAGATGGATAATCACAGTAAAAAATTCTTCAATGCATATTCAAACTCTAAAAGAAACTATTTGTTATAACTTTTAATCTCTAATATGCTTTTGTGAGATATATTAACTATTAGGTTACTAGGATTGTGACCTATGCGAAACTTGATTAATCCATTTTGTTTATTAGTTATAGTATGATGACAAAATAATAAGATGCCAAAGAAACAAAAGACCGTTATGC
This sequence comes from Euclidium syriacum, assembly GCA_900116095.1. NCBI lineage: Eukaryota > Viridiplantae > Streptophyta > Magnoliopsida > Brassicales > Brassicaceae > Euclidium > Euclidium syriacum. Next base: position 13,759,129 of record FPAK01000004.1, read on the forward strand.
ATTTGGCCCAAAGATCAACGTCATGGAACCAATTTGTAAATATAGTGAGAATTATTACATCACTTGGGAAATGATTGTGATAAACACATATAACTTAAGTGTTTTAAAGAAGCAATGCAAAGGATGGAGATGTAAACATCTGTGAGATCACAAAAAAGTGGAAGTTTTGTTAAAAAGTCAAAGTTCATTTCGTTAGCAAGTGAACTGGGCGTTTGTAAAAACCTTGTCGGAAACATGGATATTGTTTTGTGCATATTTATATAATTTTCTTCGAAGTCACCGGATTTACTCTTGCAAAATCAACATTCTAACTTAAAATTTCAAAATTTTCTTGTGGAATCGAAATTATGAACTACCCAATATACTAAATGAGCAACCAAACTTGGATCAAGAACCATACTTGGATTAACAGCCATACTTGGATCATCAGCCAAACTTTGATCATACAGTAAGCCCAACATTATTGGATTTGCTTGATGATGTTTTTACGAGTATAAATAGGGGTGATCCAAGCATGAAGATGGAAATTGATGAATTTGCTACATCTGAGGATCCTTTGAAACAAAAGAGAGTATATGATGAGCTGTTATCATATTGTAATCAAGCATTTTATGATGGGTGTCAGTTTTTCAACAAGCTATGCTCAAGTTGTATCACATTAAGTGTCTTTTTAGGATTAGTGATAAGGGGATGTTGATGATAATAAATCTCTTAAAAGAAGTTTTCGAGCATACAAAATTACCATAATCTTTTAATGATATGAAAAAACAATTTGTAAGTTAGGGTTGACTTACGAGATGTCCTAATGATTGCATGTTGTATTGGGGAAGATGCATCTAGACAGACATGTAAAGTTTGTGAAAATTCAAGGTGGAAAACATTAGTAGGAGTCGATGATGCAATTGATGATGGATGATGTAGCTCCTAAACCGGTCAACGAGCCTGATGCAGCTGCAACTATGATACAAAAGGTGTACATGAAGAGAAACATGAAACCTGATACGGATATAGAAGACCCAATCGATCAACTGAACCGAACAAGAGAGAATACTTGGAGTAAACGACCAAGGACTTTCATTATTTCTTTTAGTTGTTAATAATTGGAAACCTAGTCTTTAACTTATCTTTCTACTTTTCAAGTTATGCAAGAATCAATGATTCCAACTCTCTTGTATTGTTCTTTGTAAAGAAAGAAACAAAAACCAAAGAACTAGAGTAGATTTTTGTTTCGGTCAACTAAACAGCTATAATTACATCCACTGATTCTTCTTCAGTGATCACTACCAATAATCTTTACAAGAACAAACACCATCCTTAAAATGGTGGAACCGATTTGTATCTCTCACAATGATTTCTCTCTGAACCGCCTTAGACGCCAATTTGATTGCTGAATGGCAATCTCCACAAACCCGAATATTCTTCTTTATATGTATAATTGATCCAGGAGGAGTATTAATAAGTGCAAACGCCAAAGCAATTTTCTCACTATGATATTGCAAATTCACTTCCCTCTCCTGTTGATCCACATGAACTATCACATGACTAGTATCTGGCACATAACCCAACTCCTTGATCTTCGCATAAACCTCTTCCCACTTACGACCAATCTCTTCCCTCTGTGGATGACATTCATCATTCGCCACAAACATATGAGTCGCGTTCTCAATCTCAACCCAACTACACGCAGGTTCCTTCTTCACTCCACTTTCCTTCATCTTCTTCCTCACTCTCGCAGCATCGTTCCATCTTCCACCTGTTGCATAGATGTTATATAGTATCACATGAGGACCAGGGTCATCAGGGTCAAGTTCGAATACACGCTCAGCTGCATAAGCTCCTAAGTCCATATTCTTATGCATTCTACAACCATTAAGCAACGCTTTCCAGATCGCTGCAGCTGGTTCTATCGGCATTTCTCTGATAAACCTCAGTGCTCTATCAAGTTCACCGGCACGCCCAAGAAGATCTACAATCGTGACGTAATGCCAAGAACTTGGTACTATCCCATCTCTCTTCATCAGCTCAAAGTAATACCAACCTTCATCTAAAAGACCAGAATGGCTACAAGCTGTAAGCACAGAGAGAAACGAGATTTCATTAGGAGGAATCTTAGCTCTTCTCATTTCCTCAAACAACCACACTGCTTCTTTACCAAATCCATGTTGCGCGTAAGCAGTGAGCAGCGAGTTCCAAGACACCACATCTCTTTTACTCAATCTATCGAATATCTTTCTCGCGTCATGGATGCTTCCTGATTTTGCATACATGTCAAGAAGAGTGTGTCCTGCGAAAGCGACAAGCTTTTCACCGGATTTAATCATAGAAGCGTGTACCCATTTGCCTTGTTCCAAAAACCCTGTACTGGAACAAGCGCCAAAGAGACTAGAGTATGAGAAATGGGAAGGTTTGAAACCTTCTCTAAGCATCTGTCGAAAAAGCTCAAGTGCCTTCTCTGTACCGCATCTCCTAGCATGGCCAGCGATCAAAGCATTCCAAGAAACATCATTCCTGCTCTCTAGTGCATCAAAAACTAATTGTGCATCATCCATAAGACCATAGCGTGTATAGAGGTCAAGAAGAGCGCTACCAACATGAACATTCAAATCGAAACCGCACTTGATACAGAAGGCGTGAAGTTGGTGGCCACAACATCCCCGAGACTCAGTTGCAGCAGCAGCTTTGATGACGCTGGACAAAGTAAACTCATTGGGATTGAACCCGTGACTCAGCATCTGATTAAACAAGAGAAGCGCATCACGTGGTCGACCATGCTGTGAGTAACCAGATATCAAAGTGGTCCAAGTGACAAAATCTCTCTGAGGCATTTGATCGAACACCTTGCGAGCTTCCTCCAAACTTCCGCACTTGGCATAAAGATTGAGAAGAGTGTTCTGCGTAACGACGTCATAATGGAACAAAGATTTAGTAACATTGGCATGAACGATCCTTCCCTGAGCGAGTCGCTTGGAGAGAGTACATTCCTTCAACAACTTGTTGTAAAAACGTCTAATGTCTTCAACGATGTAGAAAACACTAACATCCTCAGATGGTAACCTTAAAGGCTCGTCTTCGGAATCTTCAGATACCGTTGCCAAAACTGAACGTAGACCCCGAGATACCTTCAACTGCGAGAGGAGACGAGACCCGAAAGGCGTTGAATTCGACAACATCACAGTTGTGATCAATAATAAGGAATTTGGCTTCGGACGGGAAAAACAGAGTTTTTATAATTACTCCATTTTCGAATTACACTTGGCCATTTTTATTTTGGCAAGAAAGAAGAGCAGTCTCGGCAGGAGAAATTATGTTGGTCTTTGTTTTTTGGTGATGATTAGAGTAAAGAGAAAGACTGGTGCTTACAAAAAATATATCAAATACCAACAAAATGTAGTGAGTCTTACAAAAAGTTACTCCTAAAAGTAAGAATTTGCTTGTGAAGCAGAAAAATTGAGAGGGAATATGGGATACATATTATATATATACTTATAAATGGAATCAAAGAGATATTTGCTATTAACTATGGCAGATTAAAGGATCTGCTCTATAACTGCTACTTTCTAGCTATGTAGAGTTCTCGGTTTCCTTTTTGATCTGCAAGGCAGCTCTTACAACGTTCCCTCTTGTAAGGATCCCAATCTTGTTACAAACAAAAGAAAAAGAAAAAAAAAAGATGAGACCAAATGAAACTGAAAGTATTAAGAACAAAAGATTGTGGAGTTTGAGAATCTCTCACCAGTTTTCCATCTGCGTCCACGACTGGTAATCTTCGGAACTTTGTTTCCAGAAGCAACCTGAAGAATATAATGTTTGGTTTCAGAGATAAGCTACACATTTCTCCTAATGGTTTTGCAAAGGGAAGACATATAAAGAGGAGGATATATACCTAGCTGCATCTTCTAGATTGGTGGAATCACGCACAACCAAAGGAGAAGGCGTCATCAAGTCTCCAACAACTTTTCCGTATGTCTTACTTATCAGTTTCTGGAGTTCGTTAAATGTCTGCCAAATAAGAAAATTTGAAAATATCACATTAACTAGCTTCATTCATGCAAACAAGACTTCAAGGGAGTTGGATAAGAACATACTTTCCAGGTACTGTCGACATTAGGGAACAAGTTTGTATCATTTTGGCTGCGGCCTAATACAAAAGACAAGAGGTTAAGTTGCTTCATCAAACAAATAAATGATTTGGACAACAAAACTATGTGTCAACAATACTAAGATCATAACTATGACTCAGGCTCAGCTTATTCCTAACTGATTGAAGTATCAATTGTCTGATATTATGAAATTGAAACCGTAAACTTCACACAAAGGCTTTCTCTTCTTGCGGAAAGAAAACTAACAGAAGATTCAACAAATTTGGGTATAAAAAACTTGTATACATTACCAGAGATGGAGTCTAGTGCAAGCAAATCGTAATCAGAAACAACACCAACCTGCAGGAGAAATAACATCACAGAGGAGTTAAGTAAAATCTCAGATAGATAAAGCATATCTTATCAAAGCTTCTATACTCAATAATTTTGTAATCCAATCGACATGACACTTGCTGTTTATGACTAAAGGTTAATCACGAATCCTTCAACAGAAACAGAGGAACACAATGATTTAAGATAAAATAATTTACCAGATTCCAATCATCATCAATTACAGGCAATCCAGTGACTTTCTTTTCAACCAGAAGTTCCAATGCTGTTCAAATATAAGCAAGATAACCAAAACACACAAATTTAGAGATTAAAGCAACAATTATTAACTTTCTTGGAACTTCTTGTGTGATAATTACCATCATCGACCGACGTTGAGGGCTTAACAACATGCAAATACTGTCTTTGTGTCATGAAATCCCCAACTGTGTAACCACCGTTCTTGGACTGAAAATTCCCACAAAACCCGGAAAAAAAAGGGTTCAATTTTGAGATGAAGAGGTAAAAAAGGGTTTACATCTGGAAGAAGAAGCTTTCACTCACCGGAACGGAGTTATTAACGCCGGCAGGAGCTGCGAAGGCGGCGGAAACGGAGATTGAAGGTGTAAAAGTGGCGCGACGACGATTAAAGAGAGGAATAAGAGAGAAGGAAGTAGAAGAAATCGGGAGATAACACTGATTTTGTGATGTAAGTAGAGGAAGTCGAGTTATGGGTAGAGAATTGGACAAAGAGATCGAACCCATAATCGCTTATCCTCTGCAATTCACGGATTCCGATGCAAAAACAAATCTATGTTGTGAGAAAAAGCAAAGGTAGAAAATTTACAAAAAGGAGAGAGAGAGAAGAGGTGAAGATGGAGGAGAAGAGAAGCGTTTTGATTGGGTGGTAAAATTCGGGGGTACAAGTAGAGAGATGATAGGTGGTGGTGATAGGGACACAGCCACATATCAATTTTCGTATACGGTCGTCTTAATTACGCTTCCTTTGGGGTCGTCTACATTTTCGAACCAATTTTTTTTGTCTTTTTTCATCAAAAATCAAAAAGCAAAAGTCCAATTTCGATTCGAAAAGTAACCCTAATTTGAACTCTTTTTTGGTTGCAACTTGCAAATGTTATTTGATTTTTATGTCAGGTTCGTTGACATGAGTTAAGTATCTAGAACTTCTAGATTGATACTTTCCGATGAGTTCAAAAATATAAAATCTTTGAAAATTTCCATAACATTTGTTATAACCGGAAGTCTTCATACCAAAATCTAGACTAATGTAATGTATAAACCAAAAGATGATTCAAAAAAGCAAACCCATAACTGCACAACAAACAATGGAAAGACTTGAACCAAACAAGAGATTGTAAGTGACACCAAGCAAAGATTTATTCAATCTCTAAAAAGAACAATCATAGAGATAAAAGAGAGAAATTAAAATATATTGTGAAAGGAAAGTAAAAGAAAAGGAAAGAACTTTAGATTGTCTTCAACACCAAATGATTTCACAGAGATGATAGAGTGGAGTCTCTTGGTTGACTTACAACGATGTTCATAACTAATTGCTAAAAACCTAATTACATAGACTAACATGTGCATGTATTATCTCATAATGCTTTCGAGTCCGAGATCTATCATATTACACAAGACCATCCTGTCTACTAGTACCAATCAATCAAGAAGCAATTTGGATATAAAGTAAACTGTATCTTTCTCAATCAACATGAACAACAACAAATATGGTTAACTGAAATCATTCTTCCATTTTCACCACAACGAGTTCAAAACTGGCAAAAAAGGAGAGACTAGAAGCAACAATTACAATCAAAAGGGCAAAGAGGGGTATCACCAGCATTACTCGTATTGATACGAAGTTCATCTTCAGTAAACACTAGTAACCCATCTTCGGTTCTCTTCCTCGGTCGGGTTTTCGGTTTGTTCTCATATCCTTCAAGCCTGTTCCTCTTCCTTTTCTTCTTTGCTATCTCTTCTTTCGTCTCTTGTATCTCAGGTTCTGGCTTCTTCTTCTTTCTCCCACCAAATATGTCATCAATCTCTTTCCCTAGTTTACCAGGTTTTGGAACTGGTTTGGTTTGTTCTTTCACAGGTTTCTCTCCTGCTTGAGATGACTTCTTCAATGATGGACTAGAAACTGGCTTCGTTTTTCCTATCACAGATTTGTCTCCAGCTTGAGATGGCTTTTTCAACGACAAGCTACTCTTCTTCTTAGGCATCTTGAGGTTGAAGAAACTCAACTTCAATTGCTAAAAAACACAAAACGATTAACAATACAGTTTCAAAAACCAATCTTCTGGAAAACCTAAATAACTTTATCACATTACAAACCAGACAAACATAACATTGTAATTCGAAACTCAAAAACGAATTACGAAAATTTGCTATTCTATTAATCTAGGAAATTAGGAAGTATTTGATGCGACGATTACATAACTCGTTTCGCGACCTGAAACATTACAATGAATTTGGATTCCAAATCTAAACACACAGAAGCTAGGTCCAGTTTCGACAATAGAATATTAGCAACTGGATCTATTAATCTTTCTCTTCGAGATCGAAACAAGTCCTTGGGAAAGGAATTAGAGAAAACTTACATTTAGAAACGAAACCAGATGAAGATGGGAGAAGCAACTGAACCCTCGCAGACCTCCTCCAGTCCAGCCAGGGTTTTATTTTTCGCCTCTAACCCCTGATTTCTTAATTTACATCAAATAGACCCTTTATTTTATTTAATGCCTTTTACTCCTAATTTCTTAATTTACATCAAATAGACCCTTTATTTAACGCTTTCTTAACAGGGGTAAAAGTAAGTGGTAATTAACATTACTGACGACAATGATTTAGCCAGGAATAACAATAATACCGTAAATATTGTGTGAAGTTGTGTGTTACAATCAGCAAGTAGCACCGATTGAAATACCAACAAACAAATCATTATGATTCGTAGCATATGTATAACTAATTGTTTTGTTTCAATTTGTTCAAGTAATTAAATTTATTAGACTGGGTATTGATTTTTTTTCTTTTTTTCTCCTTGTATTAAAGAAAAAGCATTACAATGGAAAAGAACAAAATCACAAAACAGAGAGAAAGACGGTTCAAAATGATAACTTCTCATCGGAGAATGACGCATGGAGCCATATGAAGTGCGACCATAAAGCAGAGTGTTGCCATTACGATCTAGGTCCAGTTTCGACAGTAGAAGACTCGTTGATGCTGACAACATGTAATACATTCGTTGATGTTGCTTTCGTTTTTCCTTGTAACCACAACTGATATAACTTGAAACAAAATAAATGAGCAGAAACGTTTTTTAGAGTTTTTCTTTTATAATAAAAGTTTGAAACCACACAAAAGCAGTTATGAGGGAATCCAAATTCCCAGGGAGAAAACGAATTAAAAGAAGCAAACTCCAATTGTATAGGAGACACAACAACAAAAGCCAAAGATTCAATCAAACAAACGGGTTTCAGTGAAAGTCTTAAGAGAGGTTCAAAGAAGCGAGCTGCTCAGCTGCACCACCAGCAGCAACACTCCTGAGAACATCCATAGCTTCTGCAACTTTAGCCTTGAGAGCTTCTGGTGACTCCAAGAGATGAAGAACTTCAGTCTGGTCCATCTCCAAAAGCATTCCAGTCACTTTAGCTGCAGACTCTGCTTCAAGCTGCTCCACCAATGGGTAGAGATTCTCACCCAACATCTGTATACACACACACACCACAACATTAAATCCCAAAACAAACAAAAGAAACAGAAAATCTATTGGTTATTTAAAGCGAAATCTCTCACCGTCCTCTGCTGCTCAGGAGAAGCATGAGCAAGATTAGAAGCCAGAGCTCCAATAGGCATTGGCATGTTGTTGTTGCCCATGTCATGTGGAGGCGCATCACCACCCCTACCACGCCCTTGTGGATACCGGAACATCTGACCCCTTGGGTGCATCTGATCATCACATATCATGAACTATTAAAGAGAGACGAACCAAAACAGATTTTATTTGCAAGAAATGAGTACCCAATAGACGAAGACGAACCTGTTGCTGCATCATGGGAACTTGCTGTTGCTGATTCTGTTGGATTCCTCCAGGGCGTCTTCCACCTCCAGGACGCTGCTGCTGTTGCTGAACCATAGGCATGAAGTAATTGGGTCCATGTCCCCCACCAGGCCTCATCCCAGGAACAAGCTGCTGTTGGTACCCGAACCCGCCCTGTCACATTGCACACTCACAGCTTAATATCAGTTTCGAACACAACAGGAAACAAGATAACTAACTGTATCTAAGGAAGTACTATGAGATAAATATATAGTTGCAGACAAGTACCTGGGGAGGAATCATGGTAGGGGGTGCCTGACCGTAGAACATTTGTTGTCCAATCCCAGGACCACCCGGAGGATACATTTGCATGCGAGGACCAACAGCTGGCTGCATTGCAACTGGCCTCACTTGGGAAAACTGAGCCTGGTCACATCATGTAGACACTCAGCAGCAGGATATCAAAAAATGACTGATGTATATGATACATATATACAAGAATAAACTAAAATTTAAAACCGCGAGAAACTGACCAACAAGGTTGATACTATGCTCATTAGAATCTTAATTCTTGGTTCAATTAGAATTCATCTATTAAGTATGCATTGTTTTTCACTTTATACATTATTGTACTGGTACAATGGGAATCAATACGAAATGAAGTCATTTTTATATCCTCATCACGATTAAATCCTGCACCACTTGTTTACAACTGTTCCATTTCACAGATAACATGACTAAGGTCTGTAGTATAAAGATGCATGATCAGTGGATCATTTTCAGACTCAACTGTGATTTGATCTATTGATTAGCAACGACAAACAAAAGGCAAAGTAAAAGTAGTTGGTAATTGTATCACGAGGTGAGGTGATTTCAAGAGAAGCAAACCTGTAGTCTGACCCTTCTGTCTTCCTTTCTCTGTGCAATAGCAACATAGAGTGGTTTGCTTACAATCATTTTACCACTCATCTGTGCCATCTACATAGAGTAGAGTATTTAACTGTTACTAACAATCAAAGTGCATCTCCTCTCACATATACTCAACAAGAAAATACAACTGACTTACAGCTTCTGTTGCTTCTTCAGGAGTTGAGAATGCCACAAAGCCTGAGCCTTTGCTTAATCCGTTAGGATCACACATCACCTGTCATATTTAATGAAAGAGTTTTTAAAAAAGTGAACCAAGAGAGTCAACTCACAACAGTCTAAAAGAGAGAGGGATATTAGACCTTGCAAGATGTCACATTGCCATAAGGAGCAAAGATCTCTTTGAGTTTCTCGTCAGTGATGCTAGTATCCAAATTCTTCACATACAAGTTCGAACTTTGAAACTTGTCTGCAGCTTCCTTCAGATTCTGTTCATAACGAACCCTTAGTTCTGTTTCCCTCTCGGTCTTCTTCTGGGCTCTACCAACATACCACTCCTTATCACCAAACTTGTGCCCATTGAGCGCCTCTACGGCCTTAGCAGCATCATCAGCATTTTCAAAGTTAACAAACCCAAAGCCCTTAGACTTCCCCTCTCCATCTTTCATCACCACAGCACTCGTTATCACTCCATACTCACTGAAAGCGGTCTTCAAGTCATCATCAGTAGTAGTTTCAGCAAGATTCTTCACATACACATTGGTGAACTTCGTTTTGTTAGCAGTCGAGTCTCTTTCTTGTCTTCTCAGGAAAGGACCCACGTAAACTTGCTTGTCATTGAGCAACATGCCGTTCAGTTTCTCTATAGCTTTCTGGGCAGATTCTTCATTGGCATATTGCACAAATCCATATCCTTTAGATTGGCCTGAAGAATCCACAGCCACCTTGCAGGACACAATGTTCCCAAAGGTGGAAAACGTATCATGCAGTGCTTTGTGGTCGATGGACAAGTCCAAATTCTGCATATTCATAGCCAGGTTTAGATTAGAACCAGAAAGCTAAAGAGAAAATCAAATAAAATACACGATTTGAATAAAAACAACAACTTTTTCAGACTTTTTAATGGAATGAAACAAGAATCAATCTTTACCCTAACAATCATCTCATCTTACAGAAAGTCTAAAGATTGTCAGAAAAGGAAAACAGAGAGACTAACATCATAGGTAAGGACACAGATAAGAGTACCTTGATAAAAATGTTCCCAGCACCACTTCGGCGAACACTGGGATCACGATGAGAAAGCATCACCCTAATAGGTTTTCCATAAAGAGGAATGTAGTTCAGTTCCTGGATTGCTCTTGCAGCTGAAAGAGAGGCACGACATAATGTACCATTAGAAGATACGCATGATAAGGGGATACATTTCACTACAACAGCATCAATCACATTGCATATATTTGAACATTATTGTATATGATTTGAACATCAGAAAAAGATCGACAATTCAAGCACACCCCAGTCTAAGTATTAGGACTATCGAACAAACCCTAATTTCGTTTTCAAAATCCCTAATTGAAAAGAGATGAGAAAAACTCAAATTTCAAAGAAGCTTACCGTCTTGGGCGTTACTGAAGTTAACGTAACCATAGCCGAGCGATCTGCGAGTGGCCAAATCCCTACAGACACGAACCGAGACCACCTGACCCATTTGGCTAAACGCATCGAAAAGCTGCGAGTCCGTCACGTTGAAATCCAGATCCCCAACGTAAAGCGACGTAGTGGGGAACTGGGCGGCGGCTGCTCCTCCTACCGCCGGCGTAGCAGACGGGATTGCAGGGGTGGAGCCATTGGCAGTCTGACCCTGAAGCTGAACCTGCGCCATTCCTTTTTCTCTTTTTTGGTTTTTCTGAGACTTTTTTGACTTTTTTTAGGGCTTTTAAGTAGTCTTCCCTCCCCTCTCGTTATTAGACTGAAACCAAATCGAAAACCCTAGAACAGAAAGAACAGGCTAACAGAGGAGAATGAATCGGAAGGAAAAAATCAACAAAGCTAAGAGAATATGAAGTCTTTTCGTTTTTTCTTCTTTTTTGGGGATTTTTATGTTTTAAGGGATATCAGAGGAGAGGGAAGAGGAAAAGGGTAAGAACTTGCCGGCGGCGAAGCCTGCGACGGCGAGTGAGATAGCGAAAATGTTGGGGCGAGAGATTTTAGGGCGAAACAAGGACGAAAGATGAAAGAGAAGGCATTACGGTTTTCTAACTTCCGCTTTTATATCAAGTAAAAATAATTTTTTTATTTTCACTAGAACCCTAGCAATGCTAAAGAATCCTCAACCGTTGGATTGATTCTGAAGCAAACGTAGGATTCGAGTTTACGGTTGTTGATAAGATTTTCCTTCTTTTCTCTTACCGAAAAGTCAGACGCGCGCGTGTGTGATAACCTTTGGCTTATTAGCAAATAAATCTCATTAGTGACCGAGTTAAATATATTTACGATTTCGTTGTGGACTATTTTCATGTGTGTAATTTGCATAGCTTTTACCGTGTTTTCTTGTATGCTTTGGTGGTCCTACGTTTTTATCTGGTTTCTCTTAACAATTTATTAACATGTTTTAAACTTTTAATTCAAATATGGGTTTGAAAAAATCTCACTGTTCTATTGCGCATCGGTTAACCACATGATGACTCGACATATCGCACTGTACTTGAGAAAAAGTCTTAAATCATTGACAAAATATGTTAACATTTTGACTTGTCGAAAAAAACATTTAATAGAAACGATCATCTTCCAGTGGAATTGCGACAAGAAGACGTGTTCCACTTACGCCGTATCTTTACTTCCTTATCAATGTATTGCGTAATGGAAATAAATACCACTAATTTTATAGTTCAGAATAATAAGAACATTTTTTGTCAACAACTACAACTAGAAATATAACTCCACAATTTTTTTATTCAACTAAAACCTTTAAAGAATAAAGAAAACCAATCGGGAGGATGCATATATAAAAGGGTTAACAAAGTTTCTCTTTTTTATGTCACACACATCGACTATTTAATCTCCTCAAACTCATTCCTTAAGCTTACATGTAAATGCAGTGAAGCAGAAGATGTGAGAAACACGAGTTTATCGTTTTGCAAAGGCATTACAGTACAAACATACAAGGCATATGGACAACCAAAGCGTTATTTCTAAATATCTCTTTTAGTATATAGCACACATAAGAAGAAGAAGAAAAAAGAGAATCAAGGGATATATATATAATTACACATCGACTAATAATAAATCTTCAAAGCCATCTCTTACGGCTTAAGTAAAGAGACAAAAGTTAAAAATGACCAAAGTGAAACTGTTCGATCAAACCCACTTGACAAAACACTAATTTTCCTAAGCTTCTTGTTGGATTGCACGTCTGAGTCTAAGTCCAGTATCATCATCTCCTCCTTCACGTCCTATCAACACACCACCACCATCTCCTGAATCCTCACTACTACTTTGGTTTTGGTTTTGGTTTTGGTTAACCAAAGCAGCTTCCCCAAAGTTATGAAGTCTCCGACCAATGAGATAGCGATCATCACGTATAGAGTTGTGAAGGTTTCTGAACCAGACATGACATCTTTTTGCACAGAAGCAGAAGAGACTCAACGAGAGACAACCTATCCAAGCGAATCTGTAAACCGCCGAGTTCACAACTAACGGATATCCGAGCATCGGGAACACTCCTCTCGCTAAGACGTAAGGCACGCATAATGCTGTTAAGAGTTTCATCACTATCGGGAATACAATCTCTCTAAGTACCCATAACCCTTGAAGCCTTGAGAAGCCATCTTCTCTTACCCTCTCAAATTTTGCTCTCCAGCTATCATCCACTATTGGAAGCATATGATCCAGCATTACCTGTGTTCCATTAATGTCATTTTTAGTGACAAAAAATCTTTTATTCAGAAAAAATTTGCCAATGGGGAAAAAAATATACTTACCAGTCTTGTCCAGATTTTCAAAAAGATGAGCCCAAGAGCCCAGTCTTGATAGAGAAGGAAGACGGGGCTTTCATCTACTGGGACTCTCATTGGCACAATCACCAGAAGCTCAAACAGAAGGCCAATCAGTACCGGGATGATAAATACCTATTTTATCACAGAATCCAAAGTTAAGAGAGTTTGTTGTATCTTTAAAAAAATGAAAACATAAGAGCACAAACCACTTACCCATATGGCTAACAACACCGAGCTCTTGAAGACGATCCCACACCATTTCCATATTTGGTTAAGCAAGACTGAAGTCCTCTTTGATTTTACATGCTCGATAGCATACCTGGCCCCTGATATGGTAGTCCAAAAGGCATATGTGCCAATGACGAAAGCATACAAGTCTACAGATTTAAGAGAGATTGTTAACAATGTGTATAACTGTTTGAGAGAATGAAGCAGCATAACTAAAATTAACAAACATTATTACCATTGCATTTGATGCCATGAGTTATTGGGAGAATTGGGATGGCACTGAATAGAGCACGCCCAAGAGAGACTGGAACAACTATCAATGCTGAATTGAAGAGAAGAAGTGTCACCCATGCTACAAGTAGAAGAAGGATTATCCGGACCACAAAGTTGTACCTGCTACAAAAATACCTTCATTTCAGGGACAGACCTAACAAAAAATCTTGATGTAACTAGTCTAAGTCTCTATACCAATGGAACACTCCTGCTAATTACTTCAGACAATTTATTAGCGTAAGAACTTACTCTGAATCAGATTGTTCTTCATCATCTTCAAATTCCTCACTCGTGTCAGAATTCCCATTACGAAGGAGACTTCTGTTAGGGTCGTCAGCCGCTGGAAGCACGGCCATGGCCCGGTCAGGTCCACCGACCTGCAATACTTGACCTCTGTTCTGCCTTACTGGCTCATTATTACCATTTTCTTGTCCAATGTTGTCCTCTGGTCTTGGCAAAAGGAAGTCTGTCAAACCAAGCGCCCAACCAACGCCAGTGAACCAGCAGCGTAGAAGGGACTTAATTGTGGTCCGGAGTCTGAAATGCTCGATAATAAATGGTATGCATATTTGAAACAGAAGCATGTCGGCTGGAATCTCAGTGAATGGGTCGGATACACTGCATAGATTTACAAGTTAGGAAAAATCTACTCAGCACACGAAATCTTTAAAAAAATAACACAAGAGGTTAGTCAATATTTCTTACGATATATCGAGCGGGAAGATTGAAGGAGCCATCCGGATCGCAAGTTTGACTGGTAAAAACACGAGCATGACAATTAAACTCCCATAAACTGCAACAGATAACAGAACCCTCCGAGCATGCTTGTGAACTGGATCATCAATCAAATCTCGGAATGGATTGTAATTAGGATCTGCAGGATCACGAAGGAAATACAAAACTCCAGGGCGAAGAACCTGCAAATGGCACAGAAGTGAAAAAAGAGATCAGATGGTAGCGTAGAAAACCAAACCTAATTTTAGAATCAAATTATGAGCAAGGAAACCATCGTACCCCTCGAAGAAGACTGACGAAGATGCTTATTTGCAGCATGTACATGATTCCGACAACCCAATGAACAAGTGAGCTTGCCAACGGAGAAACTGACAAAAACTGTACTCTGTGGGACATTGTTTTACCAAACATCCTAACCGTGCAAACATCTAACCACCACCCACACATCAGGGGGAAGACCCCAAGCTCGATGACCAGAAGAAAGGCAACTTTAATCATAGTCATCAGATGCCTCATTGCTGCCAAGAACTGCCTAAGGAGGGATGGTACAGCTTCTACAATAGAAGCGATACCATAGAATCTCCCGACAGTCAATGGCTCACCCTTGGCATATCGAATCAGTGCAATGATCCCAAGGTAAAGGAACACCAGAGAAACTATAAACATGTACCCAACAGTCAGAGTTGTAACATCAGATAGCTTCGATGATCCAGCAACAGAACCTTTCAAGAGCTCAGCAGCAACAGATAGTGTATTGTTTACTCCATTCAATTCACTTCCATTGACTTTCATCATTTCTGTAAGCTGGCCAAGCATCCCGTTTTCTTGGCCCTCGTTAGTCAAGTTTGAGACAGAAGTCAACGCACTCTGCAAAGTTATATTGTCCAATGATAGACCAGTATCTGTAAAGCGCATTGCTGCAGTCATGGCAGGGCCTCTAGCAGCAGCAAAAAGCCACGATACATGATATAATATAACCCGTCCTAATGTGAAGGGCACAAAGATCACAACACCAAGGAATATCATATTGCTTGCTAGAACCTGCAAAATTATGCACATAATGAAAATTTAACAAGGGGCTAAAAGTGATAACAAAGGAAAACAGAATTAGAAAGATACATCCACAAGAGAAGAAACATCAACTTACAGTAAAGGCATTCTCAACCAAATGAAACACCGGACCCTGCATTCCAACCAGCTCGTCAAATGGAACATCTTCTGCACCATCAGCGTCATCCAAACCATCAAACATCTGTTCAACCTGAGCCTCAAGACGAGCTGCTTGTATGTCCAACCTTGCCAGAACATTTTCAGGATTCCTTCTAGCTATCTGACCAGCCGCAGCACCCTGATCCCCAGCATCTTCGCCATTCCCCTCTCCAGCAAGATTCCTGTTAGCCTGCCCAGCAGGTCTTCTTGGAGCACGAGCACCATTTCTGTCCCCTTCATCTTCTCTCTCTTCTTGTCCTCCCAACTCTCGCAAATGCCTAAAGTAATCCCTCAATGACGTCGCTCCAAGGAAAATGAAGACAATACTAGCCGACAGTAAGAACCCATGCAAACAATCGGTGAGAATTACTGTGGTGGATATGTGGCTTAAGAACAATCTCTGAGCTTCCCCGAAACTTCGCACAAAAGCCAATCGCCATATCCAAAATGTAATGAAAGGTATAGTGAGAAGCCAGACAGAAAGCACAAAACTCAACCGCAGAAAGAACTGCAAAACATGGCAAGCTTTCATCGCAATGCCAACTACAAACTCCTGGAAAGGGAGCCTTGTTGGAGCATTTTCAGCATACACTGGGGAGAACGAAAAAGGATGCTTGCACACCTGCAAAGATCAATAAACAATAAGCTTCAATCACTCTATTGAAACTAAACTGTAACATTTAGGCTATTGAAGCTCACTAATGAGGGAGAACACATAATTGATCAATCCTATCATCAAATCGTGACAATAAGGAATCCGTGAAGGTTGTCAAAAAACCAAAAAGAAAAGAAGCAAAGCCTCTACAAATCATTAGTCCAATCTCTCCCCTGTATAGAAGAAACATTACCCCAATAATTCCATGCCATCTCAGAAAACCAGAACTCACACCAACTACATGCATTTAATTAAATATGACCGCACAAAAGTTCGCATGGACTAACCCATTAATATACCCAAATTCTCAAACTACATCGACGAACCCAAAGAAGCAATGGAAAAACGGTTGAACTATGAAAATTCCGTTTTACACAAAGTTCCTCAAATCAACACGAATCCAGATCTCAATAGTAATCCGGAAACTGAAAATTCCAGCGCATGCTTCTGTTGAGACCCCGAACAATCAATAAAACACCAAAACTAAATAGAGGAGACGAAACAAAACCTCGCATTGACGAGCGTTGCTATGATTAAGCCACTGAAGGAGACAATCCTGGTGAACGAATTTGATGCTACCGCTACAAGCGCACGGGTACCGAAGCGGATTGTCCGCATCCCCTGGATTTCTGCAGATCCTGCACACGTCCTCCTCATCTTCGTCATCATCAACGTACCTCGACCCTGCCGCCGTCGCAACTGGGGGATCCATGGTAGAGAAAGCGGTGGGAATGGCCTGATCCGGCGAAGAAGAAGACAGGGACGAGGAAGAAGAAGAAGGTATCGACGACTCCGAGACGACCTCAGAGGCTGCCGCGCCAGAGATAGACAGCGATTCGGCCGAGGAAATCTCCATGGAGAAATCCAGGCTATGAATACGTAGTGCACAGGCGGTGGAGTCGGCGGCGGGGGGCAGCAGATGCGGGTGATTGGGGGAGGCGAGTCGACTCGCTGAGTCTGATAACGACGAGCTAAGAGGAACGGGGTCGGGTCGTCTATCGCGGATTATTATTATCCTCAGAAAGAAAAATTAAAGTAGGAAAATGACGGGAGGCACCGAGCAAAATTGATTATGGCAGGCCTGGACCGGGACTAGTAAACCGGAATTTGACGAAATTGACCTCCCCCCTTGCTCATTTATTGACGGTTTCTGTCGGTTACGCGTCTTTAGTTTTCTTTCTTTGGGATTAGGAAAGACTCATTACGACCTGAAATAGATAAAGCCTGAAAGCCCAAACCCATCACTCTTGAAAATCGATAAAAACACAAAGAAAATCCCCCCCCCCCCCAAATTGAAAACCCTAAAGAACAAAACTCAAAATCCTCTCGAATTGAAACCCAGAAACTTCGATTACACTTTGTCTAAGTCGATTTCACTCTTGAAAATCGCAACCCGGCGACGATGACTAAGAGAAGACGCAATCATCACATTCCTAAGGCAACTCGAGAGAACCATCAAAATGTAAAGTCGAATTCGCTCTCTTGATTTTGGAGTATCTGGATTTAATCGAACTCGTCATTGACAGTATTAGTGAAATTAAAGATCCTCCTGTGATTGAAGAACAAAATGTTGAACCGGAAGTAGAAGGATAAAAGGAAGGGCACTCATGAATCTCATTTTGGATTACCCAGAGAAGATTCAACAATGGAAGTTAAAGACTATCCCCAGACCACCTCTAAGTTTTTTTTCACGCATTCAGCTTTTCTCTTTAAGCAAAGAGCTTTCCAATTTGGATTATGCAGTTTCCATGCACACTTTTGTTGCTTGTTTGATTCAGTTTCACAGTTTTTGTTCTTCTTTAATGGTGTATTAGTCTGTTTTTAGACTCTTGTTGGTCTTTGATAAAGTTTTAGGAATTTGTTGAGGTTTCATGGTATAAGATACGGTTTCAGATTCAGACCTTTATGTGGTTTGAATTTGATGGTGTAAAAGAAACTCGGTTAAAAATTACGGTTTCAGACTTTGTTTTTATTAGTATGTTTTCAAAACCAGTGTATCTTACATTCATAAGCCTCACCAAAAAAGATCAATTACATTAAACCAAAGTTATATACAAAATGATTACGACATTTATAAAAGCTTCCTCTGTGAAACCATTCAAGCATCAAGCGTGTGAAGGTTAGCTACTAACTTGGTAGAAGCAAAGCTATCTCTTATAGTTTCGATTCAAGTAAACAACAGCTATATTTACCGACTTTATATCCACAAGTTAATATATAACATTTGCAACAATTAAAGAAAAAAAAAAAAGGAAAGATGAAGAGGGTAAATAAAACGATACTCTCATGAACAAAACAAAAAGGAAATCCGGTTTTATGATGGATTTGAGACAACAAAAACTAATATTCGTGTTTCCTATCCAATTTGGGAACCGACTTTCACTAGGGCCATCCTAAATCTCTATAAAAAGAGAAATCAACCTTTGAATTCAAAGAGAAATCATCAAAAGAGCTCTCACAAAAGTTGAAGAAAAGAAAGAAAGCAATCACAAGCGATGGGTCTTTCTGCATACGTCTTCTCTGGCACCGCTGAAGCATGGAGCTGGAGTTGGGGTTCTGGCCAGTCCGGTTCCAACTGGGGCTGGGGATGGGGCTTCGACAACTCAGGGGATTCTTCCGGGTCGAGTTCAGGCGATTCAGGCTCGAACTCGGGTGGTTCAAGCTGGGGTTGGGGGTGGAGCTCCGACGGAGAAGATACAAACTGGGGTTGGGGAAGCAGCAACGGCTCAAGCGGCACTGGTTCCACACACCACAACCACACCGCTTCTTCAAACCATTCTGGCTCTACAAGCCACAACAACACACCTCCATCAAACCACTCGAGCGCCACTGCAGGTTCTACACACAACTGCCACCAAAACCACACGACTCCATGAATCCACTCAAGCGCACGGCTTCATCGAACGGCTCTACCTCTACAAGCAATAGCCACCACAACCACACGGCTACATTAACGCCTAGAAGAAAGATTGTGGTTAGTGTGTGGAAGAACGGTTTCGATTACCAGGCATGGGTTTCAAAGCATGCGCCTTTCTACGTCAACGATGTTGTTGTTTTCAAGTACAAGAATGATCAACCACAATCCAAGACTAAGAACAACAACAAGAACAGTGTGTACTTGATCCGAGACTTGAAGAGCTACAAGAGATGCGATGTGAGCAGAGGTAAGAAGCTAGCCGCAAGAAGATCATCATCATCAGGACGAAGCTTCAAGTTGCTTCTCCGTACGACACAGCCTTACTACTTGGCCAGTGGAGACCACAACGACTGCAACAACCACAACATGAAGTTCTCTGTTTCCCCTATTCCTCGCCCTTCTCCACGCTAACTTTAAATCAACTTTAGTTACGTTTTCAAATTCTTTTTGTTTCTTCTTGTTTAAGGTAACGAAAAACATATGGATTCAGATTCTTATTTCTTTCTTTAATGATGATTATAGAAAACATATGTATTCAGATTCTTTTTTCTTTCTTCAATGATGATAATCTTTGTTACATGAGTCATGTTAACTAACTCTAAAATCAGCTTCACTTTTTGTTTCCTTTTCTTCATAGCTTCCTAGTTTGCTACATTTTCAGATTCTTTTTGTTTCTTCTTGTTTAAGGCAAAGGAAAAATATTTAACATATGTAATCGGATACTCTACTTTTCCTTTAATAATTAATGATGATTTATGAGCCTTTGTTATATGAGTCATCTTAACTTTTTTTGTTAATAAAGAGTCATTTTAAACTTGTGCAATGAATATTACCTTATTGAAACTAAAGGGCTTCTATTACAACTGAAAGCTACAAATACTCCTTTCATGAAATATTCAAAGAAAGCGAGTTGTGTGGTTTATAAATATCTTCTTGTATACGTTAACAAGATTTTCCACAATGACTAGTAAAGGCGAAGACATAACAAGATTTTCCACAATGACTAGTAAAGTCACTTTCACACTTGACTTTTCTTCAACATCTCTACTTGTTTCATTTCTGGTTTATGTTTAATAAGTTATCTTCTCCGCACAAGCCAAACTCAGAAGAAGAAAAATTATGCAGAGACCAATCATGTTTTCACCAAAAACCCTTT
Source organism: Euclidium syriacum (assembly GCA_900116095.1). Lineage (NCBI taxonomy): Eukaryota > Viridiplantae > Streptophyta > Magnoliopsida > Brassicales > Brassicaceae > Euclidium > Euclidium syriacum. Next base: position 13,779,633 of record FPAK01000004.1, read on the forward strand.
TTTGTCTGATCTTGCTATTCTCCTTCTCCGCTTTTCGCTGTCTTCCTGGTGTTCTAAGTCAACGAGAAGTTGGGTTATGTGATACTCTGTTTCATTGCGGGAATATCACAGCCGGTTTCCCTTTCTGGGGAGAGAATCGTGGTGAGCCTTGCGGTCATCCATCTCTAAAGCTTAGCTGCGACACAGTTTTGAAAAGAACCTCTCTAAATATCTCCAACGTCTTGTTTAATGTCCTTCACATAGACAACACAGTTAACACTCTGAAACTTGTGAGACAAGATTATTCTCTTTCCTTGTGTTCTCTTCCATCATTCAGCGAAACAAAGTTTCCTCCTAAACTCTTTGAGCAATCACCGAATTACAAGAACCTAGTCGTTTTCTACAACTGCAACCCTCGCTTTCATTACCTTGAGAACTTCACGTGTTCAGAGGGACGGATTGGCTCGGTGTATTTACGAGCCGGTTATCATCGTTCTTCTTGTCGAACCATTTCAAATGTTATGGTCCCTGTGGGTTTCATACCTCAAAAAGAAGCATGGAATTTGGAAAATGTCGTGAGAGAAGGATTCGAAGTTAAGCTGAAGATTAACAAGAGGCCATGTCGAAACTGTTTAAAAGCCGGTGGGTTTTGCAGCTTTGACAGGTTTGCAACACAGTTTTGCTGCAAGGAACACTTTTCTTTTTATCCAAATAAGATGAAAGAGTTTTCTGGTGCATCACTACTTGGAATCAAATGCACCAAAACAAATCCTTCTGAGGATGGTGAGTTTCAGTCTTTAGAAGGAACTCCTCCAGTTAGCTTTAAGTTCGTCTTGACTGGTAATCGAGGTTCGTTTCCTAAGCAAGAGAAATTTTCTTGTTATAAATGAAAAGGATTTAACAATCAATTTTCAATTGCAGCGTTGGTCCTCACGATATGTGTAGGATGTTTTTTTGTATCAATGCTCATATACTTTCTTAACAAGATAGAAGCATTACAAGATCCAAGAATTGATAACTTTGATGAGGAACTTGTACCACTGAAACGGTATAGCTATGCAGAGGTTAAGGAAATCACAAACTCGTTCGCCTAAGAAATTGGGAGAGGAGGATTCGGAATTGTCTACGGAGGAAACCTCAGTGACGGCCTCAAGGTTGCAGTGAAAGTCTTGAAGGAGTCAAAGAAAAATGGTGAAAATTTTATTAACGAAGTGGCGAGTATGAGTAGAACATCTTACGTTCATATCGTTTCGCTTCTTGGATTTTGCTACGAAGGGTCCAAAAGAGCAATTATATATGAGTTTGTGGAGAATGGGTCCCTTGATAAGTTCATATCTAGCGAGGCCTCGTGGTATATTGATCTGAGAAAACTGTTTGAGATTGCACTTGGAGTTGCACGAGGTCTTCAATACCTGCACTATGCTTGCAAGACAAGGATTGTTCATTTCGACATAAAGCCACAGAACATACTGTTGGGAAAAGATCTTTGTCCAAAGATTTCTGATTTTGGACTTGCCAGACTCTGTGGAAGTAAAGAAAGTATATTGTGGATGTCAGAGACGAGAGGTACCATAGGATACATTGCACCTGAAGTGTTTTCAAGAATGTATGGGAGTGTCTCTCACAAATCGGATGTGTATAGTTATGGAATGATGGTTCTTGAGATGATAGGAGCACGAGAGAGAAACCAAGTATCCGAAATCACCAGTTCAATGTACTTTCCTGAATGGATCTACAAGGATCTTGAAAAGAAAGATTGCAAAAGGGTTCTTAGTGATCAAATAATAGAAGAGGACCAAGGTGAAGAGTTTTCCAGGAAAATGCTTCTTGTGGGATTATCATGTATTCAAGCATGCCCATCAGATCGTCCATCAATGAACAGAGTTGTTGAGATGATGGAGGGAAGCTTAGGTGCTCTTGAAGCTCCTCCAAAGTATCTTTTGCATTTATCTGCAATCCCTCTGCCTCCACCTTTGTACCCTGAAGAAGATAAGTCAATTTCATCCGAAGAAAGTGCATAAGTTTCATGAAATATTTGTGTGTACGTGTAAATGAAAGAAATGTGTGTAGGGGTCGATGTTTCTGTTTTTATTGAGTTCAGATAATTACCTTGATGAAGGACAGATTGATGATAGTAGCGCAGAGCAGTGGAATAAGGAGCGTTTGATAATTTACAAGCAGCAGTTACAGATATAAGAAGATTCTTTCCCTTTTTCTTCTAAAAGTAATGATGATTATGAATCTTTGTAATATGAGTCTTCTTAACTCTTGTGCAATGAATATTACTACTTTCCTAAGGTTAATATTACTACAAGAAGCTTATAAGTTGTTGCAAGACGAGGTTCACTCCAGCTGGTCAAGCTTTTGAGTTCAATGAAGAGTGAATCTGCGTTTAATGAGGATGCCTAAGGAAGCTATGAATGTTTTGAATTTTGTCCCATGGAGGGATCAAGCACGGATCGTTTAGAGCAAAACAAAGATTAACTAATTCCATTGTCGATGGATATATATTATTGTAAGTTAAACAAAACATCTGAGGAATCTTGATCCTTATATTTCAGATCTTGGAGAGCATCAAGGTAAGATGGTCATCTGCCACCTCGATTTCACTATATGTACCTAAAGAAGAAGCTAGCCTCGCAGCCAATTGATGCTTACACTTTCCAAAATAAAGAAGAGAGAAGAATAAAATCAGTAACAACACAAACTCTAAACCTAAGGCTAAAAAGGATGGAGAAGAAATCATCATCATCATAATAAAGTCTTACACATTGGTTCTCTCCTCTGCTAACAACATCGTAGAAGAAAGAATAACATCCACAGAAAAAAAAAGTTTCATTTGGGTGAATTTTTTGAATTCATATGAGAATAAAGAACAATTTATGGTCATACATGTTGTCCCAAGGTATCATAGGGTGGATAAAATCACAAATTTTGATGTATTTGGTTGTTTGGTTTTAACAGTTTGAGGGATCGCATTAGAGATTTTTTTACTTCGTTTGGTGGTGTTTCAGGGATCTGGATATCAAAGATGGCTTGAGTTGTCAAGCATTTCTTTCCATGAGTCTTTTATGATTTTTACATTTATTTTGTGGTTTGGTCCGTGGATGATTTTCTTGTGTCCTAAGGCATATATATGCGTTTGCCTCTCAACTGTAATGGTTATATACATAATGATTACGACATTTACAAAAGCTTTCCTTTGTGATACCATTCAAGCATCATGCGCGTGAAGGTTAACTGATAACTTGGTAAGCAAGCTATCTCTTACTCATTTTAATTGTTGCAAAAATTTCGATTCAATCAAACATGCTCTATTTACCGACAACAAAATTTGCAACAATAAAAAAGAAAAAGGAAAGATGAAGAGATCAAGTAATACGATACGATACTATCATCAACAAAAGGAAATCCGTTTTCATGATTTGACACATCAAAATATATTCATATTTCCAACCAACTTGGTAACCGACTCTCTCTAGACTAGGGCCAATCCTAAGTCTATAAAAAAAAAACCTTTAAACACAAAAGAATAAGAAAGCAAAAGCAAACATAAGCATGGGTCTCTTTATGGCACGCAAGTTACTCTTAGTCCTCGTGATCACTGCTTACGTCTTCTCTGGGACGGCTGAAGCATGGAGCTGGAGTTGGGGTTCTGACCAGTCCGGTTCCGGTTCCGGTTCCAATTGGGGCTGGGGATGGGGTTCCGACAACTCAGGGGGTTCTTCCGGGTCGAGTTCAGGTGATTCAGGCTCGAACTCGGGTGGTTCAAGCTGGGGTTGGGGGTGGAGCTCGGACGGAGAAGATACAAACTGGGGTTGGGGAAGCAGCAACGGCTCAAACGGCACTGGTTCAACACACCACAACCACACGGCTTCATCAAACCATTCAAATAACACTGTTTCTACAAGCCACATCCCCACGGCTCCATCAAACCATTCAAGCGCCCCTGGTTCTACACACAACAGCCACCACAATCATACGGCACCATCAAACCACTCAAGTAACGCTGGTTCTACGAGCAACAGCCACACGGCTCCATCGAACGGCTCTACCTCTACAAGCAATAGCCACCACAACCACACGGCTACATTAACGCCTAGAAGAAAGATTGTGGTTAGTGTGTGGAAGAACGGATTCGATTACCAAGCATGGATTTCAAAGCACGCGCCGTTCTACGTCAACGATGTTATTGTTTTCAAGTACAAGAACAATGATCAAACCCAATCCAAGACTAAGAACAACAACAAGAACAGTGTGTACTTGATCCGAGACTTGAAGAGCTACAAGAGATGCGATGTGAGCAGAGGCAAGAAGCTAGCTGCAAGAAAATCATCATCATCATCATCAGGAGGAAGCTTCAAGTTGCTTCTCCGTACGACACAGCCTTACCACTTGGCCAGTGGGGACCACAACGACTGCAATAACCACAACATGAAGTTCTCTCTGTCCCCTGTTCCTCGCCCTTCTCCACACTAACTAAATCTAAATCAACTTTACTTTTTGTTTCCTTTTCTTCATAGCTTCCTAGTTTGTTACGTTTTCATATTCTTTTTGTTTCTTCTTGTTTAAGGCAACGAAAAACATATGGATTCAGATTATTTTTCTTTCTTTAATGATGATTACAGAAAACATATGTATTCAGATTCTTTTTTCTTTCTTTAATGATGATAATCTTTGTTACATGAGTCCTGTTAATTTGTGTGCAAAGAATATTACTACTTTCCTAAGGTTATAGTTTTCTTCCGCTGAACTGTGACTTTATTGAAGCTAAAGGGCTTATTATCTTACAACTGCTTTTTGTTTCCTTTTCTTTGAACCTGAATGTGTTAACTCATTGCTCTCTGCTTCAAGCATATACATGCAGAGACAGATCGATTCAATCTTTAGCTGCAGTTGTATTCTGGTGTGCTTTTGAAAACCCTCCTAGTTCTATAATATTGTCAGAGATGAATAAGAATTTATAGATAGCTCCTAATGATATCACTTTACAATAACCTTTGTTAGTAGCTACACATCTGACTCAATGTTTGAGGAAGCTATCACTGCTTTCAGATACATGACCAAGCACGGATCGTTTAGAGCAAAACAACATATAACTAACTCCATTGATAATAAGTGTAAGTAAAACAAAACATGTGAGGAATCTTGATCCTTGTAATTCAGATATTGGAGAGCATCAAGGCAAGATGGTGATCTGAGACCTCGATTTCGGTATATGTACCCAACGAAGAAGCCAGCCTCGCCGCCAATTGGTGCTTACACTTTGCCAATATAAAAGAGGAAAGTAAAATAAAGTCAGTAACAGTTAACACAAAACTCTAAAGCTAAAAAGGATGGAAGAGAAATCATCATCATTATCTTACACATTGGTGCTCTCCTCTGCTAACAACATCGTAGAAGAAAGAATAACAACCACAGTAATCTCCTGGGAAGCAAAGATACTCTTCTCTCTTCTGAGATTCTCCCACAACCTACCAACAAGAATCAATCTGAATCCATTGCTTTAAATCAGTGAATTACAAGGGAATTTGGTGAAACCTGAAAGATGGATCTTCCACTAGGAAGACCAGAGACTTTCTTGACGCCTCCCTTGTCGATTATTCTTGTCGCTTTCTCAATATTCTTACCAAACAACATATGCAACCTGGACTTGCAAACACACACTTCAATATTTTAACTCAAAAATTTGCCATTCAGAGGGATTTTGTTTGCATTGATAAGTTTTGTAAAAACTATAACCCTAAATCACACTCATGCCCAGGTACCAAACGCCTGAGCAAAATCAATACTATATACAAAAAAAAAGAGAGAGAAGGGGATCATCAGATTCCATCTATCAGATTTGATAAGAGAAAAGAGCGAATGGATTCGGGAGAACTGACATTGAGAGCTGTTCTTCAGTTACTGCCACAAAAATGGAGAAATTCTGGTAAACGAGGAAAAGGAAGAGAAGTAGAAATTGGGGATAAGATGATGGATGGTGAAGAAAGTAAATACCTGACCCGGTGGATTCGATGTTGGACCAAATGCTGTCTGCAACCAAAAGAGTGACGCTCATCTTCTGATTTTTCTTCTGAAATGTTCAATTCGAATTAGAGCTTTAATCGCCCTGTTAAGTAGGCTTGCTTGGTCATTATTTTTCTTCAGTTCAACTTCGTTCTCGTTTCCGATGGGATGTTCAGAATATGGGTTTGTTGATTTTTATAAACTCAACCAAATTTCAAGTTCGATTCGGTTATGGACCTTAAGGTCAATAAAAGTGTTTGTCGAATTATAGGGTCCGATTGGTTGCACTCAACCAATCGGTTAAGTATTTTTTTTTCCAAAATGCTATTAATCAAAGACGTTTGAATTTAACAGTTAGAATAGGTGTTTAGAGAAGACGGTTGGAGATAATTTTCAGTGGTTGAAAAGACGAAACCAACCGCTGCTAATTAGCAGCGTTTGGATAATCCATTTACAAATTACCAGCGGTTTGAACATTTTTTTCATCATCGTTAAAATGTGTTATAAAATAAATATTTTTACAATTGATATAACAAAATATATAGTCAATAAAAAGATGCTAACAAAAAAAGTTTTTTTTTCTAACTATTTTTGTTTTCAATAATATTTTACTTGTGAAAAAAAATCTTTTGTACGGAATTTTAATTTATAATGATCTTTATAAGAAAAAAACGTAAAACATTATATTCACTTGTATTTTATATGTAACTAGATAAGGATCTCTGTATGCGCGGATTTGTAGAAATTATTTTATAATTTGTGAAAAGTAAGCAAAATTAAAAATTAAAAAAATTAGATCGTACATGAAAGAAAAACCAAAATAATATTGAGTACACTAATGTAAAACCACCTATATAAAAACTTAATAATTATTTATTTATTTTGAGTCATTTATGTTTTTATTTTTTCTTTGTTAAAAATGGGGAGTAGTCAAAGAAATACCGAGGTACAACCTTGAAACACAAAAACGAATAGTATTTGTGACCATGTGTCTTTACAATTTCATTACAATTTCATTAGATGTTTGGCTATTTTAGATGATGATTTTAATAATAAAGTAATTGAGGAAGAAGAAACTAATGAAGATAATATCAATGAGATAGAAGAGTTTGAAGCAACGACTGATGGAACATACATGGCAACAGTTCGTAACCAAATTGCAGATATGTTGTGGGCATATCGTAGTTGATTATAGAACTATTATCACCGCTTCAGGAGTTGATATTTAGCATTATAAAAATTTGCAAAAGAATAATTGTAATCTATTTTTTTTTATCACAATTGTAATATATGCTTCTTAATACTTAATATTATTAACTCAAAATTTTCATTTTTCAATATATTAAACGTAATTATTTAACCAAAAATTCTAAAATTATATCAATTTTACCTATTTACACTATGCAACCGTTACAATGCAACCAATCATACCAAATATTCAACCGCCTTTTGTAATCGAAGCGTCCTCTCCAACCATTGTCTCTAACCGCCTTGTTTACAATCGCTCAAAATTCTATAACCGCCAGGTTCAAACGATGTAACCAATCGGACCCTTGAACGGTTGTAAATAAGGCGGTTGTCAATAAGGAGGTTAGAAACAATGGTTGGAGAGGGTAGTAACATCCGCATGCTATAAGACACACAATTCATTTAAACTTCTTTTATTCTAAAACTAGGTATCTTCCCAGCACCTTGTAACGGAGTAAGAAGATTTATGGTTAATTTTTTAAGAAATAACTTAAAACCAAGTTGATAAGAATACATCTTTTACGTTTCAAATTGTACTATATGGAATATATTGTTTGGATAACATTAAGGTGATGTTATCGATAAAATGATTGTGATTTGTTTTTATGCACTGTTAGCTTTTATATTCTGTATTTGTTTTGCTAAAATGGACACCATAAAATTTGTGAGCTTCCCATTTAACTTCATTTGGAGTTTCCTCTTCATTAACATGTCCCTTTGGAGAAAAGTATTTAACATCCCCTCGAGCTTCACATTGAACCTCCTCTCGAATAATAGGTGGATATTCATATCTCTTTCGAGTTTCCCCTTTTATTTCCTCTAGAGTTTTGATATTAGCATAACATGCATCATTTAAGCTTGCATTAGAGTAGGATTCCTTTGCATATTAGACTAGTTTTGTTACAATTGTCATGAATTTTATTTGTATATAGGTTCTAGGTGTTGCATTAGGTCCTAGTAGAGTATTTGGTGCATTTTGGATACCTTTTAGGTGCTAAACGGGAATGGAGTGGAGCTAGGAGCTAAGAGGATCAATTGGAGGAAGAGAAGTCATTGGATGAACAAGAGAGGAACAAGAAGAGGCGCAGCGGTTCAAGTGCAGCGGTCAAGGAGTGACCACTGCAGAAGATCAGAGCGGAGTGGAGGTGCAGCGGTCAAGGAGTAACCGCTGCAATCTTCTGGAGCCACCACAGCGGAGTCACAGCGGTCAAGGAGTGACCGCTGCAAAACCAGCCACAGCGGCCACCAAGCGCAGCGGTCAAGGAGTGACCGCTGCAATCTTCTGGAGTACTTGCAGCGGTCACTCGCAGACCGCTGCGGATTGGTCCGGAAAAAAATAAATCAGGTCGAAATCCGGTTTGTCCCGGGTCGACCCGATCCGACCCAGAATCATTAAAAACCTCATTTTCACACTTATTTGCTTATGCTTATTTTTCCTAAGGTTTTAGACTCATTCTCTCTTTTGTTCTTGAATCTCTAGTTTGAATCTTAATACAATTTGCAATTTCCTTTAAGAAATCTTGACTTTTTCATTTCATATCAATCCATCTTGTTATCTATAATAATTTTTTCTCTAATCAAACTTGGTTTTGGGAGAATCATCAAGGGTCTTGAATAGTTTCATTAGGGTTTAAGGATGAGTTAGATGAGGGTGATCTAAGAATGGATTAGGGTAGATTAGGGTTTAAATCAAACATTTCATCCATCTCTAAGTGTCCCTAATGCTTCTTCTTGCATGAAAATGAGGAGGATGATATGAGGCATCACTTGAACACCAAGTGTTTGATGAAATGTCCAAGAGAACTTAGAGATAGAATTATGATCCTTAACCCAAGGGATTGGTGGTTAAGGATGTAATTAGGTTGATCTAGTAATTTGGACTTGAATTCATTGATTATCATCATTATAAATGAGAATTTGCTAATGGTGCTATAATTAATGAAATGATTAATTGCATGGAAATGAATTAGACAATGAAATGGATCAATGACATAGGGAATAGCTAATTAGAGTAAGTTAGACATTCTAAACCATGCTTAATGATCCCAAATCACAATTAACCCATCTAAGGACCCTTCTTTAATCATTGCATAAACTTAATCATCTAATTACTTGCATTTAGCTTAATTAGTCAATTTGAATTAAACAACAAACATCATTAGCTTAGATTAAGAAAGTCCTTGCATTTTAGATGTCAATTATAACGAGTTTGGATTCGACTCCTCTTAAACTACAATGGTTTAGAGGTATTGATACCCTCAAAAGGACTTAAAAATCCTAGTATCAAGTTTTCTCTTCAGTATTAGGTGTCTTTCGAGAACCGTCTTCAACATTCCCTCGAGTTTCACCTCGAACATCTTCTTGAGTAGTAGGTGAATCTTCAAATCACTTTCGATCTTCCTTTAAACTTCCTTTGGAGTTTCATCTTCATATCCCTTTCAAACTTCCCCTTTTATTTTCTATGTAGTTTCCTTTTCAATAACATGTGCCTTTCGAGAAACTTCTACAACATCTCCTCGAACTTCCTATTGAGTAGTAGGTAGATCTTCATATCCCTTTTGAGCTTCTCCTTTAATTTTCTCTAGATTTTCTTATTCAGTAACATGTGCCTTTCGAGAACCACACTGAACATCTCGTCGAGCTTCCCTTCAAACCTCCTCTTAAGTAGTAGGTGGATCTTGATATCCCTTTCGAGCTTCCCCTTTTACATCGTCAAAATTTTCCTCTTTTACTTCGTCTGGAGTTTTCTCTTCAGAAACCGGGCATTTCGAGAACTATCTGCGAACTCTCCTCGAGCTTCACCTTGAAACTCCTCTTGAGTAGTAGGTGAATCTTCAAATCCCTTTCGAGTTTCCCCTTGAATTCCCTCTGGAGTTTGCTCTTCAGTAACATAAGTCTTTTGAGAACCGTCTTGAACATCCTTTCAAGCTTCATCTGGAATCCCCTCTTGAGTAGTAGGTGGATCTTCAGATCCCTTTCAAACTTCCCCTCTAACTTCCTATGGAGTTTTCTCTTCGGTAAAAGGCGCGTTTCGAGAAACGTCTTCAACATCTCATCGAGCTTCTTGTTAAGTAGTAGGTAGATATTCTGGTCCCTTTTGAGCTTCCCTTTTAACTTCCTCTGTAGTTTCTTTTTCGGTAACATGTGCGTTTCGTAAACCGTCTTCAACATCCCATCGAGCTTCCCCTCGAACCTCTTCTTGAGTAGTAGGTAGATCTTAAAATCCTTTACTAACTTCCCCTTTTACATTCTTCATGACTTCAAAGAAAATGTCATATTTTTATTTCTTGTCTTGCAAGATATCATTTCACATATATGAGATATCTTAAGGTTGTTATCCTTCCCATATTTCCCTTCAACCAATCGTTAAAAGATTAACAATTATTCATATCAAAAATAAAATAAGCTGGTTCATGATTTTGTTAGTTTATTATTTTTCTATCTTCTTTTTAGTTTCCATAAATTGAAAATAATCATTGCACTCACATAATGAGAATCTTTTAATTGCATAACGAGGGACTTGCCCGCACGATTGCGCGAAGATGTGCTGTAACATAGTAAAATTTAATACATTAAAATACTTTATATCTCACATACTTTTATCGAGATTCTCAAATCAGTGTTTACTATCTGAAGAGATGTATAAACGTATCGTAAATTAGGTATAATAGATCATAATATCTAATAAATGCTTACTTGTGCAGTAATCTATACCCACATCCCTCCTTCGGAAACCAAAGCACGTACATATAAAAACCACAATATTTACGATACATTTCTCTGGGAAATTGAAACTCTAGATCCTCCTTAGGGAACCCCAAACAAATTCATATACACTCCACGATATCTACAATACGTTTCTCTGGGGAATCTATACCCTAGACTCTCCTTTAGGAACCCAAACACATTCATATATAGTCCATGACATCTACAATACGTTTCTCTAGGAATCTAGATCCTAAACCCTCTTTTGGGAAACCAAGTACATTCATATACAGTCCATTATATGTACGATGTATTTCTCTTGGGACTCTATGCCCTAGACCCTCCTTTGGGAACCCAAGCACACTCATATACAGTCCACACTATTTATGATATATTTCTCTAAGGAATCTAGACCCTTCAACCTCATTTGGGAACCAAAAGACATTCATATACAGTCCACGATATCTATGATTCGTTTCTCTGGGAAATCTAAACCCTAGACCCTCCTTTGGGAACCCAAACACATTCATATACAGTCAACGATACGTTTTTCTGGGAAATATATACCCTAGACCCTCTTTTGGGAACCCAATCACAATAATATACAGTCCACGATACCCACGATATGTTTCTCTAGGGAATCTTTACCTTAGGCTCTCTTTTGGGAACCCAAGAACATTCATATATAGTCTAATATATGTATGATACATTTTTCTTGGAATCTATACCCTAGAGTTTAATTTGATTAAGATTTTGTATGGCCCGCAACCAGTGAATTTGGTTGGCCTATAAGCGATAAACAATCATCGATCAAAGACGCGAAAAATTCAAAGAACCCATATATTAAACTTGCCGAAATAACCGAACAGTTGAATGGCATGTGAACCGAGAACCGAAAACCGAAAAATCCGGTTCGGTTAAAAATCTGAGCACTAGTCCACGATATCTACGATATGTTTATCTAGGGAATCTATACCCTAGACCCTCCTTTGGGAACCCAATCACACTCATATAAAGTCCACGATATGTACAATGCGTTTTTCTAGGGAATCTAGACCCTACAACCTCCTTTGGAAACCCATGCACATTCATATATACAGTCCACGATATCAACGATACTTTTCTCTGGAGAATCTAAACCCTATACCCTCTTTTGGGAACCCAAAAACATTCATATTTAATCTACGATATATGCGATACGTTTATATGGGGAATCTAGACATCTTCCTTCGGGAACCCAATCACATTCATATACATTCCACGATATCTACAACTAATGACCTAAATATTTTATTTGGGCTCAAGGTCTGGAAACACCTCTCAATAGAAAATATTCATCGTCTTGCGTTGCGGTTTTTCTTATTCATCTATGATGAGGATTTTTAAGCATGATCTCCACTCCACTATAGATATAGCTATGTAAAAGTGTCCATGAGAAAACACATATTTAGGTAGAAACAAACCAATGTCTTCATGGTTTGACTTTGGTTGTTATTTATTGTCATAGCAAATGCAATTGTCCTAAAAAGAATAATTTGAATATGATCAACATAGTATCAATATTATATAGTCTATTTTATTAGTGTTTAAGCTTTTGGACTGTATTTTATGAATTGTTTTTTGTATTTCTTATATCGATATTTTAGAGCAACATGATCACGTCTTTCAGTTTCAAACAATGATTCGGCTATTCCGATACTTTGACACTATAAAGAAATTCATGAGTATAAATCATTCCATCAACATTGCTAGTGTATGAAGTATCAATGTCATCACAGTTGTAATAGTGTATGTGATAGTCTTCACCTAAAAATGCTTATAGATGAAAATTTAGTTAAAAAATTTGAAACAACTTTTTGAAAAATGGTTTTAATGTTTTTTCTTTGAAGAAACAGCTTACTAATTTAATGTGTTTTTGAAGGAAAAAGGAAAACGTTTATGATAAGACAGTTCGATGAAGTCTCTAAAGAATGAATAAGGTTATTTGACCATAAGTAACTAAGTTAAAGTCCAAGTGTTTGATTTCTATAAGAAATTAGATTAAGATAATAACTAAAACAAAGGTGTAAGACTTGAATTATTCATATTTTAGTAGTTAATAATTTGGTTGGCTTTATGTTGTTTAATATAAAGACCGAATATTGTTTAAATATGTGATTTATTATGGTTTAATGTTTAGGGTTTAATTAAAGATATTTATGTATCAATGACATATGAATATAATTAAACTGATTCATTAATGACGTTTTAGAAAATCTAAGTCTCTAGAGGACTGTAGTGATGCCACGTGGCGAAACATGTATTTTTTTAATATATATGATTTTGTCGTGAAGAAAAGATAAATTTACTTGCGCAATTTTTATTGATCATTCACCATATTCGTTTTTTAACAATCAAATGGACAGTACAACAACTCAACTCCTCGATATTTAGCATTTATTGCGTGTGTCAAAATACCGCAAATTGCTTGTTAGAAATTATACAAAAACGAAGAATGCAAGTTAGCCTGAAAAGAAAATCAAATTAGTAATAAGTAATTTTTTTGTATGGTCAATAGTAAGCTAAACATAATTATTCGAATTCAAGGAAAAAATTTGCCCCAAAATTCAATCTTAACCAAAAAAAATGTACCTAAAGATTACAAAGATACAAAACCAATAGAAAAAATAAAAAATTTCATACCATATATATATATATATATATATCACATAGGCATGGAAAAAATACCCGGACCCAAAGAATCGAATCGGAACCGACCCGAAAAAAGAGGAACCAAACCGAACTCGGAACCGACAAAATACCCGAACGGATTCTAAACTCCTCTATCTGAGAGACCTGGACCCGAATAGAACCGAATGGATATCCGAGATACCCCAAAAAATAATACATACCCAAAATATTAATTATATTTATATTAATAAAACCTAATTACCAAAATCACAACTATAAACCAAAAGATATCTATTATTTTTATACCAAAATAAATGAAATACTCAAAATAATTTAAATAGATATAACGTTTAGTTATATTTGTCAAAATTTAACCAATTTTTAGTTGTTTTTAATATATTTCGAATACTTGTAACGGAACCGAACCTAAACTTAAATTCTAAAATACCCAAATGGATCCTAAAATCTTCTACCTGAAAGACCGGACCCGAATAGAACCGACCCGAACCCAATCCGAAGATCCGAATACCTATGCCTATTATCATACATGCTTAATTCTTTGGTTATTTTTTCCATCTCAAGTACATTATCATAATCACAAATTTCTACCAACTTTCTTTTTTCACATTTATTTTGTTTTTTGTTTTAATAAAAAAACACGATAATGACAAACAAATGTAATTAAGAAGATTCATTAAGAATATTTAGGTAAATTAGTGAGATTCATTAAGGTACTCGAGTAATTTGCCAAATATGTTAATATTCTAAAATGATATTTACACGATATAAATTAGATCAAAACAATATAAAATCTCTTGAACCCTAAGCCCAATAAAACTGTTAAAAAAATGAAATTTAAATTTCATTAGTAATAATGGAATAATTTATGTGGAATAATGAAATAATTAAGGTAAATGATCTAGACGAATCTAATAAATAATAATAGAGTAATTTAAGGTCATATCAAGATGTAGTAGCAAGGGTATTTAGATAATTTAGCGAAATATATCATTAAAAGTATATATGTAACTAGAATTGTGAGAGCAATTTTAAAGCTATTTTCACTTCTCAGGATATAGATTAGAAAACAAAAGTCCAACAAATTAGATTTTGTTCAGCACATTCAACTAAGGTTATACCAGTTCAGGTTCGTGAGGATACAACGAATTATGTTATGGATCGAGGGTGTATCAAATCGTTTGTTTGAAAAGGAACATGATAGGAATTAAATTGGCAAAACTCATAATTGGGCAAGAATAAGGTCATATACTACTTGTAGAAACTTTTAATTAGATAACTTGATTATAAACCATCAAACAGTATATAAAAGATTTGAATGTGCAATTTTATCATCCATAACGTGTAACAATGTTCTTTGAATAGATCTAAGTCGGTTTGCATAGCAAAAAACAGACATACATTATTGAAATCATATCAAAAATTCTAATACAAAAATGTTCGTCATGTTTTCCCTTTCAATTGAAAAAACTTAGTTAGTAAATCAAGAGCAAATGTCAAATAAAATCAAAAATAAAAAAAACGGGAAATGAAAGACTGTGAATAAAAAGTAAATTTGTTTACGCAAAACAGTCTTAATTGAAAATCAATAAAAAGTCGAAATTTTTGTTGTTGTTCTACGAAAAACTTTCATCATACTTCTGCTTAGCATATTTGTTTGGGAATATCACAATTTTCAATATTCCAAAAGATTTTAAAATATATCCCGTGTCACCTAAGAAAAACATCTATACAACAAGAAAAATTCTTTAAAACATGAAAGGTATATACATTTCATTTTTTATCACATGGATCTGTTTCCAAGTTAAGATGTTAATAAAATTCAATAACCAAATTTTAGAATTTCTCCAATGAACAACTGTTTTGGAGAAATAACAAAACAAATTTTTTTTTTTTTGTCAACCTCACATTTTTTTAAAAAAGACTATATATTTATGAATTTAGCGAAGACAATAAAAAAAATTGAATGAAAAATATTTTATAAATGTTAAAAGAAAAATTAATTGATTCACATGTTGAAATCTTAAGTTATTATGTCATTTGTTTAAATCAAATAGTTATAAAAGTGACAAGCTACATGTATGTAAGAATCCAATAGTTATTTGTACCACAAATTTTTTTACGAATTTATTAGTATATTCTACAAAAATATATATGTAACTAGCCATGTATTGGGTCTAATTTTTATAAAATGCACTGTAATAAGAATTAATTGAAAGATTCATCTTCAAAACATTTAAACTGATCAATTATTGGAACTAAATTTTACTCAACTATTAATAAGCATTTGAGTATGTCATGATTGGTTCCAAGAACCTATATATACAATATTTTCAAAATTTGGAGCTATTAGCCTTAAGGAACACCAAAATTTGTGAAAATAATTCAGAAAGTTCAATATGCATGAGTGACGTATAATTATAAAATCAAAGCAACATCATCTTTTACCAATATTATGCATTACTCAAAAGAAATATATATGCATTAGTTAGATATATTATCTTCTGGTGTACTAATTAAGCACTCGACTAATTCAGAACGCGGTAATCATAAAATGTTTGATATAGATTCTACAAGAAAATTTACAGTTAGATATTATTACATTTAGTGTAACTCCATCCCTTCTATCGACTAATTTAATAAATATTTGTTTGGTTTCTAGTAATTTATTTCCAACCACAATGTAACTTGAAAAATATAAATTATTACATACCCTCAATTGAGCTTTAACATATGCAAAACTATATGTAGCTGAATTAGTGTGTCAAAAGGAACAAAGACGATTGATGAACACATACAACTGATTCGCTCAAAAATCAGATGTTCTAAGATCGTTTAGAATTTAAACGTTGGCAAGTGATCTCATTTGTAATCGACGTAACATAACATTTTAGTCTCCACTTTTCTCTTTTTTTAAAACAAAACTTCTTTAATTTTAGGTTTTTAAGATTAGAGACGAGACAATTTTAAGCCAACATCACTTTCTATTGAAAATCAAGTAACATCATCTTTTGTTAATATTATGCATTACTCAAAAAGAAAATATGCGTTAGATTGGATAATATCATTTACTGGTAATTAAGCTGCCATTAATTATCGTCATATATATTGAAAATAAACTTTTAGTTGCATAAAGTCTTTAACAAAAAAACGACAACTTTTAGTTGCCCTGCTTAAGTGTTTGAGAACAAAGAGAGAACTTATTAAGAGACCGAGTTACTTGTCACACATTTTGAGATAACAATAGACGAAATTTGATATAGGTCGAACAAGGAATACAAGAATAAACTCAAGTGGAACAGTATTGTTTGTGACACATTAATAAAAGACATCATAAACAACCTCAAGAAGTCCTAAAAATCTAAAACTTGGCGTCAAATGTGGTTTCACTACAATTACTACAAAAGTATTTTCTAAGCAAGAGCTCTCTCTTGTTGTCCGGCTTAGAAAAGAGGCATCCGGAAAATCTAAGCTTCCCGGCGTTGGAAGATATTCCAATCCCTGTAATCTGCTTCCAACCGTAATTACACGGCCTTTCAGTTGAGTCTCGAGTGTGGAAAGAAAGAAGACGTGGCGTGTAGAGATCAACGAGCTACTTATTACTTGGGAGGAATCTGTTGCCTAATGCCGGAAATAACAGATGATATCCTTGGAGGTGTTCGTCAGAGTGGTAGCAGAGTTCGAATCGTAAGAGTTCCTCAAGGATCAAGCGATTTAGTGCTTCCACCTAAAAAGGCTTTTGCTTTTTTTGGTTACTTAGTAACCTTGCTTTACAAGAATGTCAAGGAGCACAAGTTTAAAGATCTCTGAGCGACGTTTGAAAACACTGTTTGATGTAGCTGGTTATGTTCCAAAAGAAGGAGAAGATACGTCAGTGTTTAGTGATGTCAAACATGCTATGGTCTATCAAGGCTATGGTCAAGAAGGTCGGATCCGTAAAGCTGTCCTGAAGGGTATTCTCAATAAAAGCAAAGTCAAAGATTCTTTTGGTGAGTTTTGTTCATTTGTGGCCAAAATTCTCTCTTGGACAGGTATGACTGGGTTTTATAAAGTCTACAATACGCTTGTGCTTTCAGATTCCAATGTTCTTAGTACTCGTGGGTTAGCATCTGAAGTTGAGAATTTAAAAAGGGCAGTGAAAGCAGTGTTTGATACCGAAATGCCTCAGTATTTTAGGATCTTGAATAATCATCATGATGACTATGATATAGTTGCAAGGTCAAAGTTCCCGACGCTCATTGCTGTTGCTGAGAAGATAATGATGATGTCTACTGATGTCAGATCTAGACTGTTTGGTTCTGGTGGGTTTTCTGATGTTGACTATTATGTGGCTATACATAAGAACCAGTTCTCCATTGCTCTGACTGTGCAGATGATACAGTATTTGGATAAACATGCTCAAGATGATGAAGTTTGAGTCTATTGCATCTTGTGTCGGCATTAAGGACTTTTCAAGTCCATAATCTACATCTTTGAATTTGGTTATGTTTACTTTTAAGATAACTAGAGTTTTTTTTTTTTATTATCTCTTTATTCTGTATCTGGTCAACAAAATCCATTTGCCCCGGCACACATTTGGTTGTTTTTCAAGATCATTTAAGCTTTCCATGTAAGTTTTATTTTTAAAAATTTAACAACTCCGCTCAGATGATTTTTCTATAAATTTGGAACACCATTCTTCTGTTACGCTCTCAAAAAGAACTAATTTCTACAAGTCGTCATAAACAACCTCAAAAAGTTCTAAAAACAACAACCTTGTAATTTGACGTGGCCGCCAAATAACTTCCTTAACATTTTTTATAAAAGTAATTTTTCTTGTCAAAAACAAAACTGCTTTGCCCCAGAGAAGAAAGGCTTTCGTTCTTTGCTGGTAAAAAAAGAAATATACAAATCCAACTCCAAATCTGAAACATTCTTTCGTTGTAATATTCAAAAAGAAGAAAAAACAAATAAACAAATATGTAATCAACTTTCTCCCTATTCAAACCTTTTTCCCAAACCACCATTTTCACCATATAATCAGAGAGTCAGTATAACACATTCAGTAGCTTTCTTTGCTCTGCTTCATCCACATGTAACGAGTAAATATCCGGTGGAGCAGTGATTCCTCCTTGCTGGATCAATTTACCATTCGATGAAGCAGTTTTCTGTTGATCGAGGTAAACAACAATGACGCTTATGTCATCATGGAAATGTCGTCGAATGCCTCTAGCGATTTTCTTTATATCTCCATATCTCATTTCTCTCTTCTTTGCAGCTTCTTCCAAAGCTGCTCTTACAAGTCTACGTGCAATCCCCTGTAGAAAGATCACAGAGAGTTAAAAATCAAACCAAGCTTAACGAAGAGAGAAAGAACACGATCTATGAGTTTAAGGCGAAAACTTACAGTTCTTGGGTGTTTAAGGACGATTTCGACGGCTGTTTCGTCACTAAGATGTTCCCAGAGACCATCCGATGCAAATATCAGAAACAAGTCCTGTGGTTTTAGCTTCCTTACTATAATGGAGGGTTCTGCTGTCATCGCTGGTCTCCTCAATGGGACTTGATTTGCATGTTGCTGGAATATCGGGTCTCTGTAAAAGTCCGGTTTTTTCAAGTATACATCACCAATTGATCTCGATACCTATGGCAAAACACATATAAACAACAAAATCAGCTAAGTTATATATAGACAACAACTCAACATTCATGCAAGAACTCATTAGTAAACGCAAGCAACCAAAAAGCATATCTTTTCATAATCATGTAGGAGTCTCTGACAATCAGGAATTCATAGACACAAAACCCACTGGGGAAGAAACGTTGCAGGAGCCCGTATGACGGATTCCTGGAACATCACAAGCCCCCATTTATGAAAAAGCAAGTAAACATCATCAGATTACTACACCTTTCATAATTGAAACAACAAATGAATGATCACAAAATTTCATCATATATTGCTATGTAAATCACACAAGCAAGGAAGCGAAACTGTTCAATACCTGAATGATGCCTTTAATCCTCCAAACTCCACGAACATACATGACGATATGTGAATCATCAGGGTTAAGTGACTCAACCTCCTTCCTCACTTCTTCAACAGCAACATTATGATCAGTTGATAACCGTTCAGCTATTAAATTCTTTCTACTAGTATCTCCTGTGACCACTCTCCCAAGAACGGCTCTTGAGTCCCCAAGATTCGCAACATATAGTGTGCCATCAGAGATCGCACCAACTAGACAGCAAGATCCTACAGTAGCCATTTGTGGTTTCATTGGAAGGGATCGTTTCACCATATGGCAAAACTCCTCTTCGGTTTCTTTAAATGCTTTTTTAATAACATCTTCAGATAATCCCCCTTGTTCTCTAGCAAATTCTGCAATGATAAAACAATAAGAAAACGATCATGAATATGTTCACCAACAGAGTAATATTTACAAAAGTGAGATTATAAAGGTACAAAAATGAACTCAAGAGCCAAATTATAAAACTAGAAAACTTGAAACATGTTTAATTAACAACGAAAATTGATTTAAAACAAATCGAAAAGAAGATCGAAGACAAGAATTTCGTAGCGAGATGCGAATTTTCCTTATATTGGAATGATCAGGGTAATATCGATCCCCAGAATTTTGACTATGCAGTCAAAGAGTCAAAGAAGTGAGCATCTCAGAAACAGGAAATTGAAAACCTAATTGAGAAGGAAGTGGAATTATTACTGTGCATAGAAGGGAAGAGATGTCTGTTAACGAATCTAGAAGCTTCAGGTCCGCCATGGCCGTCGTAGACGCCAACGTAAGTAGCGGAGGAAGAGGTGAACACCTGACTCTGATCCTCAAGCCTGGAATTGGCTTGAACCACCGCGATCGAATAATCTCCGCCGGCATGCGGTCTCAATTCCGATTGCCATAGTAAACTATCACCACTGGCTCTCCCCAAACACCGTTCGAGAGGCCGTGCTAAAGCTCGCAACATCACCTACTACTTAGGGTTTTTTTCTATACAAATCCGATTCGAAGTGTAGAGTAGAGAAAGAAAGAAATATATTCACAGGATTTGATTCGATTGGACAGAAATCGAAGGGTTTTGATTTTTGATTTTGAAGAAATTTTGATCCGTTCGTCTGATTTGATCTGATCGGTTTTAAGGGATTGTGTGTTGAGTTGGTAAAAGAAAACCGCGTGAAGAAAGAAGAATAAAGGGTATGACTTTGAACTCTGCAGTTCCTGATTCACCTACGTAGACTACGCGTCGTTTTTATATATGCGGTGCTTTTTCTTTTCTTTTCATATAATCCATTTATTTATCATCTCCTTTTTTGCAGTTTTTCAACGCGTTGATTTTTTTATCTCTTCCCCATTTGGAATTTCTTCTAGAAATAAACAAAATATTAAAATTTTGGGGGAGGGAAAAAAAATAGAAACGTTACCGTCCATGTTATTTTAATTTTTCAATAAATATCTTTCTTCTACCTGACTTTTTTAAAAAAGAAAACGTCTGTTGCGGGCCAAATAAAAAATATCTAGTTTGATGCTTCTCTAATACTCCAATTTGAGAAATATCTTCTCTTAAAATCATCAAACACATTTATGTATTTTAGAAAAAATCTAATATAATGGTCCCCTTGTTTATAACAAATATCTCTATGGTCCATTACACTAAAGAATATTCACCGCTAATGTTCAACTATTGTTTAGAAAATATATAGGCCATTTTAATTTAAATTTATGTCTAGGGAAAATATGTAAAACGAAAGTTAAGATGGAGATGTATTTTTATAAAGAAGTGTTATTTTTTTTTACATTGCATCAGTTAAAAATTAAATTAAACTTATATTATCAACTAGTTAATTAGTATATATACGATAACATGATATAATAATAAAAAATAGTGTAATTTTTTTAGGATAGTAACTTTAAACTCCTATTTAAATATATGGTGATAAAAATATCATAAATTAATAGTTATGTATTAAAATTTGTGGTTACATAACTAAAACAATATAGTTAATTATGACTACTGTGTTGTTCTCAAACTGAGTAAAAAAATTGTAGATGCAATAATTATTCTTTTATATATAATCGTTTTGTCATTGTTTTCAAAAATATCATATATATCATTTTCAATCTCATGACCAACTTTAAAACTTGTGCCACTTTTTCCAAACTCATAATTTTTTATCTTGGATAAATTTAGAAGATTATGGATTACCACTCTTTAAAATAATATATCTGTAAATAAATAAAAAAATGTCAACATTTTTAAATTGTATAGGTTTTACTATATTGCGATGAAAAATGCAAAATGCAACGAGACGAGTCTTAATGAGTCGTGAGATTACGGTAAGTGTACCTTATGATTATTTCATTACAAGTAGTGATAATTGCATTTCAAATTAGGAGAACGTGTAATAAGAGAATGGGTAAAGCTGTAGCCAGCGTGTAGCTGATTGATATATTTCCTTAGTCGAGTAAGAGATACGGATAAGTACTTTAAATTCAATCTCTAGCTAATCTACTCATCTTAGCAATATATTTAATCTAATTTGATCGTCACGTTACCGTTGCCGGTATAAGAAAAGTATATTTATATCTGGTCAAACTCAAATGTGTGTTTGCTCTTAGAGAATTGATTAGAATGGTGACTATTACGGATTCGTTTTCATTTATAAATGCAAGTTGCGAATTTAATTTACGAGATTGACGTGGACGGAATTTTATAAAGATACGCGGCGGCAACTAGAAACACATTCGGCCCAAGTTTTTGGACTCTTTTTGACGAAAACATGTTTTCCATTTTAGTCTTTGGCATATATGTTTTCTCCGGTTAAGTATTGACATATGTGTTTCCAAGCATTTACCTAATTTTAATAAATATATTTAGGAACAAATTACAGAAAATAAACAATATATCATCCACCTTGTGGTTATACAACTACGGCAACGAGATAGACTGCAAAAATATATATTTTTAATCAGGATGAGATAAATCTTTAGATGTGTTTAATGGGTTTCTTGAGTACTGAAATTAGAATACACTATAACCAACATTTAATTACATAATCACAAACCCTATATACAATAATAAATGCTTGGCTCCACATATAACTTTCGCATAGAAACAACGAAATCAGAAGTTAGTATTAAAGAACCTTTTGTCTACGTCTCTGAGTTTGCTACTTGTTGACTTCTAAAGCAACTTCTAGTTCACTTTGCTTCAACTATACACAACAGAGCCAAAAAATTAGCCTTAAGTTGAAATGCAGCTGATTTATAACACAAATTTTAGAGAAACCAATGAGGGAATGTAGAGACTGTTACATTGTCTAAAAGTTTCAGTCAAGAAGATAACTTGACACCTGAAATCAAAACCAACAACACAACTGTTTCTTCTTGATATGAGCTTCTCTGGCTTTGAGCATTGATTTTTATTCCATAACTTGCTTTAAGATAGATACATCAATCATCCCAACTTCTTGTAGAGACAAATCTTGCAACAAGACTAAAGGTTTTAATGGCAGAGTAAGTGATTAAATGATTTTTTGAAAAAGAAAAAAGTTTAAGTTACTTTGTTGAATTGTTTTTGGAGAAAACGATCAACTCCTTATGAATCTAAATCAATTGGTTTTGAATTGCGCTGTCAAAATATTTTCAATGGATTAGTGTAAGACCTGTAACAAGACGAGAATCATTTACAATGAGACCAATCAACTTTTGTATCATATCAAGTTAAGAAAAAGCTTGAGTTATTAAGAATCTACAAGTTCGGTTTGTTTTCATCATACCAACAATCAAAAGATATACTCCGAACCGTTTTCATCTACAAAACGAATGGTTTGAAAACCGGTTAGATTTCGGTTTAGAATAACTTATTATTAAACCGATCTAGTTCCCAACAATTGAAATTAAAAATGTTTCATTACTGAACCGATTTAGATCCATTTCTCTTTGCTAAAAAAAATACATTAATATATTGTAATTTTTAATATGCTACGGTGACATCTTTAATATAGACTATCAGAACATTTTTGGTTGCAACAAAAATTGGAGGTTTTCAAGAAAATCAAAATTACTATAACTTTAAACTAAACACACTCTACACAACCAAATTTTAAATCCTTGATTGTAATTTGTAACCAAACCTCTGTTTCTTTAACAAGAAATTTTGTAACCAAACACAGCCCAAGAAATTGTGTGCATTGCTGTTGGTATGTGTTGACCAGTAAATAGAAGCAAAAATATTTTGTCAACGGAACTTGTCTTTATATATATACATAAAAAACTTATATAATTTTTATATTATGCTTTTTAGTGCATCATTGGATCGAAGACAAGCGTCGACGACTTGAGGTTTGTCACGCCGGCGAAGACTCATCGGAAAGCTTTTTTCAGACCGAACGAAGGAAGAGAGGCTCGATGAAGAACAGATTGTACAAGAGGAAGAAGCTAGGGTTAGCTACAGTCATCAGCTTCTGCTCTCTCTGTTTCCTCATCGGCTTCTATGGCTCAACTCTACTTTCTCAGGTGTGGAATCCCACTAATCTAAAACTCCGTCGTGGTTTTTAGATGCGATCGGATCTGCATTTTCTTAGTATTTAACTCAGTTTTGTGACTAATCGAGGGTTTTTATTGTTTTGGGGAAGCAGAATGTGCCTGGAGTTAAACCTAGATTGAGAATGTTGGAGATGGTGGAAAACGGAGAAGATGAAACTGCCTCGATGCCTCATGGTGTTACTGGTGAAGAATCTATTGGATTGATTCCATTTCAGGTGAACTTTTGTTGCTAATTTTGGATGTTTGGACTTGTGGAATCGTTTAGATAGGGAAAAATTGATCGATTTTGATTAAGGGAAGAAGTGAAAATTGGTGCTTCATCTTTAAAAATGGCAGGTACTGAGTTGGAAACCTAGAGCTATATATTTTCCGAATTTCGCAAGTGAAGCACAATGCCAAGCTATTATTGAGAGAGCAAAGATTAATCTGAAACCTTCTGCTTTGGCTCTTCGAAAAGGAGAAACTGCTGAGAGCACTAAAGGCACTAGAACAAGGTCTTTTTCTTATACCAGTTTCATGTTACATTTTGTTTGTAGAAACATTCATATCAGTAGCCTCAGTATTTTGTGCCTGGTGTGTTGTTGTTGTTTACAGCTCAGGAACTTTTGTCAGTGCTTCAGAAGAGATTACTGGTGCTCTTGATTTTGTCGAAAGGAAAATCGCAAGAGCTACCATGATCCCAAGAACTCATGGAGAGGTTTTGATTTCTACTTCTCACATTTTGAACCATAAATCTTACCATATTTGTTTCTTGATTACCATAAAATTGGCAATAAGCATTAGACACTGGTATCATGATTGCATAATCTTACAAGCTTTCAAATTTGGCAGGCCTTTAATGTTTTAAGGTATGAACTTGGACAAAAGTATGATTCCCACTATGATGTTTTCAATCCAACAGAGTACGGACCACAATCAAGCCAACGGGTGAAAATTCTTTTATCTGTGATATTTTGTATAGCTTTCTTCAAAACCGAGATCTCATTTTTGTCTTGGTTTTACGCAGATTGCTTCATTCTTGTTGTACTTATCTGATGTGGAAGAAGGCGGTGAAACAATGTTCCCATTTGAGGTCAGTTTTATATAATACAACAATGTTCTCTGTTTCTTTAGTTGTGAATTCTTTCATTCTTTTGATTTACAGAACGGTTCTAATATGGGAACTGGATATGATTACAAGCAATGTATCGGTCTGAAAGTAAAGCCTCGAAAAGGAGATGGTCTTCTCTTTTATTCTGTATTTCCTAATGGAACCATTGATCAGGTAAACAAAAGTTTGAAACATATATATCAAATATTTTGCTATAGCTTTATTGTTTATGATGATTGAAATGGTTTTGCAGACTTCGCTTCATGGGAGTTGTCCGGTGATCAAAGGAGAGAAATGGGTAGCGACCAAATGGATCAGAGACCAAGAACAGCAAGACTAAGTATTTTTGTTTCCATCCAGCTTATATATCTTTTGTCGGAAAATCTGCTAATGGATCCATTATGTATAGTTATTTCGTGGCGAAAACAGTGTAACTATTGAGGTTTCTTATAATGTGAATTAATACGGAACTTAGAACCTGATGAAGCATACTTATTTTGGAATATATCTTGTTTGATATTTCAGTAGAAAGAACGTTTTTGAACAAAAGTTTGTGAAAAAATGAGAATTGATTTTGGTATTTTTTAACTGGATTTTAACGAGTTTATGTAAATATATAAAGTATTTCTGTAGATATTCTTGTGTCGAACTTATTTGTGTCATATGCACATCAATTACTACTTTAACTTTATTTGAGTGGTTTGTTTTTGAATTTTCAAGTGGTAACAAAAAAGAGAAAAATCTTCCAATGATATGTTATTTTGATATATGCATTTAAAAAATAAGAGTTCCTAAAAGTGACTCCAATTCGGAAAGTGGGACACGAACCTAGCACGTGGCTCCTATTAAAGGTTAGAGTCACTGTTTCTAAGATGTACGTGTCAGAAACGAAGACGTCGACCCTAACCAATGTGGACTTGGCGTTTTGACAAGCCTAGAGAATAATAGAAAACAGAAATAGTTTGGACAACTTTGGTTTTGAACCGTCCAACTTTTCTCTCTGGTCACGCGCTTCGTGGGATAGAATTCACACTCTCCTCCGCCGAACATCTCCTAACTTACACCTAAGTGCTAATTAGGTTTTCTTCGGAATTTAACTAACTATTTCCGTCAAAAATACTGAATTTATTGGCTATCTAAGAAGTAGGAACTACAAAATTTCATATTTATATTTCGTTATGCTTACTATTTAATTTTATTTCTTACTCATTTAACACTATAAATTTTATTATAAATAATTTATTTTTGTTGACAACAACACTCAGATAAATTTAGTTTAAAACACTTTTAGGTAAGATAGACAAAAATTCTTGGCACTAAAAATTCAATTTAGTCAACATATATAAGATAGGACATTTCTATCGTATTTGTGTGTTCAATCATATTTTTCAAGATTCTAGCACTCTTTATCTAGTTCGAGCAAGTATTCTTATCTTACCTATTGGTTTTTTTATATAGAAAATAAACTAATCTTAAACCACAAATTAGTACAAACTTTTAGTCGTAAAATTCTAAAATCCTAAAACGTCTATAAAAAAATTCAAATTTTTAGTCCCTACTTTTTTTCATTAAATTAACTTTCTATCCGGTCATATTGACCTAATTTGACATAAATGTCAAAAAGTCTTTGGGTAATTTTGTTTATCTCAGATTCTTTGACTTTGTTAAGATATGCAAAATCGTTTCAAAATAACGTAAAATAAAAAAATTTCTAAAAACGTCGACATGAGTCAATCTATTCATCTATGTTCATCATAATTCCACTAAAATCGATGTATTTAACTATCCTAAGACAAAACAATGATTTGCATAATTCAACAAAATTAACATAATGATTTGTTTTTGGCATCAAATCAAATACAATATGCTATTTTGAAATTAGTTAATTCTCATAAATTTAATTAAAGTATTTCTTTTGGAAGGATCCGGAACTTCTGCAATCTTTGAGTATCTAGAAAATGCATAATAATTTATTAAGAAAATGACTAGTACTGTGGTACAAGGCGCGAGTAGAAACATATGTACTCGCGAAAAACACAAAATTCCGTGTTTCTTTTTCTCTGGTCTTTGTATTTTAACTATTATATACATAAAAATAAAAATAGAGTTCTCTGTATTCTTTTCCAATCGCCGTTATATTTAAACCCTTCCCTGAACCCCCAAAACTCTCGGACCATCTCGAGAATATGTCCGGCGCATTATTTAGAAACGCTGCCGCCAACGCCGCTCGGATCTTACGGTCACAGCGAACAGCGACGACGAATCCTTTTGGAAAGGTCGATCCGTTTCTGAGAGGAGACATCGGCCGATTGCAATCCAGACCTTATTTCCGTACGCCTCAGTTTCTCGGGAAAGCCAAAGAAACCGGCGTTTCTCCTTCTTCTTTCGTCTCTAGTTTCTGTTCTTCTTCCTCTTCTACGACAGCCTCTACGGCATCGTTTGCGAAGTCGGGATTCATCGGATGGTATTTGGGTATGGTGAAATCGCGTCCGGTTTTGACCAAATCCATCACATCTTCGCTTATTTATGTAGCCGCTGATTTGTCTTCACAGGTAATTTCATGAAATTTCTCACTTTGGTTGTTTCGGCTTTGATGAATGCAATCCCTGAAAACTGGAAACGGTTTCTACTTATATCTTCTTCATCCTCTATTATGAAAGTTCTCACCTTGGAAAATGGCGTGATTTGTGTGAAATGTTCCTAGGGATTCAAATCAGAAGTTACTAATCGATTGTTCTGTTATATATTTTGTTTTGGTTTTCTTAATTTGAGACTGAAATTTACTTTAGGTTATTTTTTAGTTGATTCAGTCCTTTAGTGACTCTGTCTCCATGATTGTAAGCAATGTGTCTTTGCAACACGAAGAGATTTGATATTTATCAAAAGAAGATAAAATTAGCGTTTTTATGTGAATTGAGTTGTTTATGTATGCTAAGTTTCTTTGTACTATTATCATTGTCGTGCTTCTTGGTTTGTTGGTTAATGTGATTTAGAAGCTAATGTTTGGGCTCTTTTTAACAGTCGATTCCGCAAGCTTCTTCGGAGTCTTATGACTTTATTAGAACAGCAAGGATGGCAGGATATGGGTTATTAATCTTAGGTCCTACACTTCACTATTGGTTCAATCTCATGTCAAAACTCTTCCCTAAACGAGATTTGATTACAACGTTTAAGAAAATGGCTATGGGACAGACGGTCTATGGCCCTACCATGAACGTTATTTTCTTTTCCTTGAATGCAGCACTACAAGGTAAAAGCTCTGAGCGATTTCAGAAGTTATGATTTTTCTCTAATTTGTGGATTATGGTTGGCTGATATTGATCTAGCTTGTCTTAAAGACATCAAAGTTTGATTTTTCAATTAATTTTTGTCAGGTGAAAACGGTTCAGAGATAGTTGCTAGATTGAAAAGAGATCTACTTCCCACGATGTTGAACGGTGTCATGTATTGGCCTCTCTGTGATTTTATTACATTCAAGTTCTTCCCAGTTCATTTACAGGTATGTTTGCTAGATTACTCCCAGTTCAGTTCAATTTGTCTGTGATTTAGCCTTTTTGGTTCAAGATAAATAATCTATTTTCTCCATGTTTGAGTTTTAACTCGATGCTGGTTTGTGTTTATTTGTCTGCAGCCACTTGTGAGCAACTCGTTTTCGTATCTATGGACAATCTACATAACTTACATGGCAGGCCGTGAGAAACCAACTCCCATTTCAACCTGAAACAACTCCTGCCATATGCGGTTAAGAAATGAAGAAAGGGAGCATTCTTTAACATTCTTTGTTTCCTCTCTGTAGATCTCAGAGGGTAAAATGTAAGAGTTTTGGAAGAAGTAAACGTTTTGGACATGTATCAGTAGTATTAAGTTAACATTCTATGTAATATTTAGTGAAATGTAAGTTCTTGGCTACTTGCTATCAACTTTAACCAGATTCACACAACTCTTATGAGTAAAAATGAAAATTTTTCTTTCGCTTTCATTATTACCTTTGTTACATCAGAGAAGCAAACAAGAAAAAAAAAAGAGAATACAAAAGGAGAGTAAAAAACAAATGGCATTTAGCCGTTTACTTTCAAACTTCTATTTAAAAATCTCACTTGAACTTGTACACACAAAAGACCCACCTTTGTTCTTCTCTTCCAAGCTAACAACTTTTTTCCAATGGCTTTAAGACTGAACCAATGAGTCAAATCAAATGCTAAGTATAGCTAAAAAAAAAACTATGGTGTCTGTTCTAAAAATCTTTACTCATCTGAAGCACGTGAACATATCTTCTCCATATGTATAGGCCACTCTTCTCCAAGAATCTGAGGATTCAATTCCATACCAGCACGAAAATCAGACATCGATACACACGAAAGCTTTCTCCTTTTCTGAGCGTATCTCACTCGTTCATTCCCACATCGAGTATTAGCCAAACTCAAACAAGGCTCAATCAATCTTCTCATAAACGCATCTAATCCACTGTTGAGAAGACTAACAGAATCCATAGATATCTTTAGCCCTTCCGTCTCTAATCTCCTCTCCAACCGAGTCCTCAACGTTCTTGTATCAGGTAGTTCACCGCTGCTCTGACAAGTCTCATATACATTGGAGATAGACTTCTTAGCAATTCCATTTCTAAGATTCATAGAAACACCGAGCGGAGCAGTGACAGGACTTCGACTCTGAACACTTGGACTTCCAGCTATTTGTTCAACCTCTTCTCCTTCTTCCACAGATGCAACTTCCAGAGGAGGTCTACTTCCTAGAGAAAGCAATTCAGTAGCACTTTGTGCCTTCGACATCGACTCCTTTGAGGTTTGAGATTTCCCAAGTGGACCAAGTGGACTTGGCCGGTCTCTGAACTTTCTTGACCTACGAGTCGAAGGAGAGAATGCAGAATCTCCATAAAGATTCTTCGGTTTCGGATTCCCAAATCTAGCAAAGTCCCCAACTTTCTTTGACAATCTTGATGGTGGAGATTTGGCAACACTAGCGTTCTTGATGATGGAACGTATGAGACGGTTATGAAGAGGAAGGTTTTGTCTACCGATTGTCTTTATACAGAACTTGTCGAATTCAGATTTGGTGATTCTCGAGGCAAAGAATCTACCGAGCTGTTGAAAGTAACTCTCAGCTCTTTGATTCCCGATTTCTCTGTAAATGAGCGATTTTATCTCTAATGTATCTAACCGCGAAGAACCTCGATCTGATTCCATCTTCAACTGAATTTGAGAACCCAGATTGAACTAAAGACACATCCGAATTTTTTATTCTGCAGAAGATTCCATATAGCGTAGAAGATTTCTCTTCTCAATCAAAACCCTAAAAACCCCCAATTCTCAACACATACCTGAAAATTCAGATTCCGAAAATCAAATCAAAATTCGGACAATTCGAAGTGGAGTGAACGAGATATGAAACAAACAATCAAATTGTAAACTACGAACCGAGAAATTGAAGTAAGATAAATCAGAATTGAGAAATGAATCGTCGCAATTTCGGTAAAACTCGAGGGGAAAGAAGAAATTGAGAGGAACCGAAGTTGAAAAACAGCGAGAGGTGATTTCGCAATGAAACAGTCGAATCCTCAAAGTTTCAAAAGAGAGAAGGAATTTGATAATTGAAAATGGAAGAAGGAAGGAGATGATTAGAGGAAACACTTACACAGTCAAAGGGATCTCTTTAATCTGCTCAAAGCTCTTCGTGCCCTAAAGGCAAAAGGGATTTTTTGTTTTTGGGTTCTCCGGGTTTATGTTCGTTCGTACGTGAGAACTGAGAACTAAGAACCTTGTTGGACTTTCGACAAGCCCACACGTGCGAGTACTTCTTAAAGGGGATTCAACAACTCAAAAAGCACTATAGAAATAGTTCCAATATTTCATTTTGATAACAAACATTCGTTGTGATATGTAATACCCTTCGAAGATGTCTTACTCAAACGATCCAAACAAAGAAATGTCATTTACATGATTGAATCTCCTAATAACGAAATTGCCATCTTATTCTTTTCAAGAAAAAAAAACTTGAAAAACAAAAGTTTAGAAACTTTGATAGGAATTGTTTAAAGATTTAATTTTTTTACAATCTTTAAGGTTTTTGTAAAGAAAAGTGGGAAATTTGTGAAAAATATGGAAACTTATGAGAAATCCGGTGAGTAGAAAGAGAAAATTAAGAGCAAAAGTGGTCTGTTCGAAAACCGTTTAAAGATTTAATTTTTTTAGAACCTCGTTAAAGTTTTTGTAAGTGAATTCAGATTATGAAAATGACTAGTTTTAAATTTAATCAAAAGTATTATAAAAAACAACAATGAAAAAAATGTGGTGATTGAGAAAATGACAAAGCAAATTACGAATAATAGACAACATATGTAATTTACAATCAATTACGTTGATACAAAGTCAAATTAGTGAGTTAACTAATGAAGATTCAAAAAAAGATTTATAGTTTACTAAAATTTTAAATTAATTATGTAAATCAGAAATAATTATGTTACTGATACTTAGGTTTTAATATATGAAAAGTATCTTGACTTAAAAAATATTTTTACTAGGTGTCTTATCCGCGCGCCTTCATATGAAGATGAATTCATCATCCCTCATTATTTTTATAATAAACTACATTCGATTATTTTCATGCTTATCAACGTCGTTATTATTGTAACTGATTACATTATCTTATATTCACATATATTGAAATTTCGTATGCAATTGACATATATTATCTTATCGGGTCACAATTACAATCACTCATTTTCCTATATTGTTATATTATCGACGCGGAAATTTCTTATGCGACCATTTGGATATTATCGACAAATTAATCCATTCACCATTTTAGACATTCGATAAGTATCATCATGAAAATATTTCTTAACAGATATATTTGTTGCCTCCTCTATCTCTTTTACAAATATGTCAAATTCGTAATACAATCTTTATTTATATATATATAATTACTTTATATATACTAAAGTAATTCCTTTTTTTAAGAAGCTAAATTATCAATAAAAGAAATCTTTACTAAACTTGAGTATATCAAAATGGAATATATAGATTTATGAAAATATATTTCGCTAAAAGATATATATTAATACTGTAATTTACTATTTCCACATTATTTCTATTTTGTTCATTGAAGATGTACAAAGATTTCTTAAAATTTGAATTTTATTTTTTAAAACATATTTTTCTATTTTTTTTTATAAATATTACGTGATGCCAAAGTTGTAATTAAAGATATTTTTATTAAGGATATTACTAAACAAATCTATAGTTTTAGGCCAATTGACATAGAAAGAGGCCAAAATTCTTCAAAATATATATATGAAGATATATATGTGTTGGTTTTGTAGGGGTAAAGAGTTATTTTCAAAGGGGATCCTTTAATTGTTTAGAATAAAATTGTTTTTTTAAATTTTGTTGGTGTTATATGAGTACCTTCAGAGCACCTCCATCGTCATATATTAACACGGTTTCTTAAAAAATTAATATTAAAAAATTATGGATTCCACCGAAGTTTTTAAAAACCGTTGCTAAAATCTCTTATATAAGAGACATATTTCATCGGTTTCGTAACTGTTCATGTCACGTGGCGGCTTGTGATTGGTCGACTTTTTTTCTTTTTTTTTTTTAATTCGAAAATAATGTGGACCCCACAAAAAATTATTATAAAATTCTTTAAAAACTCATTTTATCAAACTGGACGATGGAGCTCTAAGTCTCATGTACCTCTGCTACAACATCATTTTTTGATGGACTCAAAACAAGTAGAAGAACAATGGGAGATAACACAAAGGGCATCGTAGAGACATTATTCAGATGATCTCAATTGCTTTGATCTCGCTTTATGGTCAGAATACATTCAGGTTTGCTGCTAATAGAGAATACTCATTTGTTCACATAAAGAGATCACAACACACAAACAGATGCCTTGGCCAAGACTGTGTATTGCTTTGTTGTAATTATATGATATGTTCTTCCTCTACGCGGAAACTACCCTGCCTCCTCTGGACACCTAACGCGGGCACTGGGTTAAAGGCCCAGGGAAAATCCTCCCAAGTAAAACTGGCCTGCAACCTGACTGGGCCCAAGGGATTAGTCTTGACTGTGGTGGTCTAGGATCTACCCCTCGATTAACAAAAAAAAAAAAATTATATGATATATAACAGATCTGCTTATGTATTGCTTTGTTGTAATCATATGATATTGATATGAACAACGTACCTGCTTTTTTAATCAATGCAAATTGCAAAACCCAAAATATTTGCCAAAACAAAATAGACCATTCGTTTAAAAGTTGTAACTATGCTAATTGGACAAAGTCCAAGTCGGCCAATCTTCAGATCTGCAAAAAATTTTTATATTTTATGTTTGGTGCGATCTGGTCCGATTTGTGTTTTCTTGGTACTTATATTCTAAAAGGCTATTTGTGCCCAAAAAAAAAGGTATTTTATAAATAGTCTAGAAATCAACTTTTTTTAAGAAAAATTATTTGGTTCAGATTTGTTTTCTAACTCGGTTCCATCACTAATAATTGGCTATTCTTGCTGAATCTTTCTTGAGAATGGATAACTACATCCGATTAGAGTTAGAATCTTGTGGCCAAAACTCTAACCTTTTTTGTTAGCTTCTCTAATACAATCTTTCAAAGATCTAATCTTTTCTTAAAAGACTCGACTTTTGAGAAGATTCCGATCCAAGTCCTTCGTTTTCAAATCTTATTGTTTCGGATGATTGCTCATTCTCCGAGATAAGAACGAATCTGGTCACTTTCGACTCCTACAGTCTCAAAAGCTCTTAGTTTCCTTATTTCCATCATAAACAACTTCACTAAGTGCATATAAATCTGACAACGTTCATTCTTGTGCCTAGTGTTGAACAAAACTCTTTTCTCTCCTTGTTTTTCGTGCTATCCTCATTTCCAGTTTCGACCTCGGTCCCGTGGTCTTGTTATTGACTTGAGCGTCGGAGAATCTTCGGTAAACACATCCCATCGTTGTTTCCCGGAGACTTTCACGCGGTACTTACTGTTGTAGGAGACTTACTCCCCAGTGGGACGAACCAAGCTCTACAAATTATCGTAGCAGCATCCCGGGGAGCTCTAGATCCACCCCTCGTGGTGGGCCTTGAAGCAGCTCGGAGTTTACTTCTTCTTTTGTAGACCGCTTAGAGTTATGAGGAACTGAATACTCAGAGAATCCAAGTTCATCTCTGGATGAACTCATAAGTGAACTAGAGACCTCTCTTTTTTAAGTTCGTCAACATCATCAAAATTTAAAAGTCCGATCCAACCAATCTCCAGACCAGAAAATTGAACGACCTTGAGAATGTGATAGACTCGATATTTTTTAACCAAAACAAAGAGTTCACAAACATAATATTACTGAGAAAAACTTTAATAGTATGACATGCTTATGTCAACTCGATAACAAAATGGTCCAAAAATTTACAAGAAATAGTATTTTGTTAGTGAACTATGGAGATGTATTAACTTTGCATATCATAGTTATTACATGGGCCTGACATACAAGTTACAACTTACAAGTGTTCTTACAAAAAAACCATTACTACTTGCAAAAATTGTTATTAGTCATTTACTACGTACCAAAAAAACCATTACTAGTTGCAAAAATTGTTATTAGTTATTTACTACGTACTTGGATGGAGTCAATTCGTGATCAAGAAAATGAGTGGCCTAGACTAGTGACTTCCATTGCATATAAAGGAAAGGTGTTATGCTTAAGGTCTCCTCAAATGGGAGAGCTTGCGTCATTATTTATGGTACAGGGGATTTGCGTTCGTGCAACCCCTACCTTTTAAAAAAATAAATAAAATTATCGTCATTCTAAACTCATAAGAATGTCTACTCCAAAAAAATGAGTTTTGAGGTTTTTCTTTTGGAATAGGGTTGAGTACAGTTGGCAAATTATTTATGATTGATTCTACGCGAATGCAAATCTTTTAAATTTTGTGAAAAACTGTCAAAGTATTTAGAAGAAGAAGTTAAGAAAACGACAGAAAAAAAATATATAATGAACATGGAACAGTCACATAGATCAAGCTTTGATGTCAAATGATAAAAAAAAAACAAGTAAATAGACTATGACTGTTACTTTACTTATATACATTAGGAACTTATATAAGTCTCTCAATTCCAGGATATGGTCTTTAACAAAAAGAAAAAAAATTTCCAGGATATGGAAATTGAAAATGACTTTTCAGTTCCCCATTTTGTACTTCGATTAATTTCTTTAATGAATTTGATAATTCGTTTAAAATGTAAAAATGATTTTCGCCTTAGCTGTTAGCTACCATAAATATGTTTAGAATACCTCGAAACCAATGTCAATTCTAATTTAATAGGTGATGAAAACCGAAAGTCAATTGTAATTTAACAGGTTACGAAAACTCAATGTCAACAAATAGAATATTAATTGGTGAAGAATATCCAAAGTACCATATTATTCTCTGGTATATGCATGTTTTTGTGTATTTTGTTTTAAGAAATTAATCTCATAAATAATTTAGGCGATGGAGAAACAAAAAACCAAATTTCTTTATCATTTTTCACTTTTTATTTTCTTACAACTAAAACCCATATAATTTGGATGTTGGATCCTTAACATCACTTCTCTATTAATATGCCACTTTCTTTGTATATAAATAAGTAGATGAGTGGTATACAAAAAGACCACCTATCAATTCTAATTGGAGATTAAAAAAAAAATGTAAAGCTCCGACCGCCAATGTCTATGGGTCCATGCTCTCTCGACCAGTGGATCTCATCCTCGTCAGTGGCTTGATTCAAATGGGAGAATAAAGTTAACTTTCGTGCCTACATATTGATATGTAGATCGTCTTCTAGTTCGTCGATTATGTGAATAAAATGTTGTTCGATTTCTGGGGTTCAGATTTTATCTCTGCATCTCCTTTACTAGTTTTGTTCCAAATCTATTTAATTTAGCTCATTTGGTTTTGAAACATCATTTGATAGTTAAACATGTAAAAATACATAAAACATACTAGAAACCGGAAAAATCTATGATACATCATTAGATGATTGGGTAAATGATTGAGGAAATAAATGAATTACCTTCTCTATGTATTTAATGGATTGGATTAGGAGTGATCAATCTAGTCTAAGTATCAAGGCAATTTGTCCCCCGGATGATATGTTTGTTACATTTTCAAGGATTGATTCTCAAATACCCCCAAGAGATTGTTTGGTATTTGGTCATTAAAGAGATTACGGAATAACTAAAATACATATTGAATCTTGTTAATGAATGCTTATCTATGTTTAAGTATGGTCATTAATTAATAGAGGAATAGGTGACCAAGAGATTGACCTAATAGTTGGATCTTAATGCTGAACCCTTTATCAATCCAATCAAACCTCCTGACCATATAAGTCCAAAAGTTCATTCATATCTTTTGTATTGTTGTTAATCTATCTTCATCAAGCTTTTGATATTTACATTAAATTTGCTTAGTAGTAGTTAGTTAATCAACTAATAATTGTAAATCGAATTCTCTAGCTTTTCATGATCTCATATTCATCCTAATACCACCTACAAACCTCCTTTTGGATCGATACCTTTACTCACCAATATTGTACTTAGCCTTAAGAATTGGAATTGGATAGCTTAGGTGAAATAAAAATGTTTTGATTGGAGAATTTGGTTAATAACGACTACACCTAATCTATCTTCATCAATGTGGTGTTAAAGTAATTTTTCTAAAGTAATTTTCTTAAATTAAGTTTCACATGGCTCTAAAATATTTGTTTAAGTAGTCTTCCACATATCATTGCGCAATTCGTAAATACTAAGAGAACGAATTTTAATCCAACATCATAGAAACCGTCTTTGCTATTACTGTTCAATATGTTAATAGTTAAACTATATAATAATTGAAAAGTACAAAAAATAACAAACTGTAAGTAGCGTTTGTCGTCAAAAAACACCGCTCAATCAAATCTAACTAATGTACACATTTGAATAAGATAAAATCCGTTATAATTATTTGTAAAAAATTTCAAACTATTGGAAGTGATTTTTCACCAAACGATTTAACTATGTCACCTAATTTTTTTTTTGTCAATATATCCAAAACACAGATGAAAATTTTATAAATTCTCCTCGAAAACCACTATGCAATAAACACTCAGAGATCCGCATAATAAGGTTCTCATAGTTTGGGTTCATATTTACTTTGCAGATTCTTAGCGCAAAGAGTAGTGTTTTTTCGTTAGAAGTGATACAATACATGCATAAGTCTGAAAGAATTTTTACATCAAAATCATGTTGAAAATAGTTTTTTGACTGTGAAATTACAAAAATTCAGGTGGAGTGCATAACGTGGTTATATCACTTTATCATCTCCAAAAGTGCACAATTAATGTCTATTGTGTAAGGTAAGATCTTTATTAATATCATATCACCACTCAAGACCAAAGGGGATGATAGTAAAAAATTCACTCCTTACTCAAGGGTTGAACATTTAAATTTGGCTCCTCATCAGAAGCTTGTGAGTAAAATCATGCTTTACTCTCTAAGTTCCATGTCCTAGCCAGAGCAATTCATCCTCACATACCCTAGTATTCTTGAGTAGAAAGTAGTTCAATCGATTACTTAACTGTCACTAATTTCTCTATTTGATATTTTTTTAGAGAGTTTTAACCCCACTGCGGGAATTAATTTTCTCTCTCGTCTACTATTAAATAGTAGATTGGGATCAGAACCACTTTTCAACAAGCCCAAAACTTCCCCGCCATATTTTATCCTCTAATGAATTTAACTTGATTTTTTTTTCTTTGAGCTCGAGTCCTCCGAAGGAAAAATTCTTATTTGTTTTCTAGAGACCTTCCAAACTGTACTGTTGTGAGAAGGAGGTGATATCTAAAAGAAAGTAGAAGGGATGAACCCTTCATATATATCTATAGGGTATGGCTTGGTCCGCTCCATAATGGATGTACCATCTACCCTACGTTCCACAGAAATCCATCATAAATGATGTTTCCTAATCTGAGAACATTAAATAGTTCGGAGGATCCGAAAAACTATCTCAAACGCTAGAAAAAAATAAGCATCAAATGTGTACTTAAAAAATACCTAAAAAAAACAATAAGGATCCCAAGACTTTTAGTTGGTAGAAGCAGTTTTTTTAATAGAAGTAACCATCACTGGTATTGATGGAAATTCCTTACACAAAAAAATGTGTGACGGACCAGTCAAACTAACCATGGTAGTCTTTTGGTTAAACGCCTCAAGCCTTCGCAAGCCTTCAATCTCGGGCTTTCGTCTTCAAGGGTTAGACACCCAGACCTTCAAGTTCAAGCTTCAGCGTTCGCAAGCAGTTTGGCACATGCTATGGTTTTTAAGGGTTAGACGCTGTATACTCTTCATCGAAGGCCTAGATCTCAAGGGTTCTACCTTAGGGTTCTTCAACCTAGGCTTCGACCTCGAAGGTTCTTCACTCTTCAGTTTCGTCAACCAAGGCTTCAGTAAGGGTTATAGCACCTCTCAGGTTCTACAACCCATGATCTAGTCTTCCAGGGTTCTAACACCTTTCAAGCTCTCATGGTCTAGCACTAGTTCTCGAGGGGGAGTGTGGGGTGGGGGGGGGGGGGGTTCTAGGACACTCTCAGGTTCTCATACATGTTTTCTCTGACTTTGAAATATTTATACTTCATATTACGCATGCTAAAAAATCATGTTGACGATTTAAAAACCATCTAAATAAAAAGGATTTCTCTATCTAAGATTGGAGATTCAAACAAAGATAATTACCACTCAACAAGCTTGTTAACATATATTCAAAGCGTCACGTGTAATCTAGTTAGGTGAATCTCTTAGGACCACATATAATCTAGCTTAGGAGAATTACTTAATGTCATTCTGCTCTTATTATGCCATTATACTCTTAAGTCTCCTATTGTGCGCATACTTCAAGCAGGTGTAACACGAGATCCTTTGCCTCTAAACACCCAATAATGCATTCTACATTATCTAGAGTGAGAGTATATGGGACAAAGTGGCAAAGCAGGTATAACATGTTATTCTAACCCTACAGTGGTCTAGAAGCTCAACAAAAGGATTATTCTTTACTAGGTTCTCCTTATGCGGGTGTATACCATGATAAAAAAAAAAAGAACGAAAAAGGGATGGTTCATTCTAATTTCAGATGTGGAATTCTAACACGTTGGTTCGAGATACTAATTCTTAACGGTTTATCTAGAAACGAAACCGACTCTAAGACCAACAACTAACCCAACTTGGTCCATCCTACACCTATTTTTGATAAGTCTCATGGATCTAAAATTAGCTAGCTTTGAATGGATTAACTTATGTCTCTTATTTATGTATATTAGTTTATATTTTTTTTATTTTCGATGTGGATTTCTAACAAATTCTGGAATTAAAAAACAAGAAAAGTTATATAAATAGCTTTTGACGCTGAGACTAGATATGGACGATTGAATCCGAGTTCCGGCCATTAACGGAACGAACAAAACACTTGAATATATAAAAGTTGCAGAATGTAGGAATATAAACTACATTAGAAAAACCGATCTTCTGCTCTTTGATTTGATCAAAATTCCATTCTAAATCTTTATATTTCATTTCTTATACCCATTAACTAATGTAAGTGTTACTTGTTGCCTATAGATTATTGTTGTCATAACTATTTTGTCTTACTTCAATCAATGCACCAAAAGTCGAAGTTTAAATGAAAAGAAAAAGACGAATGCACGAGGCGGACGCAAACCGTAATAAACTTTTTAATATGATATTTAAAGATTCTCTCTAAGCAAATCAGGAAACCATATATAAAGAAGAGAAGAGCAAGAAACTATATTATTAGGCTCTTCTTATAATGCCTATAATTATATAGATAAATGAACAAAGACATTCTCTTCAACAACCAATCGTCAGCCGAATCAAATTTAATTAAGATACATCAAATAATTGCTTTATCAATTTATATAAAATTAAACTTTTATTACATTTTTCCCCAATTACTTATTGTTTGGAAATTTGCACTTTCCCCTTTATTAATTTTCAGGGGTTCAAGATAAAAGAAGTTCACTTGTAAATGTGTATAATGTTTTGCATTAATATTTCAAATACAAAGGTTTGAGTTATAAATTGATCGTTGCAATAACACATGTACGTAATAGTTTTCATTACATTGGTAATTAAAGGTTTATTGATCGCACTTAGGGTACCAAATTGCAATTCAAAAGAAAAGAGAATAATTATGAACTAATCATAAGATGTGTACTTTTTCCCATTTTCAGTTAACATATGTGATATTTCTTATGATTCATCATTGGCTTACGATTATTATTATTTTTATCATATATGCGTGTGGTTTGCATCTACGTCTTTATTTTGAATTGTCATTACAATTACTTATTAATTTAATATGAATAATGATGCTGAGGAATATCCGACACACGTTGCACCTTGATCTCTTATTATGTTTGGTAGGATTCTTCTCATTTTCCTAATCATTGCAACTTATTCATTTTATTTTCCAAGCTTCAAGATTCATTAATCAGACCATAATACTAACCCCAGTAAAATTAATTAAGGAGCTAAACAGATAAACTAATTTTGAACATATTAGGATGTAAAGGGCAGCTAGATGGATAAGAATTGATTTGCCTTTTACATTTCCACCTCCTACAGATACATTGGCAAATCATATGGTAATATTGGTTTTATATACATTAATTAGATTTGAACCAATCAGATGACCGGATCAAAAGAGATCAACTTTAAGTATCCAGAGCTCAATAAATATATAGTTTGACACCGACAGTAGTGGTTAATGTTTCGTATGAGTTAAAAATGACGTTTGATTATGAACTATGTTCGATTTAACAAGACCTACATAAAATGAAAAATGGACGAAAATTACTTTCAAGTTCTACTATAGTTCCAAAATGTTGATTGACCATGGCTACTGAAATTCTAAATTTAAATAACTTCCAAGACATTAGGTATAATAGCCTCGATCTAACCATAAGTTTAGATTGACCAAACTAAATAATTTGTAAATTAAGGTATATATGTTTCTAATTTAAACCAATTTCCCTTACATTTTATTTTATTTCAGATGTGTTATTCTTATCGCTAATGCAGTTTTCATCGTTATGTAAGAAAATTTCGTGACCAGTTGCATGTTTGAAAACTCTTCTTGCATTAAGATCGACTTCAAATCGGATTCAATTATGATGATAACGGAAATAAACAAGAAGAGATATCTTAAATCCATATATATTTGGTATTTTGAGTGAAATTGAGCTGACCTCTAAACGTTTTAAAATTGTTAGATTCGAGTATGTAAAGAGAAAGGATAACAACATAGTAAATAGATTACGAAGGAAGCTTGCTATCCCCACAATGAATGTGTAAACAATTGGCTTTGAATGAATGTTTATGATGGCAAAAAAAAAATTTCCTCCTCTGTACTTTATCCAAGAAAGAAAGGTTCTGATGCAAGTACTAATTAAGTAACTCTATTTACAAAAAAAAAGGCACTAACTTTTTGTGAAATAAACATTTACAAAAAATTCTTCACAGTTGGAGAAGACAAATTTAAAGGCTATTAAATTGGAATTTATTTTAATGGAGTAAAGTTCTGGTATTTGTTTTTAGAACTAATATTCATAATATACTAAACAAAAAAGAAGATATATAATTAGGTTTTTTTTAACAAAAAAAAACAAAAAAACAAAATAGCGTCCATGTTAACTGAAACGACAATATTATGAAGATTAAAAAGTGGTCGTTTGGGTTTTATTTTATTTCTTATGGGGCATATCAAATTGCCAGCTAACTACCCAACCAAGAAATTGTAAGAATAGTTAATAAATCATAATAAACTTGTTTGCGATAATGTTTTGTCGTGCGTGCAAGGACTGTCTGAAAAAAAATAAAGCAATCTCCGAATATACTGAGTAAATAGTTCTAATCTATTCTAATCATGAGTATGAGGATAAAAACAGATTTGATTACCCAATTGGGTCTTTCGAGCTGT
Organism: Euclidium syriacum; assembly: GCA_900116095.1. Lineage (NCBI taxonomy): Eukaryota > Viridiplantae > Streptophyta > Magnoliopsida > Brassicales > Brassicaceae > Euclidium > Euclidium syriacum. The sequence goes on from FPAK01000004.1 coordinate 13,821,920, forward strand.
TCACAGATTTTATTCTACTAAATCCAGAATAAAACAGATACATTTATGCAAAATATTTTGTGCATTGAATGCTATGATGCTATTGCGCATACACATAAATTTTTAATGTGTATAGATCAATTACGAAACTCTTTGTCACTTTTCTTAACAAAAAAAAAAAAAAAAAAATTCTTTGTCACTTTCTTCTCTATAAATTTATCTTTTATTTTGTGTTAAAGAATAAAGTCATATTCTAAATACCTATTACTTCTTTTAGGTTGCAATTCCTTCGCTTTCATTATACCTTTTTTTGATACTTCCATGCATCATCTATAAGATATATATTCATTATAGTTTACTATATTGCATAAGTTCGCAAATTTTATTTCGAATTTATACGATAGGGTTTTAGAATTGTCTCTTCACATTTTGTGAAACATATATAATCTTCAACTGTCTTGCTGAGCTAAACATATAATAGTAAAACATTGCATAGAATTTAATTATGCATAAGGGTCGATTTTTTTTGGTTATTTTAATAACGTCATTTAGCTCCCAAACAATCGTCCAAAAGTTTATTTAGCTTCTTTTGGTGATTCCTGCATACTCCTAAAAGGTTATGTAATAGAGTTTAATTAGTTTTCCTAGGAAACTGTCTTATTCTCTTAGTGATTTAAGAAACAAACGAACTATATAGCAGAGGTCCAATTATCTTCTTTTAGCTAATGACAGTTTTCTTGTGATCTTATTATTATAAATGGAAAAATTGGTCAGCAAACTAGCTACAATCTATTTGATGATGTCAAAAAAATAAAAAAATAAAAACCCCATTTGATCTTTGTTTTATGTGGTCAGGAAATTTGCCACAATCTATTTGATGATGGTAAAAAATAAATAAAACCCCATTTGATCTATTTTTAATGAAGAATGTATTGTATATACGAAATTAATAATAAAAATATTTAGGACAAGCTAAAATAGAATACTCGATATCGTTATATCTACAAATATCACAAGAAGTCGGATTAGCGGAATTCAAAACACTAAAAAAATCAGAAACATGAAAATGAGAAAGCACATAAAAACTTAGATAACCTAGACGTTGTTGCCACAAAACTGAATCTGAATCAGTGTAAATCTTGTTGGGTATAACTCTCGCGACCTCCGTGAGATAATAGATCACATCACACTTTTAACCGGCTCCAATCAGAGTCCTCGAAGAACAGTCATGTAAAATACAAAATGTATCAGTAAACATGGAAAAGCAATTTTTTATGCTCTTCAACAAATTAAAAACCGATATCAAAATGCAATTAACATCAGCCACATAAAGCACTCGAGAGATATATATTGGACCCATACTCTTGTAGAAATAGTTTTACTCCCATCAGCAAATCCAATTGAAGAAGGAGATGTATTAACAACATCGATTAATAGGAAAATATTTTCAGTATTGTGATGTGATGATGTGATGCACGTGTGTCAATAATTACATCACTAAAATTTTTACCAAACAACTTATCAGAAGTAGAACAGTTGGTATTGGATTGCACTAAATCACAAAGTGGTTTCCATTGTTCTTGAGTGAGATTGAGAATTCCGGGTGAGTGACTTGAAGTGGCATGAGCAACAATAATCTGACCTCAACCACGACCTGAAGATTTTGAGTTATGACCTCCACATGATGCACCACGTCCACTTGAAGATCGATTATTTCTTTCCAAAACCCAAACAAGATACCCATTCAATTCGCAACAATTTTTTTTTTTTTTTCATTTTAGACTTGCCACAATTTGAACAAAGAAGCCCACTCCTATCACGATTTTGATTTGAACCACTAGCTGAATCTTAACACTCGTCGATGTACCAGAATTCGATGAACGAAAATTTAAATCAGTCACAGTTCAAGCCACAAATCTCACTACTGCATCTGTTTGAGATTCACAAGTTTTAGAACTCATCAACCTCTGTTCTTCCTGAATCACATGAGAATATGCTTCACCCAAATCAGGTTCCGCTTCTGCATCGATAACAGATTAAATCGCAAAGCCGAATTGTGACTTTTCGAGGTCCATTACAAACCGATGAACTTGTTCCTCCGATCTCTACTTAGCCACTTCACTCCAAAACCACAAATAAAATTTGAGCAAGAGTAACCATTCAACGGTTTGTATGTATAAATTTTATCCCATAAAGCCATAAGCTTTATGAAATAGTCGAGAGCAGATTACCCTTCTTGTCTACATGTAGCGATTTGAATTCGAAAATAATGAACACGCTCCATATTAGCAATGGAAAATCTCTATTTCAGATTATTCCACATCATCGCTGCATAAGTAAGGAACGAAATAGTCGGGCGAACACGGGAAGAGATCGACGCACGCATGCGTCACAATTGTAGTTTCACCCTTCGTCATGACCATCTTACCAGCGGAATCACCATCTTTAGTCATCTTCAACCTGCTTCAATCAGAAACCCATAAATTGTGATGAAAAATAAATTTTCAGTACAAGAAAGAAAACATAGCTCAAAGATATCAATCGCAAAATTAAAAAAAAAAAAAAAATCGAGTTTTTAGATACTCGAACAAACGAAGGAGAAGAGACGGCAAAATCAGCAGCTAGGGTTTTAGAACTTGATCTGCAACCATGTAAAGATTTAGAGAAGATTTCTTTCCTCTTCATTCACAAAAAATTTACAATGTATTTATACAATATGTAAGTTGGTTTAACTCAATATGAAAGCCCGACATAAACTAAGCAATTACATACGCCCCAATAAATTAGTTTTGAACTTTGGAACCAAGGCTGTAAGAGAGAACTTGTTAGCTTTGGTGAAGTTTCTCGAAATGGAAAGGCTTGGTTACAGTACAATGGATTCACTTGTCGGAGGATTACTTAGGTGGAAGCTGAACTGTGTTGGCGGAGACGTTAATTTATCTCCTGCCAAAGTACAAAGATACAAAGATGATTGTGTGCCAAGTGAGGATCACCGGTTTTCGATTGGAGATAGATGTTAAGGAACATAGCCAATATATGATTATATACCATAAGCAAGACGGTTGATGATGATCAAGTCGTAACAAAAAGGCTTTCCAAACAAAGGAAGAGTGGAAACATATAAAAAAAAAGATGACTAGGGTTAACAATGTGACTGCTATGTAGTAAGCAAGTTAGATCCACTGCAATTTGACCTTTGCAACATAATTTTGGGTATGGGATTGTGAGGGACAAAGAGAAATGAGTTGAACAACTATTAAAATTAAATAATAGTTAATCAAATTCTAAAAACCTTAAATATGTATGATTTAAATCTATTAATAACTCATTTAGGATCCTAGATCATGCTTAAGAGTTTCCATCAGACTGAGACTCCCATGGAAGGTACACCGATGGACCAAACACCTTATGCAAATGTAGTAGGCTCACTCATGTTTGGTATGGTTTCTCAAGGTTATACTAGCTTATTTAGTTAGTATGGTAAGCATGTTTATGTGAAACACTAGAAAACCAAATTTAGAGCCTGTGAAATGGATTGTGAAATAGATTATAAGTTATATAAAGGGTCTAAGGATTTAATTATCACTTTTATTCAATTTTTAGCGTTCACAGATTTTATGATGTATAATGATGTATACGACGAACTTGACATAAAAAAGTATATTGTTGGATATATATTTCAAGTTGGAAATAATTTTGTATTGTAAATCAAGATGAGAACATCTTAGGAACTTTAAACAACAAAATCAGAATATAATCAATTAATAGAAGCAGTTGAAGAAGTTATATGGTTAAAAGGTATATTAGTAATAATTTATGTGTGACTAATACTAATTCAAGTGAATACTAATTCAAGTGAAGCTAAAGTGTGTGTGATTAATAATTACAATACGCTTGGCCAATGTTTACCATCAAATAACTAAAGTATACCTACATTAAGTTGCATTTTATCATAAACTTCATAAGTAAGGGTGAAACTCAAGCTGAAAAAATCAGTATCAAAGTAAACATTGCATACATACTAATCAAATTGTTACTTTGGTTTCGATTTTAGGAACTTCCGGAAAAACTCCAAATCCTATGAGCTAGATGAAGAGTCCTTACAATTTATTGGTACCTCGTAAGCATAAAAAGAAACATGTTTGTTCACTGGGAACTGATGAGTAGATTTTTGAGAATCCAAGAGTCATCAATTCCCCAATACCATTATAGTATTTGAGGTATCGAACCAAGGGAGGCTAAACAACAACACACTAGGAATACAAGAGATTGCTTAATCTAAGCTAATAAGGGGGTTTTTGATTATAATCTAGACTAAATGAAACTTAAAACAAGGCGAATGATTAACTAATTAGACTTGAAAATGACTAAAGAAGGATTCTTAGATGGGTTATTGGTGAATTGGGTTCACTAAGCATGGATTAGGATGTCTAACTACAATAATTAGTTATTCCCTAGGTTAATGATCCATTCAATTGACTAATTCATTCTCATGCAGCTAATCACTTCACTAATTACCATCATTAGCAAACTCTCATTCCTAATGATCATAACTAATGAGCTTAAGTTCAAATCACTAGATCAACCAAATTAAGACCTTAGACAACCAATCTCTTGAGCTAAGCATCATAATCCCAACTCTAAGTTCTCTTGGACATTTCATCAAACACTTGGTGTCCATAAAATGGTCCATCTCATGCAAGAAGAAGCATTAATAACTCTTAGAGGAGGAAGGAATGTTGGATTTAAACCCTAGACTAACCTAATCCATGCTTATATCACCCTCATCTAACCCATCTTCAAACCAAAAAATGACTACTCACTACCCATAATGATTCCCTCAAAACCAAGATTGATTAGAAGATAAATCATTTTTGGGAAATTAAAGAGAAGAAGAAATCTAAGATTAAAATTGCAAAATAGATTGAAAATCAAGTTGAAACAAAGTTTGAAACCTAAAACAAGAGATAAAAACTAGAAGAAGATGCTTAGCCTCCATGTCTAAAGAGTGAAAAGGGTTTTAAGTGTTTTTGGAGCGAACCGGGTCGACCCGGGGCAAACCGGGTTTCGACCTGTAAGATTTCTGTCCGTCAGGGGTCGCAGCGGTCACCTTCTGACCGCTGCAGGACCGCTGTGGGTGTTCTGGGTCGTCCTCAGGAGCTTGGCAGCGGTCATGCAGCGGTCTAAGTCAGCCGAATATGCAATGTAATCCTACTCTAATGCAAACTTAAATGATGTAAAATGATAGAATATCAACTCTCCCAAACTTACTCATTTGCTTGTCCTCAAGCAAACAAGCAAGCCCAAGAGAGGGAATGAAGAGGGAGAAATAGTCTAATCAACAAAGCATCACAAGAAGAGATCAATTCAACATCCAAGTTACTAAGCCTAAAATGCATCAAAGTTTTGTTCTACTCAAAAGAATTTAGCCATTCACATCCTAACACATAATCCATCCTATCTTCTAGCCTCTTAACATTCATAAGCTCATTGTACCGTGAATTGTGCTTATACTAGCTTAGATCTTACCATTTGGTTAAGGGTTAGGTTATGAGATGAAGATGATCTCATCAATGCATCGGCTTGTTAACTCGGGATCTCTCAATGAATGAGCATAACTTTAATAAAATGCTAAAGGTAGAAGAGCAACTATGCATACAAGGGAAAACTTTCGTCTACCCGAGTACCTAGAGTTTCTCTAATCCTAAGCCACATTCTAGCCTATTTCCCATTAAAATCCTAACTATCCTTTTATTCTCCTAAGGCATTTTGCCATTCTACCCAAGGGTTTTTGTCCATTTCATTCATCTTCTCTTCATTGAAGATTTTTCTTATTTCTTTTGGCTCCTTTTTCTTCTCTTTGTTCACATCTTTCTTTGCTCCTTGGTTCACCTTTTGGATTCTTTCTTTTGATTGCTTTGGAGCTTTTGTCTTTGAAGCATTTTTCATTAACACCATCACTTTGTTCCCATTTTCTTACCTTTTTCTTTCTTCATTCCACTCAATTAAACCATTCTTTTTCATGTAATTCCTATTTCCCCCAAACTTGAATTTAAGACATTCCCACCTAATCTAGCCTAGTCCTATGTTAGCTCCTTAATGTTGGAGCTAAAACTACACAAAAGTGCTCCCTTGTCCCTTTAAACCTAACACGTTTTATCAAGTTTTCTCGGAAGAGGCCTCACAAATTCACACACACAATTGATTCATTGGCTAGAAATGAGGTTTAATGATGAAGCTTGGTGGGGAAACCAAAATTGGATACTTAGCCATACAAGAGTGGTAGAAAGGAGTAAAAATGCCTAAGTATGTATATGTGATCCATGGTTTTCACTTTGTTAGCACAAGCACAATAATTATTGATTCAAATATGGTTTTCACTTAGGTGAGGCTAGGTTCAATTCATGAGAATTTCGATCTAAGCGAAGCTATCATATGTGTGATCCATGAATGGTTCTTTCTTGATTTCAAACTTAAACATGTGAAGCATTGAAGGACTAGCAACGAGGGTGTTGAGTTAATGTCTAATTGTGATACTTTCGTTAAACTAGTTCTCCCAATGCAAGTGAATCTAGACTCAATCCTATATGGAGAATGCAAAAATTGAAATTTTTTACCAAAAATGCATGAAACTAAAGACTCTCTTAGGACCTAATGCAACACCTAGAACTTAAATGCAATGAAATCCATGACAAATGTAACAAAACTAGCCGAATATGCAATGTAATCCTACTCTAATGCAAATTTAAATGATGCAAAATGATAGGATAAATGATGCAAAATGATAGAATATCAGGAAAATTATTTATGAATCAAAAAATAAAAAAGTCGTAAAGAATGAAAACTAAAGCTATACAAGGATAGCCACGGCGTAGCCACGAAAAAAATCAATAGCTATAGGGTCGTGGCTATATATGTCGTGGCTATCCCGTGGCTATTTAGCCACGACATAGCCACGATTACCAGCCATAGCTATATAGCTACGGTATTAGCCACGATAGAAAGAGTGGAAGAATAGCCACAGTCGAACCGTGGCTATTCTGTGGCTACAGTTAAAAAATAATAAAATAAAAACTGGTTGTTCCCCAGTACGAGAGACCGCCACCGGAACGCCATGAACCGCTGAAACGGTAGTTTCGACTAGCGGTGACTGTAACTCGGCATGGGGAACAACCAGTTATAATGTTTAGTTTTTTTTTTTGGAATTTTTAAAACTTAAAACTCGTCTTAGCAAAGCTGATCCCACCATCGAAACGCCGACGTAACCGCCGGAAGGTCGGTTTCGACTAGCAATGATGGTGGTTCGAGCTGGGCTAAAATGAGTTTAAGTTTTATTTTTTTATCGCCGATGGGAAGAGAGAGGAAGAAGAAGATCGCCGGAAAGGGAAAGGGGAGAGATCGTCGGAAAGGGAAAGGGGAGAGATCGCCAAAAAGGGAAAGGGAAGAGATTGCCAGAAAGGGGAAGGGGAGAGATCGCCGGAAATGGGAAGGGGAGAGAAGAGGGGAAGGAGATGCGGAGAAGAAAAGGAAGGTGTTGTTATATAAAACAAGCATAGCCACGGAATAGCCACGGAAGGACTGTGGCTATATGCATGGTTCGACATTAAAGCGGAAACGGCAGTCGAGGCGACTGTTCGAGTTGACAAGCTAATTAGCCACGGTTTTATCGTAGCTATTTCATGGCTATAATTATCATAGCCACGGGTTATCCGTGGCGAAACCGTGGCTTTTATTTCTTTTTAAAATTTTGTTAATTTTGTGAATCGGAAATACGTGTAGCCACGGTTCGGCCGTGGCTAAAATATTAGTCACTGTCAACCATAACTACAACCGTGGCTATGCAGCAACGTCTTTCCCATAGCTAATTAGCCACGACTTTGTCTTCCACCATTTCCGTGACTAATTTAAGTATAACTACGGTATTATCGTGGTTATGCCGTGACTAATTCGCAGTTTTCTAGTGGGAGTTGGGTATTATGTACATTTTTATAATGTTGGTCTCTTGTATAAAAAGAGTAAGTTGTATGGTTTTTACCACTTTTGTAATTGGCATTGGAATATTAATATTATCAGATGGCAAAAATAAGATAAAAAGCTTTAAAGACTATGGAGGAGAGACATTGTTTTCTTTATTTAAATTTTTTTAAAAGCATTTGTCTCCAAAAGATATGAATATGCTCATAATATTAAATTTCAAAAGATGGTATAGTTCTCATAATTCTCCTAATAACAGTAACAATAGTGATATCAACTATTTAATATTTCGAACTCATTTCGAAAGATTAAAATTAAATGGGGTTAATAAAAGAGAGATATTTAACTAAGAGAGAGTGTGTGCTTTTTTATATAAGGATGGCTTATGATCTTATGGACTTTCCACGCGCACGATCTGCCGTCCAGTGGTTGACTCAACCTAATCAATTATTACTAATATAGTTCATTTATAACTCAATATCATTCTTTTTCTTTTCTCTGCTAAAAATATCTTATTATAACATAAACTGTCACGTTCAACAACCAGGTCTCTGATTCTCCACTTCACATCATCTCTGTCTCTCATTCTCGCTCTCTAACTCACAAACCCCATTTTTCTCTGCAAAGTTATTGTCCATGGAACTTGACAACTTAAGCAACAGAAGAGTTCTCTGTTCTTGTGTAGATAATAGATAACTTCGAATAGTATTTTTCCGAAAAAACTAGTTAATGTTCTTAAAAAATCAAAATTTTGTCTCCATAAGAACTAAACTAGAAGATAAATTTAGACGAAGAGTTTTTAAATCTGCTTACAATGTTGTTCAGTAGTAACACTCCTAAGGCTCTTAAAACCAAATAGAGTAACATCGCTACGGTTTTTATTGTGTGTACATATGCATAAATCAGATGGAAGTGTTTTCGATGTTCTCTTAAAAGTACACATTAGATAACAAAAATCGAGAAAACAAACAAACAAATAAACATACTAGCGAAAACAAAAACAAAGAATGAAGGTAATGTTTCGGTTTGGAAAGCGTGTTGAAGGACAAACCGAATGATGTAATTTAAACTCTTGAGCATCAGCAATGAAATTAGTTCTTTGGAAAAAACACAAAAACAAGAAAATACGTGTATAGTTCTCACAATTTCTCTAGGTTACTATGGGATACACCGTTACGCGCTTTCTAAAATATCCAGTTTATAGGTCACTAATCACTATAGGTTACACGCTTTCCAAAATATAGGCTGGAGTTTTTGTTCCCTGATTTGTTTCTAATTTTTTTATCAAATCAAGTAATAAACCTAAAAGAGATTCACGTTTACCTAGAAAAATCTTTGTGTCACACCTTAAATTTCAAAATTTATAGTTTGCAGGTTTCGATTAGTGACGTTATAACGCTACTTTATTATGTCATCATTTAATATTGTTATTGTCATGATCATCATCCCATAGTGGTACAGCTGCGATGGTAACAACTTAACTTTGCAAAATTAATGATCGTTAGTAAAGAGTTATTATTTTGAAATGATAAATTTATTATTTAATTTTCTTATAGTTGTTATTAAAATGTAAGTTTATTTATTTATATCAAAATGTAATTTGTTAAATTGAGTCTCTAGTTGAAGAATTTGTAAAGTAATACAAAGGAAAAATGTCAATCCAACAATTGCCAATAAATTTTAGTTGAAAATCCATGATAAATTTATATTTAATTTGGTGTTAGAACTGCTTGATTGTTTGGTCAATACTATGGATGTTGTTCCCATATAAATTCACCTTTCAAATAACTATTATGTATAAACGTGAGGTGTTGAGTTGAGTCTCACATTAATAATGAAAAGATTCAAAAAATAGTATCACTAAGAATAAATATCAATTCACTCATTGTTAACTTTTTTCGAATTAGAGATCCACAATAAATCTATATTTAACATAAAAATAAATGATTTAGATTAAATGTTTTTGTGTATTCTCCATTTATGACCAATTGTACCATCTTTTTATTAGGGATTAATTAGAAATCATGAGCCAATCCATTTAACTATTAATTGGTTTTGATTTGGAAATCTATTTAACTTAACATGATATTATAATCTGATCCACACAATCCAATCTGGTACAATCCAAAGTTGGTCCGATCATCAATTAAACCTGCAATTGGAATCGTCAATTTAAATTCGAACATATCGAGATCAATAGCTAAATGAACCATCATCTTTTAAGAATATATTAAGGATTAATGTTCCACATCACAATTTAAAAAGAATCATAACTAATATATAAAGGATATATGATAATCTATTTACTATTAATTAATTTTGAATTGAAAATCTGTGTAAGTTAACAGAAATATTATATTTTATGCGTATAAACGAACTGTCATAAACCACAAATAAAAACTCGAATAATCCAAATATTGTATTCAGACACAAATGCATGCTCATGAGCCCTTTATCAAAAAGAGAGAAAAAAAAAACACAAACACACTCATTTTCTCTTGTGTTCTCTAGTTCACCATTGACTTCAAGGTTAGAGTTTTACATAATTAATTACTGACTCGACGAGAACCATATGGGTAAGGTTCATATATAGACGCATTATTTTGTAATGAGTTTTAAAACATTAGAACATAACTTATTCAGTGCATATTCGGAAAAGCACAGCTGACAAAAAATCTATAAACTAAAAGAACGTAAAAAGCAGAAAATAATATTGTACATATTTCTAATTAAACAATTTATTTTATCATTAAAAGTCGTATAACATATAGGCAAACTACTTGTTTATATTATATTCATGATCTGATGAATGCGAAGATATAATCTCTCCTCTTGGGCCTACAAAGTTTTTCTATTATTTTTTAGATTTACAAAGTAAAAAAATCATTAAGATGGTATATCATTATGCAGAAATTTATTTTAAGAAATAATACACTTTTATATTATTAATAGATAGGAATATTCTGACAATATGGAGGATATTGGAGACAAAAAAATATTTTGTTATTAAAATAAAATAAGTCTTGCTTATATCATGACAGGTTGAACTGTATGTCCTATTAAGGGAAAAAAGTTCAAAGGTATCATTTGTAGTTTTTGCGAAGGGGGATCAAAACTTGCTAATTGTATTTAATCAGTACTGAATAACACAACGGATTATAGCTGCAGTTAAAAAAAACGGATTATAGCTATTATGGGTCCGGCCATAAATTCAGTGTCTCCAAGAGTTTGAATCTTAATTGTGTGTAAAGAACTTATTTGGGCTACTTGATCTTCGGTGAACTTGTACCATATTTATTTTCTGTCTTTTACGCTCTTTTAATTTATCGATTTCTGTTCAGCTGTGCTTTTCGGAATATGCACTGGGTAAGTTATTTCTTATGTTTTCAAAATTATACCTTACATTATAATGCATCTATCTACGGACCTTACCCATATGGTTCTCGTGTAGTCGGTAATTAAATCAAGTCAAACTGGATTCGAGAATACAATAGAAAATGTGTGCGTTTGTGTTTTGGCACCAGTTGGACTATTCTGGTTTATGTCCATTTGTCAGTAAACCTTAAAAGTTGTAAAACACCTTTCCTATGATTTAAAGATTGAGGCTCCATCCTTGTATAATAACTACAAACAGATAGTTTTCCAATATTTATTTTTATATAACAAAACATATGAATACATCTCGCTCAATCTTCTGTTCTCAAGTTAGAGTGTTAAGATTTCAAACATCAACTTAAAAAGTCAGTATTCTTTTCTCAAGTTAGAGTGGTAAAATTGCAAACATCAGACTTAAAAATAAATAACTTGTATTCTTTACGATCAATAGCTTTAGTAAAAATGTCTACCAATTGTTTAGATGTCAAGGTATACGTGTTTGGTCGTGACTTTGCTTTAGAGAAGTTCAATATGATAAAATAATAATCCACATCTATATGCTTAGGATGTTATCTATATGGTTAGTCTGTTCATGAAAACACAATACATGTTGAGGTGAATAAAGCAATCAAATGGTTAGATGAATAGCATATAACATATAATATATAAGAGGAACTGGAGCTGTATGGTCCATGCCAATAGTCATAAATAACTCTTTCAGCCAAAGAAGTTCACTTACTATTGAAAGAAAGTTATGTGTGGAACATCACTCGAGGTTGTTACAACAAGAGTGAAATGTAACAACAAGATCGTTGACGTGGCAAATGAATATGATCATGGAGTTTTGGCATGCAAGGTATATCATGTGGTGATATAAAGAATATACTCTGCAAATCAATCAAAGAAGGTCTAGAGGATCTTTAGAGAATATGTTAGTTGAACTAAGAGGAACGACATGTGACACGATACAAAGAGCCGAAAATGGATTGTTTAGGTAGTTAGAGATTAAGAACTGGGTAGATCTAAGGTTGTTCATTTCGCTAGAATCAACTGTTGTAAACTTTTTTGAATAGGTTGAGATTTGTTTCGGAGTGCGTTAGCATCTAATCTAAGAGTAGCTTAGGTGAGCGATCTGTGTATGAGAGAGTTCTAAAGTAACTTCCTAAACAAGAAGTACTAATTTACTTGGTTTCACGAGTTCTGATGGTCCATACGTTCTAACAAGTGGTATTAGCTAGTTCACGCTTGAACCAACTTCTTTCATAAACAAAAGATGACGATCCTACAAGAAGAACATGGCTACATCGAAGAAACTCATAGCAATCCATCGCCCATTGCTTCTTGAAAAGGGAACTAAGAGCACTAGAAAGTCAAAATATGAGCACATATCCATGTAATAACTGAAGATGCATGAATATCAGTGGAGTTTGGATTGAGAGCACCAACAATATTAGATTCACAAGATGTGATTCATCTGAAACCAAAGACATCTTGGAGTGATGATGAAAACAAATTATCTAAATACAACTTCAAAGCGTTGACTGCTATTTTCACAGCCATCAATGAGAACCATTCAAGAGTGTTCAAAGTTGTGTTTCCGCGAAGGAAGCATAGGTTATGCTTAAAAATGCATATGAAGGTACAAGAGTGTGAAGAGGTCAAGATTGGACTCAATGATATCCTAGTTCAAGAATATGAAGATGGAAGTACATAAATCCCCAGAGGAATTCACAGGGAGGATATGAGCTCAATTTTCAATGAAGATTCTATCTTAGACAAGACATTAAAAGACATGAAACTCGTCAAGAAAATGTGGTGGGGCATCCCTAAGAAATTTGAGTCTAAGAAAATGGTGATGAAAACAACCCTTGAACCTGATACGACTGTTTTTGATGAAGCAATGGGGGGATTTACATGCATATGAGATAAATATCACATCAATGGGAAAATACAAGAACATGAGCATAGCTTTCACTACTAGGGAGAATAAAAGTAAAATTAAAGAACTCTGAGAATGAAATTAGTATCCTTGCTAAAAATTTCAACCAAGTCCTCAAGAGAACTAAGAAAGGAAATATGCATTCTTTGGAAAGCCATCAGTGAAAGAGAGAGACAAACCGGCAAGGAGAAATCAACAACAATACAGTGAATTCCAAAGATATTGAAATTCTAAAGTGGGTTGTCCTACAACAAAGAAAAAAAATTGAAATCTCTTTAGTGCAAGGAAATAGGGTACAAAAAGGCAGAATGTACAAGTAGCTCAAGCAAGAAGGGTAAATCTTATGTGGGAATGAGTGAATAAACTGATTCCAAAGAAGAAAACTCATAAGATGAAGTATATGGTTATGTAGCCTTTAGATCCATTGAAGAAGAAGGATCAATATCATATTGTGAATCTGAAAAGTCTAAGAAGAATGAATCTTCTGAAATTGAGTAATTAATTAGTCATCAGATGAGGAAGAAGTTGATAATTAGAAACAATTAGTCAAGTTATAAGAAAGTTGAATTGGGAAGGCGTAAGTCTGGGGGATGATGCTTATCCTTTATTAACATAATTTTCTTTTTTGTGTATTTATTTTCTTTTCACTCTATTCGATATTTTCGAATCAAACATGTTTATTGAGTGAAACTTTTTTCCCGAAATTTATGAGCTTCTCTTGGATAAGCATCTTCATTGTTCCAATAAATTTTATGTAATGTACATTACTTGTGAGGCCCTTCTCAAAAAATTTTTTTGGTAAGTTACGTCTAGAAAGAATGAACATATTGGTCATTCCTCGTAATGAAACGTTTCCGATTGTGCATTCAAATCTCGTTAGAATCATCACTATGCAAGATCAGACAGCAGAAGATCGAAACAATGTGAAATCAATCTATGGAAACATAGATCATTATTTGCACACCAATCTTTAAAGTCATCTATTTGTTCATCGTGCTGAGGAATAAATCAATATGTACACTGATTTTTTTTAATTTTAAAAGCCAATAGAATACTATCGTACCATTCATTACAATCTAATCCATGAAAATTGGAGATAAGAGTTCTAAGATTGATGCCTAAAATGAAGTACTGAAGAGAGATCGTCAAGTGGATTTTCCCCGAGCGTGGCTTGTATCTCAAAGAAATTATAGATCCACTATCGCTTAGAAGTGGGGTTTTGTCCGCCATGAAGAATAAACCGGTGAAAAGAGTTCATCCAAAATAAAGTTTAAGACTAGAGAACAAAAAATTTTAGTATGCAAGGAAGGGGGAGAGAGAGATCACGAGATCGGTAAACAAAAAACTAAGGTATCATATTATTTCTTCGATATTATGGTAAATTTCAAGACCTTCTAACTCAAATCAATCGATAATGAGTGGATTTACTTATTTTTCGTGTATATCACTGAATGTTACATTTTAGATATAGTATGAGATATTTCTAAAATGTTTTTTTAAGATAATGATTTTCTAGTCATTTATTTCGACAAAGTTATATTAGAAGATTAAATTTTTTGCAAGACTAATTTCAAAACTAATTTCAGATAAATATGAAATATAGACTAATTTACTAATTGTCAACTAATTTGGAGTTGTTATTCTATAAAACTTAACTTTCAATATTAGAAGATGAGCCTGTAAAAAATATCTTTAATTACGATAAATATATTTATATTATTGATCGAATGCTTTGGAAAAGAAAACGAAACCTAGTGCCAAAGTTCTAATGAGCTAAGAGTTTCTTCAATTTTGATCCCAAAGTTCTGTTGGTCATGATTTCGATTATAGCATTCAACTATTATCGTTTACTTATTGTTGATGTATTTAACAAATGCGTAAGAAGATATTGTATTAAGCAATTAAACAAGGGGAAAGATGCATTGAGTCATAAACGACAAACGACATAAATATGCTAAACCAATTGTGTTAAAGACCAAGTTGTATAGCCCACCATAATTAGCTGTTATATCTAATGGTGTCGATCCCAGACTTGGTTTATTAATAAATTAATTAGAGAGAGATGATTGCAATGGTGTCATAAGTGTTGACATTTATCCATTACTTCTCATGTTCTCTATATATACATCCCAATTCCTCTCCATCATTCCTCACTTAAATCTCACACGACTTCGAACAAACAAAACTAACCAATCTTCTCGATTAAGATTAATCTCTTAATTAAGACGCCAAGTTAACACAAACAAAGACAAAATGGAAGCCATGGGAGAATGGAGCAACAACCTTGGAGGAATGTACACCTATGCCACCGAAGAAGCCGATTTCATGAACCAACTCATCGCCTCTTATGATCATCCTGGCACCGGCTCATCCTCTGGAACAGCCAGCGGGGATCACCAAGGGTTGTATTGGAGCCTTAGTTCTCATCATCAAAACCACCTTAGCCTCATGCCTGAAGCTAGTGGCTTCTGCTTCTCTCAGGAGAGCAGCAGCTACAGCGTCGGAAACAGCGGATACTACACGGTGGTCCCACCCGCGGCCGAAGAAAACCACAATGGGACCGTGGACTTCGGTATGGAAGATGTTACCATCAACACAAACTCCTACCTTGTTGGTGAAGAAACAAGTGAATGTGACGTTGAAAAATACTCCTCTGGAAAGACTCTTCTGCCCTTGGAAACCGTGGTGGAGAACCGAGACGACGACGAGAGCTTGATGCAATCCGAGATCTCTGTGACCACCACTGATCATCAGAAATCTCTCACCAATTCTAAGAAGAGATCGCGTGCCACATCCGCTGATGTAAGTCTCATCGGTTCTTCTCCCACAATTTAGATATATGATAGTGATAATTCAAGTTTGTTGACTTATATTCAAATGGTTTTTCAACGGATACAGAAAAACAAGAGAGCAAGAGTGGCTAAAAGGGGCCAAAAGAACTTAGAGATGAGTGGCGATACCAATGGAGGAGAAGAGGAAGAAGGAGAAAAAGTTAAGAAAAGAAAAAATGGGGCTATGATGAGCAGACAGAACTCGAGCACCACTTTCTGTTCCGATCAAGAAGAATCAATCTGCGCTTCTCAAGAAAATGGAGGAGAAGAAGATGAAGATGCTTCCAAGGCTCTTAACCTCAACGGCAAGACCAGGGCCAGTCGTGGTGCTGCCACCGACCCTCAAAGCCTCTACGCAAGGGTAATATATTAAATATATGAAGAATATTATCTTTCTTGTCGACAAAAGTCAAAACGTAGAAAAACTAAATCCGGAATTATCTTTGGTCTTACAGAAAAGAAGAGAAAGAATTAACGAGAGACTTAGGATTTTGCAAAATCTCGTCCCTAATGGAACAAAGGTTGATATCAGTACGATGCTTGAAGAAGCTGTCCATTACGTCAAATTTTTGCAGCTCCAAATTAAGGTACGCAAAGGGTTTTAATTTCAACGTTTTACGTGCATATATGTTATACTAATATTAAAGTAAAATAATCTAATTTAATTAAATTTCTAATTACGCAGTTACTGAGCTCTGATGACCTATGGATGTATGCGCCTATTGCTTTCAATGGGATGGACATTGGCCTCAGCTCACCGAGATAAAGTACAAAACTTGGGATTTTAGTTGGATTTTTCTTATATATAACCCAAAATGTAACATTCTTTCCCTTATCAAATATTCTCCCCCTTCGGACGAGTTCGATTATAATTTCTCGTGCCATGTTCAATATGAGAGAAATGAAGAGTCACATTCGAAAATTTTTACAACATTTTTTTGTTCCACATTCCAAACTCTTATATTCCAACTTTTTCAGTAAAATTTTGAGCCATTGTTTTATTTTTTTAGATGTTTATGTTTCTTGGTATTGGAATCCTCTACGTCATATCATCATTATAATAATTCAGACATATAATTCAATGTACGATCACCATTTGTTTAATGGTGTTGTGTCTCATTGACAATGAGTGCATATATAAAAAAAAAAAATACTTAACTAATGAAGTGATAAAACAAATAAAACCGAAGTTTTGTAATAATTGAATAGGTGCTATTAACTCAATATTATATATTTTAAATAAAAAGGTATAACTTAGATTAAAGAAGGGAATCTATTTTTATTTAATTTACAACTAGTATTAGAAATAGTCAAATAAAAATACAAAGAATATATGCGGTATTAAAAGTCCGGAGATATTATAATATAGACGATATTTTTTTTCCATTTTTTTGTTTAACTTAATTAATATCAATCCAAAGAAAATCACGGAAAGCCAATTTTACAGCAGTCACAAAAAAAATTTAACATAAATAATTTGGAAATTAATCATGAATTTATTTTGTTATATAGTCCTTCAATATTCATTATAAATCATGAATTTAGATAAACCAAGCCATGTTCCAAACAATGTTTTAAGCGATTTTTAGAATTTTTATGAAGTTTATAAATTCATGTATTGTCTCAAAAATGTTAAAAATTCTAGAAAAATTTTCAAAATAACCACGAAAATCATTATAATTTTTAAAATTTTATAAAGTTTATTAACATCAAGGGTACAATCTCTTAAAAAAAGAGAGATAAAATGACAGTTTCATATAGGAACGTGAAATT
Organism: Euclidium syriacum; assembly: GCA_900116095.1. Classification (NCBI taxonomy): domain Eukaryota; kingdom Viridiplantae; phylum Streptophyta; class Magnoliopsida; order Brassicales; family Brassicaceae; genus Euclidium; species Euclidium syriacum. The sequence continues at coordinate 13,839,791 of FPAK01000004.1, forward strand.
GGATTGAAAGAGATTATAAACTCGATTCAAGAGAGAAAATTTAATGGAAAAAATGTGGTGAAGCAAAATGTTGAGAGGATACCTAGAATGCTAGTTGTTGTCTTGAGAATGCATGGTGCAACACATATTCAATTAGGTGTCATTTGTAGTAGGAGTGGACAAATTACTCGGAATGGAAGAACCGAAGTGGAATCAAATCTTACTAAGGGACCAAACTGAAATGGAAGCGGCATAAATACTCGAATGAACCTAGACTATTATATCTACATAACCGGAATCGAACCGAGAATGTTATAGTTACGAAAAATACATGAAATATATACCAAAAATATTAATTATATCTAGAATATTTTAAAAATTCAAAATTACAATTATAAATCCTAAGATATTAGTAAATTTATACTGAAATAGTCGAAATATCTAAAAGTCTTTAGTTATATTTGTCAAAATTTAGGTATTTTTAGGTATTTCGGTTTATTTTCGACTCATTTTGAGTAGTTTAATTAAAAAGTAACTGAATCAAATCCAACCCACCAAATTTTTGGTTCTAGATTGGTTCTCCATTTAAATTTCCGAAGCGAGGGTACCAAACCAAACACAAATCAACATTCAAAAATATATGAACGATACCTAGACCCTTACTAGTTAAATCCCCGAAACCCGAATTGGTATGTTATGTCGTGTTGGTAGTTATTATGTTGCATCTTTAGAAATAATGGGTCCCCTTTGGGGTTAATTTGGAGTACATATACGGCTCCCCAATTTGAATTAAAATCCGCCGAACCGGTATTGCTAGCTTGTTTCTTCAAGAATAAAATTGTACAGAAGAAGAGATTGATAAGCAGACTATTTTTGGAATAGGTTATCATTTTTATGTCTTAAGCATACATCTAGCCTTCCTATAAAAAAGCATGCATCTCGCTTATATGTTTGCATGTATTCTGATCTGGTCGGGAACATAAGTAAAGAAAAACATGTTTTCGAAACTTGGATGTATAAATTTTTCTGGAAGTAATTTCCAAGTTTTTTAACAAAAAAAAGTCTTGATGCTTTTTGTAAATCAACTCTTTTATTTTGGTACTATATTCACATTTAGTTAGAAAGAGTAATTGAAATCGCAATATAAACAGTTTAAACTTCGGCCGCAATATGTTTGATTGAGGGACAGGAGACAAAAAGAGAAGGAGAGAGCTCCGGGAGAGGGAAAGAGAGGAAGAATATTATTCTTGGGCCCACAATTTTTTTTTGTTTACAAAAAAATTTAGTGTTATAACAGGAGGAATATTCCTCTGATATGGTGGAAAATTTCCCTCTCTCTCCCTCAACTAAGCAACCAATCAGAGCCAAGACCAGTTCATAGTTCATGTATAGTTTATAATGGAATATATCAGTACTGATTCTGCGTATTTGATTTTCCACAGTCGGATTTTCTTAAAATACATTTTTTCCCATGCAATAGCTGTGTTTAGACTTTAGACAAACTTATATATATGTATAAAGGAAATAAATTAACAATTTGAGTTTTATATCTAAAAGCCCAAGCATTTAAAAGTAACTAGAATAGCATATCCATATTTTCCCCACTATAATATTATTTCAATCAATCATATTCATGGCAATCAGTATCAAACATTTTTTGATAAAATTTAACTTCATTGATCAAATCAGTATCAAATATTTGATTTCATTTCTACTTAATTTATCAATTTAACCAAAATTACAAATATTAAAAATATTTGCGTACGAATTCTTTATAGCATAACTAAAACTTGAATAAGTTTCTTATTTATAATTTTGTGGCAGCAAAAATTATGGTTTTACAACGTTATCCAAGTTTTGCAAGTGTTTATTATGACATAATACATATATATGACATTGATAAATATCTTAAAATAGCACACATATTAGTTTGTTTCAAACCTAACATACCAAATGTTATAAAAAAAATCTAATAAAAAGTCAAATAATCAAATTTAAAATTTAAAAATTGGAAAACTTATCGTGTGAAAATACTTGTGTATCCTAAATTATTTTTTTTAAATATCAATAATTAAGTTGTTGTTCCATAAATACTATCTTTACTTTTTTTCCCAAAATACAATAAAAACAAAAAATAATTTTTAAGGGTTTAAATTTAAATGTGTGGGTTTTTATTTTGGGTTTAGGGTTTAGTATTTTAGGTTTAGGGTTTAATATTTTAGTTTTATGATATTTTGAAAAAAGAAGAAGCTTTTACTGGTATTTTTAGAACAAAAACTTAATTAGTAGTATTTTTGAGAATTAGTCTTTAAAAAATTATGTCGAGATTTACTTTTTATAAATTTGGATTAAATTTCTCCCCTTGGGAAGGAGTTTTGATTTTCAAATAATAAAAAAGTTTAATCACATAATGACTTAAAACTCTTTTTTTATATATATAGTAAAAAGGGGAGGTATTAAAACAAGAATTTGGAATTATTTTGACAAACCCTAATCGTATATATTCTAAAGGGGTTTTGTAAAATAACATCATTTGAGATTTTTACACTATTTCGGTTATTAACTATCTTTTTTTTACACTGATATTTTAAAAGGGTTTGAAATCCCTGATTTTTAACTATCAATTCTCTTTTAAATAATATTAAATTTTTTTTTTTTATAATTTATTAATGAAATCTCAATTTTTCAATAACAGTGGATTTGAAGGAATTTGTAAAAATCTTTAATCCAATAACCTTGTATTTAGAATAATTTTTATAAATGTTAAATCCAATAACCTCAGATTTAGAAAACAACTAAAATCCTCCCAAATTCTTGTTTCAATACCCTACCTAAGTTTTAAATTGGCAAAAGGGGAAATGAAATATAATAATTTCATTTGGTTTGTAACTTATTTAAGGTATAAAAATATTTTCACACACTAATTTGTTTGATTTTGAAAACGTAAATTGGTGTGCTAGATTTGCAACAAAACCATTTTTTGTGTAGTTTGGGGTCTTTAATATTAATGCTACTACTGTAAATTTAAAAAGAAGAAGACTTAAATAGTATGAAAAAATTATATTGGACAATAATAACACATGAAGTTTTGTAATTCCAAAAATATTATTAATGAAACTTTTTGTGGTATTTTTGGAATTTGGGAGCCATTTTCCGAATTAGTTTTTTTTTTTAATTTCCGAATTAGTGTTTTTCATTCCCGAATAGTGTTTTTTATTTCCGAATTATATTTTTGGAAATTCGGAAAAGAAAAACACAATTCAGAAAAGCCTTCCCGAATCAGTGTATTTCCTTCCCAAAAAACACAATTCGGGAAATCCCGAAAAACTTTATGGTAAAGTAATTTTTGACATAGTTTTTTATACTATTATTTTCAATTGTCCAAATTTAAATTACTGGTGCTACATATTTGGAAGAAAAACCTGAAAATATGTTATTTGAAATAATTACCTAGCATTGCATTAAACTTCAAATAAAAATGTTTCAATATTATAAGTATTTTCAAATATATAATAGATAAATATTCCCTTTTAATAATTTTTATAGAGTTATGAATATTTAGAAATATTGATATGTGCTTATAAAAGGAGTTTTTTGAAAATCTATATAAAGATATGTATATATAAAAAATGTGGTACTGAAAACATACTAAATTTTATGGTTGGAAGAAAAAAAACACATAATGTAATGGTTGAGGAATTTTAAGGGTACTTCAACTATTATAATAAGTAGTCCAATGCATTAGTACATATATATAGAAAAATAAAATTGTGAAAGTTGTAAAATCGTCTTTATCTGAAAAGGTTGTAATTTGACATAACAGTTATAATATTAAAATACTATTTGACTTTGGGTTTTGCTCACTTGTTTAAGTTATATATGGGTTGACTTAGGTTCATGATATATTTTAATTTTGTCAACAGGTTCATGGTATATAAATATATTTAATAGTTGAAATTTTTTTTTTGATGTTTACAGCCACAGAAAATAGTTATTCGTAATTACTTTGCTTTACAATTTATATATGATATATCATTACAAAGTAGGAACAAGTCATATTACTTTTTACATATCATACACACTTTGATTCAAAGTTAGTATAATTATTAAATATCGGTTAATCATATAATATAGTTCTGTAAGTTCTATTATTTTTTTGCTTTAGTTCAAAATTGACACCAAAGCCATAAACGGTGACTGTTTCTCGGTCTGCACCTATTTTTCTCCAATTCTACATATTTTCATAACTCAAGTATGGGCCCTCGCTAAAATTAAAATATAGAGATGCTCGAATCGATTTATTACAAGGATTAATAAAATAATCTGTTGAATGACAGCTGTTGTAAAACCCTTCCAAGTTCATAAGAACTTTTGGGTTATTAAAAAATTGTTTAATTCAATATTGTCTTAATATATTTTTATCAATGTTTAGTATTATATATAATTTTTATTTTATTTTTCAGACTTGTAAAAAAACACATATAACTTCTAATTGGTGCGATTAAAAAATATATCGGTTTAATAGTTACCAATCACAAAAATATTACCGAAAACAATATTAAATAATACTTTCAACTTTTTTGTATTTCTTTCTCTTATTGCTAATGTTTGCATTTTTTATTTTATTTTTTGTTAAAAAATAATGCTTGCATTTTTACACTATTTGTTAGAATAGCTTATAATTAAAGACTTGTTTTGATTTTGTTCACCAATAGAATTCTTTAAAAACTTAAAGAACAAAAACTATAAAGATACTAAACAAACCGCAACAACTAAATCAAACAACAAAAGAAAAGATCTACACAAAAGACAAAGAAGAACTATATACTCACGAGGTAAAACAGATCCAACAAGATGAAATCGCCTGAAACTTGAGAACCCAATCAAGTGAAAGACTTGGGTCTCGCAATCTAGACATACACCCATGCGTGAAAAGCTTCATAACCTGCCATCAACAACCGTCTTCAAAATCATAGACACACATACTCCTTATAGTTAAACTAGCACAAGCACAAAAAAATATTTTTAAAAAAACAATTAAAAAGCAAATAATTAAAACATTAACCTTCTCAAAGTCATTGTTTGGTTAAATTTTAAATTTTATTATGATTTTGGTCAATCTTCTTACTCTTAAGAGTTTATAGTAAAAAGAGCAAATTGACCGAACACTAAATAGTGAAATCTATAGACCTCATCCTGGATCCTTTCATTTTTATTTTGAGTAGTAAAGTTCTATGTAATTTTATTCTAGATCTAATTTAATCGTTTCGAAAATGCTATACAACTTCGACTGATTCTACACTATCAAACTTCAAACATATGGACTAAGCTTATTCAAATCAATTATATATGTATCTTTAAAATTTAACTGATCTACCATGCTACAGGCATGCCACATGTGTGTTCAAGGGCCTATGTGATCACGAAAATGATGACTGGTCCCACTGCATACTAATGGAAACAACCACCCACGAGATACACAAAAATGACTTTTAAATAGTATGATTTAACGATTAAGAGCTCGTTGTCCCGAAAAAAAAAAAAAAACGATTAAGAACTCTCTCCATTGTGATGAAAAATTAGGATACAAACATTACTCCTCTTTAATATATTTAACTTTGAAAGTATGCAAGCTAACGAGTATGTCCGGCTTAACAGAAAAAGAGAATTAGGGCCAAAATATTTTGGATATTAAATAAATTCAAATATTTATACATGAGAAATTTTTTAACATCATAATATATATTATTGTGAATTTTTTTTGTTCCATATGCTAAGGATGTGCCAATTTATGTCATGAGTGTATCTCAGTGGACCAATTAAGAGCACTCTCCATTGTGATGAAAAATTAGGATACAAACATTACTCGTAATTTTTAGTGGACCAATTAAGAGCACTCTTTAGTGTATTTAACTTTGAAAGTATGCAAGCTATAGTCCTCTGTTAGAAAAGATAAAGACCCGTATTAGTTATTGAATGAACCGGTTTCTTTCCTTTGCGGGGAGATTACAGTTGTTGAAGTTTGTTATTGCTAGTCTTACTAATTTTTGGATAATGGCTTTCCAATTACCCAAAGGTTGTATCACTGCGATTGAGAAGATTTGTGCTGCTTTTTTATGGTCCAGTCCGGAATTTAATCTGAGGAAGACAAAGGTAAGTTGGGAGGTTGTTTGCTTACCAAAGACGGAAGGGGATTTGGGTATAAAGAAGTTGACGGAAGCAAATAAAGTAAGTATTTTGAAGTTGATTTGGCACCTTCTCTCAGCGTAGAACTCACTATGGGTTGATTGGATCAATCGAGAGCTAATCCGGTCAGGTTCTTTTTGGTCAGTTAATGAGAATACAAATGGAGAGTCTTGGATGTGGAGAAAAATTCTCAAATATCGGATTTTGGCCAAAGAGTTTTTTAAGGTTGAAATCCATGATGGAAGAAGCTCTTCTCTTTGGTTTGATGTTTGGAGTCCTTTGGGGTGTCTTTTTGATTCTCTGAGTTGTAGGGGTTTCATTGATCTCGGTTTTTCTAGAGATGCCAAGGTTGCTGAAGCCATTGCCTCCCTGCGGAGGAGACGATTTCGTTTTAATTTCCTCAACAGAGTATTGGACGAGCTGGATCAGCTACGAGACAGGGGTGTTTAACTTGGTAATGATATGGCTTTGTGGAAAGGTCAAAATGGTTTGTATAAACGCAGGTTTGAAACAACGGAAACTTGGGAGATTATTCGTCAAAAGCGAGATAAGATGGATTGACTTGGGAGATTATTCGTCAAAAGCGAGATAAGGTGGATTGGTACAAGGGAGTTTGGTTTCCCAAGGCCACTCCTAAGTACTCATTTATTTTTTGGCTTGCCATGATAAATAGACTCTCTACAGGTGATCGTATGAGTCATTGGGGTACGAATATAAACACAAGTTGTGTCTTATGTCGTCACTCTATGGAGAGTCGGGACCATCTTTTTAATCCAATGTTCATATTCTCTTCAAGTTGGGGAACAGTTGATGAGGAAACTACTTGGTTTTAGTTTCTCTTTCTCTTGGTTGGATTTAGTGTCGTTAATTTCAGGAACAACTCTTGCTGGTTTGAAGTTGTTCATTGTTCGATATGTCTTGCAATGCACAATCCATTCTATATGGAGGGAGCATAATAGGCGTCGGCATGGTGAGCTTCCTGGTTCCTCGGAACAGCTCGTCAAAGTCATCGATCGATTGGTTCATAATGGATTTGCCACTTTCGCTTTCCCGGGATCCAAGTTGGAGGATTCTTTGAGAGCTTGATTTGCATCACGCTGATTAAGGATAGGTTGTTAGAAAGTTGAATGTAAATTCTTTATTTTATTTTTTTTTTGTAAATTGTTAAAACGTTTTTTCAATCAATAAATTTAACATTGATATGAAAGAAAGTATGCAAGTTAACTAGTATGTCCGTGGCTTAACTGTATAACGGGATTTAGGGCCAAATATTTTTGGATATTAAAATGAATTCAAATGTTTATACATGAGAATTTCTTTAACACCATAATATATATTATAGTTAAATTTTTTTGCTCGATATGCTAAGGATGTCCCAATTTATGTCATGAGTATCTTAGTGGACCTTTCCGTACTTATACATGAAGCCCATTAACTGGTAAAATTTTATTATTGGGCTCATTTCTGGCAACTCTTGGTTTGTGTATCATTTAGTTTCATTGACAAAACGAACGGCAAGTTGATCACGAGTATGTACGCTGTGCGCGAAGCAGCAGATTCTACCGAACGAATGATGCTGTGACACGGAGGCGTAACCGCCTGTAACAATACGTCGAACTGACAACTTGACGGGAAATGGTTATGTTCGTCATTTCATTTATTCCCGCTACTTCCCCTCTTTTACCATCGTCTCCCTCCAGTTTCATATCTAGAAAGTTCACAGTCGCAGACGAAAATAATCAGAAGAAGGAACAGTGACAGAAGTATAGAGAGGATGAAGTTTCTCGGAGACTACAAGCTCGCACTCGTTACCTGCGCCGTCATTGCTCTCAGTATCTACGTCGCGCTTCACGGTGACAAATGCATTATCGATATTCTCCGTTTCACGAAAGATTCCCCGGGAAATCAAACCGGCGGCAAGGTTACGGTGAAATCTCCCTTCGATGAGGCTTACGGAAACATGTACATGTCCATCGCAGAAGATTCCGATCTATCTTACTCGCTCCACTACGATTACTACAGAGAATCTTGCCCTACCGCCGAGAAAATCATCGCTAAATCTCTCAGAGAAATCTACGATTCCAGGCCCAGCATAGCTCCGTCTCTCGTCCGCCTCCTCTTTCACGATTGTTTCATCGAGGTCAGGTTTTCCGCGTTTACGATTTCCCCTTTCTATCTTAATCTCGGAGACCGAGTTGCAGAAATTGAGTTTGATCCGTTGATTTGATGTTGTTAGCTTACTTCGCGAATCATATAAACGATGTTTTTGATCATTTGATTAGATGTTGTTAGCATAATTTGCGAATCACATAAACTATGTGTTGGATTCTTTGATTCGATGTTGTTAGTATACATTGCGAATGAAATTCTAGGTTTCCTGTAGCAGTTATTAAAGTTTCTCATATCAAAATTGGGGAAATGTGTTTGTCTACAGGGATGTGATGCATCAGTCCTTCTGGACGCAGATGAAACTTTTGCTACTGAGAAAGCAGCACCACCGAATCTGTCTCTGAAAGCGCTTGATGTTATTGACACCATCAAATCCGAGCTAGAGATTGTTTGTCCCGGAGTTGTTTCCTGCGCTGACATTCTTGTCCTAGCTGCTAGAGAATCAGTCCTTTTGGTAAATAAATCCCTTCTCTAGACCTCTCTTCTGGTTTGTCCATGTTTAACGCTTAGTATGTCTTTCTTTGGAACTCTCAGGCTGGTGGTCCATATTATCCGCTGGAAACTGGAAGGAAAGATAGTGAAATAGCCTTTCAAGAAATTGCAGAACGAGAGCTTCCTCCACCTCAAGCTAATCTCACTGAAATTCTTGCTCGTTTTGAAACCAGAGGATTCAACGAGAGAGAAACTGTCTGCTTATTTGGTATCCCTCACTCTCTCTTTCTTTCTGCTTTAGCTGAATTTGGATGTTTTGGGTGTATTCCTCACTTTGTATCCGTAATGCAGGAGCACACAGTATAGGGATAACACACTGTACATTCTTTGAGGACCGGCTATACAATTTCTCAGGAACGAGCAAGCCAGATCCTGAACTCAATCCAGAGTTTCGTCAAGAACTGAAATCGAAATGCCCGTTCTCTGCCTGGTTTTCATCTCCACTTCCATCCCAATCACTTGACACTGGTGTAGCACGATCCTCACCTGTGTTTCCTGCATCAGATTATGCTACAAACGATGTGAGCTCGAGCTTAGGAAACAGGAATGATGGAGTTGTGGACATGAGCTATAACAATGAAGGAGGTGATGAGAATTTTGGTACACGCTATTACAGGAGACTGTTGCAGAGGAAAGGATTGATGTTCAGCGATCAGCAGCTAACGAGTAGAGAAGAAACTGAGCAATGGGTAAGAGCTTACGCTTCTGATCCAGTTTTGTTCCGTCGTGACTTTGCTATGACAATGATGAAGCTATCGAGTTACCATGTCTTGACTGGTCCCTTAGGTCAAGTCAGAACGACTTGTTCAAAAGTCCTTTCCACCAACTGATTCTCTCCTTTACCACTACTTTACTTTAGTTGCATCCTGTTGTTTTACGAGTTACGTTTGATAAGAGCAGACTTTAATGGAACAGTATTCGAATATAGTGTAGAAAGGAAAATGAGGATTCTGTGTTGATTTCAGGAAGCATATAAATAAGTTTGGTTTCATATCATTGTGTTAAAAGTTTGGTCTCACAATCACATTTTTGCTGCATCTTTGGTCCCTAATGTTGTATGAAATCAACATCGGTTAGGAGAGGGCACTTTGTTAGGAATATGCTTAAACATATGAGATGTTAAACTTGAACTTGATAGGCACATAATATTTAATCTATGTAGACAAAATGTTTTGGTATTTCCCCATGAAAAAACCTTTGTATAGATAACATTCAATAAGTTTCCTAAGGTTTACCATTTTGTTTATTTTTTCTGATTCTGGACATCATTTGCTATATGTAGATATTTGGAAATATCTTAGGCAATCTCTTACATCTATTTTTTTTTTTATAGTTTGGATAGAATGAATTCCATTTCAATAAGTCATTACCTAGACACGTAGAATCCAACCATTTGTCTTCTGGATAATATTAATATGTGTGTTGGGGTGTTACAAATACAATATTTATCTCTATTAGTGAGATATTACCATGAAGAACAACATTGAACGTACTATATTAACCCCAAAATACCTAGCAAAAGCTCAGTTAGATTGAAGTAAGACCTAAAAGATGGTTTACCACTTGGGATGGTTCAACTCGATCGAGGGATTTGCTAAGCCATAGAGTAGGCACTCTCATCGTCTATGACACTACTATTCAGCCACTATGGAACCCCTCTTCCGATATAAGATTCTGCAAGACCATATTTAGTGACACTATTGACCAGACACTACAAGTTTGAGCTATATCTAAACTTTTAAGTTTGAGAACGTAAATGAACCAGCTATTTCATAACAAACTAATTATCACAAGAATTTAAAAGAAAACCATAACTTCAATGTTATATATGAGCCGATGATAACTAAAACAACAAACCAACAGATCTTGTTGACAAATTAAGGAGCACTAAAGGCTAAGGCATAATATTTAAACGATAGAATAAAGCATGAGGTATCAAAAGTAAACCTAATTATGCTAAGATATAAGTATATATGATCATCATTGATAATTGTCTTACAATAAAGACAAAAGATCAAACTCTTTGTGCAGAGAGAGAGATCAGTTAACACGTATGCACACATGGACTAACTATATCGATACGTGTTATAGTATATGTCGATCAAAATTATGAAGACGATTAAGTGAGTGGTAATATATACTTACCACGACGGCAAAGTTTGAAGCGGTGAGATCGGAGGAGAAACAGAGACCGACTAGGGTTCCGTTACTCAGGATGCTAAGTTTCATTTGCTCAGGTGGTTATGATTTCGTGGTGAAAACAACGTGAATAAAGAGAAAATTGGTGTGTTTTATTCCACGAATAATGAAGAGTATCAACTTGGAGAACAAATAAATCTTAGGAACAAGTAAGTGTATAACATCTAGAACATGAAATTATCAACCTATAATGGGCATCCACCTATTTCTATATTTTCTACTGTAAAAAATAAACTTTTTTTTTTTGGATTTCTTTACTCAAATGACTCTTTGGGATTGTTATTTGAATTTTGTTTTCCAAATCTAGTAAAAATTTTTAAATAGTTGATACATATCAAGGCCATCAAAATAGTAAAGGTTTTTTTTGTTTTGTTCATTAAATATAGCAAGATCATCATGATTCAGGAATAGTAAAAAATCCACTATATATTACTGGAAAAGTCAATACTAAAAGATCAACAACAACAAAAAACCCATTACATTTCTCAATCATATCATCGGTTTGTTCTTTGATTCCATGATGAAGCGTCTGCTGCTGCTTGCTCTCTGCAGCATTTCCCTATCAAGTAGTTCTCCATCTTATCTTATATTTTATGCTAAATCTGTTTTTTTGGGAAACATGTCTTTTATTTTCTGGTTATATTTTTACTCTTATTATCAATGAAAAGCAAAATATAATGTTTGATTGTTTGAAAACATTTGCAGGTTGTGAATCAAAGTTCGTACCGTATGATTATTCTGCAACCATAGAGGCAAGCAAATGCTCTGCTTCATTTGTCTGTCTTCAAACATTTTCGTTGGAATTCTTGTTCTTACTAACTATCTTCTTTTTTTGTTTGTTTTGGTTTAGTGTCTAGAGATCCCTCTAAAACCACAGTACAATGGAGGAATCATCGTGAACCCTGACCTACGAGATGGTAATTCACTAGGCTGGTCACCATTAGGTAACGCGAAAATCGAATTCAGAAAAGTTGGAGCGCATAATTTTGTGATAGCAAAAGAGAGGAAGCAACCTTATGACAGTGTCTCGCGGAAGGTTCATTTGGAAAAGGGACTTCTCTATACTTTCTCCGGTAAAAATATAACATCGATTTTGTGTTTCTTGGAGCACACTCTTTAAATTTTAATAAACCTATTGTGAATGCTTTGTTTTTATTTTCTTTCTAGCTTGGTTACAAGTAAACAAAGGAAAAGCTCCTGTGAAAGCCGTTTTCAAGAAGAACGGTGAATATAAGATTGCGGGTGCGGTTGTTGCTGAATCTAAATGCTGGACAATGCTCAAAGGTGGTCTCTCTGTTGATGAATCTGGCCCTGCTGAACTCTACTTTGAGGTATCTATTGTTGCATTATGAACTTCTAACTCAAAACCAATTAACAATGAATGAATTGGCTCATATTTCTTATATGTTACTAAAAGCTACACCCATCTTCCGATTTGGGATATATATTCCCAATATCTATACCTTGGCCTTGTGGGAAATCCTTTTTTTTCCGCATTCCGAGGGTTTACTTTTTACCCATATTGACTCCTGTTTTTTTGTGTTTATTTGTAGAGCGAGGACACGACGGTTGATATTTGGGTGGATAGTGTCTCGTTGCAACCATTCACACAAGAAGAGTGGAACTCTCATCAACAACAAAGCATTCAGAAGGAGAGAAAGAGCAACGTGAGGATCAGAGCCGTGAATAGCAAAGGCGAGCCACTACGGAAAGCAACCGTTACTATAGAACAAAAGAAACTCGGATTCCCATTCGGATGCGAGGTCGAAAAGAACATACTTGGGAACCAAGCATACCAAAACTGGTTCACTCAAAGGTTCACGGTGACAACTTTCGCGAACGAGATGAAATGGTACAGCACAGAAGTAGTAAGAGGCAAAGAGGATTACTCAACCGCAGATGCGATGTTGAGTTTCTTTAAGAAGCATGGGGTCGCTGTACGTGGCCACAATATTGTATGGGCCGACCCTAAGTATCAGCAACAATGGTTGAATTCTCTCTCTGGTCGCGAGTTCTACAATGCCGTGAAACGAAGAGTTTTCTCGGTGGCTTCGCGATACAGAGCCCAGCTTGCGGCTTGGGACGTTGTGAATGAAAATCTACATTTCTCCTACTTTGAGAAAAAGATGGGTCCTAAAGCCTCTTATAACATCTTTAAGATGGCGCAAGCGTCCGATCCAACGACAACAAAGTTTATAAATGAATACAATACGTTAGAGGAACCGAGTGACTCAGATTCTAGCCCAGCAAGGTATTTAAAGAAGCTTAGGGAGCTTAAATCTATTCGGGTTGCCGGAAACATATCGCTAGGGATCGGTCTCGAGTCTCATTTCAAGACTCCTAACATTCCGTATATGAGATCAACTCTTGACCTTCTTGGTGCCACCGGTTTGCCTATATGGCTTACTGAGGTCGACGTTGAAGCTCCTCCAAACGTTCAGGTAACAAGTTACCCCACCTTTTTATTTAGGGTTTTGAGTATTTCATTATCTGACTGACGTTTGGTTTTCTTGTAGGCCAAGTATTACGAGCAGGTCCTTAGGGAAGGCCACGCGCATCAACACGTGAAAGGAATCGTGACGTGGGCAGGTTATTCCCCAGAAGGTTGCTACCGAATGTGTCTCACCGATGGAAACTTCAAGAACCTACCCACTGGTGACGTCGTGGACAAACTGTTGCATGAATGGGGAGGGTTTCATGGACAAACGAAAGGTGTCACTGATGCTAATGGATACTTTGAAGCTTCACTCTTCCATGGTGACTATGATATCAAGATTGCTCATCCCCACGGAAATTCAAAAGCCTCTCACAGCTTTAAGTTGACTGCTGATGACACCGCCTTGCAGGCTAAACAATCCTCTTTTGTCTTTCGTGTTTAAGAAGCCCAAGTTTATAACTAATTGAGTGGTTTCATTCTTAGTCAGGAAATGGCGGCAGATAGCTTTCTTTTTGGTTTTAAACTAGACATGGTATCTATGTGTATAGCCGTGTCTATGGAAACTCCCATGTGCTTTACATAAGCATCATTGGGTTGAGTTCTAAAAGTTGATTAATGCCTTTATATTGTAATGGATTTATCAATAATATTGATTTTTCTCTAACTATGTTTATAATTTTTTTTTTGTCGAAGCTTGCTTTTTATCCGATTGCTTGATACAAATTCTTGAATGATCTGATTGAATCACTAACCTAAGAACTATAGGTGATAAACAGAACAAAAACAGAGCAATGTCGAAACATAGAAGAGACGCTGTTGGGTTTGAATATGATGAGAAGAATTTGGGCCTTAACTCAAATCGACCTTGGGCTAGTGTAAGAGAAGACAAGCCCAATCACATGATAAAAGAGGAAAGGAGTGACAGTCACTCTGTTTGAACAAAAGACATAGTTGCTGAGATGTTTCCATTTGTCGTTATCTTCTCAAATTAGGGTTACAAGATTGGGTTTCCACGTACTGTATATTAGATTATCTTCTCAAATTAAAGTTGACAGCGGCATTTAATTGTATACATATGAATTTATTAATGGCATTTCATTATTTTGTTTGGTTAATTGTGACAGATCATTATTTTTTACGGCACTGGGAGAGCTTTTCATAGTGCCAGACATATTTTCATATAGAGTTTTAAAATTATAAGTAATAAAAATATAATATAATATTTATATACATATTGATATGTAATTAAGTGAGAAGATGACGATTAAATCAAAGGAAACTAAATAAAATTAGGATTAACTTACAAATTGACTATTGAATATTGACTAGAATTTTGTGCTATTGACTTCTTTCCATATTTTGGCCTCCGTTCACACAAAAAAGAAAGAAGGGATTTTTAAATTTTGAGAATCCTAAATCTATATTCTGTTCTACTATCGGGTAATTAAATGGACGACGATATCTTAATTATTTGCCAAAGCAAGTACATGGGTCAAATACAAGTCCTTACAGTTAAATATAGTCAAATACTTTTTTCTTGGGTTAATTAAATTACCAAGAGTCAGGAATAGTATATATATCATTTGAAGTTAAACCCTTCATCAATATCATTTGATCTTTTAACCCTGCAATGACGCTTCTGGTGCTGCTGCTTGCCTTCACAAGCCTTTCTCTAACAAGTTGTTCTCTAGATTGATTCTATATTTATATTATTGTTTTCTTCATCATTATATATTTCTGCTTCTTTGTTAACGAGAAAAAAAACTAATATATTTTCGTGTGAAAACGTTTGCAGGGTGTGAAGATAATTTCGTACCATATGATTACTCGGCAACGATAGAGGCAAGTTATAATGCCCTGTTTATTCGTCTTACTTTCTAATGCTCGTTTGAGATTTCTTCTTCTTATCATCTTTTTGGTTTTGTTGCAGTGTCTAGAGATTCCTTTAAAACCACAGTACAATGGAGGAAGCATCGTGAACCCTGACTTACAAAATGGTTCACAAGGATGGACGCAATTCGGATACGCCACAGTCGATATTAAAGAAATTGGAGGGAATAAGTTTGTTGTTGCACGAAATAGGAATCAATCTTATGACAGTGTCTCACAAAAGGTTTATCTGAAACCGGGACTTCTCTACACTTTCTCCGGTAAATATTTTGTGTTTCTTGGTGCACACTCTTTAAATTTTATAAGTCTTGTTTTGGTGATGATCTATATGTCTTTTATCTTGCTCGTAGCTTGGTTACAAGTAAACCAAGGAAAGGCTCCGGTGAAAGCCGTTTTCAAGACGAACGGTGGATACAGGCATGCCGGTGCGGTCGTCGCTGAATCCAAATGCTGGTCTATGCTTAAAGGTGGCATCACTGTTGATGAAAGTGGCCCTGCTGAACTCTTTTTCGAGGTATAGGCAAACATGGTTCGTTTGTTTTCGTTTCAATTTGCTTTGATATTTAATTGTTACAAAAATTATTGTTTTGTATGTTTAACGTATCATTACTTTAGGAAATTTTCCTTAAATCTTGTATGGCATTCTTTGAGAAAATATATGGTATTTTCCTAAATCTTTGTTAGCTGTAAACAAGAGAAAATTTCATTTTAAAAAGGAAGGTTTCTTTTATTTATTTTTGGCATTAAAAAAGAAGGTTTTATATGGCAAATGTATTTTTTTCTGGAAAAAAACGAAAATTCTAGTTTTTGAAAATGTTTCATATAACTGCAAACATATAAATTGACATGTAAAACAATGCGAGTTATTCTTTTCTAGCATTTTGCGAGCTGCTTTTTCAACCTATATGATGATGATTCCTATATCCATGGTCATGTGTAGAGCGAGGACAAAACGGTTGAGATTTGGGTTGATAGTGTCTCATTACAACCATTCACACAAAAAGAGTGGAACTCTCACCACGAACAAAGCATTCACAAGGCAAGAAAAGGAGCCGTGAGGATCAGAGCCGTGAACAGCCAAGGCGAGCCAGTACCAAACGCAACCATTTCCATAGAACAGAACAGACTCGGATTCCCATTCGGCTGCGAGGTAGACAAATTCATACTTCAAAGCCAAGCTTACCAAAACTGGTTCACTCGAAGATTCACGGTGACGACTTTCGCGAGTGAGATGAAATGGCACATGACAGAACAAGTAAGAGGCAGAGAGGATTACTCAAACGCAGACGCAATGTTGAGATTCTTCAAGCAGCACCGTGTCGCTGTACGTGGACACAATATCCTATGGGACGACCCTCAGTATCAACCTGAATGGGTCAAATCTCTGTCTGGTCCTGATCTCTACAATGCTGTGAAGAAAAGGATTTTCTCTGTGGTTTCGCGTTACAAAGGTCAGCTTGCTGGTTGGGATGTTGTGAATGAAAATCTTCATTGCAACTTCTTTGAAAGTAAGTTGGGTCCTAGAGCCTCTAGTGACGCCTTTGCAATGGCGCATTCCAACGATCCAAGGACAACAATGTTCATGAATGAATACAATACGTTAGAGGATCCAAGGGATTTGGCTTCTAGTCCAGCAAAATATTTGCAGAAGCTTAGAGAGCTTCAATCGATTCGAGTTGCCGGTAAAATTCCGTTAGCTATCGGTCTTGAGTCTCATTTCAAGACTCCTAACATTCCGTATATGAGATCAGCTATTGATACTCTTGCTGCCACCGGTTT
This sequence comes from Euclidium syriacum, assembly GCA_900116095.1. Classification (NCBI taxonomy): domain Eukaryota; kingdom Viridiplantae; phylum Streptophyta; class Magnoliopsida; order Brassicales; family Brassicaceae; genus Euclidium; species Euclidium syriacum. The sequence goes on from FPAK01000004.1 coordinate 13,856,922, forward strand.
GCCTATATGGCTCACTGAGGTCGACGTTGAAGCTCCTCCAAATCTCCAGGTAATATGTATGTTCTATTATAACTGTCAATAAAATGCCTGCCCTATTCCGTTCTGGTCTGATGTTCGGTTTTCTTGCAGGCCAAGTATTTTGAGCAGGTTCTAAGGGAAGGCCACGCGCATCCGCAAGTGAAAGGAATGGTGATGTGGGCAGGTTATTCTCCATCAGGTTGCTACAAAATGTGCCTCACCGATGGAAACTTTAGGAACCTACCAACGGGAAACGTGGTGGACAAACTTCTGCGTGAATGGGGAGGGTTTCGCGGACAAACCACAGGTGTCACTGATGCTGATGGATTATTTGAAGCTTCACTCTTCCATGGTGACTATGATCTCAATATTGCTCATCCTCTCATCAATTCAACAGCTTCTTATAGTTTTAACCTGACTTCTGATGTCTCATCCTCACAGACAGAACCATCCTCTTTTGTCTTTCGTGTTTGAGACGCTAAGCTTGCAACTACTTTGTATTTGAGTAGTTTTATTCTTAGTCAAGAGATATAGTGTGATTTTAATTGTACTGGATTTATCAATAATACTGAACTTCAAAATATTTGAGCTATTGAATATTATTAGTTAGTGTTATTTTTTTTTAGGGCAAGTAACTAATAAATTATAAGGAGACATTTGTTTAGACCTTTAAGGGTACTCAATTTTACAGAACTATTAAACAGATTGATCTGAAACAAACCTTAATCATGATCTAATAGTGTCGACATATACTGTAATCAAGACTACCAATGTGTCTTCTTCAGTAGTTGTGAATTGTTGCTGATGATAATATATAGTCAGTCATTGACAAAACTAGATTTGTAGCATCAGACTCGCTTCGATGACGTTAAGATGTCAAAGATATAACACTGTATTCCTAAAACTAGATTTTGGGCCTTTTGAATCGACCTTGGGCTCGTGTAGGAGAAGGAAGACAAGCCCAATCACATAATAAAAGAGGGAAGGAAAGAGCACGTCACTCTCTCAAGTCTCAACAAATGACATATATATAGTGGCTGAGATGTTTCCACTTGTCTTTAGATTATCTTCTAAAACTAAGGTTGACAGCGGCATTGATTGTAAATATATGAATTTATTAATGGCATTTTTATAATTGTATCAATTGTGAAAGCTTTTATTTTTTATTTCGGTATTGGGAATTTGGGAGAGCTTTTTATAGTCCGAGTCCGAGACATATTTTTTTAATTTAAAATGATAAAGTAATAATTAAACATATACTATAATATATTTACAATACACAGTTATATATATATTTTTTATTGATATGTAATAATTAAGTGAGAAGATGAAGATTAAATCAAAGGCAACTCAATGAAATTAGGGTTAACTTACAAATTGACTATTGAATATTGACTAGAATTTTTTTCAAAAAAAAAAAAAGTTGTTCTCAAAAGAATATTGACTAGAATTTGTGATATTGACTTCTTTCCATATTTTGGCCTCCGTTCACAGAAAAACGGGATGATTTAAAATTTGAGAATCCTAAATCTATATGCTGTTCTACCATCGGGTAAATGGACGTCGATATCTTAATTATTTGCCAAAACAAGTATGGTAAAACTCCTAACAATTAAATATAGTCAAAATTTTTTTTTTTAATTACCAAGAGTCAGAAATATATATATATATATCATTGGAAATTAAACCCTTCATCAATATGATTTGATCCTTTAATTCTGCAATGACGCTTCTGGTGCTGCTGCTTGCCTTCACAAGCCTTTCTCTGACAAGTTGTTCTCTATCTTAACCTACATATATATATATCTTTTCTGCTTCTTTGTTGACGAGAGAAAAAAATTAATATATTTTCGTGTGGAAACGTTTGCAGGGTCTGAAGATAATTTCGTACCATATGATTACTCGGCAACAATAGAGGCAAGTAATAAAGCCCTGTTTATTCGTCTTACTTTCTAATGCTCGTTTGAGATTTCTTCTTCTTATCATCTTTTTGGTTTTGGTGCAGTGTCTAGAGATTCCTTTAAGACCACAGTACGATGGAGGAATCATCGTGAACCCTGACCTACAAAACGGTTCACAAGGATGGACGCAATTCGGACACGCCACAGTCGATTTTAGAGAAATTAGAGGGAATAAGTTTGTTGTTGCACGAGACAGAAATCAATCTTATGACAGTGTCTCACAAAAAGTTTATTTGAAAAAGGGACTTCTCTACACTTTCTCTGGTAAATATTTTGTTTTATTAATATTTTGTGTTTCTTGGAGCACGCTCTTTAAACTTCCCAAGTCTTGTGCCGATTTTGGTATGTCTTTTATCTTGCTTGTAGCTTGGTTACAAGTAAACCAAGGAAAGACTCCGGTGAAAGCCATTTTCAAGACGAACGGTGGATATAAGCATGCCGGTGCGGTTGTTGCTGAATCCAAATGCTGGTCTATGCTTAAAGGTGGCCTCACTGTTGATGAAACTGGCCCTGCCGAACTCTTTTTCGAGGTATATACACAAACATGATTCGTTTCTTTTCGTTTCAATTTGCTTTGACATTTAACTGTCATAATTATTTTTTCGTTTTTTTTTTCGATGATATAATTAGTTTTTTTTGTTTGTTTAAAGTATTATTACTTTAGGAAATTTTCCTGAATCTCTTACGGCATTTTTGAAAAATATATATATATAGTGTTTTCCTAAATCTTTTTTAATTTTAAACAACGGAATATTTCATTTTAAAAATAAAAAGGAAGGTTTTGTTTGGCAAAAGTATTTTCTGAAAAAAAACAGAAAATTCAAGTTTTTGAAAATGTTTCATATAATTGCAAACATAGAAATTGACATTTAAAACAAAGTGAGTTTTTCTTTTCTAGCATTTTGCGACTGCTTTTGCAATCTATATGATGATTCCTACATCCATGTAGAGCGAGGACACAACGGTTGAGATTTGGGTCGATAGCGTCTCACTACAACCATTCACACAAAACGAGTGGAACTCTCACCACGAACAAAGCATTCGCAAGGCGAGAAAGGAAGTCGTGAGGATTAGAGCCGTGAACAGCCAAGGCGAGCCAGTACCAAACGCAACCATTTCCATAGAACAGAATAGACTCGGATTCCCATTCGGCTGCGAGGTAGAAAAGAATATCCTTGGGAATCCAGCTTTCCAAAACTGGTTCACTCGGAGATTCACGGTGACAACTTTCGGGAACGAGATGAAATGGTACAGCACAGAAGCAGTAAGAGGCAGAGAGGACTACTCTACCGCAGATGCAATGTTGTCATTTTTCAAGCAGCATGGCGTCGCTGTACGTGGCCACAATATTTTATGGAACGACCCTCAGTATCAACCTCAATGGGTGAAATCTCTGTCTGGTCCTGATCTCTACAACGCAGTGAAGAAAAGGGTTTTCTCTGTGGTTTCGCGTTACAAAGGTCAGCTTGCTGGTTGGGATGTTGTAAATGAGAATCTTCATTTTAACTTCTTTGAGAGTAAGTTGGGTCCTAAAGCCTCTAATGACATCTTTTCAATGGCGCATTCTAATGACCCATCGACAACAATGTTCATGAATGAATACAATACCTTAGAGGAACCGAGGGATTCGGCTTCTAGTCCAGCAAGGTATTTGCAGAAGCTTAGAGAACTTCAATCGATTAACATCCCGTTAGATATCGGTCTTGAGTCTCACTTCAAGACTCCTAACATTCCGTATATGAGATCAGCTATCGACACTCTTGGTGCCACCGGTTTACCTATATGGCTCACCGAGGTCGACGTTGAAGCCCCTCCAAACGTCCAGGTATATATATATATATATATATATAAATGCATTCTCTTATAATAGTTTTGAATAAAATTCCCATCCCATTCTGTTCAAATCTGACTGATGTTCGGTTTTCTTGCAGGCCAAGTATTTTGAGCAGGTTCTAAGGGAAGGCCACGCGCATCCGCAAGTGAAAGGAATGGTGATTTGGGCAGGTTATTCTCCATCAGGTTGCTACCGAATGTGCCTTACCGATGGAAACTTTAGGAACCTACCGACGGGAGACGTGGTGGACAAACTTCTACGTGAATGGGGAGGGTTTGGCGGACAAACCACAGGTGTCACTGATGCCGATGGATTCTTTGAAGCTTCACTCTTTCATGGTGACTATGATCTCAATATTGCTCATCCTCTCATCAATTCAACAGCATCTCATACTTTTAAGCTGACTTCTGATGTCTCATCCTCACAGACAGAACCATCCTCTTTTGTCTTTCGTGTTTGAGACGCTAAGCTTACAACTACTTTGTTTTTGAGTAGTTTGATTCTTGGTCAAGAGTTGTGGCAGTTATATAGTGTGTTTTTAATTTTACTGGATTTATCAATAATATTGAACTTCAAATATTGGGCTGTTGAATATTATTAGTTAGTGTATTTCAAGGGTGAGTAACTAAATTATAAGGAGACAATGGTTTAGACCTTTAAGGATACTCAATTTTACAGAACTATTAAACAAATTGATCTCAACCAAACCTGAACTATGATCTAGTAGTGTCGACAGATAATGTAATGAAGACTATCAATGTTGCGTCTTCTTTGTTGTTGATGATAATATATAGTCACTAACTGACAGAACTAGATTTATTGCAAGCATCAGACTCGCTTCCATGACGTTAAGTTGTCAAAGAGATAACACTCTATTCCTAAAGCACCAGTCAAATTTGAAATTGATCCCCTGAATATTTGATGTGTTTTTCTCATATGAATTTTAATTTCATTACCCTTTGGGATGAATTACAAAAATTTATAAAACTACATTACTCCCAACAAACAAAAGATAAAAGAGTAAAGAGTAAAAAAGAATAATGTTTACACCAAAAAAAAAAGAGATTAATGTTTTTCTCAAAGAACAAATTTAACCGTCCAGAAGATATTTAACCGTCCAGAAGATGCAAAATCGGAGTCAATTAACACTATATGTTGATAGTTGACTAGAATTTGTGCTATTGACTCCTTGCCATATTTTGGTACCGTTAACAAAAGTGTAGTCAATAAAATTTGATAAGCTTCCTAGATCTAATATGCTATTCTACCAACTGTAATTAAATGGATGACACCTAAATTTTTTAAAATAAAAATATGGTAAATAGTAAAATATAGTCAGAAAATATTTTGTCAACTAAATATATCAAGAGCATCAAGAAATATAATATCATGGAAACTCAACCCTTCAACAACATCTGTGGATTCTTTAATTCTGCAATGAAGCTTCTGTTACTGCTGCTAGCCTTCACAAGCCTTTCTCTAGCAAGTTGTTCTCCATCTTATCCTGTGATTTTCTTAATATTGTTGTTGTTAACTTAAAATTCTTATACGGTTTTTTTTTTTCTTTTGCAAGGTTGAATCTCTTATTTAGACTCGGAAATACAGAATTAGTATAATCTTTTTTCTATGAAAATGTTTGCAGGGTGTGAAGTAAAGTTCGTACCATATGATTACTCGGCAACAATAGAGGCAAGCAATGCTCTTACTTCATAATATTCGTTGGAGTTCTTGTATTCATTATCTTTTCTTTTTTTTTTGGTGTAGTGTCTAGAGAGCCCTTTAGAACCACAGTACAATGGAGGTATCATCGTGAACCCTGACCTACAAAATGGTTCACAAGGTTGGACGCAGTTTGGAAACGCCAAAGTTGAGCTCAGAGAAATTGGAGGGAATAAATTTGTTGTTGCACGAGACAGGAATCAATCTTATGACAGCGTCTCACAGAAGGTTTATTTGAAAGAGGGACATCTCTACACTTTCTCTGGTAAAACAAAATTCTGATTTTTTGTTTCTTGGAGCACACCCTTTAAAATTTAATAATCCCTGCGAAGATTAGGATCTCTGTCTTTTTTATCTTTGCTTGTAGCTTGGTTACAAGTAAACAATGGAAAGGCTCTGGTGAAAGCTGTTCTCAAGACGAACGGTGGATACAAGCATGCCGGTGCGGTCATTGCTGAATCGAAATGCTGGTCCATGCTCAAAGGTGGCCTCACTGTTAATGAAACTGGCCCTGCCGAACTTTATTTCGAGGTATTGATATATACATACTCATGGAATTTGTCTATGGTTTAGCTTCCGTTTGCTTTTTACGAGTACATGTTATAATAACTTTCTTCTAAATAAAAAGTAGAATTTTAAAAAATGTTAAAGGCACATCAATGATTCCTATTTCCGTAATCATGTGTAGAGCGAAGATACAACGGTTGAGATTTGGGTTGATAGCATCTCGTTGCAACCATTCACACAAGAAGAGTGGAAAGCTCACCAACAACAAAGCATTCAGAAGGAGAGAAAGAGAACCATAAGGATCAGAGCCGTGAATAGCCAAGGAGAGCCAGTACCAAACGCAACCGTTTCAATAGAACAGAACAGACTCGGATTCCCATTTGGAAGCTCGGTAGACAACTTCATACTTCGGAGCCAAGCTTACCAAAACTGGTTCACTCGAAGGTTCACTGTGACAACGTTTGGAAACGAGATGAAATGGTATAGCAATGAAAGAGTTAGAGGCGAAGAGAATTACTCCATTGCAGACGCGATGCTGAGATTTTTCAAGCAGCATGGTGTCGCTGTACGTGGACACAATATTTTATGGAACGATCCTCAGTATCAACCTCAATGGGTAAAATCTCTCTCTGGTCCTGATCTCTACAACGCAGTGAAGAAAAGGGTTTTCTCTGTGGTTTCGCGTTACAAAGGCCAGCTTGCGGGTTGGGATGTTGTGAATGAGAATCTCCATTTTAACTTCTTTGAGAGCAAGCTGGGTCCTAGAGCCTCTTATAACGTCTATGCGATGGCACATTCAATTGATCCAAAGACAACAATGTTTTTGAATGAATTCAATACGTTAGAGAGTCCCGGGGATTCAGCTGCTAGTCCAGCAAGGTATTTGCAAAAGCTTAGGGAGCTCCAATCTATTAGGGTTGCTGGAAACATTCCGTTAGCTATTGGTCTCGAGTCTCATTTCAGTACTCCGAACATTCCATATATGAGATCAGCTCTTGACACTCTTGCTGCCACCGGTTTGCCTATTTGGCTCACAGAGGTCGATCTGAAAGCTTCTACAAACCAGGTAACTAATATATTTTTCTGTTATTAGTGTCAATAAAAGTTTCGTCCTATTCCGTTCCGAGGAATAATGTTCGGGTTTCTTGCAGGCCAAGTATTTTGAGCAGGTTTTAAGGGAAGGTCATGCGCATCCGAAGGTGAAAGGAATGGTAATGTGGGGCGGGTATTCTCCATCAGGTTGCTTCCGAATGTGCCTCACCGATGCAAACTTCAAGAACCTACCCACCGGAGATGTGGTGGACAAACTTCTGCGTGAATGGGGAGGGTTTCGCGGACAAACCACAGGTGTCACTGATGCTGATGGATTCTTTGAGGCTTCACTCTTTCATGGTGATTATAATCTTAATATTTCTCGTCCTCTCATAAACTCAACAGCTTCTCACAGCTTTAAGCTGACTTCTGATGACTCATCTTCACAGACAGAACCAACTCCTTTGGTCTTTCATGTTTGAGACGCTAAGTTTACAAGTACTTTGTATGACTCCTACTCAATAATGGTATATCAGCTAGCGTGTTTGTAATTGTACTCATGTGTGCGCAAACTCTCATGGGGCATTATTAAGTTTGGATTCATAGAAGTAATGCTTTTTTATATTTTGTACTGGTATCAATAAATTTTACAAATCCTAGGATTAAAAATCTAACGGAAAATTCCCAAATTAAACCGAATCGGAGCATTCCGTTTGGTTCGGTTTTATTTGCAGCGTTGAATTTTTGGTTCATTACTATCAGTTTGGTTTGCCCAAAACGATTGGCTATTTCGGGTTTTTTTTATCAAAATTTCTCCCAAGTTGACTACGTAATCTGCATTTTTCGCTTTACTTTGATGTGTAATTTCACTTTCTTATAATTTGTTGTCAGTGGCCATGAAAAGACGAGTGGAAATACTTTAACTATGACAAGGGTTCAATTTGAGAGTTTTTAGTTTTGAATCTTTTCAAAGAAATAAATGAAATGCATTGGTGATATTAAGAGTATCAGCTAAAGATAATGTTGTCATATATTTTAATTGGAATACATATTTTGCTTAAGTATTTAGTTATGAGTTTAACTTACGTATTCTACTTAACAAAATATTTGGGATACTATGGACTATTTGTGATGCATCTACATCTCCAATTCTTTATCTTTCATGGGTAAAATGGTTATTGTTCTTGTTCATATGATTTTTCATGTTTTTTTTCTTCTTTTTACGGTACCATTTAGGCAAATGATGCGTCTACCGGTTATACGGAACACCATTTTTAAAATGTTGAAACAACATATTTTTCTGTAAATTGTCGCTTAGATACACTGATTTTTTAAATCTACAATACTTTTTATTCTCCCTGTATGTTTATGTGAAGATGAGAATCACTAGCAGCTTAGAGATGGTGTTTGATCTACATATAACAGTAAGTAAGTACTAATTTAACTTCGTTTCTTTTTTCTTTGATTTATTTGCCATAACTAGATTTTCTTTTTAACACTAATTCATTCAATTTGTTAAGAGTAGCAAAAAACAAGGAGAAGGGATACCAATAGGGTCCAGAAGAGAAACATAGCAAAAAACAGGATAACAAAGAATCTAATAGGGGAAAGAAAAAACAGTAAAAACTTCAAGGGCCTTGATGAAACCAAACAAAACGTATCACCTACAGTTAGGTTGATAGCGCTTTTTGTTGAAGAATATGAGTCAACCATCGTGGTCCTCCATTTTTCATATAGGACTGATATTTGTGCAGTCTTGTAACACTAGATGCAATCTCATTAACGACAACATTACCATTGGTAGGAGTGAGAATAACCGTTGAATCCACAAAGGAGAGTAAGAAGCTCTTGATACATATTAGAATGCCCCTTTGGTAAGGAAAACAAGAGGGGTTGTGAAAAGCTTCAAAAACTAGCGGGCAAGAGGTTTCAAAGAGCACTCTCTGAGATCGGAAATTTAAGTTGGATTGGACCGCCCACCACAAGCTTAACAAGCCTGCATCTAAGGGAGAAATCACGCGTGAAAAGGATCGTCTCCCGTGAGCCATTAGGGAGCCTGTATCATTTCTCAAAATCCAAACAACACTAGAATTTCTTACATGTGAACACCAAGAGCTCCATGTATTACATTTGATCATATTAGCCTCCGGTTTCGACCATAGCTGGTTTTGGTTTATTGATATATCGTTCTGCCGAGTCTCTCTGTTTTGAATGCTGTTGGCAAAAAACCACTCATTCGAGTCATCCTCCGCTTTATCCAAAACCGCTTGGATTTCATATCTTGTCCGCTCAAAAACAAAGGCACTCCTAGCTTTCCAAATATGCCATAACAACCATGGAGCTCGCTTAAATTTCTCTTGAAGAACATTCTTCTTCTTAAGTACAGTCGTGATATGATAAAGATTTTAAAAAACTGAATTAGTTGAGAAGCCACCTGGTGGCAACGGAAATTGGGATCGTTCCCAAACTTCAGCGGCAAGCTTACAGTGAAAGAGGAGATGGCAAATAGATTCATCATCTTCTTCATAGACCGAACATTGCGATGATATCGGGATGCTTCTTGTTTGAAGCCGCACTTTTACCGCCAAAGCACCAGCCAACGCTTTCCACATAAAATGTCGGATTTTAGGAGATGTCTTGACTTTTCAGAGTTCTCCCCAAAGTTTCTTTTCTAAAGGAGGGAGTGGAGCATAATTTTTTTTCATATCCAATAACATTTCAGTCAAGCTATAGCCTCTCTTCGAGTCATAGCAACCATTAGGCATCAAACTTCATCTTATTGAATCATCACGATATAAATGGATCGGAAGCTGGAGAATTCTATCAACATCCTCATCGATAAAGGTCTGTCGAAGTAAAGGAGTATTCCATAGAGGAGTATGCGGGATGATGAAGTCCGCAACCACAATAGTTAAATCCATGAGAATACCGTCTCTGGTTCTTGGAGCTCTCTAAATCTTATCCAATATCCAGCTATCTAAGAGAGCTCTTGTATGCATTTCATTACCAATAACATTCACTAAACCTTTTTTAAGTAATTCCTTACCAAAGAGTATAAGCATAAGAGGGCATACTTCCTTCTGTACATTCCAGAAAAGATCCAGTTGGGAAGTATCTACTTTTTAAAACTTTTGCTACAAAAGATTCTGGATTACTCCATATTCTCCAAACTTGTTTGCCCATAAGTGTTTGATTGAATCTTTTGATATCGTGAAATCCTAAGCCACCTTCCTTTTTTCTTCTACAAAGCTTTGACCATGCAACCCACGAGATCTTATGCTTGTTATTGTCACCGTTCCACCAAAACTTTATCAAAGAACTTGTCAGGCGATGACAAAGATCATTTGGCAAATGAAAAACCGGCATCGCATAAAATGGTAAAGCTAGTCCAATATATTTGATCAGAATTTCCTTACCTCCCTGTGAAAATGCCTTAGATAAAAATCCTCGCAAACGACCTTGAACTTTTTCACGGATGAAACTTAGTAGCTTGCTTTTAAATCCATAAAAGGCTTCTAGCAAATCCAAGTAAAATCCATCTCCATCCTCTTTAAAGATACCCAAGCACAATTTAATAGCTTCTTTAGCATAAGATGAGATTTTGGAACAAAAAAATAATCGACGATTTTGAGAAGTTGATCTCTTGCCCTGAAGTGTCACCATAGTTCTTCAAACAACGGTTAATTTTCAAGGTTTCACTAACCGTAACCCGACACATTAGCAAACTGTCATCAACAAACAATATATGGTGAATAGACGAACCATTATATGCAAGTTTAATGCCATAACTAGATATGTAAAGTGATTTTTGTTTATCAGTATTTAATGTTTAAAGTGGGAGTGATAAAAAAGAAAAGAAAAATCACAAATATGTCAAGAAAAAATATATATAAAAAAGAAAGAAACAAAAGCGGATAAAAAAATTAAATAAAATTCTGTGGAAAAGAAGAAAGTTTTCTAAAATAAATATTTTTAGGAAAAGGCGGACGTATTTTTTGTTTTGACCGAACATTAATTGTCTAACCGTAGGAAGTTTGACCAGATGCGTCGTTTCTATTCTGGAAACTAATATAACCACTAACAGATAGGAGTGTAATTAGTAAACAGATTAATGTTGAAAAAAGAAGATACTAATTCAATGGTCAACTTTTTTCTCAAGAATGTGTTGGGAAAGTTCATCATATTACAAAATTTAATGAAAACCATCTCCTTTTAATTCGGCAAATAATATAACATTTTATATGAATTGTTTATAAAAAACGTAGTCAAAGACCAAAAAAAAAGAAGAAGAAACGTAGCCATTCGTCTCCCAACCACACTCAGTGAATCAGCCGACCAAGGTAAGCATCGTATCTCTTGGATTTCGTCCTACATAAAACAAATTAGTTAATTTTTGCTTTTAGTTTATATACAAAGTATACCTTTACGTAATACTTTCTCGTTAATAATACTTGCATATATATATATATATATATATATCATCCCTTAATTTATTCTTTATTTTGGTACCTTATTTTGTCGTATGGCGTGTCTGATTTGTATAGCAATAATCGGTATAGTTTGATCATTGCTTAACGGCTATGTGAAAAATTTTCTTCTCGGCCGATTTTACTCCAACCAAACTAAATATTTGCTTGCAAGCGTTTCATCTTGAAATGCTTTGCAAGTCGATATATGAATTATACCTAAGTATTTTTATTATTATGTGTATGTGAATCATATTTAGGTGTTTCTGTTACACTAGTATTTTCTTGATGATTGTTACACACCTTGCTCTAAAACGCGGGTTTCACGAATGCTTAAGCGATTGTGATGTTCTAGGTGGTCGAAAATCACACCAATTCGACTATAGTCGGGTTAAAAATTGTTTTTGCTGAAATTGGCACTTTAAAGATTTAAGGTTGTTGCATCATTTCTCTAAGGAAGAAGATGGATGTTCTAGTTAATCATTAAATTATTGTTATTCTAGCTAATCATCTTGGAAATATCTTGTAACCAGAGCCGGCCTTAAGTTTTTAAAGGCTACAAAGAAAAAAAGAGTTGAAAAAATGAAACAAAATCATCTAGTCATAAATTGTTTAGTTCTAAACACTTAAAACATTTACCACTTCAACTTTTCTTAAAAAAAAGTCAAAAGTTGTTCATATCGTTTCAAGGCCGCAAACTCATATTTGCCTTTCTTGTCCCATGGGCCAGCCTTGCTCATTATAAGATGAATTAACTTGGGGTTATATTGGCTAGGATCGATCGAACAAATTTCGTTGTGAGATATTTCTCACAAGTATACCCTCACTTTTTGCTGAAAATATTTTCTCTTTTGATTTTTGGTTAAAAACATTGTAACACTAGTCACACCATAAGTACTTCGACATGACTCCAAAAATGTTTCACGGTTAAAGAACAATTTCTCTGTAATGTAACACCAGTTACACAACAAGTGGCTTTGACATAACTCCAAAAATGTTTCACGGGACAGCAACTTTAGCCACTTGCTAAACCCAGCTCCTTTCTCTCCTTTTTAGGCGGTGTTCTTTTTCCGCTTCAGCTAAATTTTGTTTTTCTTGTTTGTGTCTACGAACAATAAGGTGTTTTACGCTACTGGTAAATTTTTTTTGTTTTTATATAAAATCTGGTTTGTCAACTACGACTTTGAATTATAAGATATTTACCATTGGACGAAACAGAAAAAAAAAAAAAGATATTTACCATCTTACTAACAATTACAATGCATAAAAATCAAGAAAATCTACTCTAAATTTTGATATTGTAGATTGTAGGTTTTAGGATATTGCTACTTGAAGGTAAGTTTATACGTTCTTCTAAGTTTTAGGTTGACCGTATTACTCTATGTAGTACTTGCATTTTCCTTTTTTCGAGGTGAAGGTTGACCGTATTACTCTATCTAGAGAAAGAGAAAAATGTAGAATCTGACAACCCGAAAGCTTTATATACTGAGTTTTTTTTTGTCGGGATATTTCAATTTTAACAGGAAAGAAGATGAATAATATCAACAATGGTTTCTTCCTCTGCATTCTTGTTCTTCTCTGGTGTCTTGTGCATTCAGGGTTTGCTATTGATCCTTTCTCTTTTAGCCATTCTCTCAAAACAAAGGTAGATATTTTTATATCACCCCCGTAGCGATTTCTATTACTTGAAATCTAAAATTTCTGAAGTAAATTTGTATATACATATGAAGTGTATTATGAAACCTCCACGAAGCAGCGAAACGCAAGGATTGATACTGCATAGACACTCCGTGGTAGATGATTCTGATCAAGAATGGAAGATAGAAGGAAATGGAGTCATTAGAGAAATGGCACAGAGAATTCAGCTTCACCAAGGAAACATTTACAGCTTCTCTGGTAATCTATTCAGACAATTCTAACTTTTTCTCTAGTTCATACATCATCCTTTTATGGTTTCTTGTTTAGAAAGTTACTACTTCAAACTAGAGATTCTTTGCTCAATTCTTCATTGTCGTTTCTTGTATATTTGTTCGATCTGTTTTTAGCTTGGGTGAAATTAAGAGAAGGAAACAACAAGAAAGTAGGAGTTGTGTTCAGGACAGAAAATGGAAGAGTTGTTCATGGTGGTGAAGTTAGGGCAAAGCAAGGATGTTGGTCTTTGCTTAAAGGTGGTATTGTACCAAATGTTTCAGGCCCTGTAGATATATTCTTCGAGGTATAAACACGATATATTTGTATTCGTACGTATGTATGTATATATACGTATAATCTCTTTGTTAACACCGGTTTTATGCGAAAAAAAAACAGAGTGCTGACAGAGAAGCAAAGATCTCTGCAAACAATTTGTCGCTAAAAGAATATAGCAGAGAAGAATGGAAACTGAGACAAGACCAGCTTGTTGATAAAGTAGCATTGACATATATATGAAAAATTTATGTGTGCTGTTTTTTTTTTTTGTCTCTTACATGACTCGTATGTTAATCTCAGATAAGGAAGAGCAAAATGAGATTTGAAGTAACTTATCAGAACAAAACCGCGGTAAAAGGTGCAGTGATAACCTTAAAACAAACCAAACCATCTTTTCTCCTAGGCTGCGGAATGAATTTCCGGATCCTACAAAGCGAAGGTTACAGGAAATGGTTTGCGTCGCGGTTCAAAATCACATCATTCACCAACGAAATGAAATGGTATTCAACGGAGAAAGTACGCGGTGAAGAGAACTACACGGTAGCCGATTCGATGCTGAAATTTGCCGAAGAGAATGGGATATTGGTTAGAGGTCATACGGTGTTATGGGACAACCCAAAAATGCAACCAAGTTGGGTGCAAAAGATAGAAGATCCTAAGGATTTGATGAATGTGACATTGAACCGGATTAACTCGGTTATGAAGAGATATAAAGGGAAGTTAACCGGGTGGGATGTGGTTAACGAGAATGTGCATTTTAATTACTTTGAGAAAATGCTTGGTGTGGACGCTTCATCAAGATTTTACAATCTGGCTTATAAGTTTGATCCTGATGTGACATTTTTCGTTAACGAGTACAATACGATAGAGAATCCTAAAGAGGCTACTGCGACGCCGATTAACGTGAGGCTGAAGATGCAGGAGATTCTTGGATACCCAGGAAACAAGAATATCAAAGGTGGTATTGGAGCTCAGGGTCATTTTAGTCCAACTCAGCCTAACGTAGCTTACATGAGATCTGCATTGGATACTTTAGGATCACTAGGTCTGCCTATCTGGCTTACAGAGCTTGATATGCCCAAGTGCCCTAATCAGGTTTGTTTTCAATTATACCTTGCTTACCAAGAAAGCCTTTCTCCATCTTCATTCATTTTCATGATCATAAAATCGGTTGACTACTAATTCGATTGCTCTATAGGCGAAATACATGGAAGACATTCTGAGAGAAGCGTATTCTCATCCTGCGGTGGAAGGCATCATAATATTTGCTGGTCCTGAGGTGTCTGGTTTTGACAAGCTAACACTCGCAGACAAAAATTTCAAGAACACGGAAACAGGAGATGTAATTGACAAGTTGCTCAAGGAGTGGCAACAAAAATCTTCAGAGATTCGAATGATTTTTATGGCAGATCCTGAGAATGAAAAAGAAGAGGTCTCATTGCTGCACGGACATTACAGCGTGAATGTAAATCATCCATGGATGAAGAACTTGTCTACCAGTTTGAGCTTGGAGGTATCTAAGGAGATGGGTCAGGGTCAGGTGGTTAGAGTTGTAATTGATGCTTGAATTTATAATAATTGTAAGATCACCATAATGAAATATACTTGAAAAGCCTGAGAATGCAAGGATATGTTTGAACTCTGTACCAGTAGAACTAGCTCACAAAGTGCCTCACAAGATCGACTTTAGAGAATGTCGGGATTTGAAAGTAGCACTGACCATTTAATTATCAGATGACGTGGTAACTTTGTGTCATTCTGGGAGATCCAAAATGAAGATTTGAAGAGAAAATATACCTCTAAGATAATGAGAAGATCTATGTATATCAAAGATACTTACTCTATGTATATCAAGCTATCCGCGCTGGGTTCTTGTGTAATCGGTTGGTTGAGGATCTCAGTGACTTAGAGGTCCATCGTTTGGTGTTTAATGCTCAAGGCTCTAATTCTTCCTAATCCAAATTGTGAATCTCTTATCACATGTACACTGTAGTGAAGTTCTTTGCCTCTCCTCCACCCATCTGGTGCAAATTTAGTGGCCCCCCTTGCCTTTGTTTGGATTGTTATGTGTCGTTGCTCTCGGTTTGGTTGATTTGGGACTCGCAAGTGTCTCTCCAGTCAAATTTCTGTTTCAGTCACAAGGTGAGCATCCTGAGGTTTGACTTTTTTTAGTGATTGGAGGCTCCGTTGGTGCGGTGCTAGGTCTTCATTTTGGCGTCTTGGCGTGTGATTGATTCCAAGCTCAAGTCCTATATACTCAGAATTATTTTGCTTGCAACTCAGCTTCAATTTGTTTATTTTGTGTGCAGTGTTGTTCTTATTTCTTAATTTCTTGTGTTGTACATTAATCATTTTAATTGAAGATTTTTTTTTTTTGAAAAAAGGTATATGTTACTCCTACTTTCATTTTAACAACTAGAATTTTACGTGTAATTTTACTTACGCATTGCGCGGATTCAATGGTATATTATTTTTAACTCATTTCGAAATGATTTTACATTTTTTTTAGTGTAAACTTATATATTAAAATTTAAACTATGTTAATGAAAGTTCCACAACCTACTTTAAAATTATAATGTTATTCCTAATTTGTTTGTGTTGTTGTACAGTATGAGTGATGTGACGATTGATCACCTACTTGTATTTTTAAGTGTATAAATTGCAAAAAATTTATTTAAAACATCAAGATTTCTAATTTTTTATTACTTTTTGAAGACTTCTTACATAACCCAAATTTTATATCTAGAATATATCATTTAAAATTTTTCCCCTATTGTATTTAAAAATAAAAAAATAAGATACACAACTTATTTTCCCATTTTCTCAAAGAAATTTGTAGATAGATTGCTTATATTTTACTCTTATAACTTGACTGGTTAACGAAAACACTTTGATGAGTGACGCTTGGTTCGAACATTAGAGCAATATACTAAAATACATAATAAGATAAAAGAGGAAGACAAGAGGTCAAAAACTGAGATCAAATTGTACTATTTTTCTCGTTAAATATTTTATAATCAAGTATTCATAATTTTTATAAATTTTTTTATTTAAGTCATTATTTCCTATCCAATTGAAATGGTCATTTTCTTTAATTTATATTTATTTATTTGTGACACTGAATTTTTTTTTTTTTTTGGTTTTATGTTTATCTCAATTAAAACTTACAATAAATATAAACAATTATGTATTAAATAATTACAAATTATTCTATTGTTTAGGTGAATATTTTAATGCTTAGATCAACACTTTAAGAGAAGAAGAGAAAACTTTCTCATTATATATAAAATATTCATGCGTATTAAAAAATATATAAAATTTAATGTTTTGAAAATCGTATCGGCATCAAAACTGGATAGATGATCAGACTGGTTTAAATGTCACACCTATATGCACACCTAATGTCATAGACTGGAACTGTAACATCATGGGCCCGGTCGATTTGAGAAAGGTTTAAATGAATTAATTTGGCTACCTATGTCAACAAAGTACACTTAACTTTTCCGATTACTTGCCCGAAAGAACTCTAGAGTTAAGTGTGCTTGAGCTGGAGAAGTCTTAGGATGGGTGACCTTCTGATATTGTCATATTTTGCATCATTTAGGTTTGCATTAGAGTAGAATTACATTGCATATTCGGCTAGTTTTGTTACATTTGTCATGGATTTCATTGCATTTAAGTTCTAGGTGTTGCATTAGGTCCTAAGAGAGTCTTTTAGTGCATTTGGATGTTTATTAGGTGCATTGGAGCAAATGAATGAGGCATGGATGCAAAAGAGAAAATAGAATCCATCCGGAGCCTCCCAAAGATCCGATCAGATAGAGGGTTTCCATGCCTACTAAGCCTTGGTGTCCTTCATGAGAGTTGTAGCCAGAGGAGTCCTCTAACTATAGGAATTGGATTCACGTCGATCAGACATGTGGTTCAAGAGATATGACCGATTTGCTGGAGAGTATTTGTCTTGCCGAGAGAAAATGACACCTCCCAAAGATCTGGCAAAACGAAGGCCTTCCGATCAGATTCAGCCTTCAAGTTCTTCGTAGAAGTTGTAGAGGATGGATTTATATTTCTGCACAAGCTGTAATCAGGTCGTTTAGACTTATATTTTGGTAGATATCGCATTTTTACCACAGCGGTCTGACTTAGACCGCTGCATGGTCCGCTGCGAACTTCTGAGCAAGACCTTGAACAACATGCAGCGGTCACCTTCTGATCGCTGCGACCCCTGATGGACAGAAATCTTACGGATCGAAACCCGGTTTGTTCCGGGTCGACCCGATCCGACCCAGAATCATTAAAAACCCCATTTTCACACTTATTTGCTTATGCTTTGAATTTTCTTAAGTTTTCTCTAGCTTGTTCTTATTTGTTTCAAAACTCTAGTTCTATCTTTTAATACAACTTTCATTTCCCTTAAGTATAATCTTTGCTTTTTACATTCCTTCATCAATCTATCTTATTTTCCATCATGATTTCTTCTCTAATCAAACTTGGTTTTGGGAGAATCATCATGGGTCTTGAGTAGTTTCATTAGGGTTTAAGGATGGGTTAGATGAGGGTGATCTAGGCATGGATTAGGCTAGTTTAGGTCTTAAATCAAACATTCCATCCATCTCAAAGACTCCTTAAAGCTTCTTCTTGCATGAGAATGAGGAAGATGATATGAGACATTTCATGAAAACCAAGTGTTTGATGAAATGCCCAAGAGAGCTTAGAGATGGAATTATGATCCTAAACCCAAGGGATTGGTGCTTAAGGATGTAATTAGGTTGATCTAGTAATTTGGATTTAAGCTCATTGATTATTATCATCACAAATGGGAATTTGCTAATGATGCTATAATTAATGAAGTGATTAATTGCATGAAAATGAATTAGTCAATTAAATGGATCATTAACCTAGAAAATAGCTAATTAGTGTAAGTTAGACATTCTAAACCATGCCTAGTGATCCCAAATCACAAATAACACATCCAAAGACCCTTGTTTTAATCATTGCATAACTTAGTCAATTTATTACTTACATTCAATCAATTTAGTTAATCAAAACCAACAAACATTCTCATTAGGCTTAGATTAAGTAGATCCTTGCATCCTAGGTGACAAATTAATAGCGAGTTCAGATTGACACCTCAAACTACAATGATTAGGGGTAATTGATGACCCTTGGATTCTCAAAAATCCACTCATCACCTTCTGAGAACTGATTCGCGGTAGCGTGTGAGTGAGGACAAAACAGGGGAAAATGTCACGTGGTGATTGCAGGGTCAGTAAATTACTCGGTCGGGCTTACGAAAAATAATGTACCGACCGTCGGACAGGGGTGGGGACCACGAGCCTGATAGAGGGATGGGTGACTCACCGGTAGGCACGGCCGAGACGTTACAAGTGGTATCAGAGCTCAAGGAAGTCAAACCGATTCTGTCTCGGGAGGCAATAAGGATTTGAGGGTTATGGCTGCTCCGGTTATGAGTCAGAGGGTCAGAGATGCGGCCGTTAAGTGGGGGAGAATTGTAACATCCTAGGCTCGGCCCATTTGAGAAAGGTTTAAATGAATTAATTTGGCTACCAATGTCAACAAAGTGCACTTACCTTTTCCGATCACTTGCCCGAAAGAACTCCAAAATTAAGTGTGCTTGAGGTGGAGAAGTCTTAGAATGGGTGACCTTCTGAGAAGTGATTTGCGTTAGCGTGTGATTGAGGACAAAAAATGGGAAAATGTCATTGTAGGGTCAGTAAATTACTCTGTCGGGCCTACGAAAAATAACGCATCGATTGTCGGACAGGGGTAGGACCCACGAACCCGATAAAGGGATCAATAACTTACTAGTTGGGACGGAAGGTGGGTTACAGGGCCCCTCCAACACTGGTACACATCATCAAGGAGAAAGTCACCTTTTGGACGGAATCGCTAAGGAATGTTTTTCCTACCTCTTGATTCAATTCGTGATTGTTTTATATTTGTAGATTTTTTTTAATTTTCAGTTTACACTTTTATTTATATCATTTATATATATATATATCATCTAACAACTAAAATTAAGTACTATTTTTCTTGGTCACGAAATTAAGTACTTAATACGTCTGTTTTTGGCTTTTCTTTTCTTTATTGAATTATAGAATTTAATACAGGGTTCTATGGACCAAACAAAGAGGACGCGGAGGTGTTAATGTTTATGTCCTTTTTTACTTAATTGAGTTATAAAATTAAAATTCAGTTTTTATAACCAACCAATCAACTTTAAGACAACGAAGAAATGTCAAACAAACGGCAACGTTATCATCGTTATTAAATCAGATTAGTTGGCTTTACAAATTTTAAAACATTCGCCTAGGGTTTAAAATATATATATATATATATATATATATATATTATTTATATTTTGAAGGGCACATCTATACTTTCAGGAGCTTAAGAAAATATTATTTCAAATTTCATCAAAACTTCTTAGAATTTTCTTACAAATAAAAAATATCCAAAGATGAAAATGAAATATCAAAAAAAAAAATGTTTAAAAAATTTCAACCTAATATCGTTTGTAATTTTTTTTCTAATAAAATTTTTCATTACAAAAATTGTTTAGCGCCTCTATTAATGTAAGCACGGCTCTGCTTTTGATTTACTTTTTGAAATAGATGAATGGAATGGGGTTCCCAGAATTGTGGGAATTTGCATGTAAAAGGTAAGATTTGCATGTAAAAGATAAGATTTTGTGTTGGGAGGAGAGTGGAATTGAACAAAGTATTCATTGACAAAATTAACTAGAAAAATGATTGTATAATTCCCCTATTGTCTATCACTATTATGCTTTATAAATCTCAAACTAGTTTGATGTCCGCGATCATAAGTCTGATATATTGTTCTTTTTTATCATGATGAATTTATTACCGCTAATTTTGTAGCTATTTTATAATTAAGATAGAACGTATTGATTTATTGTGGCAAAACGATAGAAAATTTAACTAATGTTTAAAAGAAATGATCTTTCATATATATAATAGAAAGATCTAAGGAGCTCGAAAGATCGTTTTCAAGTTTCCGCTAGCAGCAATTGTAAGGGATTAAGATTTACAGCTCAAATTATAGTATTTTATATGTCAAAGACTCACGTAATACACTAAAATTTAAAACCATAGTTCACTAGCTCTCCACACGGATTCCTAACTTAATTAGACCTTATGACAAATGTATCATGTAAGCGACGGTAATACGTGTCAACGACATCATTAGTAAAAATAAAAATTAACTATAACAAATCGCCACATCACAATATACTGTAATTAAAATTTCTTCATTAAAGATATAAGTGTAATGTTAGGTCCTTACTATATCACAGAAGGCATCATCTAAGCAAAAAAAATATTCACAATTATTAATAATAACTTCATCTTGGACAAAAAAATAAGCTACATTTTTAATTGGCTTTCTGACTTTAATTTCGAACTGACTAAGCCATTTTCGACGCGATCTTAACGATGTGAACATTTGCTTGAATTTTTTTATTAACTCAAAACGATGTCGTTTAAAGTTTTTTGTTTCTTTAACAAATATTGTTTTAAATTTTTTCTTTAACAAAAAACTTCAAAACTACATCATTTTAGATATTTTTTAAAACCCAATAGAAATATAGGAGTGAGGTTCGAATCTATAACTACTAAACCAAAATAAGTATTTTGCCCGTGCCACAGCAACTTCTGATATGATTACAAACATATATATTATAACGCTAGGTGTAAAATCTCTATAAATTTTTAAATCATTTTATATAATACAATTTATATTTGTTTCTATTATGTTCTTAAATTAAAATCATTTTTATTTTAAAAACGTTTTACAAAATGTATATATCTATACGGTTTTTAGATGCTTTAAAACTTGGAAACACTTTAGTTTACAACAACCCTAAACCCTAAAACTTTCTTCATCAATTTCCTCGTTCGTAAAAACATCTCTTTCTTAATGATCCACGTCTTTTAAGGGATTCTATGGTCCATGTTGTGACACCAACATAACTAAAACAATCCGACAGTCACTTTCTAACTCTCCCTTTTTATATCTGTCTTTCCATGAATTTTTGTAAGAAAATTTGAAAAATGTTAAAAAGTACTGGCGCAAATGATGCTATAGAACCTGAAAATGATATTCTTATGATTAACTTGAAAATAATATTTTTTTTCCCCCTTAGATGACAACGAACGACAAATTCATAAGCGTGGAGCATATTCCACATACCATTTAACCGATAGAAAAATTTGATGTATAACTTGTGTCCACTATAATGTTTGATGATTCAATCGAATGCTAAAAAGTGTACGAAAAAAATGCTACTGGAAGTTGGGAAAATGATTATTTGTAGGGTTGTGAATTTAAGGAACTTGCGCCTTTTCCTTTTGACAATAAAGTTACACCGCCGACAATAAAAAGACAATAAAGTTACACCTTTTATTTTGATTCGTACAAGAATTTAATATGAATTGAACGAATGCTCTTCATCTCCGGTTTATTCGTTTTGAATTGGATGAGGATCTCGGCCTTCATCTTCTCCGGTAGTACTGAGGCGTCATCCAGTCCATATTAAATTCTTCACTTCGAATTGAACGAAAGGTTTACCAGTTTTCATCATCTTAGCCGATTTTTTACCTGGTTCTAAATCTCTGTAAACTACTTCCAATTTCCGCTTTTGGGTTGATTATTTTAATTTTAATTAAAACAAATTAACATAAATTTTTATTTTGAATTTTTTATAAATTTATTTAAAATTAAAATGAATTTTTTTTTTACACAGAGTGCATCATTTTTATTTAACCCTTTAAAACAAAGAAGAAACCATTAAAACACATTAGAGTTTAATCTAGAACTAATCTAAACTTTTATGAAAGAGGCATATCTATCGTTGTCTTTTTTCTGGATTGTCAAAAGTCGGTTGCAGATATCATTTTCAATCATTCTTGCTAGTTGGTGTGCCGGAATAATCGTCTCACCGTGCCTTCTCCCATTCCTCTCTCTCCATTTTGAGTGAATAGTAATCTAGAAAGCGTATCGCACTAAGTATCTCTTGGCTATATCCAGCGAGTCATCAGTAAGAAGCGCCAAAACGCCGTCCCAAGACCCCGTATACTGACTTCCTAGCAACTTGCAAAGTAGGAAACTCCAAATTTCACATGTGTAAGGACAATCAAAGAAGAGATGGGATCTGCTCTCTACCTGAAATTTGCACAGAACACAAGCGAGATTGATGCCCAAATTCCAACTCAACATACGCTCACATGTCGACAATCGGTTGAGAATATTAAGCCACGCTAAAATAAAGTATTTGGGCGTGGCTTTGGAAAACCAAACACCCTTGTGCCAATCCCAGAGTGGCTGCGCGATTCGAATGGATTTCCACGTCTCCCTAGAGCTGAATCGTGGCCTGAAAGTACCACTCTAACCCCGCCAAAGAACTATGTCTTCCCGCTCAAGCAAACCTTTCCCTCGTAGAGCATCAATCTGTTCCTCTATCTTATTGAGAGCATCATATCGTTGTCTCCTCCTGCGATGGGTCTTAATCACATCCGCAGCAGTGGCATTTAAACGAGTTCCCAAATCGATACAACCTCTAACCCCCGTAATATCCAACAGGCGACCCAAACCATCGGCCATACCAAAACAGAGTTTCCTTACCGCTTTGTATCTCCACTCGCAAAAATGTGTCAGCAACATCTCTGAGCTTTAGCAAATTTTTCCACATCCAAGAGCCTAGGGAAGTCGAATCTTTTATCGAACAAAAATAATCTTTCCAAATTAGATACAACCTAATACATTGAACCCATAAAGATTTACTCAACAAAAATCTCCATATCAGTTTGAGGGAAGCCACCTTGTTTGCTTCTTTCAATGACCGTAGCCTTACCCCTCCCTCTTCTCTAGGCTTACATACTTCTGTCCACGCTACCTTGGCTTTGTTGGAATTCAAAACCGGTCACGACCAAAGAAAAGTTGCGCATATTTGATCTATTTTCTTCACACAATCACTTGGAAGGCAAAAAGCAGCCATCCAAAAGTTGGTGAGACTATGAATAACAGAGTTTATAAGTTGCAACCGACCTGCGAACGAGAGATGCCTTGCAATCCATGTACTTATTCGAGAACGAACCTTCTCAATAAGAGGAGTGTAGTCATGAACTGTCATCTTCATAGTTAATAATGGGAGATAGAGGTATTGGACCGGTAGTGCACCCATTGCAAAAGGAAAACGGTGCATCACTCTATTACCCCAGCCATGAAAAGTGTGGACTTTTCTAAACTGATGTTTAAGCCCGAGATTGTAGCAAAATCCCTGAAAATCTCCAAAATCACTTCAATAGATTTTTTTCTCCCATCAGTAAAAACCATCAAATCATCCGCAAAACACAAATGAGTGAGATTGGCACTTTGACAATACAGATGAAAACCAGAGTGTCGATCAACAGATTTTTTATCCAACATTTTTGATAAATGCATACAAATCACAAAGAGGTACGAAGAGAAAGAACAACCTTAACGTAATCCTCTCTCGCTCTTAAAAAAACCAGATAATTCTCCATTTACCTGGACAGAAAATGAGGCTATTAACTTTTAACTAATAAGTTTTTAAAACATTCAGCTATTATAATATTTCTTAAAGTTAAAACTTTTTACTGAAAGTTTACAAAAGGCACTTGGGAGATGATTAAAGAGAGGCAGACAGTGGTGGATTGGTATAAGGGAGTTTGGTTTGCCAAGGCCACTCCTAAATACTCTTTTCTCACATGGCTTGCTACTCGAAATCGTCTCTCCATGAGTAATCAGATAAGCTATTGAGGACCCGGGGTGAATACACAATGTGTGTTTTGCAGGAACCCTATGGAGATGCGAAACCACTTGTTCTTTGCGTGTTCTTACTCGTCAAGGGTATGGAGGAGGCTCAGCCAAAAGCTTCTTCGCGGAAATTTTTCAGTTTCTTGGTTGAATTTGCAGAATTTTCTAAATGGAGATAACCTCTCGGGTACAACTTTGTTCCTTGCGCGATATGTTTTTCAATGTTCTCTTCATACTCTATAGATGGAGCGAAACAGGAGGCGGCATGGAGAAGTCCCATTGCTTTCAACTCAACTAGTGAGTAGGATAGACCATTTGATCCGAAATAAGCTCTCTCTCCTATCTCACCCGGGTTCGAAATTAGAAGACTCCCTCAGACTTTGGTTTGGCACAAGATGAATTTGGTGTAAATAATCTTAGTTAGAAAATCATTTGTAATGCTTTGATTTGGTTGTAAGCTGAAAAACTGGTTTTCTTTTCCATCAATAAATTTAACACTGATAATATATATATAATCTAGAAATTTTATTTTTTAGAAATAAAAAAAAAATTTCTTTTAAAAATGCTTCGTATAGAAGCCCCTTAAGTGTTGTATTTGATCATAGGAACTTTTACTACTTAGGTGAGATAGATAGTATTGTAACCAAACCCAAAACTTATCACTAAAAAAAAACTAGGCATTGATAGCAAATTATGATAGCACTGTTTTTCAAAACTACTATGAAAGAAGATGTGCTGAGGTGTGGTATTATGTTATAGCATTTTTATAATGCTAAGCCAAAATTTCATTGAGCGAAAACAAAAATTATCTTTTAGAGCATAATTTCTCCTATTGAACACTAAAAACATAGATTTTTTTGGGTTTTGGTGAAAATTTTGCCGAAAGTTTTTTGGCCTTTACGAAAACACAATCCTATGGCCAAAAAAGGAAAAAACACACACACACTTAGTCGTCTCTCTCGCATCTCTCTCTCTTGCATCTCTCTCTCTCTCTCTCTCTCTCTCTCTCTCTCTCTCTCTCTCTCTCTCTCTCCCTCCCTCCCTCCCTCCCCCCCCGCTCCTCCTCTCATTGGCAAATCCAGCGATCTCCAAACCCGAATATCCTCCTTCTCGCAGACTCAAAATCCGGATCCACCACTTTTCTCCTCCTCAGCTTCTCACTCCTCGGGAAGCTTCTCATCTAAATAATCTGAAATCTCTGAAATCCCAAAATTTTAAAACCCTAAAATTTATTCTCCTAGATCTAACGCTGCAACTTCACCGGTCCTTTTCCTTCACCGTTCCCATCTCCTTCATTGCTCTTCAACAGCTATCACGAGATCTCGATTCCTTATACATGTAGGCCTATCTTCTCTTTCTTGTTCATTTGTTTCTTTCAAATCTATTTTCGAAAAGCTCTGTTCATTTATATTTTATTATTGCTCTCATTTCCGATGAGGCTGAGAGAAAATGATTTTACGCTATGAAAGGTACCATACATCTTGTGGCTGCACTAATTTTGCTTAATTCATTGTTTGATTTACCCCTAGAATATTTACTGAATTTTATTACATTTTACATACAGGCTGTCAAACTGCTCGCTTACATAAGTGACAAGGATCACTCCACAGAAATTTACATATTCATATCTCTAAGAGGCTAAATTCGAGACGGAAATGGAAACTCACGTTTTTGAATAGTTTTCTCTCATGTTTTGATTTAGTTATTGATTTTGATTTTGTAATGATATTTGTGGTAATGATGTAAGTACATATTGGTTTATTAATGAAACCATATTTGAAACAATTTTTTGAATATTCTGTTTTTTCATATAAACTCAATTTGCAACAAAATTGGTTTCAATAACGTATTAAACCGCATATTATAAACAGATACAAATCCGTATATTATATCCTGAATAATGAGCTATAACATAAATTACTACAACACCTAAAATAAAAGCTATCATAAGGTGAACCAACAATAACATTTCATATATGAAACTATCATATGAGTCACATACTATATAGCACGTAAAAAACTGCTATACCATAGGTGTGACTTCGGGTTCAAATATTGGAGGGACTAAGTGCCAAGCAAAAACAAATTCCTTTATAGTTAGACATTTTCTAAAAATTGGGCATTTTTTCTTTTATAGTTAGACATTTTAAAAAAATTGGGCACTTTTTTTACAAATTTTCTGATTCTATGGTTTCACATTTTAAAAAAATTGGGCACTTTTTTTACAAATTTTCTGATTCTATGGTTTCAAAAACCCACTACAATTTTTTTAAAAATTTGATGGGTCAATGTATTTACACCTTTAGCACCATAACAGAATCGAACCTATCACCTATTGTAAATGGCGCAAACATAGCGTTTGATAATTCGTAATCAGTAATATATAATACCATTTTCTAAGGATAAGAAAACTCATATTTTAGTGTATATATGTATTAACTATTCTTGTTTCCTTTTTTTCTGCATATGATGTGTTTATTTTGCACCGTTTATTTTATTATTGCCAATTAGATCCTAAATATTAACCAAAAATGATTGATTAAGAGTATGTGTATCCATGAAACTTTCTTTGGGAATCTTTTAAAAAAATTTAATAATTTTTTATTAATGATTTTTTTAAGATGAAAGAAAAAAAATGAACCAAACCAATCATCATATAAATATTGGTTCTTAGTTTTTGGGGGCCGTAATTTTTTTAACATTTTTTTTTTAATTTCCGCGCTAAAATCCTCTAGTAAACATACTTTAACAATTATATAAGAAAAAAAGTCAGAATCATATATATATAAAGATGTCAAATGGACTAAAAGATTTAATGATAGCAATTCCGTTGCGTCGTCTTTCACTATTCGTAGTACTATTGATTGATCATAAATGTCCATTTATTTGTATGAAAAAGCAAGCCAACAAGCAACTGTTCTTTTTTTTTTTTTTTTTTTACTACTAAAGCTCCATACATTAGTTAGGTCGGCGGGAAGAGATTTGCCTTAGAGCTAAAAGCCGGTCTTACATAGCTAACATGGGAGAAAAGAGAACCTCGTGCCCTTGCCCCCTTTGCGAAGGCATCGGCACGGACATTAGAAGACCGTGGAATGAAAACTAAAGAGAAGGTAGAAAACTTGGATCGAAGAGTGTTGAAGTAATCCAAATCCGCATAGAAAGCCGGCCAGCCTGAATGATTGTCCGTCATCGCAAGTAGAGTTAAGCAATATGTCTCTATCTTAACCGAAAGAAAGTGTCTTTCCAGAAGACAAGACATAGCCCAAAGAAGACCGTCTAATTCGGCGTGTAGGGCTGAGAGGCTTTTCTGGCACCCTTGCAAACCTAGGAGAAAGCGTCCATCGGGCTCCTGTAGACACCATCCCAGACCGCTAACGGGTCCCATAACGTGCCAAGAGGCGTCGATCTGAAAAATCAGAGGTTGAGAGAATTGTAGCGGCACCTCTAACGGTGCTTCTCCCGAGCAGTCCTCCTCTTCGTCCTCAAGTCCTCTTTGGTTAGCCGATCTCCAACTTTCCGCCTCTAAAACTGCTATCTGTAAGGTATCCTTTGGTGAAATATTCTTTCCATTGAAGACTTTTTCATTTCTCTCTTTCCAGATGTACCACAAAATCCAAGGGAATAGATCTCGTTATATCTCTGATAAACCCGAATCCTTGATCCTCCAAAAGAGGTGATCCATATTTTGGTATAAGGAGGTACTCGGGAAGGCTCCCAGAAGTGTGGGCGTGCTCGACAAGGCCCAGACTTGAAGAGCAGGGGGGCACTCAAAGAGAAGGTGGTTAATCGATTTCTCAGATCCACCACATCTTGGACAACCACTATCTGTACCCAAATGGCGATACACAAGTTTCTGACATGTAACAACACAACCCGATAGCGTCTGCCACATAAAATGTGTTAACTTCTTTGATGTCTTCACTTTCCAGACTTGGCTTTTAAGAGCAGTTGTATTGGATTCCATAAGCGATTTTGGGGTCAAAGCTTGTCTCATCTTGCTTGCCCTCTCATAACCTGATTTAATCGTATAAAGTCCTGATTTTGTGTACGACCAAACATATTCATCCAAGGTGAAATGCCGATTCGGTCTCATCCCAAAAATAAACCGGATGTCCTCAGGATGAAAAAGTTTCGTAGTACCGTTTCATCCCATCCACTCGCATCCCGTAAGATCAAAATATGGACCAACAAAGTAGGGTTTCGATCTTGAGATCGGATAGCCGGTCTTGGCAAGCGGACAAGGACATCTGATATCCAAGGGCCAACAAGCAACTATTCTGATTTGATAAAGATGACAACGTTGCCGTTTTTTTCCCTTCGTCTTTTTAGAAGACAACGTTGCTGTTTAATTGATGTGTCACAGTGTCGTTCTCTTGATAAAAACCGTTTGGTCTATAAACAATTTAAACCCCATAGCCATATTATATATTATACAGTTCAGTTATGAATGAGAGTTTTTTTTTTTTATCTTTTTTTTGTTAAAGGATAAGAGCTAGTTTGCTCATCTCGGGTCAATTCATCATGAGCAAAATATTTTATGATTTAGCTCAGTTCAACATGTTAACTAATTTTACATATGAGCGAATATTCATTTACTCAAACAAGTAAAACGAACATAGTTCGTAAGTTAAAAGCAAATAATTATTAAAAAAACGTGTCGAGACATTAACTTTAGACGTTTAATAGTATTGAAAAGAAATTAACAAAAAATTGACAAATATTAAATTAATAAATCTATATATATATGTATATATATATTGACAATTGACATATGTTTCGTTGCTATATTTGATATATTTACAATATATAAACACAACATTCTATATCTCTAATAAAATCTTTACTACGAACTCACGGTTCCTTAGAACTTGCTCGTGAGCTAATGAACACTACTCGTGCTCTTTTTCTGGTCTAAATTCAATACAAAAGAAAAAAAAAAAAAAAAAAACCAAAAACATTGACGTACCCATCCTCTATATGTTTGGTCAAAAAGAAAAGAAAACCAAAAAAAACCGACGTCCGTCGGCGTTAAGCTTAAATTGACAAATGTCGAGACTCGAGAGCATCATATGCAACTTCAATTTCTTCTTTTTGGTTCTCAATCGTAGGATTCGAACCTACCTAAAAATTGCATTTTTAACGAAAATGTGCAATATTCACGCTTTCCAACAAAAAATCATAGAATCATGGTTTTATACTAAATTGTGGAAATTCGCATTTAACAGAAAATTGGGAGAGCAAATTTGGCAGAAAATTTTGAAATCGGATTTGTGTACTGGAAAATATGGTCTCGTGTTTTTAACGAATTCATGATCATGATGATGACGGTGATAGTAATGAATAGTGATGATGAAAACGATTGTGATAGCGACAATGATAGTGATATTGATGATGCTCATAGTGTTAGTGGTAGTGGTGGTGATGATGATGATGATGATGATGATGATGATGATGATGATGATGATGATGATGATGATGATGATGATGATGATGATGATGATGATGTGATGATGATGATGATGATGATGATGATGATGATGATGATGGCGGTGATGATAATGTTGATGGTGGTGACGATGGTGAAGGTGGTGATGGGTAGTTCAGCTTACTGAATGCAACTACTTTTTCTTTCGCTATAAGTTGGTCTTTTTCTCACACTTCACATCACTCTCCAATTCAAATTCTCACCCCTTAAAAACAAAAACAAAATAATTTATAAAATAAAAAAAGAAATCAGTTAGTAGTATCTATATGTTCTGTATGAGCATTGTTCAGCTGATTCTTCTAAAAAGCACATACGCTGTTTCTTTTTGGATTCTTGGAGCGATCTTCTTCATGTCAAGAAGCACATACGCTGTTTCTTTTTGGATTCTTGGCGCGATCTTCTTCATGTCAAGAACAATAGAGAGAGTTTTGTTGGGCTTAATCATCTTCATTCTTTCTTTGGGTACTTAACATGATAATGTATTATATACTTAACATCATCAAATGGTGCACTAATTAATTGTCGTTGTATGTAGCTAGTGTTGTGGTAGCCACCATTGTAGCCGCCATGGAAGGTCTCACCACGGACATTGGATTTCTTCAAGGCGGTTCACTAGGCGTCGTGGCTGGAGTTATCACCGCGTTCCAACTCTTTGAGCCGGTGCTTGATGACGCACCCTTTTTCAAGGTGATTCTGACTCTTTTTATAAACCTAAAATCTAAACTCTTGATTGAGTCACTAATCAACCATATACTTTTCGTTAGAAAACGGAAGGATAATCTGAATAAAATATTGGTTTGTTTGTGATAACATTATTAACGACAATAAAAGGAAAAAAGAAAAAAGGTGAAATTTACTATTAATCTTTAGTAAAATTATTAGTTTTATATTATTTACTAAAAATTTAGTAAATTACTATTCAAAGTGTATAAAAAGATTAAATTACTATTATAATTAAATTATTATTTAATTTTATTTTTTTATTAAACTTTCAATTGAAAATTCTAAAATTTCAAAATTAATAATTTAAAAAATTAAAAAAATTAAAAACGAAAAATTAAAAAAACAAAATACGAAAAAAAATAAAATAAAACTAAAAAAATAGAAAAAAATAATAAATATAAATAGGTAAAAAGTAAAAAAGAAAAAGCTAAAAAATTTAAAAAAATATTAAATTGAAAACTAAAAATAAAACTTAAAAATTAGAATTAAAAAATCGAAAACCAAAAATAAAAAATGAAAAATATTAAAAGTTTAATTTTGTTTTACAAATAATTTCAATTAATTCTATAATTCAGTACAAAATAATGTCTTATTATTATTTATGAAATAATATAAAATTCTTTTAATAAGTTATTTTCAATAACTATTTTAAAAAATTAATTAATATCAAACTAAATTAAGTTACTAAAACAAATAAATTTTAATATCAATTTCAAAAATAACAATTGACGATTTCAAAAAATTTAAAATATAATAATATCAATTATAAATATTTGGAAAATACAGATATTTTAAAATTTTAATTTATAACTATTTAAAATAATTAATATTAATTTTTCATAAATAAATAAGAATTACTATTTTTTCAAAAATTATAAACAAATCCACAAAATAAACCTTTTTGCCACGTCATTGCATTACAAAATATCCGCAAAATCTAAAACAAATCTGTTACAAATTAAATATATCTGCAACACTACAATACTAAGTAAGTAATTATTTTGACAATTTTTGTAGTGTCACAGATTTATATAAATCTGCAACAAAGGCAACAAATCTACAACACTACATGGTAACTCTGCAAATAAAATCCGCAAATCGAGATAAAATCGCAAAATTTTGAAAAAATCTTCAACACACAAAAGCAAATCTTCAAATGAAATCTGCAAACAAAACAAGTCTGCAAAAAAAACTCCGCAAAAAACAAAATCCGGTACAAAAGAAAAAAATCTGCGACAATAAATACTACTTTAATAATTTTTTTACAATCTTTTCCTTTGATGCAGATTTTCTAAAAATCTGCAACAAAAGAAAAAATCTACAACACGTAAATTTAAATCTGCAGAAACAAATCCGTTAAAAACAAAATTCGTTAAATAAAATCCGCAAAAAAAAAAATCTTGATTGAAGATTTCTTAAAAATAATCTGCGGATTTTTTTCAATGAAAAGGTGGCATTTTTGTAATTAGGTTTTTCTTACCAAATGGTTAGAGGAGTTATTTAATCACAAAATATTCATTTCTAAAGTCTAAAAATTAGTACTAGTTTAATAATTATAGTATTATTTTATACTAAATAAATAATTGACAAAAAAAGTGATGATACAGGTGGCTTTAGTGAGGAAATTAGTTAATGGCAAAGTCAT
The DNA here is from genome assembly GCA_900116095.1 of Euclidium syriacum. Taxonomy (NCBI): domain Eukaryota; kingdom Viridiplantae; phylum Streptophyta; class Magnoliopsida; order Brassicales; family Brassicaceae; genus Euclidium; species Euclidium syriacum. Next base: position 13,889,317 of record FPAK01000004.1, read on the forward strand.
CATGGGGTTGATTAGATCAGCTGTGCTCAAAGCATATCAGTGGCAAGTAAGTGCAGTATCCATTTCTTTTCCTTTTTTCTAATTTTTTTTTTTATCGAACATTCATTAATCACGGAGTCCTTTTTTTCCCATATATATCTTCTAACATAAAATAGAACCATCTCTAATCTATCTTTAAAATTCCAACCGATTTACAATATGTTCACTTGAGTTGTAGAATTGAGTGTAATGCAGTCCAATAATTTGTATTAGTAACACCATTTAGATTCAGTTTTGATTAACACACAAAAGAAAGTAATTAAAACAAACGAGTACTACTGCAGATAATGATGGCAGAGGACACAAGTTATATAGAGATATCTGACATGTATGACTTTAACCAAGAAACAAAAGGATTATCGATGAATTATATTCAGAATATTCCAACGTTTTACAATTGTTCAGATAATCAAATCAAATCGAGTTGTCCAATTTGCTTACAGGTAAATGATAATTATAATAATCAATAAGTCATGATTTACGGTATATAGTTCCACCATTATATTTACAATCGTTATTTATTTTTGGTTGGTGAGTAGGATTGGGAAAAAGGGGAAGTGGGAAGAAAGCTTGAAAGATGCGGCCACACATTTCATATGAATTGTGTAGACGAGTGGTTGCTTAGACAAGTCACTTGTCCCATCTGTAGAGACCATCTTTCATATCATACTTGTATATAGCTCACCCTCCACTTTTTTTAATGGGAGAAACAATGTTTTTGTTAAGAAAAAGAATAAAATAACTTGTTAGGGGTATTGGCAAGAAATGTACTTTTGTATGTTTGGAAACTTTATTGCAAAGTTGTTTGTTTTTTTTTTTTAACTGTTCATTTTGGATTGCTCCAGATTATCATTCCTACTCAAAATATTTTTTCGGTGTATACTGTAACTACAGTTAGGGAGTCCACAACTTTCTGACAATGTGTATGCATGATGTCTACTTGATTAGTATAAAATATGGCATTATCAACATGTCACACGTCAATGTGTTCATGGATCTCTAACCATATGTTTGTTTGGTCAACTAATGTCCACTGAAACATCTAACATATTATATGTTTATGGATAATTGTTTATAAAATCTTAAGTATGTGTTCACTACGTACGTTGTCTACAAACTGGTCATGTGTATGCTTTTTCGTTCAACGAAATCGTCTAACATATGACATGATCGTGATAGTGACCATAAATAGTTGGTCATGTGAATACTTAGAATCTTGACCATATTTTCACTTTTCCATGAACTCTCAAACATGTGTTCACTAGATATGATGTCCTTAAATCCATAACCATGTGTGCGCTTGGTCGCTTGATGTCAGTTGTAACATCTAGTATATGAGATGGTCATGGTAGTGTTCATGAATAGCTGATTATGTGTACACTAAGTTTCTTGACCATGTGTTCATTATCCACAAAATACATGATCATGTGTACATTTAGTAGGTTGTTTATGAAATGTTGACCATGAGTTTTTTAGGTCAGATATTGTCAACATGAGTCGTCTGACCTAAAAAGATAATTCTCCATGAATTCATGACTATGCGTAGCCTTTATAAACTGACTATGTAAGTCAGCTGAAATAAGTCCAGCAACTTATTAAAATGAAAATTTTGTTGTGGTTGTATAAATTTTAGTTATGACTTTTTAAAAGAAAGTTTGATTGGTGACTAGTGTCCTCTAAAATAATATTTGTATCTTTTTCATTATTTCCCTTCTATTAATTAAACAAGGAACAACGTAATTGAATACATAAATGTTTTATAATGTTAACTTACATTATTCAAAAACTTAAATCAAAATCACTCACATATTAATATCTAAATAGAGAACGAAACCGGGTCAATTCTGAGTAGACTGCATTATGGAACAAGTTCTGCACAATTTGTTTTCAACACCTAACAAATTGTGTTTTTATAGTGCAGTATATTTAGATTGGCCTAGTTTCTCCAACTTATTAGATGATTTTTATAATTTTCGTGTTCAGTTTCATTCGTTTTTTATTTATTTGTATTCCTCGTCTTTGTAGTGTAGTGTTAAGGCTGGCTGTTTAGCTCAAACCTCTAAATCTTTATTTTCAGATTTCTCATAAGTAATAAAATAAAATTTCCTCTTGTTTGTGCCAACAACATAAGGATTATATTCTAGTTGATGTTTGACTTTTAAAAAATAGAGAACAAAATATATATAGAAATCGAAATATACATATACATAATATATAGATTCCAGGTTATTATATATGATGGTTGGGTCTAAGCATATATAGAACCTTATTTTTTTAGAATCCTATTTTATTAATTTTGAAAGTATGGTTATATGTTAATTTTATATCTGACTAAGAGTTGAGAAGTTTGAATTTGGTAGTGATAAAATCTTTAATATTTTTAATAGTGTTTTGTTAAAGAGAAATTTGAAAAAAATGGCATTGAAAGAACCTAAATTAGTTCTCTCACCACAATACTATTGCCCGTTACTATGTAAATGTTGAATTTAAATGATGAGATAATTGTATTGACTATATCTTTTTATATTTTTAATAGCAGTTCTCTATCTTTCAAAATGTTTTTATGGGTTTTATATCTTTTCACTATTCATGTGGATTGAAAAACTCTTCTTACTCTTAATGAGAAGATGTTTTTCGGTAGATTGCGGGATCCCAGAAGTACTAGTGTCCACAAGGTTGGTTGTTGATGGACGCATCTATGATCATGTCGTACGTTAGATGCTTTCGGTGGATAACAGGTGATCAAACATACACATGGTCGGAAATTTGTGGACAGTGTATTTGTGAACAATGTTCATTTGTTCATGAACTCTTAAAAATGTGTTCGTTAGGTACGGTATCCGTCAATAGTTGACTAAGTGGAAACTTAGTCTCTTATTTATGTATTATTTGTCTACAAATCTCCGACTATATATATGCATGACCACCTTCTAGTTACCCATAGCATATAACATATGATATGATCATGGATGTATCTACCAATAACTAATCATATGGACACCTATTACCTTGTTTAACTTTAAGCACCCGCTATCCAACGGAAGCAACATCTCTTCATTAAAGATAAAATGAATTTTTCAACCCACTTGAACAATAAAAAAGATATAAAATTCCAACTAAACATAAAAAGATACAAAACTGCAATAAAAACATGAAAAAATACAACCAATGTAATTACTTTAAATGATTAAGTTTTCTTAAAAAACAATAAGTGTTTCCTTGAAAACCAGAGATGAAGAAGATAAACGCTCCTTGTTCTATAAATAACAAGAGCAAAAGCTGAACTAGACAAGATACTAACTGGTATTAAGGTGGCACGATCGTGTCCTTCGATATCTCACCTTTTATTTTCGGATGAGAGTCTGTTCTTTTGCAAGGCGGACCAAAGTCAATGTGCAACTATTATGGAGATTTTGGGCCAGTATGGCAGGGTATCGGGACAACAAATAAATTTGTCAAATTCTTTAATCACTTTTGGGCATCTTGTCCCGACAAATCAAAGACTTTCTCTTATGAATTCGCTTGGAATTTTTATTGAGGGAGGAATGGGTTCTTATTTATGACTTCTGAAAAGTCTAGATGGAGCCAAAAATAAGGTCTTTGCCTTTGTTCAAGATCGTCTTAACAATAGGGCAACGGTTTAGTCTTCAAAGTTGCTATATAAAGGGGGTGGTAACTAAATTGGGTATTTATACAGTGCGTTTTAGCTATTGGGTGGCTCGTTTTGGTGTATCGTCTCAATAAGAACCGCCTCTAATTGGTCCGACAGTGACCCCGTTGCAGGCCCTTTCCTGGAAAATAGATGGTCCCTTGAAATTGTAACACTTCATGTGGCAAGTGTCCTTAGGTTGTCTTTCGGTATATTGTTGGCTGAAAAATCGGGGTATTAATTGTGACACTATTTGTCTTCGGTATGGAATGGGGAGTGAAACGATTAACCATGCTTTATTTTATTGTCCTCCCACGGTGCAGGTCTGAGACTTATTCCCCATCCCAAGTGGGATTATTCCCATCCCAAGTGGGATTCCGTCCTTCCCTTCTCCCTATGTGTTTGCAACTATGGATTACTTATTTTACGGATCCTAAAGGAATATATGCAAAATTTTCCCGTGAATCATTTCCATCCTTCCCTTCTCAAAGTGTCGTTACTAAAGCTAGTGGAATTTTTTACTAGGTGGATGGATCATGGAAGATATATAACCAATTCTCGGGCCTAGGATGGTGGCTAGGCAATCTGCGTAGCTTGACTTTATTGGTGGGACCAAAGGACAGCGACAAATTTTGTCTCCTCTTCATTCTAAAATGGAGGCCCTTCTCTAGGTTATGGAGTGCATGATTGTCCATCAAGAACTTGCGGCACCTTTCAGACAGATCGCTCGGATCTCGTGAAGATGATCTTCAAGATAGAAGATTGGCAAGCTTTCGCGGAACTACCCTTCTTGAATTCTCCAACCTCAGAGGCCAGTTTCACGATTTTTATCGTACTCTTATCCCTCGTAAGTTTAATGGTAAAACGAATTACTTGGCGTGTAGTTCTACTACTCGAGGACAGGAAATCAACTATATAAGTGGCGTTCTCATAGTTTGAATCATTAAACCTTTTGTATAATCTCTTGTATAAGTTTTTTATTTTATGATACAAAAAAAATTAAAATTTATGCATGATGGAGTTTGATATGTAAATAATTTTATTTTATAATTTGTAATAATATTTAAACTAAAAAGTAATAACATAGAAAATATTTAATTAATATTATAATCTATTGATTATTTAATTTTTTAGAAAGTGAATTAATCATAATGTGATATGTGTGGAAAGATACGGTTTTCTCATTAGTTTCTCACAAACTCTTAGATGAGAATTAATCCTCAAGATAATCAACTCAAATCTTTATCTTTTTTTTCTTGTGATAACTGAAAACCCATCATTGAAAATGCTCTAATTTATGTCTTTAGTTCGCTCTAAGCAAGCATCTGAATTATCGGTTTGGTTTCGGTCGGTAATTTTTTTGTTTTTTCGTTCTGGTTATATGGGTTTAGTATCTATTCAGTTATTGTTATATTTTGGTTTGGTTTCGGTTCGGTTATATTTCGGTTTTGTTCGGTTATGAAATTTGGGAACCGAATATACCAAAATTTTTTTATTATGATATGGTTCGGTTATATACAACCAAATTTATCCAGAAATAACCATTTTTCGAAAAAACGATATATTCGAAAATAATCTTATCACATAGAAAATTTTCCTATTTATCTTCAAAATTTATGTATCTTATTTACATTTTTTTTATTATTTATATTGAATGGAAGAAATGATAAAAGGAAAATATGGAAAGAATGGAAAATTACTAAAAGGAGATTTTGTGTAAAGAAGGGATATGCATATCTTGTTAATAATTTGGTTTTATTCAGTCTCACTTTCGATTTTTGATTCGGTTGATAACTGATAATCATGATTTTCCAAAAGAATCTATGATCGGTTAATTATCTATGAACGGATATCAACCAAAACCCTTTTTCGATTTGGTTCAGAGTATTTGCCCACGCCTAAGACTTCGCTCTTTCCTTAATGTAATTGGATCAGGTGGTTGGACTGCTTTCTTCTGACCCAAGGTCTCTTCAATACATTTTCACCATCATAATTTTTCCGGATCTCATTAACACTAAGACTAAAATTTTAAAAAATTCGGGCCCCTTTTATATTTTTAAATAATAATGGGGCCTTTTTTTTCCACAAAGTGAGAATTGATTAGCTTTGCTATGAAAAATGGGCTTTTTTTCTTAAATTTTTTTTTTCAAAATCTGATCGGCCCTAAGGTTCACAGTCGACTAAAACATCATAAAGTAAATTGATTTTAATCATTACTGACCATTATAAACATCATAAATAATAATAAAATTATTTGAAATTTCATATAGTACAGAAATTAGTCTGAATACGAAGTTTAGTATTTTTCGGTTATAAGAAAAATACTTACACTTATATATATAAGAAAGGAAGTGAAAAAGTGATGAGAGAGGGACACATGGACGGGAACATCGAAATCGGAAGCATAGGAATTATCAGCAATTGAAAAGAGAGAGATCAGAGAAGGTGACACATTTAAGAGCCTAAAATGCAAAAGTGTGTAGTTGGTCGAAGTGCGTGTTCTTGCACGTGCGCACATGTGTGAATTTGTTGAAGCTTGCGTATTTCTTTTTTACGTGCACACGTGCCCACATGCATGTCTGATTTTGCTAGCTATATTGGAACCTCTTAAATGATATAAAACAAAATTCCTTTTTTACTTTGTACATATATAGTTTCTTAAAATATTTGAACTTACATAGCATGTATGCCAAAGCAGAGATGCACTTCCAAACTGTATATGAAATTTCCTTTCCACACAATTTCAAACTCTCCAATCTTATCGTTTGGTGTCAACTTTTTGGTATTAATAATAAATTCTCGATCCAGGCTCATACATCCTTTCCTTTTTTGATAATTAAGCTCATACATCTTTCAAGATCTAAATACAAAACATGTAAATATGATCCTAATTTCACTCGATTATGCAACCTTTGAATTTTATCTTTAATATTTTTTAATTGAGCTAACAATATTAGGTTCTATATTTTTCTATTGACTAATACTAATAGAAACAGTTACAGCATTAGACCCCAAAAAAAAAAAAAACAATTACAGCAAAAGGAAAAGAAAAAGTGATTATTTAATATGATGAGATTTTTGTTGTTATTGTTTTAGTAAGAATTTGTTTTTATTCATTCATTTGCAGAAAGCATTATAATTTTAACTCTTTTTCAAAAATTAATCATGTTAAAATTAATGACACCAATACATCTATATTCTAGGTATAGAGAGTGCCAAAAAACTCAAAAAGGATCATAAAGGAGAAACAATTAGGAGCGATTTTCTTTTCGACAGGAGTGAGTAATTTACTGATTTAAGTAAAAAATGAATTAGCGAGTACGAAAGGGAATAAAAAATGCGGAACAAAATGTGATGGCATGTGATATCATAAAAGCGTAGTCAATAGACCGCTCGGATCTTCTTGTCTCCACTTGTCTGTCGAAGTCGCTTTGACCCATGCACCATCTAATCTAATTACTCCCACTAATATAACTTAACATAAATAAATATTCTTAATAACTGAATAATAAACATATACTAAATGATCAATGTGCATTTATCTTATATAGGCTAGTTTTGGAGAATATGTCATGTGGGAATTTCCTATTAGGTTTGCGATTTATGATAAATCTTATGAGCTAGTGCAAAATCCAGAGTCATTATAAATAAAGTGTTTCTGGTCCATAGCAAAGGGGTTTTGGTGATGCACCGATGGACAAACTACTTCAATGATGGCTGGAGTTCTCTGGGTTGTTTGCATGATACGCTTGGAATTAGAGGTTTCATTGACTTAGGGTTGAGTGTTGAAGCAACGGTGGCAGATGCTTTAGCCTCTCTTCGCAGACGTCATTTCCGATCTAATTTGTTTTTTTTTTAAGTGGACACAGAGTTATAGAGTTTGAGGTCTTGTGGAGCTGATCTCTCATCTGTTATTGCTTTGTGGAGAGGTCAAATTGGATCATCTAAGAGTAGATTTATGACACACAACGTGAGAGCATATTCGGTACAAAGAAGTTTTTTTTCCACATGTCACTCCTAAGTACTCACTTTTAACTTGACTCTACACTTAATAGACTATCAACCGGGGTACAAAGAAGGTTTTTTTCCACATGTCACTCCTAAGTACTCATTTTTAACTTGACTCTACACTTAATAAACTATCAACAGGGGATGTATGAGTTATTGGGGACCGAGTGTTAATACACAATGTGTTTTTGTCATTACACCATGGAAACTAGAGTACGTTCTTGTATTCTTCGGATGTTTTTTCTCTTTAGCGATTTGAAAGATAATCATGGGTTGGCTTCTAAGTAGAAAATTATCTTTTTCTTGGACATATTTGTTGAGTTTTGTGCCAGAGAACTTACTATCTGGTTCACAACACTTCACATTGAGATATGTTTTATAATGTACTTTCGACTCTATCTATCTGGATGGAAAATAATAGACGAAGATATGGAAAAAATCCAACGCTTCGAACCAATTTATTTGAGGCATCAATAGAATGATGCGTAATAAACTCTTTACTCTAACTTTACCGATTTTTTAGGATATGTATCTGGTTTGCAATACGGTGAAGATTGAAGCTTGATTGTTTTTTTTTTTTCTGTCTCAAAACATTTTAAAAAACTCTAAAAGTTTGTTTTTTTTGTTATAAGTTGTTAAACAAATTTTTTTTATTGTTAATAAAGTTTTTAACTGATACAAAAAAATCTTCTTTACTAAAAGTCGGTTATAGATTGATAGAGAATGATTGAGATACACTAAACTGGAAAAGATAAAAGCTCTTCCGAAGAAAAAATCTGTAAATATGTGAAGGTTTCTAAAGACAACAAATCTAATATAGGTAAACTAATCAAGAAACATATTTGAAAAGTAACTTTTAAAACTATGAAGAATGAGAGGTATCATGACACTCAAAGATTTGACTACTTAATAATTATTACAAGAAGAGAAAGGCTAGAGATCATAGGATTTAGAACTGAACTTGGGTCAAACCATTTTCGACGAGCTTGAAAATGCTAGAAGTAAGCCAAAACATGATTCTCAATGCAAAACCATAATAAAATCACTATATTACTGAAAGTTCGAAGAAGTGTCCTAACCAAACACAACAACAACACTATCAAAAAAAAAAGAATCAAAGAGGATAGTAAATCATAATGCATAAACAAAACCATCACACAGCATAAAGGAAGCATCCAGTCGAGAAGGCTTAAGCAAAAAGAGGACAAGACTTAATCTTCGCATGGAGATATGTAGAGGATCATCGATCCTAATACACTAGAACTCGTGTCAAATCCTTCGTCATTGATGAGATGGGAATTCAAGGATTTTGACACTTGATTTATGTACATTTAGACCAATAAACCCTATCCATATTTCATACATTTCATCTGAGTCCTATGAGTCTACATTAGTATGTTTTTTTGCACATGTTAGGATTTTTATATGTATCAAGGAGGTTAATAAGCTCTGAGGAGAAATCAAGAATTGAAAAAGAAATTATGAGCAATTTCAAGAAGACATGAAAACCATATCGACATAATACCGATCGATACAAACATTTGATGTATCGGCCGATACACTTTAAAGACTGGTCGACACTGTACAAAAAATCTTAAAAACAGATCTCATATCTAACGTCGTATCGGCTAAATATCGATCGATATGGAGGTAATGTATCGACTCCGTATCGATCGATACAAAGTTAACTGAATCTAGAAAATGATCAAATTGTCTCTGTCGACTTTGGCTCCCTCTAAATAGACAAACCTCTGACCATTTTATGTACACACCTAGATTTGAAACTTTTATTTTATTTTTTTAGTTCAATTGGCTTCCTAGTGGAAAACAACTTTATTGGTTTAAATATTAGATAAAAATTATATATTTTCTCTCTCTTTTATTTAAAATTTTTTTTTTTATTCTCTTTCTCTCTCACAATGAATGAGTAATTTTCTTAATGGGTTGAGTGAGAGAGTTTGGTTAAGGATTTGATTGGTAGCTAATTAATTACAATTAATTAATTAATTAATCAAGTAAGTAACTAGGGTTTACTTCTCTTGGTCATGAGTCCTTAAAGATGGTTTGAGATGGAGCTAGTGACATCTCCTATCACTCAATTTCTTCTCTACACTCTCACACACATTTTATGTGTTAGATGGGTTGTTTAAATGACCAATAGAGAGGCTTTCTCTATCCTAATAGGCTTATGTTCCAACTAGAAATTAAGGATGAATACGGAAACCTTTGTATATCTAATGCCTAAGATTGTGCTAGGCTTCTTTCAATTGGCTTAACATGTTATGAGAGCAATCTAGAGAGATAGTTGTATTCTAAGAAATTATTCAATTGAGAGATTAGAACCAAATCGCCACATTAAGAATAGTAATGGTATTTGTAACTCTCAAGGCCGTTGGTTATTTGTATCCCTCAATGGGTCCGTTGTTAGAGCAAAATACCTAGCGAATTGGTTCTCACCGAGACACCATCTAGTTAATCAAATAACACCACTTGTTAATCAAACCCCCAAAAGAGTACTCAAAACCACAATCCTAAATTAGCTCACTCAAGATCTCTCATAACCATCATTTTCGCTCATAAGACCCATACTTTTAATATTTCTTTTAAGCTTTACAAATTAGTGTTTACTAAACTAACTTCAAAACCAAAACAAATCAACAAAACCCCCTACTTTTATATTCGGTTTCCAAATTTTAGAAAAACTATCACGTTCCTTTGAGTTCGATCCCACAATTGTTACAACAAGTATTGTTTATACTTGGACAACGATTGAAGTGTTTTATAAATTTAAAACTTTGAAACACCGACTCATCAGCCACCTACACAAATAATCTGAACACCTCATCGCAAAAAAAAATGAAATAAAGATTGGGTCCACTTAAACCCCTTGAATACAACTCGTAAACCCAAAAAAAAAGCTTCGCAGTGCAGATTGAATCGATTTCCTAACAATTCCACATGAGCTAAACCTTGGGCAGCTTTAGCGCATTTACTCCCAATAAGACACCATTGACATATGTTTAAAATCGGTTAGGGATAATGATTCTTTTTTTTGTTAAAATTTCTTGTGGATAATGATGTTTTTTCTACAGTTTTTAAGAATATGTACTTGTTATGTGGTAACTGGTTATGTACAAGTGAATTATATGGTTAAAGACATTAGAGTGTAAATGTTTATGCGTTTGTTCTTGAACGATGCAATATTTCCAATATGTTAGAAAACAGTTGATCGTGTATCATTATGTATTAAGCATGTTCTGATTATTGAAAATTTTCTTCAATATAAAATATCAAGGTTGCACCGGAGATGTCAGTCGGACCAACCACGCGTCCAAGTGGCACAAACCGCAGTAGACATTTTTTCATTTTAAATCGCGACGGATAAGTCCACATGGGAAGCGTTCCCCAGATGTATGTCCGGACCCGTATCACATGGCCAGACAGATTATTAGGTCAACTCGCGGGATAATGTACAACATAGTTGTAAAAATTATTGTTGCTCTTGTGATAATGGGGTTTGGTGTTTATATCTTCTTACCACTTCTAAAATAGTTAGATTAATTTTGGTTAAATACTAAAAACAAAAATGGATAGTACTTATTATTTATTCAGATTCTTTGTTTCAAAGAATAATTGGTTTAAACTTCTCTACACAACATCTCTTGTTGTGATTACTTTCTGAAAAATTAGAATTGGACCAAAAATCCATAGTTAATAATCAATTATAACATAACGGTTTATTCTATTGCTCTATTACTTGGAGTCCTTCGGGTTTTTCTTCCATCATATTCGACCAAGACGAAGTTTGATCCATCTCACAATTCACTAAAAAATAGAAAAACTCATGCATTAATGGATCAAAATCTCTCATTTTCACTAGTCGATAATAGCGAAGAGATAGAAACACATATATGTATTTCACAGTTCAAACGGAAATTCGTCACGATATGGCTCGAAGAACCCGTTACTCACCATGATCTAGCCCGCTAACCCACTACACTATAGAAACCTAATATATTGTCCAAGCTCGCTCCCCAATGGGCCTATTTGAGCTTAACATGTGGACTTGAGTCCAAATTGACATCTCCATTGGATATAATATAGTGTTCCACCCTTTTATTACATCTTTGTATTTTTGTATATCTTGTTTCAAAGTTGTATATTTTTTGTTACCATTCATTTTGGATTACCCCAAACTAAACTTCTTTCCCGAAGTGTCTATATGTGGACACTATAATTGCATATAGGTTATACACGGCTTTTTGAACATGTGTGCACATGACAACATGTTGTACATCTAAGTGGTCTAAAGTATGACATGATCAACATGTAAAGCACCAATGTGTTCAAGAATCCTTGACTGTATTCGTTTGGTAAACCAATGTTCATCTCAAGCATCTAATATATTGTATGTTCATTTATAGTTATTTGTGGTCTCTTGAACATGTGTTCACTAGATACATTGTTCACGAATTCCTAACCATGTATATATTTTGGCACTTGCTGTTCATCAGATACGTCTAACATATGACATCAGATACGTCTAACATATGACATGATCGTGGTTGTTGATGTAAGCATATTTTACCCACTTTAGGCTTGCATTTCCTTAGAATTATTAGTAAATTTTACCCCATTAACATTCATTTTCTATGCATTTTTATCTAGAATAGGTCCACAGGTACATATATGATTTAGGGTCGCATCATTTGCATTTGGTACATTGTGCGGATCTATGCAGTCGACGAGAGTGGCGAAAAGAAGAAATGGCCAAAGTTGACTAGCATTGACCACAAACATGTGCCTCCTCTATAAATAGCTTATTCTACTTTTAGGTTAGGTGTGTTTCTTTTGGGATTTGAAGCTATTCTTCCATTACTTTGATGTTTAAATGATTTGAGACCTCTTTTATATTTTAATATAAGTTTGTCTTCATTTGATTTCTTTTCTTTTAACGCTTTTATTTTTACAAACCATCATGGAAACACATTTTACTATGTATGAATAGCTTCCTATTAGACTTAGAGTTGGGTTTTTATTTTCTAGGTTGTATGTGAAAAAATCTAACATTTGGATGGACCTTAATAATGGAATAGGAGGTAACTACCCCTAAGAACACATATCAAAATTTTATACATTCTAAATGTTTGTATAAATTCCTCAATCACTTCTAAATGAAAAATTCATGTCTAACCTAAGATATTAGTTCATAGGTATATTTTTATCGATTAAGATTGTTGCTTAATGACTAGTAATTTATGTTTAGCATGTTAATTCATGAACGTAAGTCTTAATTACTAGATAGATCAACGTAATGAGAGTGAATTGATTATGCCTTTGAGTTCTTGAAATCTAGAGCGCATCTAGTAAACCCAACATTAAACTAGTCTTATCATTCATATCCATACCTTGATCCATGTATTTGATAACTTGAATTTCACATTTTAAAGTTAGTTAAATTTTTGTTCTTTTGTTTTAATCTTCAATTTGTTAACTTTTTAGTTGTGTTCTTTTGCATGTTTAACATCGAGTTTGGTTAGAGCTTATCATTATTGCATAACTTTAATTACTCTTTGCATTGGGAACTAGGATCTAAATCAAATTCAACAAACGTTATCTTAGCTTGAATGAAAGTTTAGATACTAGGAGTTAGCCAATCAAGCCTCCTTGTGGTTTGGTCCCTTCACTTACCACTTTTCTACTCAACGAGAATGAAAATTGGTTAGGTTTAGGTGTTACAAATATGGTTTGATTAGAGCTTTTGGTTGATAACGACTAGATCATAAACTTTACATCAGTAATATTCACGAATAGCTGACCATGCGAATTGGTGTATTGAACATGTGTTCACTAGGTAAGTTCTCCATATTGACCATTTATATGGTTTGTCACTTGTTGTCCACCTAAATCGTCTAAAATATGACACGATTACAGTAGTTGTCTACAAATTGCTTGACCAAGTGCACTTGGTAGCTCTTCATGAAATGTTGACCAAAATTTTTCTTGGTCACGTGCTGTGTAGTCGAGTCATCTGACATTAAATGATAGTTGTCCACGAATTCATAACCATATGTATATTTGATAGACAGTCCATCTGAATAGTCTGAAATAAGACTAATTTTTTTTTTTTTAAATCGGTATATCAACTTAACATAGTCTCATTGTTGTAGTTCCCGCTGCCGAACACTATATCACCACGAAATCGACCACCTTTTAAAAAAGGTGAAAAAAGAAGGGGAAAAGTGGAAATTGGAAAACAAAAGTAAACTACTTTGGTATTAATGTTTCTAAAAGATACACTAGGTGCATAGTTAGACTTGCGTTGCTTGTTTGCTTTGTCTTGTATAAATGTTAACTTCGCTAAGTTTGAAGATTTCCTCCCTCATTTTTTTAGGAGACCGAAAAGAGTCATTCGGTTTTACATGTATGGATTATATGTAATATGCCTGGAAACGAACGCTGCATGTAATTCCCATGTTACATTACTGGCATTGTAAGACAAGAGCTAGCCTACAAAAATAAATAAATTTGTTTATACAATTTAAAATTGAAATTACATGTTACGAATTTGCGATGAAGAGGGTTTTTTTTATGAAAAAAATATGAACGCTTTTCTGCTTAGTAACGCCCGCTTATCCAATTGCCTTTGTACAAAAACATATTTCGTTCACATTTACTCCATATAACGACAAAATGAGAGCCCAAATTATTAGACCAACCTAAAGTTTGAAAATTAATAGGCAGAAGAAGTAGAGATGATGATGATAATAAGTTAAAATAAGATATACTCCGTACCTATTGAAGATAAGACCAAATATTGAATAAATAAAATTAAACAAAGAAATAGCAAGGAAATCAGATAGATGCATGTGTATAAATATCGATGCATGTGTATAAACAGAGGGTGTAAGTCGATTCATCACCAACATTTTATTTTTTCATTTAAAATCTTTCCTAGAGCAGAGCTGTTCAATCTCTAGAACAAAAAAAAAATTTCTTATAGAACAAAAAGAATGTTGGGTTCATCGGAAGGGAGTAGTGGATGCGAGTCAGGGTGGACTCTTTACTTAGACCATTCTGTTTCTTCTTCTCCAAGTCAATCTTGTTTTCGAGAGGTCAATGGTTTTGAAAACAGAAGAAGAAGCAAAGATTCATGGGATCAAAAATATGTACATCAAGAAGAAAACGAAGATGAAGACGAAGAAGATGATTGGTCAATGATTTCAGATGCATCTTCTGGTCCAAGGAATGTTTCTGAGCAAGATTTCGTGAAGAAGATAAACAACAACAGTGTTGGCCCCAAGAAACAAAGCAAGAGAGAAAAGAAAAGAAGAGATCATGATGAGAAAGTGACCTCTCTTCTTGATGATACTGCTAGTTCTCATGTAAGTCCTTTATATTTTAAGCAACTCTTGTAGACTCTATTCTTAGATGACAAAGATCATTTTTCTTTCTAGTAGTAGATGTGTTAAATCCTTAGAAACCGCATAGAAGCCCTAAATAAATTACGAATAAAATAAAATCGATTTATGTAACTTTTTTTCTCTTAATTAACCAATGCGGAATTTGCTTTGGAGTTTCGTTTTGGTTTCTTTCTTTCTTGGGATTTAACGTGTTTTGTATATTTCATGTAGATGTTGCAGAAAAGTGTTGGTGGTAATAAGATAGAGCAAACCTTTCCAGAAAGTACATTGGATTACTCGCAAGGCTTCTCGGCAACTCAGTTTCAGGTTTCTCTCTCTTCACACTGAGATTCTGTTGAGTACACGTGACTTGTCTCAAGAGTCTTACTATATACGTAATCTGTGTGTTGAAACAAGCAGGACAAAAGAGCATTCCAAGAGCAATATGGTTATTTGCAGAATTCTTTTATATGAATCCAGATTCTTTGTAACCAGTTAAGTATCTCTGTACTTATATTCGCTACTTGCTTTTAGTAAGTTTATTATCAATCTGATTTGACTAATACTTTGAATTTAGCAGGTGGCTTTTCAGTGTGAGGATTACAATGGAGAGCTGCTATTTTGGACATTAGTGAAGCTTTTATGGATTAAAAGTGAATCTTATAAAGTTCCAATTACAAAAGAGAAGAAAGAATTTAAGCCAAAAAAAAAATTATACAGAAGGAATTTAAGCCAAGAATTGTTCTAGAATCTCAACTGTATCTTTCCTCTTTTGCTTTGTAATTCCTTGTAGCCGCCACTATATAACTCTTGGTTTATAACACTTCACTTCCATTTTTCCTATCATAGTGTAACATTTCAATTGCATTTTTTTTTTTTTTTTTTGCATTGGATGGATGATTTATGCCTGTAATGGTTATTTACTTTTCACACCGGCTTTAATTTTTTCGACTTGGTTTGTCAAAGCACGTTGTTTCTTTCAGAGAAACTTTTTCCTTCACACTGACTTGATTTTTGTACTCCTTTGATAGCTGCCTCGAGTTTCTTCATTTTTCCACTTCGTTTGTTAGATCATGTGGTCACCTTCGGGGAAACATTTTCTTTTACAAGACTGTATTCTTGTATTCTTTGATATATGCCTCAAGCATACAATTAAGCATAAACGTAAGTCTAAAATCTATTTTAGAGCAGTATATATTTTTCATATATGTCCAAAAAAAAAACATTATGGCTCTCTGTTTTGAGGAAGATCATATTTACATATTTTTCTAGATCTCTTCCAAATCAAAAGTGGTGGAAACTCCATCTTATTTTTCCTTGGCTTTCAACATTTCTTCCCAATCACATGAATAGTTTTATACGCTCACACTAGCAATACTTAGACAAAGTCGTTGACACCATATGACTTGTTGCATAAATCCGGCTTAGATTTAAAAATTGAATCAATTAGATGCTTGTAGGTAACTCTTCCACATGTTGTAAGATGGTTCTCTGTTCTCCATTAACCCAAGTCGTTTTGCAAAACTCAAGATCTTTCTTCTTAACAACATCATCTATACATAAGTAGAAAACCACATGAATCCCAAAGAGTCCAAAACTCATACTTCTTATTCATCACAAGTTGATTCACTAAGAGCTGGTGCACTATTCTTTTTTACCACATGAATCCATCCTCATAGTTTAAAATAACTCCTAGTGGATTCAGATAATCTAATTCTTTCATTGGGATTTGTAAGACGAAACATGTAAGTTTTCCGAATCTGAATGATATGTGATGCTTTTGATGAACATGGATTCAGTCCAAGCGTACAACTGCAAAATTTCAAAAATATTAAACAATTTTTTCCACAAAAAGTATGTACTATGCAATTGAACAATTTATACTTCATAAATATTTTAATTACTTTATCAATCTCAGCTAAAATCAAACCAGAGTGGATAAGAAGAACAAAAAAAAAAAAAGGTGAATTCAAGATGCTTGATCTCGTCTCTTCTTCAGTTTTCCTTCAATCTCCTAGTTAAAACACTAAAGCTATTCATTTATCCTCATTGGTGATACGAACTTCTCATTGGCCTGGCCCATGAGAGAGAAGTGTTACAAAGTTCTAAACCCCAAAAAAAATTAAGGTCAAAGTTAGATTTTCCAAAACGTGTATGTTCTCTATGAAATCTGCTTACTTTATTTACCATTTCATTAATCTAAAAATTACATCTTTAGAAATAAATTAAACACTTAAATTTTCCAAATTCTATTGAACTCACAAAACTCAAACACTAGATCAAAGAATGAACATGGAAATTTGATGAAGGAGAATAAGAAATTGGCCTTGATTGAATGTGATTATAACACAATATGGTGTTCCGAAAACAGTGGATTTGGTATGGGCGGATATGGCAACGTGGAGTTGAAGACAAAGGAGTTCAGCATAGATGATGGAGTAATACAGTGATGGTGATAATCGGTGGTGGTGGACTCCGCGATGTGGACTAAACGACGGTATAGTCACCTCAAAAGATAAAAGGGTTTGGAAAATGGAGATTTTGTTTTCGTTTTAATTTTTATCCCTTTTTCAGACATCAATGTGATTTCATTAAAAATTAGACTGTAAATACTTATATAGAGAGCGGTAAAGCAGATTTTGCCACAACACAATGAACGTTAACATTTTCTTTCCTAGAGATCAAATTAAAGTAGGTAGAAGAAAAATCCTTGAAGATATGTTTAATGTCTTGCACATACCATATATTTCATTAGAAAGCTCTATATCGTTGAGAGCGTTGAAGAGGATGGAAGAGTTCGATTTCATCCATAGTTTCGTGAAGCCGGAAGACCTTGCTAGAATGATAGTCTCGAGTATTATGTATGCCTCTGACGATAGTGGAGAGGGAATGTGGTTTCTAACAAATGACCTTTGTAGTAGAGCAATTTTTGCAAGATATGTGAAGATCCAAGCAAGCCATCCTTTGACAGACCAGTGTTCCATGCGGCATCAGGACGGGCTACAATGGTATCATCCATCTGGGTATAAGTGGATTATGTCTAATTTCTCTAACAGGTTTAGTGAGCGTTAGAGATAGACAAATTATCTGATATATGTGATCAATCCAAGATCTATCCCGATCCACTTCAAAAAATAGGATACCCGAAGTTTTCGTAACCGGATCCGGGTAATTAAATTTAATAATCCGGATATCCAGATCCTACATGGATCCACCATTCATATATTATTTTATAAAAATATATAGAAATTACTTCATATAAGAAAATATGTGAAAATGATACCAAAACTAAATATTAGTTATAAAAAGTTAGATTATTCTTTTAAATATCAATTACTAATATGTTCTAAAATTGATAAAAATAAATTTGGATCAGGATAATAGTTTTTCTTATCCAATGAATCCAAATCCAGATACTCTAAAATTACAGGACATCTGATTTGTGTCCATCCCTAATAAGTATAATAATATAACTTTATTTATAAATTTAATATTTTTAATGCTACACATGTTATACGAAAGAAAAGCTTTAGTTTTTTTTTGGTTTTTTAAATATTAGTGAAGGACTAAATCATTTTTTGAAAAGAAACAAAAAAAAAAACAAGGTATTTTTCAAATTCTAAAATATTTAGTACAGATTTTAAATTTCATAAACAATTTGTGTATTCCCTCAAAATTTTAAAAAATAAGTTGTGTAGAAGTGTCATTCAATAATAAAGCAAATAGCAAATTTGTAAGATAAAAAAAGAATTTGTGTATTTCTCAAATTTTACATAATTTTAAGGGCATTCAATCATATTATATTATTATCTTTTTAGTCTGTTTGTGTGTTCTTTTCATGAATAGGGTCGAATCATGTCTTAACTAGCTGTACTAGTTTAGATGGTTATTAGTTGGATTTGATTTTCTCTTCAATGTGGGCAGTGGTAGGTTAGTATGTGAGTTCGTCTTAGCATAATTTGGTTTGATTTCTACTGAAGAAAACATGATCATTGGATTACCAATATTATATAAGTTAAGCTTGGTTGAAGAAAATTTATATCTTAAAAAATTAAAACTTAACAAACTATCAAATTTTTTTTATTTGGTATAATATCACTAAATTCAAATGAGTTATAAACTGTGAACATTTTCTGTGAGATGATAGTTGTAATCCTTGTGAGTGAATACAATGATTCGACACTATATATCGAATTAGTGACTTAATACCCAAGAACCATCCACCCTAAATTGCGACTTTTCCCAAAAACTCTTACGGAACCTCTGAATCGTCTAATATAAAGTCCCAAAAACTCTTACGGAACCTCTGAATCGTCTAATATATTGATGTTGAGAAATGAAGATGAAACAATAACGGAACCCAAAAAACATTTTACTTCAACGATTCTATGAGAATCTTACATCATCAAACTGTTGCTTGAACCAAAACAGCTCTACTAGAACAAAAGTACCAAGCCGAGATGACAAACTATAGAGAGCCACAAGTAGAAGATTACATCGGAAATGATGATCATGAAGTAGTCATCGAGAAAATAGGGACATAATGATGAATGGCTTGGAGTGTACATTATGATCGATTATGGTCAAACACTGTGAAACTAATATGGAGACAAGAAGGAGTACTCTGGACAGGCACCGACATTGAGAGAGCCATCGTCCGCCGATCCCATATCTAGAATTTAGATTTTCATTAGCGACGAAGTTTTAAAGAAAAAAATATGGTTATTTCTTGAGGTGATTTTTAAAAAATCATATTTCTTTAGTTATTTTCTCTTTCAAAAGTTATAGTAGTTTTTATATTTTCCATCTTTAGTTATTTCCATTTTCAAAAATTATAATAATTTTAATATTTACCATAAATCTTAACTAATTTATGACGAAAACTTGGCACAATGTCATCAAAATTATTGTGACTGATATTTTTATTATAATATCGTCTCCAAGTACCAGAAATTTTTATTACAATTAATTTTATCACAATATTATGACAAAAAAGTTACATTTTTGTAACATAACAATTTGTGCACAAGATAGTACCTAAAATGTTACAAGTTTGTTAAAAATAATTCATGTTTCAAGTTTTCATCAAAATTACTTCAATCTTTTTTAGTGTGCTAGTAGACCACATCTTAGAATGTGCATAAATAAAAAGAACAAATATGCTACATAAGTAAAGATAATCTTGATAATATATCATGTAATCTCCTATTTATTAATTGAGAAGATGGAGAAATAAAGTTTTAGTTAAAAAAATTCTATGACCTAAAAAAATTTCTAGAAAAATTTATCCAATTAGAACATTCCACCTAATCTATTTTTAAATAAATAATCTTATGTGGCAAAGTTTTTTGCAAATATAAAATTTAAACCCAATTTGTTTTAAACATCAAATTATTAATAATCAAATGAACATTTATATAAATATCTAATAATCAATAATAATTCATGGTGCAAGATATAATTTAGAAATATTAGTATAAATGTATATTTTTATGGATTTGTAGCATAAATAAATAATTTATTTTCACTAATATTTTTTTAAATCATATATATATATATATTAGGAAGTTACTAATAATAATTAAAGATATGTTTGTACAAATTTATAATAAGGCATGATACAACACCAACCAATTTAGATCCCATAAATGTTATTCCACCAAATGGCCTTGATAATATTGTTTCTAACTTTTATACTCGAGAATTTCCATGTGTTTCCATAATTAGAATCAAATCATATCTAAACCAGCCACGTTTAAGTTAAAGAAATTCATATCCTAAACAGTGTAAAACTTTTGAAATCAATAGATACGTTTGACAGCTAGTTTTTATTTAAGTAGTTGGGACAAGACAGAAGGTAGGTGCTCACATTGATTTCGCCTTTCTAAAGCCTAAAAATTATATAAATCACAGGACTCTCTCCCAAAACCTACGGTACAAAACATAAATTATGTCGACAGAGATGGAGGTCGTGAATGTTCTTCAGTACTTAGACAACAAATCCATATTGGTAATTGGAGCTACTGGGTTCTTAGCAAAGAGTACTTTCTCTCTCTCTATCTCTATCCATATATAATATATGAGTCCTACTAATTTCAAGTTTTAAAGTTATATAAAATATTCAAGATCTATTCTATATGTACAATTATTATGAATAAAGAACATTTGAGCTACACTCGAATTGTAACGTGTTATATAAACTTTCCAAGTATAGTTTGCAATATGCATGTGTGGCTGAGAGGCAATAAAGTCTACGCATTACAAATGCTTAAAGTAGTCACAATTTAAGAATATTAAAGACGATCTGTTTTACGTATACAACTTGTGGGTTGATCTAACATAGATATGAACGTACATCTATTTTCCTTCTCTCCCTGGGAAAAGAAAGTTGTGGAGAATCATATATACAAAGTTTATTCCTCTCTTAAATGTTATATGAATATATAAGTACTTACTTTTACTAATTAAAGCTTTTAATACATTTTTATGTTTAAATTTAGTTTTTGTGGAGAAGATATTAAGGGTGGCACCAAACGTGAAGAAACTCTACCTCCTTCTAAGAGCATCAGATGAAAAATCTGTGAGCCAAAGGTTTAACGACGAGGTTTGTCTCCACATACTTAGGCTTTGAATGTTTAAGAGTGTTACTTTTCTTACACTAGTAGTTCTATGCAAAAACCAAAAACTCTATTATTTAGGATTTGTCTCCACATATTTAGGCTTTGAATGTTTTGAGTATTTTCTATATTATTAGTGACTATATCTCTATTCTAAATATCTCGTACGTGCGACTGGTGTTAAAAGAAGTGTTTTAACGTTGGAGTTGTTTAAAATGTTCACAGATTTTGGGGAAAGATTTGTACAAGGTGGTGAAAGAGAAGTATGGTCCAGATCTAAATCATCTTACAAAAGAGAAAATCACTATTGTCAATGGAGACATTCACCTTGAGGATTTGGGTCTTCATCAAGACTCTGACTTGACACATGAAATGATCTACCAGCTTGATGCCATTGTTAATTTAGCTGCAACTACTAAGTTTGATGAAAGGTACCTGATTTTAAATATTTTAATAATGATTAATACTAACATTACAAGATAAAAACTTATCTAACTAATGGGTAATGGCTAATATTTTTCCCTAAAATATTTCAATATTTTATCGCTTAGCAATAAACTCAATTTATTATATAAAAAAATATGTTACCAATCCGTTTAAAACCGACTACCGACATAATTAATCGAAGACATGGTTTCCAAAAGTAAAAAGTTATAACTTATATGTTTTATAATCATAATAATGTAAATTTAAAGGAATGTGTTAATGAAGCGCAGATATGATGTAGCACTTGGGATCAACACAATGGGTGCTCTCAATGTCTTGAACTTTGCCAAGAGATGTGCAAAGGTTAAGATCTTTGTTCATGTATCAACAGGTATATATATAACTAACTCATGTTTATTAGATCGCAAAACGTGAAAATACTTAAATACGCTAACAGGTCTTGAATTGGAACTTATAATCTATATAATTCCCTAATCGATCCAAATTTTAATTAGAAGGATCCTCATTAATACGTTTACAATTTTATATTCGATTTCGACATGCAACTACCAAACATTAAAAATGACTAAACAGGTCTCCGATATTGTGCCAATCTATTGACATTTATCACTGTTTACATTCGAGTGACCTGAATTGATCTGAATATATATATATATATATACATGAATCTGACCATGTTCTCCGTTTTCAAGGATATTTTTTTCCCAAAACTCTATATATATAAAGGTTAAATTTGATGCATGGTAAGCTTTTCTTTCGGTAGTTAGTTTCAACAAGAAAATTATTTCAATTCTGATGTAATTTTTATTATATTAAAAATAATATGAATTTGTATACCACAAAAATATTATAGTAGTATATATCGGTTAATTTTAACTTAAATTTATCTTTATAAATAAGTAAAATATGAAATTCTGGATGTAATTAATATAAGGTTGATGGCTAAATATTATTAGATCATAAGAACGTACTGTAGTATTCTCTTTCTCAACGTTTTATGTTATTTTGTCGGCATCCTCTCTCTCGACATTACTTTTATTAGTAATAAAGCAGATTTTATTTTCTTTTTGACGTTAGAAAATTTCATAATTAAATATCACCAACTAATCTATAATATAGCTTACGTGTGCGGAGAAAATTATGGCTTGATTATGGAGACACCACACCGTATGGGTGAGACATTGAATGGAACCACCGGTCTTGACATCGACCATGAGAAGAAACTGGTCCAGGAGAAACTTGACCAGCTTCGAGCAACCGGAGCTTCTCCTGAAACTATTACACATGCCATGAAGGATCTTGGACTCACCAGGTTAAAATCTCTAAATATAAATTTCTTTGCAAATTAATAGACATGTCATTTAATGCTAGATTTTGAAATGAGAATTATGGTTATAATTTAGAGAAATTGATAAGACAATTGGAGACTTTATCATAGTAGGCAAAATATTTAAAGCATTTTTCTATTTTCCCCATGGCTTTGACACTGTGTTTTAAATATTGCAGGGTGCATGATTTATTATTATAATAATAATTAACATGCTAAATATACAATCATTAAAATGACATAATAAATTTTTATATCAAACTTTTTTCATTTACTAATTACAACTTATCTTCTCATTTACTTAATTAATTTATTATGATCTTACCATCGAGCAAATATTTGCAATAATTTACAATCAATAGGGCAAAGACATACGGATGGCCAAATACATATGTGTTCACCAAGGCAATGGGAGAGATGATAGTAGGGGCAAAAAGGGAGAATATGTCACTTGTGATTCTTCGACCTTCAATTATTACCAGCACCTTCAAAGAACCATTCCCTGGTTGGACCGAGGGCATCAGGTTAGCTCATCGACTATATGAAAAGCTTTTGTTAGAGAAAAAAAATGATAATAAATGATATACTTTATATTAGTGTACTAGTCTTAGTCAATGAATTAATTTTACTCTTAAATAAACAGGACAATTGATAGTCTAGCTGTTGGATACGGTAAAGGCAAACTCACATGCTTTCTTGGTGATCTTAATGCTATTTCCGATGTGGTACCTACTTTCTTTTACATTCATAGTATTATTCTACAGTATACATACATTAATACATTATATCGATATTGTTTGTATATATGATGGACTAGATGCCCGCGGATATGGTAGTGAATTCGATACTAGTATCGATGGCAGCTCAAGCGGGTAAACAGAAGGAGATTATTTACCATGTAGGTTCTTCACAAAAGAATCCATTGAAAAATGAGAAGTTTCCTAAAGTAGCTTACAAGTATTTCACAAACAAACCATGGATCAACAAAGACGGGAAGCCGGTTCGGGTCAAAAACATGGAGATGCTGAGCTCGATGCCTAGTTTCCACAGATACATGGCTTATCATTACGTGATTCCATTGAAGGTAATAGTAGTAAACAATTACCGAGTTGTATATTAAGATTGAGTAATCGATATAAAATTGGGTTCCTAATATCTTTTTCAACAATATGTTGGGTTTGAACTCATTCGATGACACATGACAACACTAGCATAAACCACTAGACTACAAGTTTTGGTCTAACGGATCCTAATTATATATATATGATTTTTGTTTTCGGTTTATTACAGGGACTTGAAATAGTAAACATGGTACTTTGCAAGTTGTTAGATGACAAATTTAAGGAATTCCATAGGAAGGTGAATTTCGCATTCCGACTTGCTGATCTATATCAGCCTTACCTCTTTTTCAATGGAATGTAAGTGGCTAACTTCGTTCTTTAATTTCTGTATGCTCTAATATGTTTTGAGATCTAAAAGATATTATACGTTTACCGCAGATTCGATGATACAAACACGGAAAAACTTCAAAGAATGGTGCCAAAGACGGGAGCCGAGGCCGATATGTTCTATTTCGATTCAAAGATTATCAATTGGGACGACTATTTTGTGAGTACACATATTCCTGGGCTGGTTAAGTACGTGTTCTAATGACCACATTTTCAGTTTCTTATTGTGTTGCAATGAATATAATCTGTGTGTACAATCCTATCAAATGGGGATGGTATGTTTTTAAATTTCCGTTACATTGTTCTCATTTCTAAATTTTATCATTTGTATCTCACTAATGCGACTATATTGATATATTTTTATGACGATTCAACGGATTGTGCTTATTTTATCAGTTCAATTATTGTTTTCGATATCATTTTATCAGTTCAAATCTCTTGCACAACGAAAAGAAAATATATATGGTCGACTATATACCCAAAAAAAATAATTCTAAATATATATGTATCATTCTCATCAATCTTACCATAGTGTCTCTTCCTCCCAAGAATACTTTTTTTAGGAAAATAAATTGACCAATATCAATTCCAGTAGCAATCTCTTAGGCCACTTATTAGTTATTAACGTTCTCTCTTTATTTTTAGAATATGAAACGAATCCTTCTTACTTTTTTCTATTTTGAAAGTAATGGACATTAATAAAAATCGTTGGACAAGTTAATGAGTGAAATTGACATCAATCAATATCCATAGACATTAATATATATGCAACATGTAACATACATTTTTCTTTTTATTTTCTTTTATAATTATATTCACATGCTCAGAATAGTGACACCGAAATAGACAATACATATCAAACATATTAAATAGAAACAAATTATAGTTAGTGTAGAACCGACAGAATATAATTCAATGGTGATATTAATATTAATAATTGTGGTGTGGGTATAATAATAATTATTAAATCTCGACTAAACCTTTAGATACTTTAAGTGGCGGAACAATTTTGTTTCGAAAATGGAATTGTGCTATTGGATAAAAAATATTAGAGCTTTTAACAAGTATTGTGTGCTATAAGAAGAATATATAAGAGCATTTTAATTTTATGGGGTGTTTTGATGTGAGTCTCTCACAATTAAGAAAAATAGAAAATAACAAAATATAATTTTTTTAACAAAAGCTGATAAGAATACTTAATGACACTTTTCATACAACTTTTTAGTGAAACTAAAATTTAATTAAATAACAAATTAAATTTAAAATATTAATATTATCCATATATTTTTTGTTTTGTTCCTAGAGTAACATAGATTGGACCTTGTTTTAGTTTAAGTTTAGCACAGCTAGTTTATTGATATTTGGAGGCCCATATAAAGAAGACTGAGGCCCATGTGTACCAGCATATGACCCGCTAAACTTTAGTTCCGGTTACGCCCGAACATATTTACTCATGAACCCGAAAAAAATGTTACGGAACCCGAACCCTTAACAAACAAAATATCGGAATGGATTTTCGAATTTGATATTGTCAATATCTATAGTGAAAACACATTAATTTTATCATCGCTTATTTTTATTAAATTTTTTATTGATATCTAATAAATAAACTACAATAGAAACTCTATAAATTAATAGTCGATAAACTAATAAACACGATATTTAAATTTTTTCGATCCAAGTTAAGTCAGTGTAAAATTTGATAAAACTCGATAAGATAATAAAATAATAATATTTTAGAAATCTCTATGTAAATATATGATCCCAATAATATCATAAATTAATAATTAGGTATATAAATTTATACATACGTAGTTAATTCAATTATGACTCTAGTGTTGTGACTCTTGAATCTCAAATCTTGTTGGAGTTCATCTCTAATTTTTCTTATAACATTAACAATTTCTTGTGTCGTCTTCTCGAACCATATAAAAAAATTTATAAAGAATTATAGATGTGATTATTGTTTTTTATGTGTAACTACTTCTGAAGTACATCAATATCATCTTTAGTCTTATCATCAACATTAACGATTGGAAAGTAGAAGAAAAAGATATAGAAAATATAAATTTATTTATTTTTGATAAATAAATAACTCTATAAATTAATAAAATATCACAGTCCCGACATTATTAATTTATATAGTTTCTATTATATTTTATTTACTTCTTTAACATTTTTTGTTACAAACTCTATTTAATATTGATGTGTTTATTTATTTATTGTACAGATTGATAATGGATTTCAGAGCTTTTTTGTTAATTTCGGGTAATTTGGAACCAGTTTCATTAAAATCCGAATAATCGAATTAAACCGAAAAATCCCGAACGTGAAATCCGAATCGAATCGAAACTGGGGAACCAAACTCGACCTCGACCCAATGAAAATCCGAAACTTGAATAAATGCGAACCGAATCCAAATGGGTACCCAAACGCCTATGTCTATTCCGGTTTAATTTCTCACTCCAGGTTAAAAATAAATTAAGAGAATGAAAGACTACTTAAGCTAGTTCAGATTCTGATCATCATGCATCATTTATGTTAACCGCTGTGTTCAATTTATTCCAAAACATTGAAGGGAAAAAAAGGAGCTGAGCGGTCTGATGCGTAACGAAGGATGCCATTTTCCGCCTCGATCTCATCGCCTTCTTCTCTCGCGCTTCTCCACAGCCAAACACGATCGCCTCTCTCCTTCTCTATCTTCACTCCCAAAACCCTAATCTTTACCAGAAGAACCAAGATCCCTAGTTTTCCTTCTTCACTCTTTGCTTCCCGGAGACCCCGCGATTTCATCAACGTATATTCGATTTCTGTTTCTATACTTCTTCTTTTTTCTATTTCTCTACTTGCATATTCGATTATATGTATATGTAAATGCTTCAATTTATGAACTATGGCTGGGTTTCAACAGGGGAGGGATGATCTCGTCGACGATACTCGGAACTGGAACCGGAAGATCAGACCTGAGTATGGGTTCGATGAAGATGACGAAGGGGAAGACGACGATGAGGACCATGAGGAAGAAGATAGAAGCTTGGATCTGTTACTTAGGTTTGTCGAGAATGTTTTCAGAAAGATATCGAAGCGAGCAAGGAAAGCCGTCCGATCAATTTTACCTAATTCGATCTCTACAAAGCTCGTAAGTCTCGAGCTTCAACCCCCAACACTTCGACTATATCAATGATCTAAGAGATTTTAAAATCTCACAAAGGTTTCGGATCAGAATGTTCTTATCAAAAATTGCAAAAGCCCTAATAGTTTGATTCAATTGTAGGTGGGTTTCTCAGTGAATGGAGTACTTATTCTTGCATTTTTGTGGATCTTGAAGGCCTTCCTCGAGGTAATATACACTAAATCCGTTGAACTGTAATATGATCAGATCAAAGTTCTTCGCTATTGTAAAAAGAGAATTGAAATTGGAACAATGGTATTGGATTTTCTTACCAAGCTCAAATGCTTTAGTCCGGAGTAGATTGTTTTGTTGCCTTATTAAGGCTATATCTTCGTTGTTGATTCACTGACTATAGCAAAGAACTGTATTTCCATAAATTTTGAAATAGAGATGGTAGGATCAAGCTTAGAACTGTGTTGATGAATTGAAGTGTGATCATAGAAATGTCCAACCAAATAGAAAATGTTATTGAACTCAAATTAAGCACCACCTCTCTGTTATATTCAACTTAATTTATCTTTATCAGTAGATAGGCAATGTATGTGAGTCAGTCTGTATGCATATTTGTATCAAGATTAGATTCTACTCCAAGAACCTTAAGTCTTTGTGTTTAACTCTCGAGTTAATGTGCATATTCTTCAACGTATATACTACTTTATGTGCTCTGTTTTTAACGAACACTGTTTATATTATTTTTTTTTTTCTGTTGGTTTGGCTATTTTCTTATGCAATTTTGGATGGTGAAACGCAGGTAGCTTGCACACTTGGAACTATTGTATTTACGAGCATACTACTTATACGTGGACTTTGGGCCGGTGTAGCATACGTTCAAGAAAGCCGCAACAACCGGATCAATGAACTCGCTGATGACCCGCGTGCTTGGAACGGAGTGCAACCAGTTTCTTGATTAATTCGATATACTGTTCAACAGAAACCAGAATTCGAACATTTGGGAGCCAAAATTAGTTTAAGGCTATATTCCCAATGCAATAAAACCACAGATGAGTTTCAGAATCAGAAAGGAGTGTACTTTTTGTGGATCATCTTCTTTGGAAATGTCTGATGATTTTAAGTAAATAATTGTAATATTTGTAGCATTCACTAAATCGGCTATTGTCGCTCGTGTGTAGCTCAAAAACTAAGTCGTTGCCAAAGAAATGGGTTTTAGGTGACTCTGTTTTCATAGTTGAGATAAAAACAAATAGCCCTTCTTCATTAAATTGTGCTTGAATACCAATTGAACTAGTGTAAGTTGTCCATGTCTTTCATTTTGAACTGTTTGCTGAGATCAATGAGGAGGTTCTCTAAAGCCTTTTTGAGTTCTTTCCTCTGATAATCAGATACCATGAACGCAGATTCAGATAAGATCAAAAATGATAAACGATTTTGTTGTTTGTTTTTTCTTAATGAATTTATGATCACATTGATATGTATTTAACTATTTATACAACATAAATCGACTAAGAGAAGCCTGGTAATTAATTGTCTCCAACGATGATGAACCCAAATGAGTTATGATTTTGTCGTGGGCTTGATGGGCTGCGAAATTTTCTAGCCCGACTTTGTTTGTTTATTAAACTTTTTCTCTCAACGTCATCGCTTTGCTTTTTGTTTGTCTTCAAAGATTTGATCTTTGTGAGAGTCTCTTTCTCCTTTGTAGTGTTTGATCTACTAGTTCCTGAGAGTGCAATTGTCAATGAGTTTTACAACAATATGAAGAGAAGCTTTTGAGATATACGAATTTTGAGATATACGAACTGGCATATAATGTAAGTGCAATTGTCAATGAGTTTTACAACAATATGAAGAGAAGCTTTTGAGATATACGAACTGGCACATAATGTAGCACAGGACGAAGATCGATATAAGGAAATATATGATTTTTTTTTTTTTTTGGTGAAGATCCTTTATTTTAAGAGTGGATCCACGTGATACCTAGTGCAGCTAGGGTTATGAAACCGTGGCTATCAGTATATGAAGAGAAGAGCCGCTTCATGATGGGGATCGCGCCTAGGGTTTATTGAGAAAAGCACATATGGGTGTTTGGCGTCATCTCCACCAGAGCTGATTAGAAGATCTATTGGTGGTGTTTATGTGAGGAGAAAAAGGAGATTAGAATGATGGAATCGCAGCTATCGAAGAAGACGGTGGGTACCGGTGCGCCGGTTTACTCAAGCATGCGTGCTTGTTACTGTTTCCAGAGTTCATATAAGATTCATCGTAGAAGATGATGGTGCGCTTGTGTTTCAGGTATTGCAGGGTTTAAGTCTAAGCTCAAGGAAGTTTAGCTCAGGGTTAGGGTATCTTGAAGAATTCATGTTGATGAATGGAGCGGTGAATTGTTGGACGTGTTCCTGATTCATGCGTTTGCGAATAAGTGTATATGCTTTCATGTTCTAGTGGATTCTATTTCTGGACGTGGTTCCGAGGAGTAGGAAAAACCGAACCTCATTAACAAATTATGTGTGTCTTTTATTTTATGCATTTCTATACTGTCTCATTGCACTTACAATTTCCACTATGAAAAATGTCAGATTGAATTTGCTAGAATTTGTAGGTTGTATTTTCTATTTTGGATTATACAATTGCATTATTAGGATATGATTGCTTAGATATCCCAATGCTATACTTAATAGTCAAACTTATGAATAAAACAAACCAGTCACATGGTTTCATAAATGTTTTAGGTCGATCAAATAATAAAACGGACAAAATCTTATATAAACAATAGCTTTTTTCGGTTTTGGTTTTAAAAAAGAAAATTGCTCAAGATTCGACTCGATTAATATGTCAGCTCCAAATAACATCATCATCGCCTTCTATTGGATTTGTTGGTAGCTTCGTTTAATATATCTTTTAGTCCTTATACGTCTAAACAAGGGTCGCTCGATTATTATGGCATAAAATGCCACTATTTTTTTAACCAAAAAAAAAAAAAAAACATGTCATGTGTTTTTTTTTTTGTTAAAGCATGTCAGAAATGAAATTTTAACGAAACCTCACAAGGGAAAATTAGAGAGATAAGATCTATAGCAGGTTTTGTTTCAGGTGTTTTGTTTTCTTTTTTGATAAGATTGTTTCAGATGCGTTATAATTATTAAAGAATATTTAACGATAGAGAGAAGAAAGTTAATAAGATAGATGTTATTTAAAGGCGGGATATGTTCTAGTGCACTTACATTACATAGGCATATAGTTTGCACCTAAAACAAAAACCAACTAAACACCCACAAATGGCTAAAAAGTAGACAATAATGCCAAAAGATTAGTGGGTGTATGAGATTCCACTAAGATGCATTTTTTGAAGTTTCATGTTTTATGTACCTTTTATTCTCACTTAGTGGTACACATATTTACACAGACAACACAACACAAAACATATCTTATATAAACTATATATATATCACGTAAAAAGAAATGGATTTTGTACTTTACAACGGATAAAATAACTATTATAATCCGATAGATTAATTTATTACCAGATGGTGCTCAAAGTCTTTTTTATATATTTTCATCTGCAAAATTCAAGAACGAAGTCCGTACGTATCTTAGGGGGTCAAGACTAGAACGGGTAGATACATTTTCGTTGGAAATCAAACTATAAGGACCGAGCTTCTCAGTCCTTGTTGGTTGGTTGGACTTGGTGGTGTTTTAAAATGTCTTTCTTTTTTTCTTTTTATTGCAAAGGTTAAAAAAGTTCAAGGTTACAAAAACAGAACATGGCGAAAACGCCGAAACAGAGTTTAGATTAAGAAAAATACTCCTCCGTCTTAAATTAACCTATGTTTTAGGGAGATTTTTTTTGTGTCATTTATTCAAAGTTTTTTGGTTTTTAATGCAAAATTAATCCTTTTTCTTTTTTTTTTCTTTTAATCTTTGTGACTATTTGTTTTTAGCAGTTTGATTTATTATTGGTTCAAATCGATTTTTTGTTTTGTTTTTTTACATCTGGTTCAAATAGATGATAATTGATTTTTAATTTTTCTTTAAAAAAAATTAATACTCTCTAAATATGCATGCAAATATCTTTAATGAGACAAATAGAGTATGATTTAAATTTACTACACAAAAATTGTCAACCGATAAAAATTCATACAACTTTTTGTTGCATTTTTTGCAGTCGACTACATACCTCCTTTAACATTCAAAATTTGAGAAGGTAATTTCCTGTAAGTTTGAAGGTTACGAGAAGTGATACCAAAGAGGGCAATAAGATGAAAACTTTAAAAAAACTTTATGAAATCTGGAGTTTTAAATCAAAAGTCACCGTTGAGAAATAGTGGATTTTAAAGAGGGTGTCTTCAAATCTAAGGTTTCCCAAAACCAAAGTGTAGAGTTAGCATATATGGTTACTTGTTCATGCTATAATCATGAGAAAAAAAGTTTCTTTCTGAAGGATTTCACCGATCTGCCCAACATCACTAAAATAAATCAAGGAAATTTTTCATGCAGAAGTCGGATTTAGCAACCTTTTTTTAGCCTCCAAAAATTTTTTTGCACTCTTTGTGCATCATAGTAGAAAATATATGTGGATTAAAGTAAATCATTATTGTGCATGATTCTTGTACTCCCTCCCATCTCTTCTTAAAAGTAGGAAAGACTTATCCCCTAAACGATTTGCCAACTTTTCCGACTTTTCACAAAATTAAGTCAAAATTCATTACCTACTCCATCGGTCTCGTGCGTAATACTCTAACACTCGTAGATGTTTGTAGAGTGATAACTCTAGCTAAGACACTTACCTAAGGAATGATGG
Source organism: Euclidium syriacum (assembly GCA_900116095.1). Lineage (NCBI taxonomy): Eukaryota > Viridiplantae > Streptophyta > Magnoliopsida > Brassicales > Brassicaceae > Euclidium > Euclidium syriacum. The sequence goes on from FPAK01000004.1 coordinate 13,922,183, forward strand.
ACACCTTAAAAGGGAGTTACCACAACGTCTCCCATGGTGCGGGAGGTCGTTCCTAAGTGTTGTTGGTGCATATGAAAAATCATTTCTCATTAGCAATATGTTGACCTAAATGCATAGACAATTTTTGTGATGTACTTCCAGGGTGAAAATTTAGTTGTTTTATGAAGCGTGAAATGTGTATGTTAAGTTTCATGAGCTTCCAATTCAAAATCAATTGGCAATGAGTGGATTGACTCATATCCTTTATATATTAGCTATGTCCCATCTAAACTTCCGTTGTGTGATATTCTCACAACCAATCCACTTACTGCTAATTGGTTTTGAGTTGGAGGTCCATGAAACTTAATATGATATCAAAGTCCAAACATACGTTGCACGTTTCTAACTAACTACATATCGATCCAACCCAAGTAGTATGATCATTTTACCTAATCCGACCCGACTCAAATTAGCCGACCAATCAAATATACATTTAATCATATAATGGGATTGTTTCAAGATTAATGGCTATATGAATCATTATCTCGAGGAGAAATGTGAGAATACCACAAATGGTAGTTTAGATGGGACCTAACTAGTATATAAAGGATATGAACCAATCGAATTACTGTCAATTGGTTTTTGAGTTGGAAACTCATAAAACTTAACAGAATGTCCCATATGAGAACGCAAGAGTTTAATGAACCCTTCTCGATGGAAATGAAACATAATGTATATTCATGAGAGAGCATACATAAGGAAAGTCTTCGGGGCAGAGCATTCCTTCATTTTTAGGATACATAAGTTAGGATAAATAAGTGAAGACCACGGATAAAGCATCCCCTTAGTTCACATATAATACAAGAATTTATATAACCATATTTTAATATCTCTCATCAAGTATTATTTTTTTTTGTTTTTTTTTTGTTTACGTTTTAATTTATTATTCCTTTTTTTTTATCATCATTTTAATTTATTATTTTCAACAACATATATTTAAAACAGAGTGGTGACGCAATAATGTCATTAATATAGAATTATTTGGAATTTAATTGATCTTGTGTTGTCGATATGACACATGCACATAATCATGTTTGACATCCGGTAACGACATGCAGCGACACTCAATCGATCATGAGTAAATAATACACGATCCCAACAAACAAAAATATAATCTTATTTTAATATCTAAAAATATGTATTTCAAATACTTACACAAAATATAATTTGTTTTATGGAATTTTAATAAATGTTATAAACAATTAGCTCCATAAATATAGATGGCTCATACAACTGTTGCATTTCTTCGTAGAGAGATAGCTAGAAATACAATATCATTTTGTTGTCTCTGATTACGTCACAATCATGGCTACATGATACTAATTAATGTTAGCATCTATTATTCAATCCTCTGATAAAAAATAGTCAAATGTCTGCAATGCGAGGGAGGATGTTGATGTCCAATACCTTTAAAACATAAACGAAAGATTAATAACTATGTCGATGACTTGGACCCAATTAGATTGATGAAATTTTTCAAAACAAAATTGACACTGGATGAGCGAGAGTGGCCGAGTGGTCCTAATCAGATATGATAAATTATTATATATCTCTCATTTCTAGAATCTCATCTTTAGTAATTACGTTTTCTACACTATCTTAATTCCTCACGCAAATGATTGTTTTGTCTTGCAAAAGGTATTTAAAATATAATACGATGAAAGATTTGTAGCAAGTATAAGAGATTATTTCGATAAAGATTCCTCATGACTCGAAATATTTTTTCTTGCCATACTAAAAGAATACAATATTCATTCCTACAGACGTTTTACCACGAATCCATCAGTGGGAAACGTTCCTATAGATTTTCCACAAAATTTTCTTGATATGGACATTTGTTAAATTCGTGGAAATTTTCATACATAAATTCATAAGAAATGTCAATGGAGAATTCATGAAAATCCTTTCACTAATTTTTTATTTTTATTTTTAAAGTTCAAGATAACAACCACCTTAAAACAAGGTCCTCTTTTGTAAAAAAATTTACATATAGTTTAATATAAGTTACAAATGTAACAATATATGTTTCTCTTAACTTTGATCAATCACTCTCTGTACTCTGGAAAATAGCTTTCTAATAATTTCTGTAAAATTATTTCTTCTTGTTGACTATGGTGTAGGTTTGTGTCAAACCGACATAGAACAAAACACGATATAGTGTTAAATAGAATTCATGTAAAAAATATGTAGTGTTAAATAGAATTCATGTCAAAAGTATGTAGTGTTAAAATTTATGTTAAGTCTCATTTCCAACTCAAATTAATTTCCAACTCAAATTAATTGGTAATGAGTGGATTAGTCCATGTCTCTTATATATCAATATTGGTCTGTTTAAACTTTAGATGTGGAATGCTAACATGTCCCCTCGAGATAACGGTTCTTCTGCTTAATCTTGAACCAAATCCCATTCTAGAACCGGTATCATACACTACTTAAGTAAAAAAGAAAAACTATAATACCATTTTAAATATGAGTTTATCATGGATTTCCCAGTCAAACCAAGTGGTAAATGAATTTACTTTATCAAGTACTAAACTACCCCCTTATTCTCATCCACGAAAACATAAAGCGTTGACCTATGTGGGACCAACATTCACAAAGTAGCTCAACATAGTATCAAAACGTGATTCACGTTGTCCAACACGATCCATAATCGGTCTGATCCAAAGTTGATCTTATCGATATCAGCCGGACTCAAAAATGATCTTGCCGATCCATGTTCGAGTATAACTAAATAAATTGCTAAAAAAGCCATCATCTCAAGGGGGCATATTAAGAAGTATTATCCTACATCCGAAAGTTGAAAATAATCTTAAGTATTATATAAGGGACTTGAGTCAATCAATTGATTACCATCTAACTTTGAGTTGGAAGTTCATGAAACTTAACATGGTATCAAAGTCTCGTTTGACCCAAGTATGGTGGCTTAATTAGGTATGTTGTCAATCCTATGGTGAGATTTATTCGACATGAAACATAAGAATTGTCTTTTTGAGAAAGTGGGTTATGATCCCACATTTGAAATCTAAAAGGACTAACACTAGTATATAAATAACATAGATCAATCTATTCATTGCCAATTGGTTTTGAGTTGCAAACCTATAATAATTTTGAACTTGAAAACCTATTTTTATAGAAAAAATTAATACACAAAATTAAAGTGGTTCATATATGTTAGTTAAGTATATTTAAATCATAAAATTAAACCAGAGGCTAAAAAGAAAGTATTTTCTGTTTTACAAGAAGGACATTAGTGTTCATTTAATTAGTAGAATTCTCAAAAATTTCACATTAGAAATAATAAGGGACCAAAAGTAAATCTATAAAACACACAAGTCAATCAATTCTTTACCAATTGACTTTGAATTTAAAGCTTATAAAACTTAAAATGGTATAGTTGAATATGTTGATCCATATCGAAAAAATAATCATTTCAAAAAAGTGTGTTAGAAATCTCACATCAAAAATGTGGAAAATCTTAGAATAACATATAAAGGAGTTGTATGAGTTCATTCTTTGAGAAGTGATTTGTGAAGCATCTAATTATTATACAATAAAACCTATCATCTAGTCTTTTCAATGTCGAAAACAATTATACTCTACAACTCAACATCCGATCGTTTGAACTATGTTCAAAGACTTTTGAAAATCATGTTTAAGTTTGAAAGAAAAATTGGGATAGTGTTTTTAGCGGTTCTCTTCTCAACTCAATCTTAGATTTATTGGGAACCATTTTCTATCACTGGTTAGCCATTTAGAATTCCTCAATGTTACCACATCCCTTTTTTAACTAACCAAAAAGTTGTGGACTTTCGATTTATAGGTTTCCTACATCTTGGACGAGTATTTTATAATACATGTAAAAACATAAATCATTATTCACATACGTTACACACACCTAGATCAAAATCTGTTAAAGTTAAACAACACCCATCTAGCGAATAAGGATAACTTCACTTGCATAATCTCCATGTGACGTTGTTCTCATATTTCTACAGAGAACTTCTCTTTTCCATCTTGACGTTTAGAATTATTCCATTCACTAAAAATAGAGAACTAGACTTTTAACTCCAAGTCAACTGTCAGGTGTAGAATAAAAGCATATGCATTATTTTGTAAGTAACGATCAATCGCATATATATTTGACGGCACATTATATTCTCGCAAATATGAACAAATATATGTCCGACCAGAGAGATAAGTCAACTCAGTATATGATTCTACAATTAGTTAATCGTCAGCACTTGATAAGTCATGTCAAAGTCAAATAATGCACATATATATATCTATAACATCAATCAAGTATCGTATTCTATCTGCACCATATGCAGATAAATTCTAGAATCACATGTTTTACATCTCAATTGAAAAGAAAAATTTAATTCCATTACCAGTCTCAAAATATCTGAAGTTGTACGTATTACGTCAAAACAACATATATAAGTTGTACTTGGTAATTTGAATAGAAGTGACTACTATATATCAACATAGTAGAACAACGAATTGTCTTAGAAAATAAAATTTATACGAACGAAATGACTGGTATATTAATATGATGATGTGACTAACAAAAAAAAAGTCTTGTCAATTGTGGTTAAAAAAACAACTTGTATTATGTACTAAATAGCAAACTTGATTATTTTTTTTTGTAAAAACGATAATCTTAAATATAGCATGTTTATTTTCTAATAAATTATGTGTATATAAATTCTTAAAAGATCTCATAAAATTTATCATAGGGTGCAATAGTTTACATAATAAAACACTAATTAATTGGTTATATGAATCATAGACAAAAGCATTTTACTTTTTTTTACAACAACAACTAATTTCTCATTTTAATATCTTGTCATATTGAAAAATAGTGTCATAAAAGAAAAAAACTTCGTCTTTGAAAAAATCATGAAATATACTAAAAACATGAAATAGGAAGATACAAAACTTGCAAATTCAATCACTTTAGGACTATTTAAAAAAAAAACAAAAAAACATAGTTTTCACATAAAATTATGATCATTTGGTGGGATTTATCAATAAAAATACTCTGAATTCAATAATATTGTGAAGTATAAGTAAATTTAAACTATAAAAATATTATAACGTGGAAAAGTTACTACTCCTGATTATAGTAAATACTATCTTAGTTTAATAATTTAAGTCTACCTAAAATTAAAAGAAGATTCTGACAGAAACAATAGACTCTTCTGCCTAACAAAAAGAGCATATTCCCTTGCATGTTGTTTATCGTAATATATCGATCCATGTAAAGTAAATTGCATTTATCAATAATTTATTATATATGTTATAGTATGATATAATTTGGAAATCAATAGACTTAACCTCTACTTTTATCATTTTTAATTGGATATGATCTAGGACTTGATCCACCAGAAAAGATCTTCAAGCTATCTGTTAAGACATTTTGCAACATTTGCTTTTTCGTTTCATAAAGAAATATAGATTGTTTTCTTTAACTTTTGTGTGCAACAATAAAGAAATCGTTTTATCAAAAAAAAAAAACAATAAAGAAATCGACAGATATCAAGTTTAAAATAATATCAGTAGTGGGCACGTAAGATTAATATCAAATATGCATGCGCTGTAGACATAGATAGAAAAATAGATGAGAGCTTATCCAAATTTTGGGGGTCTTCGAAAATCAAAGAAATGTTCGTCAAATGGAGGACCGTCAAACCTTAGCAGCTCCAAGATTATCATCTATATATGAACTTCCCGTAATCCTCGACCTCCAAAGGTAATTTTGGATGAGATTTAATTCAAGATAAATGGAACAATTAATGGTTGATCACCTAACGAGTTTTGTGCGGATCATACATCAGAAATCAAAAAGGATTAGCACTATAATATAAAAATATGACTCAGTTCACTTATTTTTAATCAAAATCTATCAAACTTAACATAGTATTAAAAACTTATTTGTTAATCCAAGTAGGGTTTATCATTGGTTTTAGAGGGAAATTTGGTTCGAGATCGGTTGATATGAGTCATCATCTTGAGATGTTGTGTTAGGATCTTATATCGGAAGTTAAAATAGATACTACTATATAAGGTATATATATATGTAATTCACTTATTACTAATTGATTAGAACCAAGTGTCGTTAGCTTAACTGAAAATTACCTAAGACAAAACGTAAACCTCACATGATTGAGTAACGTTTGAGATGAAACCATATAACATGCTTTGGTTTGGAGTTTAAGAGGTGATATAGGGGTCACGGCCCAAAACCTCTTAGTAATTTGTTTAAAAAATTAGTTTTGAAGTGTGCTCAGAAAACCTGGTAAGTTGGGATTAAAATGTGCCTTATAAAACTTAAAACATAAAAAATATGACGTGGACAAAGGAAATAACATGCATGCCTCTTATCGATATGGTTGTGGAAATCCAAATCATTAGATCTTTCAGTGTTTTGTGTTACTTTATATCAAAGAAGAGGAACTGTATGTTAAAAGAGTATGTAATGGAGTTTCAATCTGAGAGGATATGCAACGTCATCACACCGGAATTGATTATAACATATTTGTTTTTAAAAATTATGTGTTTGCAAAATTACTTTATGTTTAATGAATTAGCTTCTAGATATGATCTAGCGGATATAAGTTGGAAGAGTTGAACTTCATTAACAACTACGTGTCTCAATTTACTTTGCACATTTTATTTCTCCTTTAATTTTATAATGTAAACTTTCCTTAAATTATGCACTTAAAATTTGTATTAGAGCAACTTTCCGATATAGATATGTTTTCGTTTCGAGTTTGATCGAGGATTTGAGGTTCTAAGACAAAATCTGAAGCAGATGAAAACAGGTTCAAAGTCAAGAAGAGAATTATCATAGATAGTAGGTTTGATGTTATGCACAGTACCGTGCCTACAATGCTAGAAAAAATGTATTTATCCCAGGTCCATATAAAAAAGAAAAGAAATATAAAACTACATTACATCAAAATATGACATAAAAGTGGTTTAGAGACTATATGTTTATACATCTACGACCTAAATTTGAGTTCTTTCATTTTTTTTCTAATTTTATAAAAAAGAAATTTGCAATTCGAGAATCTAAAATCAAAATCGTATAGATAATTTTAGATTAAAGATATACATTATTTAAATTAAATAAATTTTTTTTCCTCGCCTCAATCTCAAATAAACCTAGACACGATACTGATTATGCGTTAGAATTTGGCATAGGATGGAATAAAAATAAAACATAAACAGAGGTTAAAACAAAGACTTAAGAAACACAAATACAATCTCTTCTTATTAGGTGGATGTTTAAAGTACATGATATGTCATGGAAGCAGTTCTTGAGGTGAACTCAAGAGAAATTTTATTAAGTTTTAATACAAAAGCATATAAAGATTATAAAGATAACATCCAAAATATATGTTATTTTTTTTTAGAATTTTACTAATGTATGTGTCTAGAAAAAGTGAACACGTTCAATATACAATTGTACTAACCACTAATATAGAAAAATCTAATAGATTCTTTTGTAGATCTAAGAATCCGTAATTCGTATGTGAAAAACCAAAATACTTCTTGTTGTTATGATTAAAAGATTTTGTAAAACTTCTAATATAGTTATCATCAAATTGGATAATCCTTTATGTTTTCATGTTTTCTTATAATTTTTGTACGTTTTAGTTTTAGTTTTAACTTAAAATTTGGGGTTAGGTAAGAATATATGATACTACAAAGTAGTGACAAGTAGATTTTGTTTCCATGGTGATTGGTGAATCAACACTTGAAATTTTGATATTTTACCCCTAGTGGATTAATATGTCGGACAAGCTCCTAACATTATTTTCACACTTCAATGAGCTGCAATACAAAAAAACAATATTTTCATTTTGAAAATTAGTAGGAAAAGAATAAATAAGTTACAATACTATTTGCACCAATTAGACGCCAGAAAACAGTAGCATCATCATCGTATATAATAGTGATGGAAAATCGAATGGCAATAAAATACCCTAAATATGACTTGTCAGTCTAACTGTGATGTATAAACTACGTGGAATTCATTCAAAATAAATAAAAATAAAATAAAAGGACTACTTGGAATTCGGGAAAAAAACAAAAATCGAAAAATCAAAGAAAAGAAAAGAGAATACTACGTGGAAACTCTAGCAGCTATAGTGTATATTGAAATTGTAGAAGAGAGAAAAAAAATTTAAAAATATAATAATCACAAAAAAAAAATGAAATCAGCGAAGCTTTGGGAACGACCATTTCATTAAAACAAATCTTTTTTCTTTTCTTTTTTTTCCTGCAATTCTGTGAATCTCTCTTCCTCTATATATATTTGGTTCCAAGAGCAATCAATCTCTCCCCTCAACACAACATTTTCCCATCTCATTTCCTCTCTCAGATTTCTTCTCGCTTCGAACTTTGATCTAATAATACGGTCACAAGTCGTCTTTTTCGTTCTCGTTCTCTATCTCTCTCGCTCTCGCTTGCTACAGGCACTGCCCAATTTTCATTACTTGCGTGTAGTTTCGGAGATAGAATCTTCGAAGGAATATTTGAAAGAATCTACCCATTTCCTTCTACGTTTAATTACCCTTTTCTCTCTATTAAATTAAATGTTCGGGACTCTCGCTTCCAGCGAAATCGAAACCGCCAGATTGAGGCGTGATTTGGGGATTACGTCCAATTTAGGGTTTTCCTGCGGCGGATTTGAAGACAAAGGTATGAGATTGGAAGGGGAAAACATGGTTCCTAAGGTAACTGTCGACGAAGAAGAAGAAGACGGCGAAGTGGTGAACGAAACGGCGCCGTTTCTGTATCCACAACCGTTGCTTCACCAGCAGCAGAAACTCGTTGTTGGGTATGCCCTGACTTCCAAGAAGAAGAAGAGTTTCTTGCAACCCAAGCTTGAAGTTCTCGCTAGGTAATGAAATAACAACCCCCAAATGCTTCTTCCATTACCAAGTTTTCTACATACATAGCTGTAACAATCTCTGATGTGTCATTTTGTTTTCCTGAGAAGATGACTGTTCTTTGTTGGCCTTTAAGAGAACCGACAATTTGTTTTCTCTACTTTGAAAAAAAGGATATTTAGGACTTTGACATTTTCCTCAAGATTTGGTTCTTGTTTCCTTACTCTAGTATTTGATAGCTAATTGTTGGTTTGCCTGATTCTATTGTGTAGAGGACCATTTGCCACTTGCCATGTTTTGTCCTTTATTGAGTCCTTTTGCTTAGACTTACTTACACACTAGTATGCTTGTGGTATCAGGAACCTTGTTTCTATGGGGAATATTCCTTGTATAAATCCTTTTAGATTAGTCTTTCTATTGAAGTTTGACTTTACCCTTTAAGAAAATAAAATACTTTGATGTTTTTTTTGCCTTTTCTATAGCTTGGAAATCTTCTTCATCCACATGGGTTTTTTAGTTATAATATTCAGCTCTAGAATCTCCTAAACAAGGATGGATTTTTCAACAGTTTGTCTTTAGGCTTCTTTCTTTCTAATCAAGCCATTCTTTCTCTACTTCTTGTGTCTATTTTAGGAGAAAAGGAATAAGCTTTGTTCCCATCGATTTGAACCGGCCGCTTTCTGAACAAGGGCCATTTGATGTCGTTTTGCATAAGGTTTGTGAGAGAAAACTAAGAATGATTCCATACTCTTTGACTTTTTGTTATCTGTGTAATGAATTATATATGAATGTTCTCTTGTAGTTGCTGGGAAAAGAGTGGCAAGATGTTATTGAAGATTACCAGCAAAAACATCCAGAGGTGACTGTGCTTGATCCTCCAGGTTCGATAAAGCGTATATATAATCGACAATCGATGCTTCAGGGTATGGCAGATTTGAAACTGTCAGATTGCAGTGGTAACTATTCTCAATTAAGTTCTTTTTGACATTGAAATTCAAGAACTCCCCTTAAGTTTCTGTATAAGTGATCTTTGCTTTGGTTGATCTTTGTAGGCAGCGTTTATATTCCAAAACAAATGTTTGTTTTGAAAGATTCAGCATCTAGTGCTGATAGAGTCGTGGAAGCTGGTCTTAAATTTCCACTAGGTACTTAAATGTTCTTGTATATATAAACTATAAAGGATGATTATGACCAAGGGTAGATTTTGATTCAAACTTCTTGCTTTAAACTTTGTCTCAGTTGCAAAGCCACTCTGGATTGATGGAACTGCAAAGTCGCATCAATTGTTCTTAGCTTACGACAAGCTCTCGCTTGCGAAACTTGAAGCGCCTTTAGTCCTTCAAGAGTTTGTTAATCATGGTAACACTTTGATACACAATGTCTCACATGTACTCTTACCTATATCCAGATGCAATCTTTATTCATCATTTTTTAATCTTTGCATGAAGGTGGAGTTATGTTTAAGGTTTTTGTGGTGGGCGATGTTATAAAAGTTGTGAGACGGTTTTCTCTACCAAATGTGAGTAATTGTGATAAAAACAAAGTCGATGGCGTCTTCCAATTCCCAAGGGTTTCCTCTGCTTCTGCTTCTGCTGACAATGCAGACTTGGATCCTTGTGTTGCTGAGTTACCTCCAAAGCCTTTCCTCGAGGCGCTTGTGAAAGAGCTAAGAAGCTTATTGGTATATAGATAGATTCCTGTTGCTTTTCTCTACACATTTCACCTTGCAAGTACAGGTTTTGATTTTGTTGATGCTTTATACAGGGACTTCGGCTTTTCAACATAGACATGATCAGGGAACATGGAAGCAAGAACGTGTTTTATGTTATTGACATCAATTATTTTCCAGGCAAGATATCTTTTTCTTTGAAGCTTTTTTGTTGGTGTTGTTTTGATGGGATTCTCTGTTAGAAGCAGATGAATGAATTTGAAATGGATTTGTTGCAGGTTACGGGAAGATGCAAGGTTATGAGCATGTGTTTGTAGATTTCTTCCATAATCTGGCGCAAGCAAAATACAAGAAGAGACATTGTAAATGAAAATGGGGAGCCAAGTGTTTAGATGGTTTCTAAGGAGTAAGAAGGTTTTTAAACTGATGTAATAGCTGCGAAGAATAATATAATTATTAATTAATAATGTCTAATTATGGATTTGTACAGAATTAGCTTTCTGTTTTGGAAGCAGTTTCAGTTAACAAGTTTTGGTTACTGATCTTGAGCTTTGAATAAAAATTGGTTTCTCCCTTTGTTTTTGTTATAGGTCAACATAGTACTTTAGATTGATATATCCAAAAACACTTCTTCGGTTGTCTCAAGAGGACCAAATAAACATTTCTCTTTGTTTAATTTCTCACTTTTTTAATGTTTAAGTCCCGGACAGCTCAATTGATCTTATGTTAAACTCTTTTGAACCAAATCGGATTCTCAATTGCGAAATTGCCTAATTTATTACAGTGGGTTGAGAAAGAAATGGACCGGTTGGATATAAACCAAACCAAAACCAATTTAACAGGTTCGATCAATTTGTTTCTTCAACTCTTTCGTCGTCTCTAAAAACGCAATCCCTTAAACCTTTCCTCTATTCCCCACGACAATGTCTCTCTTACTGCGAGCTTTGCCTCTTCGACCAGCGTCGTTTTCTCTTTTTCTCCCTGCCACCGCCATATCCGCTTCAAATGCCGCCGTTTTCTTCTCCGCACCCAAACGGAGATACTCACTTCCCGGAACCCGAAGAACCTTCTCCAATTCCTCTGCCACCGTTGCCTCCGGCAACGCCGTAGTGAAGCCTCTTCCACCTACTCCGTCGACTCTTCGGTGGGTATCTCGCACAGGTCTATGCGGCGAATTATCAGTCGACGATGTTGGTAAAAAAGTCCACCTTTGCGGATGGGTCGCCCTTCACCGAGTCCATGGAGGTCTCAGTTTCCTTAATCTTAGAGATCATACCGGCATTGTCCAGGTATTCAATTTCAACTAATGCCGTTAAGTATTAGGTAGCAATATATTAGCATTTAGAAGTTTCTTTCTTAACAATGAGATTGTAACTTAATGTTTGGTATTGAATCTGAGTCAAAGAATAGTCATGATCAAGCCTGTACAGGATCAAGCAGTGATTAATTCATTCAATTTCTGGTCTTGACCATTTTTAGCTTCCTTGGTTTCTTTGTGATTTTTTGTTTCTCTTTGTTGAAGGACCTACTTCAACTCTTTTACATTGTTTGTGTAACGCAAAGATAAATATTTGGGGTCTGTATGCTTCGTTTATGATTGAAAGTTTATATAATATATATTAGGTTAGGACGCTTCCGGATGAGTTTCCTGAGGCACATGGCTTGATCAATGACATGAGGCTAGAGAACGTAGTTTTGGTGGAAGGTACTGTTCGTAGTAGGCCAAATGAGTCCATCAACAAGAAAATGAAAACTGGATTCATTGAGGTATGCTTTCTCTTCTCATTTCAGCTCAGCTGCATTTTAGTATATTATATCTGTTTCAGTTTTCTCGAAAGTTGATGCGGGCAGTATGTTGCACTAGGTAGTTGCAGAGCACGTTGAAATATTGAATCCTGTGAGGGCAAAGCTTCCTTTCCTAGTTACTACATCAGACGAGACTAAAGATTCAGTTAAAGAAGAAATTCGCCTAAGGTGAAACATTTTCCTGTATCATTGATCTTTCATGGTTGGTTTTGTTCTAATGAATCTTTAAAAGCTTACTGATGCTTTGGATTTTTCTTGTATGATGTTAGATATCGATGTCTTGATCTACGCCGTCAGCAAATGACGAATAATATAGTTCTTCGCCATAATGTGGTGAAACTTATTAGAAGATATCTAGAAGACAGGCATGGGTTTATTGAGGTGATTCCTTCTCTATTTGAAAAAGGCTTTGTCTTTTTTATTGTATGGTTTCAATTTTGGTTTTTATCCAGTTTTTTGTTTAATATTTGTTTGTTGTATGTGCCAGATTGAAACTCCAATCCTATCTAGATCTACTCCAGAAGGTGCACGAGATTATCTGGTTCCCTCAAGAATTCAGGTGCCTTTACTTCTTTTCATCCTAAGTTCCTTTCAAGTATAAGCTTTCATGATAGTTTATAGGTCTGATTCTATCCAATGTCTCTTTCGAAGTCAGGAACATTCTATGCTTTGCCACAAAGTCCGCAGCTCTTCAAACAGATGTTAATGGTCTCGGGTTTTGACAAATATTATCAGGTAGCAAGGTATGTATAATCCTTGGCTCTTAAGCTTGGTTCAGCATAAGCCTCCCTGACATATTCATTACCACTGAGAATGGGACTCTTGATGTAAATGATTTCTCACTCTTGCGTTTTTTTTTCTGTATTATCAGATGCTTTAGAGATGAAGATCTTAGAGCTGATAGGCAGCCTGAATTCACTCAGCTCGATATGGAAATGGCTTTTATGCCTATGGAAGAAATGCTGAAGCTGAATGAAGATCTTATCCGTAAGGTTAGGTTTCTGTTAAGCTATTTTTATGACTTTATGTATATATATATCTTCTGCGACCGTGTTACAAGTAGTGTACTGTTGTCGAGATATGTGATGTGTTTCTTGTAATTCCTATATGTCTGAAACTGGATCTCTCTTTAATGTTAGTTTGATGTTCTTTCAATATTTTTAATTGTTTGACTTTCTTGTGCAGGTTTTTTCAGAGATCAAAGGTATTCACTTACCTGATCCATTCCCAAGGCTGACGTATGCTGATGCAATGGATAGATTTGGCTCTGATAGACCAGATACAAGATTTGATCTTGAGTTGAAAGACGTAATATCATCTGTTTCTCGGTTACTTCGTTGATGTTATAAAATAGTGTATATATTTATATATATGTCGTCTCTTTGATTGCTTTTGCCCTGAACCAGGAAATTTTCCTGCAGATGCTTAGAAATTTATTTTAGAGTTTAATCCTAAGTTTCTAAAACCGCAGGTTTCAAACTATTTCACGGAATCGTCCTTCAGGGTTTTTACGGACGCCCTTGAAAATGGTGGAATAATTAAGGTTTTCTGTGTGCCTTTGGGTGCTAAAAAGTATTCAAACTCAGCTCTCAAAAAAGGAGATATTTACAATGAAGCAATAAAATCCGGAGCAAAGGGTCTACCGTTCTTGAAGGTCATAGATAATGGTAAATGGATACATCCTGCATACTTCTTTGTCTTACGTTTAGTAATTGATATAATTATTAGGTCTTAACCTTGTTATACAGGCGAGGTTGAGGGAATCGCAGCCTTAGTTTCTAGTTTAGACACGGAGGGTAAAGCAAACATGCTTAGACAATGTGGAGCAGCACCTGGTGATCTTATATTATTTGGAGTGGGTCCTGTTACTTCTGTTAATAAAACACTAGACAGGTTAAGACTCTTTGTAGCCCATGACATGGATTTGATTGACCATGTAAGTTTATCCATTGGCCTATCATTTCTTATTTCCAGTTCATCGAATTTATGCCATTTTTGTGTATTATATAGTCCAAGCACTCCATTCTGTGGGTAACAGATTTCCCAATGTTTGAGTGGAACGAGCCAGAGCAGAGGCTTGAGGTCAGTTGTTTCATAGTTTGATTTCTTGCATGAGATGATATTAATTGCCCAAATATGTTGTGTGCTAACATGAAAAAGGCTTTCTCTTTAGGCATTACATCATCCATTCACAGCTCCTAGGCCTGAAGATATGGATGACTTACCTTCTGCACGAGCTCTCGCCTATGACATGGTCTATAATGGGGTCGAGGTAAACAAAACAGCTTCACCATTTACTTTTTTTTGGGAACAACGATTTGGTAGATCTTTTGATACACTCTCTTGATGTATCACCAGATTGGTGGAGGAAGTTTAAGGATATATAAGCGGGACGTCCAAGAAAAAGTTTTGGAGATCATTGGCATCTCACTAGAAGAGGTAAGAATCACTTTCTTTTTTTATTCATTTTGAATGAATTACTCATATTTACAGATAAGCCTTATCTCATGCTTTGTTTTCTACAAAACAGGCTGAAGCAAAGTTTGGTTATCTTCTGGAAGCTCTTGACATGGGTGCTCCTCCTCATGGTATGCAAATTTTCTTAGGGTCAATGAAATCTCGAATCTGTGAACAAATTTGATAACTTGGCACTCTTGTGATGATGATTCTGAACAAGATTGGTGTGGTCATCCATGGACTATGGTTGATGGAACATTAAGAATTTTGATATGAAATTGCAGGTGGAATTGCTTATGGATTGGATAGAATGGTGATGATGCTTGGAGGTGCGAGTTCCATAAGAGATGTAATAGCCTTCCCAAAGACAACCACTGCACAATGTGCCTTAACCAGAACTCCCTCGGAAGTCGATCCAAAGCAGCTCCAAGATCTCTCCATCCGCATCAAATAATAGCTCTCAACAGGAACATAATTGTATTTTTGGTGCTTTGAGAGATTGTAATGGTATGTCTTTTACCAAAGTTCTAATCCACATCTTCAGTTGACTCCTACCATCATTGGTTATTTGATTTTGAAAAAAAAAATTGTTATGGATGTCACTTTTTGGAAATACTGTTTGCGGAAGTGATCTGCAAACTTTCCACTTTAACAAGAGATTAAAAAAGATACAGTAATTACTCACAATGGCATTTTTTTGGGGTTTCAAATTCCTTATTGTTGAGATGAAGTAATTCGCAGCCCAAATTTCCAAATGAATATACAGTTTTAAAAAACTAAAGTAACAGAGACGGACACTGATGTTTTCTTTTAGCTTTTACTGTGACTTAGCTGCATAAACAGAAAAAACCATAGAAAAACATTCACATTAACTTATCCTTCATTCACTCAGCTCCGATTGCTTCGTCTTCATCGTCTTCATTACCTTCTATTCTGATATCCGGTAGAGTTTGTGTATCGATGAGAGCGTCTCTCTCTTCTTGGGAAATTGAGTTTTCTGAAGTATCATCTACTTCCTCTGTTTGTTCTGTGGAATCAAAGTTTGAGCTTTCCTTTTGTTGACCTGATTCATCATCACCCTCATACCCTGAATTCTCCTTCACCTCTGAAGTTGTGTTTGCGCTTGAGATGTTTTCAATTAGTGAAGACTTTGAAGTTGAATTCTTGGACTCATTGTTGGTAATGTTTGCAGAAACAGTGATGTTTGGATCAGATTCATTACGGGTTTGCTCAATTTCAATGAGAGCCCGTAGATCAGAGGCTCCCGCAGGTGGTGCACCATCTTCTTGACTTCGATCTTGCATGATCTTTGTTTCATTCTGCAGAAACCCTGAAGCTTCAAGAACTGCCGCTACTGTCGAATTACCATTAACCGTTTCACCTGTCGATTCAGTTACCGCGCTTTTTGTTTCAGAATCGGATGATGATTCACTGTTACCATCAGTCATTTCTGTGGCGGTTGTGTTCACAGAATCGCTGCTTTTGGCTTCTCCTAACTTCAAGACAGGTTCTTTCTCGATCTTGACCTCGCTTGTGACATTAGAGTCGTTCTCGTAAGCTGTTTCCGTTAAATTCCCGGAGTTTTCTTTCAGTTTCTCAGTGCTCAGTATACGAGACTCATGTGAGACCGCACTGGAAGCATCATCAGCCTTGTAATGCTCCTCGCGTGCTTCATCAACAGTCATATCGATCTCATCTGCTTGATTAGTCTCCTTTTCTTTCTCCTCTTCATTTTTCGCTTCTTCAAGTAAATCATCATCCTTATTATCACTCTCTCCACCGGTTTTACTCTGATCTTGTTCATCAATCTCATCGTCTTCATGTTTGCTTTCTTCCTCATCCTCCTCAACTACTTCCTCTCCTTGCTTACTCTTATCTTCTTCATCTTCCTCAACTACTTCCTCTTCCTCCTCCTCTACTTTACTCTTCGTCTCTTTCTCTTGTTCTCCATGACTAACCTCTTCTTCATCCTCATCTTCCTCCACATGCTTCTCTTTCTCGTTCTGGTTATGATAACCAGGAAGAAGATCTTTTCTCCCAAGCTTCACCAATCCTTCTTCGTTCTCCGACATCGATTTCTTGTCATCTTTCTCATAGAATTCTTTCTTCTTATCATGAGAATACTTAACTTGATAGATTAACCAAATACAAACTCCAAGAAGTACACATATCTGCAAGACATGTTTCCCTTTGATACCTTTGTTTCCTCTTTGGCTTCTGCTTGATGCTTTCTTCATCTTACAACAAAAAAACTCACTCTTCTTACAGCTATACAACAACCATACTCAGATCTTTAACCTGAGACAACAAAGAAACAGCTTTTATATAATAAGACTGTTATAATCAACTTAGAACAATCAATTTAAAAGCCGACAAGAACAATAGATGTGACATGCAAAAGGAGAAAACAAACCTCAAATCAGTTACAAATATGAAGCTACTAAGTACAAAGTGAGACTAAGCTACACAAATTGAAACCCTAATCAAGAAATGGAAACTAAGAACCAAAACTTCCAAATCTGTGGAGAATTAAACGAAGACCAAGTAGTAGTAGTAGTAGTACAAGAAGAGATATGGGAAAAAGGAAAACTCACGAGAGCTTCGATTTTAACGCCTAGAGGAATCAAATCAAGAACTTTTTTTCGTTTTTTTTTGGAAAATAGCTTGATTTGTACAATTAAAAGAAAACCCAGAAAAGAGAATGCAGGAAAAGATAAAGCTAGAACGGCCAAGAATCAGATTCGGAGACAAAAGAACAAAACAAATTTGGAGTTTTGTGATGGAGAGAGTACTTGAGAGAGTTTACCTGAGAGAAG
Source organism: Euclidium syriacum (assembly GCA_900116095.1). Lineage (NCBI taxonomy): Eukaryota > Viridiplantae > Streptophyta > Magnoliopsida > Brassicales > Brassicaceae > Euclidium > Euclidium syriacum. Next base: position 13,939,873 of record FPAK01000004.1, read on the forward strand.
GAGACAGAGAAGCTTTCGAGCTTCGATTAATCTGCAGAGAGTTTAATTATAGGAAAAGGGAAAAAACCTCTGAAGAAGGAAAGAGTGTGAAAGACAGAAGTAAGGCCCAGACAACGCAAAGAGGGTGAAGCGATGACTATTGTCTACTTGCCTCGTTTTTATTTTTTTAAGGAATAATTTTCAATTATTGATAAAAACATTTTATATTGAATATTATTTGCAATAATTAAGTAGTCTTGAATATTTATTTTTTATAGTTTAATCATAGAAATTAAACTACTATAGAAAAACATTCTAATCATAGAATTTTAAAAATATAGTTTAACCATTTTAATCATTATTTGGAATGATGAAACAAAAACTTATTTATAGAAGAATATATAATTATTTTAAAACTTTCTTGTTTATAATTTTTTTATTGTAAAACTGTTTATATTTTTATTTTCGAACCGAAATCAAACTAATTATTCCAATAAATATAATCATCAACTAACATATTCACAAGTTTTCATCGTGTATAAAGCGTGACACCATTTTTAACTAACGTAATGTTTATTTCAAATAAAAATGAAATTTAGAGGAAATGAACCAAGACGACAACCACTATTTTATATCAAATTGGTTATTATCACTATAATTTTATGAGACAATGTCTATTTTGTTTAAACGCATGAAATTAACTTCTATGTAAACATGACTAAAACACAAATTCACATACAGAAGTTGAAAAAAAGGAAGGAAAGCAAGATTTTTCCTTTCAAAATAGAATGGGATAAACCAAACTAAAGTCATTTAGTTGATGAAAATAAACCAAATTAAAGATTATTTCTTTATCAACATAAATCCAGTTCCGATGTTTTTATCCCTAAATGTATGAATCTCAAAACTGGAAATAAACTGAAGTAGACGATAATAAATATACATTAATCTGAATAAAATTGTTGTCAGAAAATCCTTTTAGCATTGATGACTAATGTGAAAAAGTCACCCTTGAAGTGGTCAAAGTGGACTAGAGAAGGAGACAAGACCGCATTAGAGTCTAGGAAATATAATTGTTGAGACCAAGTATACATTTGATATATATCATCTGATGTATGCTGTTTATTCATCAACATGCTATTTAATTTCATCAAGATGCCTTCTTTCTTATTCCGATTAAGGCGACCAATTTTTATACTTATCAACTAATGACAATGGAAAAACATCAAAATCAAACAAATGACAATATTTTGTTTTTAACTAAGTAGTAATAAAGATTGTTTATTCCTATTCAGTTCCTTCTCATATTTTATCTTCCTTTCGACCAATCACTTTAGTGGAGTTAGCTTGATCATCCTTCCAACGATCCCACTGCAATCCGATCCTCTATCCGATGTATTTTTTTTATGATCTACCTTAATCGATAACTTAAACATTAAACAACAAATAAATGGAATATTACCGGTAAATGACACATTAATATGAATTTATTTATAAAAATAAGTGTATATGTAGATGGAATGATCGATGTCAAAAGAAAATAAGTGTATATATATATGGAATGATATATTATATATAGATGGAATGATCCATATAATAATATTTATAAGTACGCAAGCAACTCATCTACCACCCGGCACTAGCCATTCTTCGAATCCGCCTCAATTTGTCTCCGTTCTTCTCTTTAGTACTAATTTGCGTGCTTCTATTCATCACCTGCATGCCATTTCATAATTAAGTATATATTTATATAAAGTTTTTCAAAACCAATGTATTACATTTATTAGTTTGTAACGTAACGGTATATATATTATTAACTTTCTAACGCTCATCAGAATCCAATATAGTCAGCTTTGAGTCCAACACATCAATAAAAGTATTTTGTTAAATCTAAAATGACCATTCTAGTACATATGAACATTTCTGTTATTTTTCTTTGGGAGATAATTCTCTTTAGTTTTTTTGCAACACAAATATACAGATTGACTAGTACCTCTTGCCTTCTTTTCTTTTCATTTTCCTCCTATACCAAAAGAAAATAAAATAAAAGGTATAAATTGAAGAATGGTTAATATGATAAAATTTCAATATAAAAATGTAACAGTGATAATGCTAAATGAAGAAAGTACCACAGTTTTCTTCAGCTTCATGTTTTCTTCCGTGAGTTGGTTCAATTCCAACTCCAGTTCTACAGTATAGGCCTAGTAAAACAATATGAGATAACTTTTGTATGAAAACGGATATATATTAACTAATGTAAAACTAGTAATGCTAAGAAATTATACAATTAGTCCGACTTACTTGTCTCCTGGCTCGAGAGCGAGCCGCAGATTCCCGGTTTTTAATCATCCGTCGCTGTCTCCGCTCCATCAAAATTTCAGGGGGCCCATCGATTATATGTTTCTTGATCCGAAAAGCATCTAGACCGGTCAAAAACTGATTACTCCTTCCATTCCGGGAGGATTCCCCCAAAACTGAATAATATGGCCGGTTTTCAGCGAAAACCGACTGGTTAACAGAATAATTGTTTTGGTTTTGACGATGTAAACCGACTCCAAACTCGGGGTTATAAGCAAAATCAGAACTCGCCATCCTCATCGTTGTCTTCAATGGTTCTTGAACAACCCCAGCCTTAACAAGAAAATCCTCGAGCGTGATCTCACCAAAGGTTTGTTGCCGGCAAATATCTTCTTCGGAAGGTGGTTGTTGGACGCCGTTTTGTATCTGGAACAACACCTCGTCGACGGTTTTCTTGCACAGAGGTACGGGGAGTGACAGCGACCCTTGACGTGGCAGTACTGTCGGTGTCCCTCCGTTACCTCCTCCGTTGTCGGTGTTTTCCTCGACGGTCGTCCACAAGTTCGCTAGGAACTCGTCCATGTTCATTGCTCCGACGCTCTTGCCGCTTTTCATCTGTATCTCGTCAAGAGTCAGCGACAAGATGGAGTTTTGTCTGCCTACCGCTGCCTCCTCCGCTGAGGTTTCTTGCAGATACGTTTGCGGTTGCCTTTGGAGTTCCGGGTTGAAAACATTGAAGGTCGAAGCTTCCGTCTCGAAAACTGACATCGTTTTAATACCTTGAAAATCTGAACATGCATTCATATATCAATGGAGGTCTACACACTAAATTTTCAATAAGCGAGGAGAAAATGATACTTACTATCGTATTAATTAAGACAATATTTTTGTTACCAGGAAATATATAGAAGAAGAAAGGAAACTAAGAGGACGCGTCAGTCGAAAGTGGAGCTTAGGGAGATTCTTTTAAAATGAAGAAGAAGCGGAGTTTACAAATATGCATGCCAGTGCTATTTATTTTATTCAAAGTAAAAAATGTATTGGAGTAATGAAGAAAAGTGTAACTGCCACAACAACAAAAAAATAATTATTTGATATTTTTTAATTTGGTACGTCGAATGTGGTACCTATTCTTTTACTCTCGTTTATCGTTTATTGTGACACGTTGATGACACTTGTCTCACTCTTCCTGCAGGACATGTTTCCCTTTGATACCTTTGCTTCCTCTTTGGCTTTTGCTTGATGCTTTCTTCATTTTCAACAATCTTCTCACAGTTGTTATCAAAAACTATCTTCTCACAGTTAAACCAAAATCATGCTCAGATCTTTAACCTGAGACTATAGAGAAACAGCTTTTTTTTATAATAAGACAGTTAGTCAACTAAAACCAAAAGAAGATGTGACATGCAAAAGGAGAAAACAAACCCAACAAACATGAAGCCAGTAAGTACAAAGTGAAAGTAGAAATCAAACTAAGCTAGACAAATTGGAACCCTAATTAACAAATGGAAACTAAGAACCACAAAGCCTCATCTTAGGAACAATTAATTAAACGAAGAACAAGTAGGACACGGATAAAAGATATGGAAAAAAGGAAAACTCACGAAAGCTTCGATTTTAACATCTAAAAGAATCATATCAAGAACCCTTTTTTTGTGTGGAAATTAGCTTGATTTGAACAATCAAAAGAAAACCCACAAAAGAGAATGTAGGAAAGATAAGCTAGGACGGTCAATAATCAGATTTGGAGACAAAAGAACAAAACAAAAATTGGAGTTTTGTGAGAAAGAGAGTACTTGAGACTTGAGAGAGTTTACCTGAGAGAAGGAGACAGAGAAGCTTTCGAGCTTCGATTAATCTGCAGAGAGTTAATTATAGGAAAAGGGAAAAAGCTTTGAAGAAGGAAAGAGTGTGACGGACAGAAGTAAGGCCCAAACAACGCAAAGAGGTTGAAGCGATGACTATTGTCTACTCATTTTTATTTGATTTATTTTTTAGTTTTTTTGCAAACAACTTCCAATTATTGATGAAAACATTTTATATTAAATATTATTTGCAATAATTAAATAATCTTCAATATTTTATTATAAAAATTTAGAACATATAAATCATTTAATCATGGAAATGAAAAAAAAAATAAAGGGTATAATTCTAATTAATTTTTGGACGGTCAAATAAAAAGTATTCACAAAAAAATCCAGAAAATATTGCTTAACATATGATTTTTTAAAATTTTAAGGCATCTTAATTATATTTAGGATATATATGGCTCTTTTAGGTTTTTAGTTGTTTTAGCAGTTAAAAAAAAAGTTTTATCTTTAATGTAAAATTAGGTATCATGTCCCGCTTTCTGCACGGTAAAAGACTTTACACATAATTATTTACGTCTGACGTGGGTTAAAAATGTCAAATTAATTTTTTCATATTTTCATTTTTATATATACATTTAACGAAAATATTGATTCTTATGAATATTTTTGTATATTAACACAATAATATTATCGTATATCTTATTATTACATATCGGTTTTGTTTCAAATATTTAATTTAGGATGTAAATTTTGTTAACGTTTTAGTATTGATTATCCGATGTTAACTATTTTTGTCTTATATAATATATAATATATGCTAATTAATAATATAAAGTGGTAATTTAAAATACGTGATTTAAACAAAGCATATAATGTTTCATTAAACTGTAAAATATGAAATAACTAACATTAGCTTGACTCATAAGAAAGCATAATTTTTGTGATATTGTTCTAACTGAGCCAAACTCAGTGTTATCATCTTCTTAACTAGCCAAACCATTGACCATATGATGAAGTGAAGTTTTTGCTCCTACAATCATTTACATCATAGTCGGTATCCGTCCGGCTCTACCGGTGAGTCATCCATTTTTCTATCGGGCTCATGGACTCCATCCGTATTTGAGGATTGTAAAGTGTTTCTATCTCTTTTTCTCCTCCTCTACCACTTGCCTTTCGAAATTGAAAAATTTGAAATAACATAATCATTTCCTAAGACTAAAAAACCAAAAAAATTATATAGAACCTACACCAATCCTATAAATCCGAATACTCAAAATTTATGCTTTTACAACCATATCTTCAAGAACTATACTTCTGCATTATATTTATTGTTTAGGATAGCTATCCAATATAATATTAGAGAAGATATTACAGGAATGAGTATTAGGATTTACAAAATTGTAATCCAAACACATTTCAATTAAAACCAAATATTTATAATTAATATATTTTAAAAATAAATATAATTAATACACACCATAGTTTTATTACTAAGTGCTCATTATGTTTAGCATTATAATGAATCGGAAAAAGAAAACATATATATACTTTTAAGTACAATCATAATCTTCTTCACATTCTTCTTCATCTCAGCTCTCTTGTCCCCACCACCATGTTATCCCTTTTATCCACTTCATCTTCTTCTGTTTCGTCCTATTCTTTCTTCCTAACCTGATCCATAGAAGTTAACACAAGATAAGTTCAACTTTTCAATGTACCCAACACAACCCACGTCTCCTTGGTGCCCACGTAACTGTACAAATACAAAGTTTCTTTCTTTGAATTTTGAATCAAACTGACATACATATGCTGGAAACATATTCTGATTGTATATACGGCGTGATTCATGCTGTTCTGTTCCCACCACGTGGAGTCCACCAGCTCCAACAACCTGAAACAACTAGGGAGAATAAAAGATTCAATAAGACACTTGAATTCTTAAAGAGAGATTCTCAAGAAACACAACCAAACCTTATTCCTTTCTTCATCGGTATAGCCTTATATTCTTTCGCAATGTTCCTCAATTCATCAATGACTTGATCTTAATTCTTGAAGAGGACATAGAGGAAAAAAAGAGAGAAAGAATCGATGATGCCAACACATATAACTTTAATTTTGCCAATCAAATTCAATGATTTCTCATTAGTTTGTTCACATTTTCACAAGAATAAGATAGACATTCCTCTATTACACCTAAAAAAAAATAAGACGTTCCATAATTTCGCTACTTCGACTTCAGTTTGTTCCCAAGCCTGTACAGCTAATTGTAGAGCTTCGTCAGCTAGCTTTACTTTCTAATTTGACAATTTGCACAAAAACAATTCTCATTCACGTTAAATTATAATTTTTCCAGTTTTACTTAGAACCCATATCAAAAAGAAAAAAGAATTATAATTTTTTTTTCAAAAAAAGACATCAGAGGTTTCAATCTAATAAACATCATCTTCCACTTCGTCGCCTCCACTTCCGCCGTCATTACATGACTAAAACTTAGTTTCCTTATCTACAGCCTCTTCATAAGGATTACTGTTGATAAATTTGGGGTGGTTGATTTTACTATACCCCTGCATCAACACAATAAATTTTACAAAAAATAATTATCACACCTTTCGCCAAGAAAATCAAACAAATTGAAGAACTTACTTTCTTTTCCAGTTAATCCATTCACTCAATCCACCACACAGAACAACTACAACAATATTGGTTGAAGCAACTGCCAAATGGAAGCACCAATGAGCACCAAACAAACACAAAAAAATGGAGATCGAGGAAAAACAATTACTGATATGAGACGTCATGATCGTACGGGATTAAACAGATACTACATGGAAAAGAAAAACAAACGTATTCGTATTCTCCTGATTCCAAACAATCTTCTAAGAAAGTAAAGCAAAATAACATGGGAATATTGTGGTTCTTAGTAGGAAATCAACACTATATAGGTGTGTGTTTACGCCATAAAAACTAATTGAGCTGGTGTCCTAAGATGATTAACCTCAAACTGATACTCCTCTTTCTTACTTTTTGCCCGTACCCCAACAAAAAAAAAACCAAAAAATATGTTTCATATTCAGTTCTTAGAGTTATAATTGACTTCCTTTAAAAAAAACCAAAAAGATATGATTCAACTTTTGTTTCAAAACATTTAAAACGTAACTAAGTTGTATAGCTTTCATCATCAAAGTATAATTTTCATCGTCAAAGTATTTTCAATATGTGATAACTTAATTATTCTTTTATTTCACTATTCATATGATATATTAGGCGAATCCATACATATGCACTTAGAAATTATCAAGATGTTAAAAATGAAATATGCTTAAAATGCAAGAGAGCTCAGCCCACCACAAATCAATTTATGTTTGCTTTTTCTTAATTTCCAAGCAAAGTTGCAAGTTGCTCTTTCCATTATCATAACCACACTCTGCATTATTCCTCCCACCTTTCCATACAGACGATTTGATAATTACTGACGAAATAATGATTTTCTTTTAGTTTTTGCACACACACATAAACGCACAGTATGTGTAAATCACCGTTCAAATAGTTACTCCTAATATAATAGAACATTTTTGTTATCACCATACGATATTTTATATAAAGTATTGGCTCTAATTGTTTAAAGGTCTTGACTCTTGATTACTTACATAAGTTTCTTTTAAAGAAGATTCCATTGCTTTTAATCATATAACTGGGAGATCCTAATTAAATTGAAACTGTTGCTTATAAATGATAAATGATCCGAAGAAATCACTACACTAAACCAAACAAATTTCATCTGATAAGATGTGATGAAAATTCCACTTACAGAAAAAAAAAAAAAAAGACGAAAAATCATCATTGATTCTTAAAAATTAAAAATTAACTTAGTTGTATAAATGTTGACCTCTTAACCAATTAATTTCCCACCATCTTAATATAACCCTTCCTATTCATATAAAAACCGTATCTCACACACAATATAAAACATCAATTCTCTCAAAACTCACAAATCCGCCATGGAACATTCTCTTATCATCCTTCTCTTCACCGTCCTCCTACACTCCACCATTCCCGGAACCCTATCTCAGTCTTCTCCAGCCGCCGCTCCGGCCCCTGCAGGACCCACAAACGTCACCAAGATCCTCGAAAAGGCAGGCCAATTCACAGTCTTTATCCGACTCCTCAAAGCCACCGGAGTCGCTAACCAACTCTACGGCCAGCTCAACAATTCCGACAACGGAATCACTATCTTCGCACCTAGCGATTCTGCATTCTCCAGTCTTAAAGTCGGAACCCTAAACTCCCTCAACGATGAGCAACAAGTTCTGTTAACACACAATATAAAGTTGCATCCCTTTCCAGATATATAGTTCTGTAAACACACCTATATAGAGTTGCATCCCTTTTCGCACACAACATGGATATCTGCAAACAAAAATAACAAAACCAAGAGTTAAAACTAAGTTTTTTTTTGGTTTAAGAGTAAGAACTATGTTACCAACGATAACAACCAAGAAACTGAAAAACCGCAACTTTTCATTACCTCAATCATAAGATCAAGTGCTTTTGATACATCTTTATGGGAAAGAAGAGAAAGGTAATTTCTTCAAGTAGCTGCAGGAGAGTCTTCGAATACAAAGTTCTCGAACTCTTCCCTTCCTTTACCATTAGGATTCTTCTTCCATTCCATGAATTTCTTCGCTGCCTCAAATAATTTCTCCATATGAAACCGCTTCCATTCCTACCAATCCAAATCCACACACTAATAAGCAAAATAAACTTATAAAAGTCTTGTTAGTTTTTTTTATTAGGAAATTTGGTTAGAACCTCGAAATCCCCATTCTCCATAGAGATCATGATCATCCTTGTTAGGTCATACACAGGCTAGCACTTGCATTTTCTCTGAAGTGTCCTGCATAAGATGAGATCAAAGATTCAAGCTTTAAGCCAATCTCAAAAAGATCGTCAAAGATGATGAAAGAGAAGAAACTTACAGTCAACACAACTTCAACGGTCTTCCTTTCGTAATCAGCCTCAATTACATCTAAATTCTCTAGCTACGCATTTGTTAATCCCATTAGTACCTGCACCAATTCAGTGTTTTCAGATTTAGAGAGAACAAAAAAAACAAACTCAGGTTAGTTTTCCTTCATTCAGATCAAGCAAAAGCTTTAATATAAAAAAACAACGATAAGATTAAAAAAAGAGATGAAATCAAACCTTGCCGTTCATAACTCCAGTCTCAAAAGGAGCAATAGTTATCTGTGACTGCAACAACCCAGCAACAAATATCACCATTAAAATTAATCGAAGAAGGTGTAGAATCAGAGATTGTAAAGAGAGACTTACAAGCCATGGACTTGTGATCATCGTTGACGGAACATGATGGTTTAAGTGAGAATGTCTGACGTCTATATGAGAAAAGAGAAATGTATCATGAGCATCATGATTTGAGAATATCTAAAGACAATTTAAAGACGTAGACGATCATGAGTATCAGGGACAAAAGTACAGATGAGAAAAGTGTGCATAAACGGATCACCGTTAAGAAAACAGTCGCACGAATCCGCAAAGCTGCCGCAAAGAAAATCCTAAAGAAGCAACGAAGTTACACTGAAATAGAGGAAGAAAAAACAACAGAAACATAGCAAAGAGGAGAGTATCAGCAACGAACAATCTGTAAATCAAAGGAAGGAAAAGCTAGACACGAGCGTAGATGAGAAAAGCGTGAAGAAATGGATTACCGTAAAGAAGAGACTCGAACAAATCCTCTAACTGCCGCGAAGAAAACGCTAAAGGAGGAGAAGGAACGACAGTCGAAAGAAAAAGATGGCAGACCAGAGAAACCCTAGAAAATAAACGAAGGAAAACAATGACAATAGGATCTTAGAACACCTCCATTGGTGGATAGGATCTTAGAGCACCTCCATTGGTGGAGTCTTTTTTTAGAGTCTTTAATTGTTTATTTTAATAATTTTTTATAATATTTTAAAAACTGAATAAAATTAAAAAAATAAAAAAATAAACGGACCAATCATGGCGCGCCACGTCGCGTGAATAGTGAAGAAACTTGAAAAGGACCGATTCTTATTTAAGAATTTTAGGAGTCGGTTTCTTAACTATTCACGTAGGATCCATAATATATATTTTTTTTCTTTTCTTAAGAACCCTTGTTAAGAAACTCCAATGGAGATGCTGTTATATAGCCCATAGAAATCTTAGAAAGCAAAGGAACCAAGCCAAACCACGTATAACCAAACCGTTTCAAACTAATGAGACAAACCAAAACGACCCACATGGCTAAGAAAGAACCAATCGGTTTATTAAGGACTGTCTTGTAATCAACCATCCCAACTTTCATTGTGGAGCATTCTCATTTCTCTTTTAATATATATATATATATATATATATGATGTTATTTTCATAATAAATGGGTAATTCAACAAATTATTCGATGAACATAATCATAAATTATTACATTCACCAAGTTTTCGATATGTCTAAAGCTAATAGACATGTCTGACTGCCATATTGCGAAGTATATGGCAAACAAAGAAAAAGTGATTCCGCAATAACGTAATGTTGCAAACCACTCAAAACTCTCATCCAACTTCCCATAGAGACTATTCTTTATAACCAAGCATGAAACAAAACCACCGAGATATATTTTTAGAGAACCAAATAATCTCCAAGAAACTGAATCTTGCAACTCTCAAATATAGCCAAAACATAGTTGATGAAGAGTGTGATCGTAGAAACCCATGCACCTTTCCTTTCGTAGCCACCATATTTAGTGTCGCATCTTTTCAAACACCCATAACTCTTGTACCCAGATTTCTTAAGGACATCAATGAGCTTGCCACATGGGCACCAACCACCAAGGGCCAGACTAGGATTTAATTTTTCTCCAATCGTGAATCCTTACCACAAGCAATTCCAAACCGTAAGCAAAAGCATATGCTTTAACAACTTATGGCATCTCTACATCAATAAGTTCCCTGAATTTTATATGTAGGGAATTTGTCACAAACCCTATAATTACGGAACAGGTTATTTGAGCAAGTAATTAAAGAACACAAAGATTTAACGAGTTCAGATCACGGTGTGTGATCCTACGTCTCGATCTGGAGCTTTTCCAGTAATCCACTATATCAGAGATTACAACAATTTAGGGTTTCTCACAATCTCTCTAAGAACAAGAAAGATCTCTCAAAAGCTGTCAACTTTTTGATAACCTAAATCTCACACATGCTTAGCTTTATATAGCTTAAGACAATTACAAAGATAAGGAAGTTTAACATAAACCTAAACCCAATAGGAAACTAAACCCATTCCCTATTTGACTAATACCTAAGTCGCGGGCCTTGTTAACACTCAATGATTTTCATCACCAAAGAAAGAGGACCCAAGCCCAACAAACTCCACCTTAATGACAATCACTTCAGAGTGTAACACCTTCATCTTTGCATCTCATGTGCCACTCCAGACAAACCAGCACCTTAGTGCTCTTCTAAGTTGAGAAAGCTCAAAGCCTTCTCAAACTTATCCACAGGAAGAACCTTCGTCAACATATCAGCCGGATTCCTCTCAGTCGGGATCTTAGACAGCTTTACTTCACTTGAAACAACAATATCCCTAATAAAATGCATCCTCCTGTTGATATGCTTTGTCCTCTCATGATGAACACTGTTCTTGGCCAGACTCAAACGACTTTGGGAATCACACCAGATTTCCACCGAGTCTTGTTTGAAACCGAATTCCTCGACCAAACCCCGAAGCCAAATTGCTTCCTTAACTGCCTCGACCAATGCCATATACGCTGCCTCTGTTGTAGACAGCACGACAACATGTTGAAGACTCGATTTCCAGCTAATAGCCGTTCCACCTGCTGTGAAAACATAACCTGAAATCGATATGCTTCTATCAAGATCTGACGCAAAATCTGAATCGCAGAAACCTTCAACTCTAAAGTCCTTTTTCCTCCTGAACACAATCTTTCGATCCTGGGAGCCTTTCAAATACCTTAGCACCCACTTTACAGCAGTCCAATGTATCATGCTTGGCTTACTCATGAACCTACTAACCAAGCCAGCAACATATGCAAGATCACACCTAGTTCCCAACATCGCATACAAGATACTCCCAATAGCATTTGAATATGGAACATCATCCAAGATTGTCTCTGCCTCATCATCCTTGACAGCTAACAACTTGAAGTGCGACCCAATAGGTGTAGCAACAGATTTAGACTCATCCATATTGAACACCTGCAAGACCTTCTTGATATAACCAGATTGACTCAAGGTGAGAACTCCACCTACACGATCCCTCGCTATATCCATACCAAGAATCCTCCTTGCTGCTCCTAGATCTTTCATCTCAAATCTACTGCTCAACAGATCCTTAACAATTTGTATCTCCTTCATATCCTTTGATGCAATAAGCATGTCATCAACATATAGGAGAAGGTAGATAAAACACTTACCCTTGCTCTCCTTTATGTAAACACAGTGATCAAACTCACTTTAAACCCATGAGTAACCACAAATTGATAGCACTTGTTCCACTGTCTTGGAGCTTGCTTAAGCCAATACAGTGCCTTCTGTAAAAAGCAAACATGGTCCTCCTTCCCCTTAACAACAAAACCCTCTGGTTGCTCCATATAGATCTCTTCTTCAAGTAGTCCATGAAGAAACACATTCTTAACATCAAGCTGCTCCAATTCCATATCCAAATTAGCACAAACCGAGAGAAGAAACCTGATACTTACATGCTTCACAACCGGACCAAACACGTCCTGATAATCAATACCCTCCTTCTGAGAATATCCCTTAGCTACCAATCTAGCCTTGTATCTCGGTTCTTCAACTCCAGGGATTCCCGGCTTTAACCTGAATACCCACTTGCAACCAATCACCTTTCTTCCATGAGGCCTTTTGACTAACCTCCAAGTCTTGTTCTTATCCAGAGAACTCATCTCTTCTCCCATACCTCCATTCCAGAGAATACTATCCTTACTCTCAATAGCCTCCTGATAGTCCCTTGGTTCTTCAGAACTTATCTCAATCACAACAATCATAGCAAAACTTGCACAATCATAATCATTGAGATATGGAGGAGGTTTTGTAACTCGCCTAGAAGGAGAACGAGTTACTATTGTATCATCCTGAGGTATATCATATGCATCACCAACTCCACCTGAAGAAGAACTTTGGTTGTTATCTTCAGAAGTCGGATTTGTCGTTTCCTGTCCTCCCTGTCGATCGACAGAAGGTGGGTGTCAATCGACAGAGGTCTCGTGTCGATCGACCGAAGGGGTCTCGTGTCAATTGACAATACTCTCGCAAATTTTTTCTTTCTCCTGACTCACCTGTCGATCGACAGGCGATCGACACAGTCGCTGGTCTCGGGTTTTCCAGCTCAGAATCAACATTAGCACCTTGATTCTTCAAGTCTTTGAACACTTTATCTTCCACAAAGACTACATTCCTGCTAACCACACATTTTGATTCATCCAGGAGCCATACTTTGTACCATTTGACTCCTTCCGGATAGCTAGTGAAAATTCCCTTCACCGCTCTTGGTCTTAACTTCCTTTGATCTGCATGGACATAAACCAATGACCCAAATCTTCTCATGTGTTCATAACCAGGCTTTCTTCCCAGCCATAGTTCTTCAGAAATCCTGCCATCTAATGCAGATGAGGGGCTTCTATTAATTTGGTACACAGCTGTGCTCACCGCCTCAGCCCAAAATTCTTCACCCAAGCCACTCTCATCAAGTATACAGCGCACTTTCTCCATTATTGTTCTATTCATGCGCTCAGCCACTCCATTCTGCTGTGGAGTGTATGGACACGTCTTGTGCCTCTCAATCCTATGCTGCTTGCAAAATTCATCGAAGTCTTTGTTCACAAACTCCAACCCATTGTCTGTTCTCAGACACTTCACTTTCTTGTTGATTCTATTCTCAACTAGCTTCTTCCATTCACAAAACTTTGTGAAATCTTCACTCTTAACAGACAAGAAGAACACCCACACTTTCCTAGTGTAATCATCAATGATAGACATAAAATACTGCTTACCAGAGATGCTTGGAGTAACAGATGGAGATCCCCAAAGATCTGAATGTATATACTTCAGTGCTTCACCTGAATTGTGCTTTCCAATGTTGAAGCTCAATTTCTTCGTCTTCCCCATAACACAACTCTCACATAATTCCATCTCTCCAATCTTCCTCTTATCAAGGATGCCCCTTTTTGCTAGGATCATCAGATTCTTCATACTCATGTGTCCTAACCTTCTATGCCACAAGACTGTCTCATCATTGCGAGGTTTACCAGAAACACATACATTTGACTGTCCTTTCATAGTCTCTCCATCAAGAAAGTAAAAAGAACCGCATAAAGAGCCTTGTAATCCCATCTTCCCATTCATATAGAACCTTATCTTTCCTTTGCCTCTAGCATGACTAAACCCAAGTTTATCCAAAGTAGTGGCAGGTATCAAATTTCTCTTAAGCTTGGGAACATACCTGACATTAGTCAATGTCCTAACCGTGCCACCTTTAGCATTGATGTTGATTGAACCAATTCCTTCAACAGCAACACCTCCATCGCCTGCTAGTAGCACTCTTCCAGAGTTGACATTCTCAAATGTGTCAAACCAGTCTCTTCTTGAGGTCATGTGATAAGAAGCTCCCGAATCAATCACCCACCTCTCAAGATGCCAATTTTTAGAGACTAGTAATGCATCAACTTCTGTTGATTGGTCGATGACAACTGCTGCAGTAGCATCTTCCACATCGCCGCCGTTTCTCTTATTCCAGGCAAAACAATCAACCTTCTTATGTCCATCCTTCTTGCAGTACCAGCAGCTGAGCTTTCCTCTACTCGATTTTGACCTGCTCCTGCCTCTATTCTCATAACTTTGCTGATCCCTGTTTTGTTGTCTACCTCGAGCCACATGTGCTTCACCAAAATTTTGTGAAGTTAACATACCTTTAGCTTTAAGCTCTACTTCTGTTGATCTTGCAGCATTCACCACATCATCAAGTGTAATTGACTCTCTACCATATTTCAATGACTCCTTCATAGAATCATATTGTGGTGGAAAAGAGGCGAGCAATAGTATGGCTTGCACTTCATCTTGAACTTTCGCTCCAACACCAGATAATTATGACATGTTCTTTAACCAGTCATCGACATTCTGGTCAATGGACTTAGAACCATCACACTTGAATGTATAGAAAGTATACATCAAGTGGATCCGACTTGGTAGAGTCTTAGTGTTGTACAATCTCTCTAAAGCATTCCAGAGATCACGTGCAGTCTTGCCATCTTCCGTTTTCCTTGCAACCTTGTCCCCTATGTGCAGGTCCAATATATCCTTAGCATGCCTTGCTCGCTTCTTCCTCTTGAGTTCATCTGCTTTGAGTCTTGCTGCATAATCTTCTGCTGGTTCATCTTTCTTGATTTTCAGCTTTTCCGGCTCTTCGGTTGGAGGTAAAACCTCTTCCTCTAAGTCATTAAGACTCAAGTGGGCTAACATCCTCCTTTTCCACATACAAAAATCTCCAGTACCTTCAAAGATGGCTACCTTCACCTTTGGTTTCTTGTATTCTTCTTCAGACATCTTGATCAATCGAAGTTACTACCGTTTTGCAATTAGCGTGTCGATCGACAGGGATTATGTGTCGATCGACAGGGATTATGTGTCGATCGACAGGGGAATCAGACGACAATTCCCGATAAAAACCTAACTGCGTGTGTCGACCGACAGGGATGGTGTGTCGATCGACAGCGAAATCCGGATCGCGATTCTTCTTCTTCTTCGCGACGCTTGCTGATTTCCTTTTTCCTAGAAATCAACACAAAACCCTAATAACTGTTAATAGCCTTTGGTTCAGCTATTAACCCTGATCTAAAACCTAGATCTCAGCAGAATTCTTTAACCCTCACTCAGGAAACCTCAAACCTGGCTCTGATACCACTTGTAGGGAATTTGTCACAAACCCTATAACTACGGAACAGGTTATTTGAGCAAGTAATTAAAGAACACAGAGATTTAACGAGTTCAGATCACGGTGTGTGATCCTACGTCTCGGTCTGGAGCTTTTCCAGTAATCTACTATATCAGATATTACAACAATTTAGGGTTTTTCACAATTTCTCTAAGAACAAAAAAGATCTCTCAAAAACTGTCAACTTTTTGATAACCTAAATCTCACACATGCTTAGCTTTATATAGTTTAAGACAATTACAAAGATAAGAAAGTTTAACATAAACCTAAACCAATAGGAAACTAAACCCATTCTCTATTTGACTAATACCTAAATCGCGGGCCTTGTTAACACTCAATAATTTTTATCACCAAATAAAGAGGGCCCAAGCACATAGAAACGTTTAATCAACTTTTACGTCAATCCATTAGTTGGAATCTAATTTCTACTTTTTTCATTATTCAATGGAAAAATGTTGTCTTAATTTACAGGTTTCATTTCTTTTCGTGAAAACGGTTAAAAAAACGAACTGTTGACTGAAAAAATCTCTGCTTCCCCTGAACCCAAGAAAATCTCAAACTTTTTGTTGAATATTGAGACTAAAATCAGAAGTCTTTTTTTTTTTTAACGGCAATGATAAGTCAACAAGCATATTAATTCTTCTAGTCCCGACGTTAAGTTGAGTAACCGCACCATTTAATAGGTTTAATCCCCGTTTACACACTCCGTAATCCCCGCTTCGTAAGGCTGGAGCTGCGGATGCGGCTAATGGCGACGATGTGGGAGAAACTTCTGAAGATGACTACATTGAAGCAAGTTCTGAAGTCGATGGTGGTGGATCAGCCTCTGAAGTTGACAGTGTTTGAGGTGGTGCTGATGTCGAGGGTGTTGGTAATGGTGATCCAACCGGAGCAGCTTCTGAAGTCGATGCAATTAAAGCAATTGCTGATGGAGATGAAGCAGAGCCTGAAAGTGGAGGTGATTTCGAGTTACGGGTGAAGCTGACGAAGATGAACCAAAACTTACCTATCTTCTTCGAAGAGGCTGCGAGGAATGATGACGGTGAGAGTGATGCAGCCAGTGATGATGAAAGGATTTTAAATCCTTTGTCATTAGACGATGGAGAAGAGGCAACACATAGGGATCGTGAAGAGCTGATTTCGTTGGGTAAAATAAAACGTTTGAAAGTGCATAAGAGTTCAAGCATGCTCTAATCAGATACTCTCTAAAAACGAATTATGGCATAAAGCTTTACAATTCTACTTTTTGTTCAAGACCTATTTTGTATATCAGCCTACCAAAAACATATGTACAATTCCTACTTTTTGTTGTCTCAAATACCCTTCAACTTTGCACTCAAGAGGAAAGTCTCTTAACATATTGTATTATGCATATTTTATAGAAAAGAAATATGTACCCTCATTTAGTGACATCTCAAATATAAAAAAAGTAATCAATACAACAATATCTTTACACACAATCATCCATTGATTCCTGAGATCAATATGGTTTAGTTCCAATAAAATTCCCTGCAGGGTCATAGTTACACACAATGATACTTGCACCATTGTTACACGTAGCCTTACCACAACCGAGCCGAGCTGAGCCACGCCAAACAATCTGAGTGTAATGTCCACAAGCCGGACCGTGGCACGAGTTTGAGTAGTAATCATAAGACGATTTCTCATCTATCCACATCCTAACCGCCTGAGCCGCGGACATGTCTCCACTTCCCATGGCAAGGTTCTCTCCATACGGTCCAGAGGAATGTTCAAGACTGCAGGGACCGGCGGCTAGTTGATTTGCATAGTCCTGAGCCACAGTGGCTACACCGAAGTCCCATCTTAGAGGCTTGACCCTGACCATGGCTCGGGCTGCGTTGTGGGGCCTGAGGTAGCTGTCAGGAGAGTCATGGGGTTGTGGATACTGATCATAGTATTGTGCGAAAGAAACATCGATTTGGGTCAAGCAATTGACGAGAAGTAGGAGAACCACGGTTTCAATAAAAACTATAGAAACCATTTAGGGATATTCCTTGCTAAATTATGGAACAATAATGTGAGATGATTTATTGTGTGTTTTTCATGGATATATAGAGTATATGATATTTATATGTTTATATAGTTATAGTATATGGCCTAGTTGGTATCACGTTTTGAAGTAATAAAATCTGATTAGAATATATATCTTAAGAGTTTCCAAACATTGTGAAATGATGTAGGCACGTTATTAGAGTTTTTAGGCGTGGAAAAAGGTGGAATGATTGTAGAGCTGATAGTGATGAGTCGATTGGACGGCTAAGGGTGGTGGAATACTATCTTTTAAAATAGAGAAATTTCGGCTGTGGATTAGGTATTTTAAGACTAAGTATGTGACTTGTATTTTCGGTTCACTCGTTTCTCCAAACTTTAAAATTTAAAACTATATAGTTAACGCAGGCCATGGACTTAACAATGCATAGGTCTCTCGGATAACTAATATGTGTGATGGAATAATATTTTTGGTTTAAACGTTTCTCTGGACTAATAGTGCCCCTCAAGAAACTCATATGCACAGTGTTGTTCCATCAATTTTACAAGACCAAAAAAACATTATAATGTTTTAACATAGAAACCATGATTCTCATACTTCTCATCATTTACTTGACGGCTCAAGTTCATCCTCTAACACTATTCAATGACAAAATAAAGTAAAAATCTATAGTACGTACATCTCAAAGGATTTGACTCTGAAATTCTATTCTGATCTCTTCTATTGTTCTAGCTTGGTTATCAGGATCTATAGTACGTACATAATGCATGAGTTTCAGAGTGCTTTAATTTGATGGGATTTGTGGTCGATGTATTTATTGAAGGTTACGTTATTAGAGAGGTTGACGATTACATATATATATATATTATATACCTTACACCTTAATTTCCTTATTAGGTTATGTGCAAACACTTGTTTGCTCTATCTTCCTCTTCATTTTTTCAATATTCCGTACATTCCAACCCCATAGCATATTCTCTTTGATTCACAAAATTGTTTTAAATTTTGATATTACAGCCGCCTTGCCCAAGCAGCCGGATGACATGTGCTCTGTCAGACGATTTCAATGACGATTTTTTTATATTAGTTCCTAATCTTCCGTGTTAAAAGTCACCAGCTGAATACTCTACAATTACATCTGAGAGGGGTGAGAACATAGCAGAGTGCTCTAATATATTATTCTCTTTTCTTTTTTTTTAATTCATTAAACTCATACATATCTTTGACAAACAAATATTTGGCTATTTCCACATATATAGCAAATGATATCAAACTAAAAATAAAAGGAAAATTAGTATTAAACCAAATATTGTGGTTTTCTTAAATATTTTTCTCACATAGGGATAACTTTCCATTGAATTTTGAACTAAGTCGAAAAATACACATTTAACTAATTAAACTCTTAAAACAACTTACATACAAATTAAAATCTTAAAATTACCCATTTCATTAAATTTCCCTTTTCTTTGCTATGTATAATATTATTAAAAGATATTATGTGTTATTAATAAAATAGAGAAAAAAAAATATATATATATATATATATATATATATATATGTTACTTTTTGTGTCTAGGTTTCTTAATTACTACCAGATTTTAAATCGTAAAGAGTAGAATCCTAAACTATCTATACGGTGTCTGATCATGTGTATAAAAAGAATAAAAAAATGTAGTGGGTTTAATATAGCAAACAACCATGCAAGTCGTCGCATTGCATTTTTCTTATTTCATTATCAAAATACACGTACACGGTACACAAAAGACAAACAAATCATCGTATATAGCTGATGATATAGATGGTCGGTACAACTGAACGACATAAATAGAACATAGATGTGTATATAACATACTTTTAAAACATTCAAATCGGATTTTATTTTTCTTAGTAAGGCCACTCGCCTACCCAGTTACCGGGGGGATCATAGTTGCAAGTAATAAAGGTCTTTCCACTGTTGCATCTCACTTTTGCACATCCCAATTTCTCAGAGTTACTCCACACAACCTGAGTATAGTGACCACATACTGCATTCCAAGCACATGTGTTGGAATCATAATCATAGTTAACTTGCTCTTTAACCCACATTTGAACCGCTGCAACGCCCGACATGTCACCACTACTCCAAGCGATGTTCTCTCCATAGGGGCCGCTTGAGTGTTCCATAGCGCAGTCATGACCTCTACGCTGATTAGCGTACTTTCGGGCATAATCAGCCACCTCGTTGTCCCACCTTAAAGGACCTACTCCAACCTCAGCTCGTGCTCGGTTGTGAGCTGCCAAAAAGTCTTGTGGTCTGTCTTGAGTTCTTATGGGAACGATAAAAACTAGGAAAATAGTTGTGGCCAATATTAGGTTTCGAGTTGGGTCTAAGATTTTCATCTTTTTTTTGGTTTTTTGAAGTTTAGAGTTATTAAGTTTTGTGTTTTAGAAGTGAAGATTGTAGCGAAGTTATATAGTAGTTTTGTGTCTGTACTTGTTGAGCTTTTTATATTTCCCACAGTATCACTTGTAATTTTTATAATGTTAATTTGATTACCACCAAAATTAATATTAAATTACAAACCAATAGATAGAAATTTATGGGTTTCAGTCTAATACTACTTGAATAATAATACTACTTGAATAATAAAAATGATACAAATTTTACATCACTTATATACAAATAATATAAACATTAACATCATTTTCTAAAACCATTATAAATAATAACATCGTTTTTCACAAATGACATATAATTACATCACTTACTTTAATCGATATAAATATTTGTAACAATTGTCTAAACTGATATATAGTGTTTATATCACCAAATACTAAAACGTTTTTATAAATAAAACAAATATTGTTTGCATCACTTATAAGTAATATAAATATATAAAATAAATAATGTAATAATTTTCTTTTAATGTATATATATATATATATATATATATATTTATTGCTAGGAAGTTCAGACAATCAAACCTTAACATTTATGAAATGAACCTATATGGAGTTTTAATTAACAGTTCTCATAATTGCAATAGAATAATAAAATACTGTTAAAGAAATGTATTCATTGTAAAAAACACTCTATTGAATAAAGTACTTTTAATCAAGAAAAGACAAGACTAATAAAACCAGGAAGGAACTATAAAACTATAGGACAAACATCAATACGATCCATATATGTGTTGATCATTCGATTATTAATTTTTATTAATATTTAGGGGAAGGCAGGGAACTCTACAATTCGATGCATATATAGTTGTTGGAGTTTCACATCTCTGACTTTTCCATCTTCCGATTAATAGCCATCACGATTTTTTAATCTAATACGTGATGGCGGTTCAATTTAACTCTTTTCATTTTAGCAAGATGGGCGATGGCTATCTGTACTATCAATTAAAAACTGTTTCGATAGATCTGTGAAACGACATTTTAGTTTTAGCTACCCAGTACTATGCCCGAATACTATATATATTTGTCTAAACGTCATTTTAGTTACTAATAATAATGAATGGAATATGAATGCAGGATTTGATATTAAAAACGTATTACCTTTTTATCTAATAAAACATTTTAAAATTTTATTCTATTCAATTTGATTATGTGAGTCAACTTTAAAATGGAGTAAAAATGAATCAAAACTTTCAAATTTGAATGTCTACTAAATTAAACTTTTTACTTACAATTCATCATTGTCATTATGTTTAAATTATTTATTAGAATGATTTATGCCCTCTTCTTTTCATGTAACACAAAGTTCAAATCATAAAATTGGAATTTTAAATAAACTTAATTTTAAAATGAGCTAAAAGGTGGTTTCGAAAGACACATAAACTATTTAAAATCTTAAATAACTTCCGCTACAAGAAAACATGGTTGGTATTCTCATGCTTGCTAACGAGTGGGGCATCCATCTTACTTGTCGCAAATTCGAGGAGGTGACATCGATTTCAACGGTCGATAGAACCCCTAGAAGTTTTCACGTAAACATGAGATTGGAATGATCTCGAACAAGGAGAGATATTACTTCTACGTCGATTTTTAATGTTGGTGCCTTGATTTGTACTTAATAGGTACAAGATATTGGTATGATGCTTTGTAGATCCTTAGAAACTGATGGTTGGATTCATTAACCCTCTCTTTTCCTTTTTTGTATGCTTTAGTTCGTCCCTTTCTACAGGTCGGCTTAGGGTAGGGGAAATCTTGAAGTGGGAAGATCTTTTCAAAGCCAAGATAAGACGGACCATGGATAGACTAGGTTTGATCTTTTAAGTGCAGATTTCCCCCAATGCGATAGACTAATGCCTCCTTTTTTTTCCTTTATAGCGAAATCCTCGACAGCCGATTATGTATCTACCAAATTAAGTAACGAGAGGCTGGTGAAAAAGCTAACTTCACTGTCTGTCACTGCTAAGGCGGGAATGGGGTTTTTGAGGCAACTTCTACAAAGTATGTGAATCTTGATAGATGCACCAATCGTTTATTTTTTAGATAGTCTTTCTGCTACCAATCTAGCTGATAATCTAGAATATCATGCGTATACAAAACATATTGAAGTGAATTTTCATTTCATCAGAGATGAGATTCTTAGTATGGTACAATTGTGACAAAAACATGTGTCTACTAAGGGGCAGTTGGGGGGGTATTGGATCATATAAGTGTTACTAAACCGGTTATTGGATTTAAATCTTGTTTTTAAACTTCGTTGAGAGATGATTATCAGTTATTATACAAACCATGCATAAACACACAAAGGAATCATCATATCGTTAGAGATGATGATCATTTATTGAAATTATATATAGACACACACGTACGTCCTCTATGGACATGTTTTATTATTCATCTGCGTACATATATACTTAGTAAGGCCTACGGCCTCTAATATTACCAGGAGGATCGTAGTTACAAGTGACAAAGGTTCCACCATTGTTACACCTGACTTTGGCACACCCAACCCACTTTGAGCCTCTCCACACAACCTGAGTATAGTGACCACATATTTTGCCAGCTCGGCACGTGTTGAAATCATAGAAGTAGTCAGACTTCTCGTTGACCCACAAATTCACAGCATCAGCTCCGGACATATCACCAGTGCTCATTGCCAAGTTTTCACCGTAAGGCCCGCCTGAGTGAATCAGAACGCAGTCGCGTCTTTGGCTCGCGTATTGTCGCGCATATTCTGCCACTGTCTCATTCCATTGTATAGGACTCACGCCAACAGCGGCTCGAGCCTGGTTGTGTACATCAAGGTAGTCTTGTTGGCTGTCTTGAGCTTCCAGAGGAACTGCAAAAGTTAGGACAAGTAGTATAGCCGAGATCAGTATTATAAGAGTTTGAGAAAAGTTAAACATCTTCATTGTTTGTGCTAAGTATTTCTATGAACTGTTTCACTTTGTGTCGTTGGGGTTAGAAACAAGGGTTTATATAGTGTTTACGTCGGAGATATTTCGTGTGTGTTTGGGTTAGAAACATGGGTTTACATTAGAGTTTACGTTGGAGATATTTCGTGTGTGTTTGAGTTAGAAACAAGAGTTTATATAGAGTCTACGTTGGAGATATTGCGTGCGTATTTAAAAACAAGGGTTTATATAGAGTTTACGTTGGAGATATAGGGAAATATTTTTTGCCGTATCCATACATTTGTAGAAATTGTAATTTCTTATGATTTGTTTTACCAAATCAATCATGTGAAAGGGTCAGAGAACCATAGATAAGAATCTGACTCAAACGATTTTTAAAGTATATATTTAAAATGCAAGAAAAGTTTATCAAATCTTTCCATATACATTTTGTATGCTTTTGTTATTATTTTTCAGGGGAAATTTTGGAACACAAAATATACAAATTATTAGAATATACTTCCGTTCTTTTTGTATATTTTATCCTCTAGATAACTTCTGGAATTTCTGAATACCCTTATAACAACAACAACAACAACAAAACAAAAAAAAAACTTCTGGAATTTCTATGCATCATACTAGTTAATGTATATAACGTGAGAGGAATTCTAGTCGTTTTAACAAAAAAAAAAGGAATTCTAGTCGTCACCATCAACTCCTCATCCGGTTCCCAGTTGTGTGCTCCGGGATGTAAATAGCCTCAATTCGCAACCGAATTTAATTGATCCATATTTCATATTTTTAACCGGGCCAGAGAATCTTTTGTTTTTAATAATCCCAATAAAAGAGACAACGATTTTGTCAACTTAATTAACTTTTAAGACTCGAATAATTAAAATTTTGCTATTTGAAACCAATATTAATTTTACTAAAAAGTTAATATTATTCCATTACCAAATATAAAAATTTCATGAGATTAAAAAATTCCAAAAATGAAAATTTTAAAATTATTTTTTACAAACCCCTTCCGCCAAGAAAAAAAAAATTACACTCTTAATACTATGAAAAGTGAAGTACAATTAGAAAATTATCCTTACCCTTATCACTAAAATTACATCAAATACCAATGCCATTATGATTTTTTAAAGAAGGTTTCTAAGGGTAAAACTGTATTTTAAAAATAATTATATAACAATTAAGTCGAAATCTTCAAAATTATAATTTCCAAATTTAAAATCTTCTATATTTTTTTTTCCTAATTTATAGCCTAATAATATGAGAATTTTAAATTTCATTTAATTCCAATATATCCAAAATCTTCTATAACAATATTACTAATTATTTTGAAAATGAAAATCCTATCTCTACTTCAACTCCTATATATACACACACAAACCCTCATTGCTACCATCCACATCAATATCGTTTCTTTCTCTTCACTTTCAGATTTATTTCGATTTTCTCATCAAATTTGGTTTGCTTTATGTTTCATTTTTTTCAATCCGAATGAAAAATCATCTTCAGGGATTTTTTCGTTTTTTCTTTTCCTTTCTATTATATGTTTTTGATGGTTTTGTTTTTTTTTTTCTCCGTCGGATCCTTTTAGATCACTTTCATTTTCTCATTAGATGTTGTTTGTTTTATATTGTTTGTTAAAAAAAAAATGGTTCATCCAAATGAAATGAAGAACGTCTTGAGGACTCCATCATTTATTTCATATATTTTGTTTTCTCATGTTTTTATTTGTATTTCATTATTTGACACTACACAATTGTTCTTTATTCATTCTTCATTTTTTTTTAATTTTTTTTTTCAATTTTGGCTATTTGATCGATGAAGATCTTTTTGTGAGTATTCATCATTAGTCGGGAAATGATTTGTCCGAAAAAAAATGAGTCAAATATGAAAATCTGATGAGAGATGCTATTATTGAAAAGATGAACGGATATGAGATTGATGGTTTTTTTTGTTTTCTTTTTTGTATTTTGCTATTAAGAATTATTAATATTTTTTCATATTACGGGTTTATTTCATATTTCTAATTTTTTTTTTGTTTTGTTTTTTGCATTCCTTCTTTTTTTTATTTTATTTTTTGTTCTATTAATTGCTAAAAAAAATCATTTGGTTTATGTACCCTATATTTTTGGAAGTATTATTTTTAAAATGGATTTATCATTAAAGGAGAGAATTTAGTTAACAATAATTTTCATTTTTAGTTAAAAAACTTAAAATTTTGGCTTTTATTATTTATAATTTATAATACATATTTTTTTTCCACTACATATTAAAATGGTGTTATTTTTTTACATGTATCAATCCCACAATTCTTTTTGAGGGATTTTGGATTTTTTTATTTCACTTTTTAGTTTTATGGAAATTATTTACACCACTTATTAGCCGAATTATTACTGATTGATAATTTCCTAATTTAAATTCTTAATATATTCGAAATAAAAATCTTCCAAATCTATTTCCTTAACAAACTCTTAAATACCTTAATTTAATCCTTACATTTAATGCATAAATTTCCCTATAATCATGTTCAGAATCTTATTTTCCTAATATATTTTACACAAAATATTAAACAAAATTTTAATTTATTCACAAAATTTTAAATCATTTTTTTTCTTTTTTTGATCACCAAAATTTGAAATCATTTTCAAATAAATTTTAGTTAACTCATGAGTCCTAAATTTAATCACAAAATCCCTTATAATCATGTTTTAGTTCTACAGTTTCCTTAAATCTTGGATATAAAATATTTATCAAAATATTTAATATTAGCCTAAGATTTTAGAACCCTAAAAAAACTTATTCACATCTACTATATGTAGAGATCACTGTTTTAGAACTTAATTTTTAATTTATTTTTTACCATATATGCAAAAATGACACCCTTTAATATATAGGGACTATCTTAAATTCAAATTTTATTTATTATCTTTAATTAGTTGTTAACACCTAACTCATAAACTCACGTTTATAAATCTACCATAATAAGTAATAAAATCTAGCTTTTAAAGTTTTTTTTTTTTTTGTCGCCCGCTTTTAATGTTTTTTTTACATTTTTATTTATATTTAATTTCCCTATATTTCGAAAAATCTAAACCCTATTTTTTTCAATAAAATTACACATACTACCAATCTCATTAAGATTTTTAAAGAAGGATTTGAAGAATAGAGTTGTATTTAATAAAATACAGGTTGAAAAAAAAATTAGGATAAAAATTTTATTGTGGTTTTCAAAATAAAAATTCAAATTTTGAAATTCAATATTATGGAAATCATTCAATACTGTGACAAAAACAAAAAATTAAATACAATCACTAGATTTTAGGAATGAAAATTAAAGAATATCTTTTAATACTGATTGGATTTGGAGATATTCCCTAGATTTTAGGGTTGATTATTCATTTTTTTGCCTGTCAATTATGTTTTCAAAATGAAATATCAAATTTTTAAAATCAATAGTTTTGAAATCAATATTATGAAAATAATTAAATACAATCACTATATTTTAGTAATGAAAATATTAAGTAACCTACATTTACGTATCAAAATTAAAACCGAAAATAATCTGAATATAATTAATTATATGAACTAAAGCCCCAATTAATAGACGATTCTAATTATCCAAAAAAAAAAATCTATTTACAGAATTTATGGACGATTCTAATAATCCATATTAAAGATTTTGGCATTAAATATCTTATTCCCTAAATCTCTCATTTTGAATTTAACATAAAAAATGTAGTTTCCTACATCTACGGCCATAAAATCTCGGTATCTTTTTTTTCGTTAACTTAAATCACGGCATTAGTATTTTGAAACCATATTTTGAAAGTAAAATCACCTTATTCTTTCTATATATATACCCACAACCTATAGCTTATCATCCTCTCATCCACAACACCAAAAACCTAAATCGAATTCTTCTTTACCTATTCGAAACATTTGCTATTTTATTCAATTTATGTTTTTCTTCTATTTGTTTATGTTTTGATTTTCTACATCGATAACCTTTATGTGAACATATTGATGATGCTTTGTTATTGCGGGTTAATCACGATGATTACATAGTCTATAATCTATGTTCGTGATTGTTTTTTTTTTTTTGAATTTTGGCTATTTGACCGACCAAGATCTTTATGTGGGTTGCCATCATTAATTAGGAAGTGATTTATCTGATAAAAAATGAAATATGAGAATTTGATGGGAGATCCGATTGAAAAGAACATATATGAGATTGATGTTCTTTTTATTTTATTTTAATAATTTTCCATTTGTTTTTGTAATTCTTCTTCTGTTTATATCTTACAAAAAATTATTTTGTTTATATCTTACAAAAAATTATTTATTTTCCTTATAACGGAATATGTTTTTAATTCGATTATTCTTCCGGTAAACATTAAAGATTATTTTTTTTTTGCTTTATTTATTTCATATTTTTAACATCTTTTTAAAAAAAACTTATTGTCAGCGGTATTGATCATTACCAAATTTTTTTCTCATCACTAATAAAATACTACCTCATAATTACCCCCCAATTTATTTAGTTGTTTTATATTTTATTTTATTTATATTTAATTATTATTTTTAGTTTAATTTTCTATTAAATTAAGTTTTCACTTTTCTATTCGGCATTTTTAATTTTTTTACATTTTTCTATTTAATTAAAAAATTATTGTTTTAAGATTAATCATATTATTATACTGCGTTTTGTTCTTTTTTTTAGCATCGTCTCATTTTTTTTATCATGTTTGTTTAAAAGTTATTTTTTGTCCATCAAGAACATATTGACTGTATATTATTTCTGTTTTTATTTTCATTTTCTCCATCAGATCCTTTAAGATCTCTTACATCTTCTCATAAAATGTTTTTAATTTTCTTTTGTCCATCCGGATGAAGAAAATCTCAAAGGTTTTCCCATATATGTTTTGTAGTGTTTCGTTTTCTTTTGTGTCTTTACAAGATAACTATATTGATGGTATTCCTTTGTGATTTTGTCCGTGTTGAATTCAACGGTTTATTAGCTGCTAATGTTTCATATCTACACGACGACCGAATCGATGACTTATTTTCGTTTATCTGAATTACACATACATTATTCTCCTTATCTATTTTATTTTTCATTGTGTTTTTTGTTGTTATTCCATACGTAAAACATAATATATACATATTGTATATCTAATTAATATTCAAAAATACTTTAATCTTCACCAACCATATATTTGAGAATTAAAATATAAGTATATGTATACTATATAAATTCGTTTTTAATACAAATCTTAATTTATTCAAAAGGAAATCCTAAAATATTATGATAAAAGGAATTTTTCTCCATAAGATTTTTTTTTTCATTTCTTTAACTTCCGTAATTAGTTAAATTAGTCTCTTTTATTTGAAATTCAAAATTGCAAATCCTTTTTTTTTTTTTTTTTTTTCTATTTACAGACTTTATTTCGTGATTTTAGTATGGATATTTCCAGTTTTAGTTTTTAATTTAATTGTCATAATTTATTAGTATTAAGCCATAAAAATTGGAATCGATAAAGATCGAAGAGGCATAATCGATGACGATGGAGATTCGACCAAAAAGACGGTGAAAACGATGAGACGATGAAGACAACAACTCCAAGTTGTAAAATTTTGAAGGGGTAAATAGTTTTTCATTAACCAATAACCGTACCTAGATATGGTATTTTCGTTCAATCCAAACCTAACCCAACCAAAAATCGGTCCACACCGCACCAAACCGAAACCTAACCGGATTAATATCATAATATTATTAATCTCAAAAATATCCTACAATCATATACATAAATCGTTCACAAAACTCACTTAAAACAAATACATATTTTAATTTATTTTTCAATTGGGAAGAAATAAAACAAAACATCTGGCACGTCACCGTACGGGTCAAAATCTAGTATACCATTGAAAATCTAACATTTTGGTAATTGAAGATGAGTTTAGGGTCTCCACGTACATCGTTTGTGGCATCTGTCTGTGACTCCCCAATAATAGAAGAGGTAGACAACAATTCTCGTAGTTTTTTAAGGTTTGGCAAGTTTGTAGTTTGATTTTTTTTCAGTTTATAATTACATCGTATGAAACATAAAAAGTAACACTACGGACGATTCGTTAATTGAATCATAGCCATAGCCAAGACATTATTTTGCATGCTAATCCAGCGTTAACAATTTCAGATTAGTGTGATTCTAATTGGGCCGCACATGTGACTCATTACTCTCTTAAAAGATGGTTCATTTAAGACCAAGAAACATAACGTGGTATAAGATCTTCTAGTGTTAATGAAATCATTGGGCTTCAACACATGCTTCCGGCCCTTGGTATTACGATGTTGCTCATATCACTCTTTATTTTGATAGGCTATATGTTGTTAATCTTACAGTTGATTTTGTCTTACACCAAAGAAAAAAAAATCAATAATTAGCATAAAGAAGTATAAACATAAAGACTCTAGGCCGTAGCAGAGTTCCAGTATACTATAAGCAACCAACTAACATCATTGCCCTTGTTATGGTAAAGAACTTACTGACTATCAATCCAGATGAAGAAATACCTGTCAAGGATGTCACAATAAGAAGGATTCAGAATCTTAAGCGAATAAAGCCTGTTGAATGTTTTCTTGAAAACTGATGTCTTTCTTTTCTTTTAGAGTTCCAGAAACGTTTCCATTATATGACATATTGAACAAATTCCAGAAAGGACTTAGCCACATGGCTGTTGTTTTGAGACAATGCCACAAAATCCACCCATTACCTGTTGTTACATCTCACTTTTTCACATCCCAACTTCACCGAGTTATTCCACAATACCTGAGTATAGTGACCACATACTTCGTCCTAAGCACATGTGTTGGAATCATAATCGTAGTTAGCTTGCTCGTCAACCCACCTTTGAACCGCTGCAATAGTGATATAGTGTGGTTTTTAGGGTTTTAGAACCCATGGTTTTGTGTGTTTTAGAGTCTTTTATAGGTATTTATGTGTCTTTATAGATGTTTTGAGCATTTGGGATGATTTAGAGAAAGTGAAGTAAAAATGAGCAAAATAGATAAATGAGAGGTGCAGTCTCAGATTTGACTTTCAGAAATTTGACATTGGTTGAAGGTCTTCCCGATCCTCAAATTTGATCAAACCGGTTAGATTTCATCTCCAAGTGGTTTGAAGTGATTCTTATGTGTGTAGCTCCGGATATGACCATTTTAGTGAAGACATGTCTGATATGTCGCGAACTGTCAAGTTTCTGAGATTGTGCCGCTCGACACCCATATCCATGTCGAGCAACACGACCCCAAGAAAACATAAAAATCCTTGTTATATTGATTTTTTGGGTCTAGTTGTTTTCTTTTATTAGCCCAATTATTTTATGTCGTCCCTAATGTTATAAAAAAGGATTTTACAGCCATTGTTTAGGCTAAGCTTATTCTAGAGAGAGGGAAGATTTGTGTTTTTGGATTTTCATTCCAAACTTTGCCGGTTTCTAGAGAAGATTTTGAAACCCTTTTCTCTTACCCTTAATATGTTTATGCAATTCTATTTTATCATGTCTCCTGTCAATTTCTCTATATTTGAGTAAATCTCTTATTAGGTTTAGGGTTTCCAAAGGTTAAAGGGATTAATTGACTAAGGAATTAAACTAGGGTAATCAATAGAAGTTCTTCATTTGATTTGTGCACAATACTTGAATTTGGAGTAGCTAACCAGAGTTAGGCTTTTAGATTAGAAATCCTACAACGGAAGTTGAGTCTTTCTAATTGGAACATAATCTAGATGATCAATCTATCCTAATCACAAAGAAATTTGGGTTATGAAGATTGTGAACTGATCAAATTGAAATTCACTGCATGTTTAAGAGTACGATTTCACAAAGGAGTTTGGATTTCTTATGAAATAACATAAGTAGATCTCACAGTGGAAGCTGGCTTTCTATATATAAGAGGTTTGTGTTCTAGAACTGAACTTAATAACACCTTAGAGATTTCCCTAGCTCTAAGCTCGATTTCCTGCGGATAACCTGAAAACCTAGCCTCTCTCTCATCAGTTTAACAACTTAAAAGTTTTTGCGTTTTCATTTCATTATTTTACATTAATATTTGATTGCCTAACTTAACTAGAAACTGGAGTTTATTGTGTTCTGAAAGAGTCTTTGTGGATTTGATACCTTCTATACTACATTGCACTTGCAGCATTTGATGATTCTGGTCTTGTGACGATTGACACAGTGGTGTGTGTCGATTGACACATGCCTAAAACCCATATTCCAAAAAATTTGACTAAGGCAAAAGATTGGACTTCCTCTGAGGTTGTGTCGGTCGACATGGACATGTGTGTCGACCGACACGGTGCCAAACCGATCCAAGATATGCAGAATTTGGCTAAGGTAAAAATTGATGATCCTTCTAAGATCGCATCGGTCAACACGGACCTATGTCTCGACCAGCACAAGGATTATTCGAGCCAAGTTTCTTTTGTGGGTATGTCGATCGACACGGTCATGTGTGTCGACCGACACAACCCCAAGCAGCCGAATTCCTACGTTTTGACGAGCTGAAGTGCAGCCAGACCACAACCAAAGCCTCCAGAACATGAACCCAAGCCTCCTGAGAAGTATAAGATAGAAGTTGTTGAGGTGTTTGATCATGGAGATACATATGAGCTAACAGTGATATTTGAGGAAGCAGCTACACCTGGTAGTTACCACAAGTGGAAATCTCCTGACACCACACCTCAACCACCTCTCAAACGGATAAGAGGCCACCCATGAGCTACTGTTTCCATCCCCAATGCTGCTTACATTATTGATCCCGAAGATACATATTTTATGTACTCAAAGGGACCAAAACCACCTCCACTAAAGCAAAGGTATGTGCTCTCTACATTGTCTCCTTCTTCTGCAGGAAGACATTCTCACCCACCCAAAAGATCCCACCATGTTGATGTCACTCCTGCCTACCTGATTGATCCGGCAGAGACGCATGATGTGTACCATAGAGGACCGCGGCCGCCTTGACCATCTCTTTTATCCACATTCAAGTTAATGACTGAAAACAAGCGCTTAGTGGGAGGCAACTGATTTGATATTTTCTTTTGGTTTTTAGGATTTTTATTTTGGTTTTTCTCCCTCTTTTGGATTTATTTTCTTACTGGGGACAGTCTGAAGTAATTCTGAGTGAGGATGTTACTAAAACTATCTATTTTGGTGATTTTCTTTGATTTTTATTCGGTTTTTCGATTCGATTTTTCGATTTTATTGAGTCAAAATTTTGTACTGGGAAACAACGATTGATTGGAGAATCTATTCTTTATTATCTCGATCCTAATGTATCATTTTGCAGAAGTTTAAATCTTGTTTGAGACTAATGGAAAACTCAAAGCTGATCAAATGAACATCAAATGCCCATGTCTCTAGTTATGAAGTCAAATAAGCCAGAACTAACTATAATCTCTCTCTATTAAAGTCAATCCTCATCTTATGGTGTGTTAAGATAGTATGAGATTCTAGTTTCCAGCTCTCCCTCTAAACTGAAAATGTTGAAAAATAATGAATAAAATGTGCTTATTATGTACCTAGTGACAAGGCTAGAAGCAATTCTGTGATGCCATTATTTGTCACTAGAAGCTTGCGATTGGGGCGGCTAGGAAAATTTCATGTGATGTCAATGTGCCTTGAACCTTTGAGAAATTAGAAAAAATGAAGAATGAAAATAATAAGTGTGGGGGAGAGGGAAGAAACTATAGAATTAGGAATTTCTTAGCCTTCTATTGGAAAGGGAAAGAACATTGTTCTTTGGGCAGTATTTTTATATTGTAGAGATTTGCGATGATGGTAACTTGGTAGATTAGCTGTTTGGCTGTGGTGCAAGTATGTTAAGTTGCTAAGTGATGAGGAATTACATGGTGGTCTAGATTTTTATGAGTTTTGTCTTATGTGGTTGCAATGGTGAAAGATGACATTAGCATTCCTATGATATGATGAGTTTCCCTTAGTTTTCAAACCTCTTCCACAAATTTAGTTTTATGTTTTGTTTGAGTGTAAACAAAGGCTAAGTCTGGAGGAGTTGATATAGTGTGGTTCTTAGGATTTTAGAACCCATGGTTTTGTGTGTTTTAGAGTCTTTTGTAGGTATTTATGTGTCTTTATAGATGTTTTGAGAATTTGGGATGATTTGGAGAAAGTGGAGCAAAAAGGAGCAAAATCGATAAATGGGAGGTGTAGTCTCGGATTTGACTTTCAGAAGTTTGACATTGGTTGAAGGTATTCTCGGTACTCAAATTTGATTAAACCGGTTACAAAAGAAAGATATGAAAGTTAACTTTCATCTCCAAGTGGTTTGAAGTGATTTTCATGTGTGTAGCTACGGATATGGAAATTTTAGTGAAAACATGTCTGATGTGTCGCGAACTGTCGAGTTTCTGAGATTGTGTCGCTCGGCACACATGTCCATGTCGAGCGACACGGCCCCGAGAAAAACATAAAAATCCTTGTTTTATTGATTCTTTTAGGTATGGTTGTTTCCTTTTGTTATAAAAAGGGATTTTACAACCATTGTTTAGGCTAAGCTTTTTCTAGAGAGAGAAGATTTGTGTTTTTGGTTTTACATTCCAAACTCTGCCGGTTTCTAGAGAAGATTTCAAAACCCTTTTCTCTTACCCTTAATATGTTTATGCAATTCTTTTTTATCATGTCTCCTGCCAATTTCTCTATGTTTAAGTAATTCTATAGTTAGGTTTAGGGTTTCAAAGGAATGAAAAATCAAATTTAGGGTTCTTCATCTGAATTGTTTTTAATCACTTAGATCTTGAAGGTACATCCAATAATAAGTCTTAGGTTAATTGATTGCAGTGGAAGTTGAATCAATCTACTGGAATAGCTTAGATGAGCAAATAATTCTAGTTTCAAATGAATTTGGATTAGATAGCTTGTGAACTTAATAAACTTGTTAGAATGCATGCTTTAATTGTTAGGAATTGCAAAGGAATTTGATCTCCTAACTAACTAAGCATAGATAGATTTACCAGCGAAAGCTGGACTCCTATAGAATAGTGGTTTGTGTTTTAGAACCAAACTTCATTAAAAACCCTAATTTTTTCCTACTTGATGTAGATTTTCTGAGAATTTTCCTACGCCTAGCGCTTTCCAATCAGTTAACAACAAGTTTAAATTCTTTTTATTTGCATTCCAATAATTCTTGTCTAGCCTAATTTGAAACTAGAAATTATTGTGTTCTTAAGAGTCTCTGTGAAATTCCACTCTTATATACTATATTTGCATTCACTGTGCACTTGCAGTTTTGTAGGGTAAAACTTTATCTACATCAAACACTCGACATGTCATCACTACTCCAAGCGATGTTCTCTCCATAGGGGCCGCTT
This sequence comes from Euclidium syriacum, assembly GCA_900116095.1. NCBI lineage: Eukaryota > Viridiplantae > Streptophyta > Magnoliopsida > Brassicales > Brassicaceae > Euclidium > Euclidium syriacum. Next base: position 13,974,707 of record FPAK01000004.1, read on the forward strand.
GAGTGTTCCAGAATGCAATCACCTTTACGCTGATTAGAGTATTTTTGGGCATATCAATCACCTTGTTATCCCAGTTTAAAAAGGACACACTCCAACCACTCCTCGGGGAACAATAAAAACAAGGTCAATGATTGTGGTCCAAATTAGGTTTAGATTTGGGTTTAAGATTTTCATATTTTTTTAGTTTTTTGAAGTTTAGAGTTCTTAAGTTTGTGTTTTAAAAGTGAATATTGTAGCGAAATTATATAGTAATTTTGTGTATGTATTTGTTGAGATTTTTTATATTTCCCACAGTACCACTTGTAACTTTTATAAAATGTTAATTTGATTACCACCAAAATTATTATTAAACTACAAACCAGATAGAAATTTATGGATCTTCAGTCTAATACTACTTGAGTAAGAAAATATATATATATATATATATATAGCTGTTAGAAAATTCGCATATCAGACCTTTAACATTTCTAAATGAACCTATATATTAATTAACAGTATTGTAATAGTAAATTATTGTTAAAAAAAAAAGATTCATTACAAAAAAAAAAATACTATATTCAAGTTTAATTCCTTAGTACATTAGATTTGTTTTTACAATATCCGTGATCAGTTTTATATGTCTTTATTTTATGGATTCAAAAAAAAAGATAATTTTATCTTGTCCCACATCTGTCTAACTCACTGTTGAAAAATGAATGAAACATATAATTCTAGTGAAAAATAAAATAAAGTACTTTTAATGAAGAAAAGGCAAGACAAGTAAAACCAGGAAGGAACTAAAACAGTAGGACAAACATCAATACGATCCATATGTTGATCATTCGATTATTATTTTTGATTAATATTTAGGGGAAGGCAGGGAACTCTAAAATTAGATACATATATAGTTGTTGGAGTTTCACATCTCTGACTTTTCTATCTTTCGATTAATAGCCATCACGATTTTTTAATCTAATACATGATGGCGGTTCATTTAACTCTTTTCATTTTAGCAAGATGGGCGATGGCCATCTGTACCATCGATTAAAAACGTTTTCGATAAATCTGTGAAACGACATCTTAGTTTTAGCTACCCAGTACCATGCACGATATATATATATATTTGTCTAAACGTCATTTTAGTATAAGAATAATGAATTGAATATGCAGGATTTGATATTTAAAACATAATCTTTTATCTAGAAAAACATTTTAGAATTTTATTTATTCGATTTTATTATGTGATATAACTTAAACTAGGATATTAAATAAGTAACTATCTAATAATCATCCAAACATATCATGTAATAATTAAAAACCTAGATGAATATTCACTTGATTGCAAATGATGAAACAAATGCGATTTGAAAAGCATTTTATAAAACAAATGTGAAAACTAATTAGTATAACTGTTTAAGTCTATTACATGTGAACATTAATATAAGCCAAACTAAATTCTAAACCAAGAAACCAGGAAGTAGGAGTAATTATACGTCGAACGTACAAAGCAAAAAACAAAAAAACTCAAACCTAATGTAAAAGTTAAATGCTATTACGTTCCCTTACCACAAAAGCCTCATGCATTTCGAGAACCTCTTTTGTAGGGTGATACACCAAAACCTCTGAACAATCAAAATACATAGTAGCATGTCATCCACCTTTTTATAGACCACACGATCAGAACGATGAAATAGTAACATTAAAATACTATATATACATATATAAAAATGACATATCACGATACCTGTCTTGATTTTGAGTTTTGTGAAACGGATAATACATATTCTTATGGAATTGTCACAAACACCCATGACGTCAAAGAAATCACATGCATATTGTCTAGTTAGTTTGCAATGGATACGAATATTCTTGAAGTAAAAATACCAATACAATGTGAGAATATAATCGAAAGATACGAAAGGTAAATAAGTTAAAATTATAATCCCTCATTTATATATCCACATATATTAATATACAGTACACGATAACTAAAATACATATTTTGTGGAGGAATTTAAAGCCTAACTCCTCCTTTAAATCCATAAATATTAATATACAATACACGTTAGATAAAATACTTATATGTGGAGGGTTCTAAACCCTAACCCCTCATTTATAAACCGAAGCACATTAATATACAATACATGATAGCTGAAATACTTATTTGTGGAGAATTCTGAACTTTAACCCCTCCTTTATAAACTCAATCAAATTGATAAATAGTACGTGACAGAAAAAAGAATTATATGTGAAAGAATCTAAACACTAACCCCTCATTTATAAACTCAAACACATTAATACATAGTACACGATATTAATATACAGTACACCGTAGCTAAAATAATTGTGGAGAATTCTGAACTTTAACCCCTCCTTTATAAACTCAATCAAATTGATAAATAGTATGTGACATATAAAGGAATTATATGTGAAAGAATCTAAACACTAACCCCTCATTTATAAACTCAAACACATTAATACACAGTACACGATATCAATATACAGTACACGGTAGCTAAAATAATTATGTGGGGGATTCTAAACCCTAACTCCTCCTTTATAACCCAAGCACATGAATATACAATACCCGATAGTTAAAATCCTTACATGTGGAGGAATCTAACCCTAATCCCTCATATATAAACCCAAATATATTAATACACAACACACAATAGTTAAAATACTTATTTTTGGGGAATTCTAAATCCTAACTCCTCCTTTATAAACCAAATTACATCAATAAAAAATACATGATAGCTAAGGTACCCCATCTATGAAGAAATCCAAGCCCTAACTCCTCCTTTATAATCCCAAGCACATCAATACAGTACACGATAGCTAAAATTCTTACTTGTGAAGGAAATCCATCCTTTATAACCCAGAGACATTAATATACAGTATACAATAGCTAAAATACTTATTCGTGGAGAATTTTAAACTCTAAACCTTCCTTTAATTATAAACTCAAGCACAGTAATAAAGAGTACATTATGGTTAAAGTACTTATATGTGAAGAAATCTAAACTGTAATTCCTCCTATATAAACCCAACCACATTAATATATCGTACACAATAGCTAAAATACTTATCTGTGGAGGATTATAAACCTTGACCACTCCTTTATAAATCCAATCACATGAATATACAGTATATGATAGCTAAAATCCTTACATGTGGAGGAATCTAAACCCTGATACCTCGTTTATAAATCCAAGCACATTAATAAAGAGTACATGATAGCTAAACTAAAACACTTATATGTGAAGAATATTAAACCCTAACCTCTCCTTTATAAACCCAAACACTTACATGGCCCTTGTGATGCTACCAAAGAGAAGAAAACCTTTCTCTTTCAAATCAAGAGATGCTATATATGTTTACGCGGTGTCAACTTCTTCTCTGGTGAACCTATAATCATAAAAAAATCTGAATTGTATGGGATTCTATGACATTTAGTAAATATAGAGAGGAATAAGAACCTATAAATGACATTTGATGTGATATACAGTAAAGCTCTAAGTTTTCATGATCTCCAGCACACAAGAGTAGCTCCATTAGAGAGCAATATGAATGAGAATTATATGTTTGGTGTAATTATAAATCGACCAAATAGTTGCACCTATCCAAAACATGAACACAACTTTGTTTTCAACATTCGAGAGGTAGAGAGAAAAATAGAGAAATAAAAACATTAAAATAAAAACAAACGCCTAATCTCTTGAACTGCTTTCGCCGCACCTTGGAAACAAGAGAGATGCTTGCTCTTTAATTTATGAAATATCAAACTGAATCATATCTGATGTGATGGCAATCTCTAAGAATGGCCATTTCTAAGACCACATGATTTAAAAACTTTATTTTCAAATCGAAAAAGAAAATACTTTTAGTTGTTTTTTTATGGAATTTGTATTTCGCGATGTTTGTTTTCCTGTTAGTCTTGTTTCTTATCTTGTTTTTTTTCAAGATCCATTGCATAAACAAAAACAAAGATTAAAATGAACCAACTGGCTCTCTCAAAACACACACAATCGATCTTCTTCCACACAAAAAAAAATTATATATATATATATATTAATCCGGGTCGATATATAGTTTAAAAGAATCAACATATTCTCTCAAACAAAAAATTGCTCTGACTCTCAATCACAAAATAACTTGTTCTAGGCCATTAGATATCAGACCTAGATACCTAATTATAATATTCATCAAGTTTATCATTTTATTTTTTAAGCATCTCTTGTACTTGTACTAAAATAATGATTTTCTTCTTCTCTTTCTCATCACGTCTTATTCTTTTCTTATTCTTTCTCTTCTATTTTTTTTCTCATATCATGTCGAACCTCATCATAACCAAATCTAGATCAGAGTAATAGACATTAGTTTATGAATTACATCACAATAGATTGATATCTTCAAGCTTCTTAGCAGCGAAGATATCAGTGGCAACATAGTGATATTTGGCGTGACTGTTCTTGCTATCAAAATCAAATAAATAGAAACCTCGACAACCTATCAATCCAAACAAAAGGCCAGCGAAACTAATATCAAATCAAATAAAGAGTAACTTGTACTATTAAATCAAAAATCACTTTCGCTCTCCAGAGCTATTAGAGAAATAAAAGTAATACTTGTACTCACGCGTCAAAATGACTAATCAAAACTATACCACTATCTCGTGAACCCAAGGAGAAAATTGTATCGTACAACAGTGAAAAGAATAATCCTTATAACTACGTGCTGAGATGATAAAATCTAGAACCTTACCACTATCCAGTGAACCCAATGGGGGGGAAATCGTAACACAAATGAGCATAAGAGTAATCTTTATATTTATGCATTTAGATGCTAAAATCTAAAACCCTACAACTATCTGGTGAACTCAAGGAGAAAATTGCAATGAAAATGAGCGTATGAGCAATCCTTATACTTATGCACTTAGATTATAACATCTAAAACTCTACCACTATAGTATCTGGTGAATCCACCGGGAAAATTGCAATGTACATGAGCGTAGTAGAAATCCCTATATTTACGCGATCACTATATGGTGAACCAAGGGGAAATTGTAACGCAAATGAGCGAAAAAGCAATCCTTATAAGTCATTTTAACTAATTTAATCTAACCCCTACCACTATCAGGTGAACCCAATGAGAAAATCATAACACACATGAGCGTTAAGATGACTTAATCTAAAACACTACCAATATCTGGTGAATTTAAGAAGAAAATCGTAGCATACAGCAGTGCGACAAAAAAATCCTTATACCTACGCGCGTAGATGATATAATCTAGAACCCTACCACTTTTTGGTGAACCCAACGGAAAAATGGCAGGGCACAATTTGAATTCAACAAAGTTATTGTCGTAATCAAACTTAATAATACGCCAAGAAAATATGGCATACGACATGGCAATCAATCTGCTTACTGCTCATTTTAGACATTTTGACAACACAAATTACAAGAGTCGTTAATAGCAATCATACATAAATAAATCCACTATGAGCATTTTTGTACCGATGATAGCAAACCTTAAGTGAAAGGCTGACAGCATCATTCAATTTTTAAAGGAAATATCAAAAGAGAAATAACTACCTCCTCTTTTTATTAGTTTTTCATCTAAATTAAGTTTTGGTTTATCAAAATGATAAATCTGGACAATGTATTAATCCATTATCATTCTAGCCCATGCTTCTCTTGAGCCTAAATTCATCCTCTTCAACAGTTTCTTGCTCCCATTGCAATTCATACACAGAACGAATCTAACAGCCCACACATAAACCATGTCCCTCTCACTGGAAACTCTTTGATCTTAGCAAGCTAATTTTTAAAGAACACATATTGGTATAAATAACACGATAATGAGGAAAAAATATCCTAGTAAAATCAAATTGTAATTTTCCAATCTTGGCTTTTATATGGTTTTCTAAATGGACTACAGAAAACATATTGAAGGAAAACAAAGCACAATCCTACTTGAAATGCATGATTCTAAATGAAAATTTTCTTCCAAGTTGATATGCAAAATTTTCACATCTAAGGGGAATCGTGAAGAGGCATAGTGATGCTTGACTTGTAGATAGTTGTTGAGCGTGTCCATACCACTTTCACGACTTGCCACTCCTTTTGTAGCCTTCATAAAGAGAGTCCACTGTAAGGAGACCGTATTTCGTGTTCTTTTCGAATTTGATCCCTTCTTCTACCATCTCGTGAAAGCAATTTTAGAGATTTTTGTGTTACAGAATGTAGCTTTACTTGAATTTCAAAGTCATGGCTGGTCCAAAGATTTCATTTCTTTTATATTTTCCAGTAATCAGCAAATTAAAACCTCATTATCTGATATTACAGAACAAAAAGATCATACATATGAAAAAAAAAATCCAAAAATATGTAAGTTACCTGACATCTGTAAATACCGGTTCGATAAAATTTATCTCCAATGGTTTTCTTGCATGTTAATAAGGTTCCTCAATCGTTTTTGCCGTGCTCAGTCCCTTGAAACTCAGACAAAAAAGAAGAATCATGGGGAAAAGATGCAAAGCAACCATGAATCATAAAAATACGATAATAATTAACCAATCATCAATAACATCACTTGAACCTAAACTAAGAATTTGAATCACATAAAATAGAAAATTATGTTCATATCAACAGTAGTATCACTTGATATAGCCAAAAACATTACTAAATAGCTACGAAATCTAATCAGAATCAATGTTGCAGCGGTTCATTGTAGAAGTAGTATTCAGAATATCTGTTGAAGGAGGGAAAGATTTATGTACCGTTCAACAATCACTTCAACTACTCACCTAAAGAGGAGAAGGAAGAGATAAAGACCGTCTATAGTTATCATTTAAAGGAGGATTAGGATTAGAGATCACAACATTTTACTTCTCCATTGATTTATGTTTCGACTTCTCAAAAACAAAAAAAAAAATGTTGAGATAGGTCAACATAAGTAACATGAATAAGTAGAAGAAGTTCATAACGCTTTGTTTCTACTTTTGAGTATGTAGTGAAAAATCTCTCTTTAGCAAACCATTTTCCATTTTTTGTCCATTTTCTTCGCTGTCCCTAGTGTGACAAACCTTCACTGAGAGAAAAACTAAAACAAACTAATTCAAAAGAATATATGAACCTATTGATCTATTCAACAATCTTTTTACTCTTGTATGAGAATCCTTCAAAACGAAAAAAAAAACTAAACGGAATCAATTAAAAGAGAAATTGTATATTGAACTTGAGACACGTAAGAAGATTGAATCACCACTACTACATATCAAGTAATGGATCAAAAATTAAATCCGAGTTCCAAGTGTGATAATGGTTATTAGTCAAAGAAGTTATACCAATAAGTAAGTGCAAGCTTTGGTTTTCTTGGGACATACGACACGGGGAATGTCCTTGAACCCATTACACACCAAATCGACAATATGTTTCAGAATCTTGTTCGTAGAATTTTTTATCCGCTTTCTCTAGGATCTTGAGGTGTGTAACCTGTCAAAAGGAACATACAGTACTGTCATGAATTTGAAAAAAACGAAAAACATTCTATAAAGAATACTTATCAAACCTAAATTATATTGGGACGGTCAGAAGTTATGTTTAATGGATTGAACTACCTGTCAAAAACAGAGAGTAAAATTACAGTGTGGTTACTTACTTGTTACAAAACATGAAAGAGCGGATCCATAAAGAAGTGTAGCAGTAAATAGATCTTGGTGTTCTTCAAAATGCCCTCTGGGATCATTTAAGATACAACCAATTTTCCATCCAGGAATAAAAGGCATCAAGAGGATCAGTACGAAGAAGTAGATAATACACTTCTTGTGTAATCACAACTATCCCCAGTTTCCTAGTGTCTCTGCCACCTAATAAGTTTATCAATGAATCAAAAGTTTCAAGCTTTAGTTGAGTTACGAATCAGAAATAGCTCAAAGTTTTCATGTTTTAGCTTTTTGAGTAATGAAACAAACTTTTTTTGAGATTGCCGTGAGAGAAGGCGTTTCCACATGGGTTGTTCGGGTTAATGAAAACCATGGCTAGAGTTTTCTCATATGCAATGGCTTCGATGCTTTCGAGATCAATCTCCATTTTTGGAATCTCCATTTTCGGTCTGCAAATACATAGTCTTGAGGTCCCTATAAGCCAATTTCTGACTTATTCTCGGTTTTTATATCCACTTCGGACAGAGAGAAACAAAACAATATAAACAAAAAATTGTATAAAAAGGATGTACTTGCAAATGAAGCCAACCCAGAAGCTCATGAACAAATGAGAGTCAACCAAAGACCCACAAAAAGCTTCATATTGACCAAAACCCTGGAAAGTGATTCCAAGAAATATGGTGCCTTCTTTCGATAGAGGATCCAATTTCTACGTTAATCGGATCACGAGAAAATGAAAATGGGAAAAACAAGTCTAAGACTAAGCGGTGGAATCTCTGATAAATGATCAATCACAGCAGAAGTTGTTTAGATTTCTTCATCGAACCCTAAAAACCATTCAAATCAGGAAACATCAGAGGTGGAATTAACGTAATAAGTGATTACAAACAGATGAAACCTAACAAAGAAGAGAGATGGCGTTTGAGTACTAAACGATCGAAGAAAGTTTGAGTTGCGTTTATAGCCGTAACCAGACCAAAATTAAAGGGAAAGAAACACCCCAAAAAATCGAAAAGAAGATCAAACTTATAGAAACTCTACATGTGCCCAACGTTCTGCTTCTGCAACTGCGAAGAGAGGAAGAAAGCGTATTGTAACAAAGCGGCTGACCTAGGTTTGTATACATAGGTTGGGCTGCCGATTTTTTTTTAAAAAAAACAAACTTAACCTTAAATGTACCAAGCAAACCGTCGGTTCTCTTTAAAACAAAATTAACCGATTGGTTCATTAAGGACAGTTTTAGTAATTAACCACCCCAACTTTCAACGTGGGGCATTCTCACTTCTCTTTTAATATATATGATACAGAGTAAAATGAATCAAAACTTTCAAATTTGAATGTCTACAGTACTAAACTTACTTACAATTTATCATTTTCATTATGTTTAAATTATGAAAACCTAGGAGAGAAAAGAGGAAAACTGTATTGTATTTCACAAAGAAGAATTACAAACGTATTTATACAAGACTAGGATATCTTTACTTTACATATTCATACTTATCTCTTTACATATATGATCATAACACAATATTCTTGCTTGGAGACTACTCTTCTCTGGTTTACTCGGTCTAGTCGGTTAACACTCCCCCTCAAGTTGGTGCGTGGAGATTAGAAACGCCCAACTTGGAAAATAGATATGAAAACTAAGAACTTCCCAAAGCCTTCGTCATAAGATCAGCAACTTGTTCTCCAGTTCGTATGTGCTTAGTTATGATTAAATGATCTTGCACCGCATCTCTCACACTATGACAATCCGATTCTATATGCTTTGTCGTTCATGAAAAACAGGATTAGCAGCAATATAAAGTGCGGATTTACTATCACAATACATCTCCATTGGATCAACATGATTCACACCTAAGTCATTCAAAAGATATTTCATCCACTTGAGTTCTCGTAACGCTGCGGCCGTTGCTCTATACTCAGCTTCAGCAGATGAATGGGACACCGTCTCTTGCTTCTTTGTCTTCCATGAGATAGGTGAATCTCCAAGTAGCACAAAATAAGCAGATAAAGATCGTCGAGTATTTGGACAAGCTGCCCAATCGAAATCACAAAATACTCGCAAACGTAGATCACTGGAAGCCTTGAGCATTATTCCTTGACCTGGTGTTCCTTTAAGATACCTTATAACTCTCTGCACAGCATCCCAATGTGCTACTCAAGGTGCATGCATAACTTGAGAGAGAACATGAATCGCATAACTCAAATCAGGCCGCGTAATTGTCAAATAAACTAACCTCCCGTTCCTCACCGGCTCCAATCAGAGTCTTCGTAAAACGGTCCTGTAAAACACAGAGTGTGTCAGTAAACACAGCCAAACACTTAGTTTGTTTCAACAACTTTGCCACAGACAATAAAGTGCAATTCAACTTCGGCACAAACATCACATCTTCTAACACAAGCTGAGCAGACAATCAAAGCTTTCCACGTTTTTCAGAAAATACATAGCTACCATCAGCAAAACTAATCGGACAAGCAATCATATCTCGCAAATCACTTAACAAATTCACATCACCCGTCATATGATGCGATGCACCCGTGTCTAGAATAACCTCACCTGTCTGATTCTTACCATTCTACTTATCTGGATGAGGTCTTTGCTTTTGTTGATCAAGCAAAGAAGCAAGGGATGCCCACTGCTCTGGACTGAAGTTAATCACAGAGCCACTTGCACCACCAGCTGCATTTGCCTGAGCACGAGCAGGATTGTTTCTTCCTCCTCTCCCACGCCCTCTATTACCTCTTCCACCTCTGTCACTCGAGTACTTCTCTTGCCACCAATCAGGAAAACCAATTAATTGCCAACAGGTTGACTTATCATGGCCTGTTTGTCCACACTCCTTGCAAGTCGGAGTTTTAGCACCTCTCTGTTTCTGAACTGCAGCCACAAAATCCTGTATAGTTGGATTATCACTCTGACCCGATATTGTCTCACTCTTCGTCGCAAAACCAATCGCCTCCTGCTTAGTGTCACCTCATGCCGAAGACAATCTTCTCTCTTCACGAGTGACCCTTTGATACACGGTATTAAGATCAGGCAAAGGATCCATGCCCACAAGCGTACTGCATACATTCCCATATCTTGATTCGTCAAGCCCCATCAAGAAAGTATGAATCTTTTCTTCTTCAATTCTTTTGGAGAACTTCTCAGCCGCACCACAAGAACAAAGGGGAAGAGGTTCGTACACCGCCAAATCATCCCACTTCTTTGTTAACTTCCCAAAATATTCCAAAACTGTGGAATCTTCTTGCTTTGTCGCGGTCAATTCCGTCTTTAGTTGATGAACACGAACTGCGTTTCCAACAGAAAACCGCGTCTTCAATTCTGTCCACATCCGCTTAGCATCAGGAGAAAAAGGCACGGTCGATCGAACCGATGGTGAAATCGAAGCCCGTATCCATCCGACAATCATACTGTTGACCGTCCTCCATGCCTCTGCATCATCGGGATTTGTTGCTTCACTCGGCATCGGAATCTTACCGTCGATGAAACCAAGCTTTCTCTTAGCTCGTAGAGCATTCTCCATCTCAGAGGACCATTCGTCATAGTTCTCTCCAGTAAACTGAACCGGAGAGATCGACACACCGGGATTATCTAAAGGAGCCAAATAATCCGGAGATTTCATCGCCGTTGACGTCGACGACTCACTTCCATCACCATATTTCTTAGACATCGTGATTAAGAAAGAAAACTCTCAGTTTGTTTTGTATTACCCTCTTTCTCTCAAACAACGAAATCAAACTTTGATCTCGCTAACACACGTACTCTGTTTTTACTCAACGAAACAGAGGAAGAAAAACAATTTTGTTTGAAACTCGCGGAAACGTTTTTTTTTTTACCTAGAAGCTTTGCAAGGCTCTGATACCATGAAAACCTAGGAGAGAAAAGAGGAAAACTGTATTGTATTTCACAAAGAAGAATTACAAACATATTTATACAAGACTAGGATATCTCTACTTTACATATTAGTACTTATCTCTTTACATATATGATCATAACACAATATTCTTGCTTGGAGACTACTCTTCTCTGGTTTACTCGGTCTAGTCGGCTAACAAATTATTTATTAGAATGAACGAAAAGACACATAAACAATTTAATTAATAACTTCCGCTATAAAATAGATGATAATCTGGTATATCATGCGTATACAAAGCATATTGAAGTGAGAATTTTCATTTCATCAGAGATGAGATTCTTAGTGTGGTACAATTGTGACAAAACATGTGTCTACTAAGTGGCAGTTGGCGGGCACTATGACAAAAGCTTTGATCAGTCGTCGAGAGTTTGACGAGTTTGTTGGCAAGCTAGGTATACATAATCTCCATACATGAGTTTGAGGGGGGAAGGGGCGGGGTATTGGATCATATGAGTTTACTAAACCGGTTATTGGATTTAAATCTGGTTTTAAAACTTCGTTGAGAGATGATGAACAATTATTTAACAAACCATAAACACACAAATGAATCATCATATCGTTAGAGATGGTGATCATTTATTGAAATTATATATATAGACACACACGTACGTCCTCTATGGACATGTTTTATTCGTCTGCGTACATATATATTTAGTAAGGCTTACGGCCCCTAATATTACCAGGAGGATCGTAGTTACAAATGACAAAAGTTCCACCTTTGTTACACCTGACTTTGGCACACCCAACCCACTTTGAGTCTCTCCACACAACCTGAGTATAGTGACCACATATTTTTCCAGCTCGGCACGTGTTGGAATCATAGAAGTAGTCAGACTTCTCGTTAACCCACAATTTCACTGCGGCAACTCCGGACATATCACCAGTGCTCATTGCCAAGTTTTCACCGTAAGGCCCGCCTGAATGAATCAGAACGCAGTCGCGTCTTTTGCTTGCGTATTTTCGTGCATATTCTGCCACTTTCGCATTCCATTTTATAGGACTCACGCCAACAGCAGCTCGAGCCTGGTTGTGTACATCGAGGTAGTCTTGTTGTCTGTCTTGAGCTTCCAGAGGAACTGCAAAAGTTAGGACAAGTAGTATAGCCGAGATCAGTATTCTAAGAGTTTGCGAAAAGTTAAACATGTTCATTGTTTGTGCTAAGTATTTCTATGAACTGTTTCGCTTTATGTCGTGTGTGTTTTGGTGTTAGAAACAAGGTTTTATATAGAGTTTACGTCGGTTAGATTTCGTGTGTGTTTGGGTTAGAAACACGGGTTTATACTAGAGTTTACGTTGGAGATATGTCGTGTGTGTTTGAGTTAGAAACAAGAGCTTACGTTGGAGATATTTCGTGTGTGTTTGAGTTAGAAACAAGAGTTTAATATAGAGTTTACGTTGGAGATATTTCGTGTGTATTTAGAAACAAGGGTTTGTATAGAGTTTACGTTGGAGATATTTCGTGTGTATTTAGAAACAAGGGTTTATATAGAGTTTACGTTGGAGATATAGGGAAATATTTTTTGCCGTATCCATACATTTGTAGTAATTGTAATTTCTTATGATTTGTTTTACCATCGATTACGTGAAAGGGTCAGAGAACCATAGATAAGAATCTGACTCAAACGATTTTTTAACTATATATATAAAATGCAAGAAAAGTTTATCAAATCTTTCCATATGCATTTTGTATGTTTTCTTAAATTATTCAGGAGAATTTTGGAAGGCAAAATATACAAATCATTAGAATATACTTTCCGTTCTTTTTGTATATTTTATCCTCTAAATAACTTCTAGAACTTCTATGTATTATACTAGTTAATGAATATTGTTGTTACCATCCATCAACCTCCTCATCCGGTTCCAGTTGTGATCCGGGGTGTAAATAGCCTCATTCGCAACCGACTTTCATCTCTGCGTTTACGATAACCCGAAGCAGAAGGAACTCTTCCAATTTGAATGTTTAGTGAATGTTTAGAGAGTTGATTTCGGTTTGACCGAGAGATTATACGGTTTGAATGAGAGATTAGCATGAGTAAATTAGTGACGTGATTTTGATGCCGTGGCGTCCACGTGGAGTGAACTAAAAAGGGTCGGAATTTTTCGTAGAAGGAACTGAATTCGGTGGTCAAACAAGAGAGAGGGAAAGAGAGAACGACGTCGTCGTTGTTTATAGATATTTAGCGACGTGCCTCGAAGAAGCGACGTGCCGAGATAAAAGAGAAAGCGAGCTCGTCGCTGTTACAAATGTTCGGCGACGTGCTTCGGGAAGCGACGTGCCGAAGTACAGAGAGAGAGATGGGTGAAATGGCAGTGGTTGAACTGAGACCAGAACCTAACTCCGGTGGACCGGAGTCGTTTACAGAGTTAAACTTGATCTAAGTAACCAAGCTACTCGACCTAACTTCTAATTACAAGTGAGAGAATGTATTCAAGGTGAGTTCTTCATTCATAATAAATGAAGGAGGTATTTATAGGAGAGTTTGGATTCGTAAGTTGACTTGTAACCATGTTAAACTCGAACTGTAGACAGTCTACCTCTTCTATCGTTGGGGAGTCAAAGACAGATACCGTGATGTACATGGAGGTTCTAAACTTATCTTTATTTACCAAACTGTTAGATTTTTAATGGTATATAATAATTTGTTTTATTTTTCTTGGCTAGAGGATAGTTGTAAAAGATAATTATAAAATATTTTATTTTGGAATTTTCTTAATCTTATATTTGGTAATGGAATAACATTAATTTTTTAGTAAAATAATCTTAATTTTAAATTTAAAGATTTTAATTATTCTAATCTCAAAAATTTAGTTAAAAATTCTTTTTTTTTTTTTTTTTTTTTGCATATGTGGACCGCATCGAATGGGTCTCACTCGTCCATTTTTCCTAATATTTTCTCACCGATGAGATTTGAACTCACATCCTCTCGATTGGAAGACCATGCTCTGACAACAAGGCAAATAAACCATGTCAGATAAAAGCCAATCAACAAAGGCATCTAATTAACGCGCTCACTCACCCTGATGAAAATTCGGACAACACAGCCAAACGCCTCCGAGAAGGACAAGGAACCCAGTTCTGGAAACTCGTCTCCCTTCAACGGGAGCGCCGCCATCAGCCTGGCGCACTCGCTCGTGCTCGTTTCCAGAACCACTCCCTCGACACCTACAAACTGAAACACTTGGGGGTCCGGCTGTGGACCCTCCGCTCGGTCAATCCCTCAGCATTCGGCTCCATTCCCAGCCTGTTGCACCTGCAAAGGCTCGACCGGCGGAGCAGTTTGTTCCGCCTCGAGAGCGACACCGACAGTCTCCAGAATGGTCTCCTCGGATCCAGCAGGAGGCGCGTGAGGATCAACGCGATCCTCCTCTCCAGCCCCTGTCAAGTCAATGGGCGCCTCCGAAGTCTCGCAAGGAGCAACGTCCACCGTCTCTGGCTCTGTCACACCAGCCGGGATAACCTCCGCGGGAGCCGACCGAGGAAGATCCGCCGCTGAGGAGTTTGTCGAAACCCTAAGAGATTTCGATGGAGGGGACGAACCACTGGATCCCTATCCCGGACGTTTACGGACCGCCGGAACCCGAGTCTCAGGAAGGCTGAGGCCTCCCATTCGAGATTTCGACGAGTTAGATCTGCCTGAAGACATGGCTTGATTGCAGTCTTGAATATGGCAAGAAATAAAACAAGAGAAACTGCGCAAAGTATCGGATAGAGTAAGTCTAGAGAAAGAACCCGGGTTTTATAGAGGGGAATAGGAAGAAGAAACGACGGTTATTAAATGCCCTGTCATCCTGACACTAGAACCGAAAAGGCGTGCCCTCCTCTTTTCTCGTTCCTCGATTCACGCCCCCTAATTCACGGTCCACTCGCCTCACGCCACGACATCAAATTGTATATGAAACGACATCAATTCCACAGGTGAAGCTACGCCAAATCTTCAGACGAAATGACAGCAGATATTCGAGGAGACCTTCCTTTAATACGCCAGATCTTCCCCGGATTCACGCCTCAACATTCGCAAAATCCAATAACAAAACGACACGTCATTGGACTGGGGGGGACTAACTGTTGGGGGTGGTCTTAGCACACCCCTGGCCCGATCCGGATTAAGATCTAAGTCAAAACTAATAGGCCCAAAACAGCGGCCCAGGAGCGGATGACTTCGGCCCAGAACCGCGTAGGTCCAATATCCAAGCCTTCCTTGGATCAAGCACCTCGCTGTAGCACCTCGGAGAAGCACTTCGCGAAGATTAACGCGCACGAAATCAACCGGAAAAAGCGTGATGTGACTCAAACCACATCACACTTTGTCACCTGTCAGAACAAACAAGGAGTTGACCGCGGAAACGGCGCCGACGCGTGCACATCATTTCCTTCGGTTGACGCGTCCTAGAGCACAGTCTACAGCTCGAGCCTAGCATGGCTACAAGTCAACTTATGAGCCCAAGCTCTCCTATAAATACCCCCTTCATTTATTATGAATGGGGGACTCACATTGAATACATTCTCTCACTTGTAATCACTGTTAGAACATTAGAAGTTAGGTCGAGTAGCTTGGTTACTTAGATCAAGGTTAACTCCGTAAGCGACTCCGGTTCACCGGAGTTAGGTTCTGGTCTCAGTTCAACCACTGCCATCTCACCTAACTCTCTCTCTCTCTGTACTTCGGCACATCGCTTACCGAAGCACGTCGCCGAACATTTGTAACAACGACGAGCTCGCTTTCTCTTTCATCTCAGCACGTCGCTTCTTCGAAGCACGTCGTTAAACATCTATAAACAACGACGACGTCGTTCTCTCTTTCCCTCTCTCTTGTTTGACCACCGAATTCAGTTTCCTTCTACGGAGAATTCCGACCCTCTTTAGTTCACTCCACGTGGACGCCACGGCATCAAAGTCACGTCACTAACTTACCCACGCTTATCTCTCGGTCAAACCGCATAATCTCTCGGTCAAACCGAAATCAACCCTCTAAACATTCACTAAACACTTTGTGCGCACTCCGGTACGGTCTGTTTGGTATTCTTATATGTTAGTTTAACCCATTGTGTTTAAGGTTTTGGTGTATGTCGTTTTCATGTTTGTATATAAGGCACTATTATCTTCTATTTTTTTATTTTTTTTTTCGATGATTCATTATCTTCTATGTTAATACAACAAGAAACGATTACAAAACTACAAACGTTTCTAAGACTTTAAGTATTTTTTCGACATTGAAGCATCACATTCTTCTGCAGATATTATCTGTCACATATTAGCTTTGTGATGTAGATAAAGTCTTGTTTAATGAGAAATTCCAAGCTTGTCATTTCATCATTTCCAGAAATCCTAAAACTGAAGTAAAACTTTAGGTCCTTTCATCTTGTACAGTGGGAAGTGTGTACTTTTGTTGGTTTCTCATATAAAATATGATATCGCTAAAAGAAATGCACGGCCACCCCCACCCACACGAGGGAAGCAATCAATAAAATAAACTACAACAAAGAAAAAATATTGTACGGGGAACTTGAATATGCTTTCGCTGAAAATAAGGATTTGCCGACCTAAAAAAGTACTAGCTAATAATAAGAGCTTTCTTTCAATAAAATATTGGTAACATAGCTTTTTGTCAATAATAATAAAAATTTCAACTAAAAAAATAGTATGAAACTTTTATCAGCATTATTACAAAAGAAAAAAGAAAGTAAAATATCAAGTCAAATTAAAACAAGACTTTATCAAGCCTACATACACTTTCAGTTTGATAAAATGCAAATAAGTGCTGATGCGAGATTCCGTATCGGATCAAAATCCTCTTAGTAGCGGGAAAACCAGCTAATGCTGCGTCAGCAACAAAAAGAAAATGCACTTCCTGATAAATTCACGATGTAGGAAACTTACTAAAACACCCTTATTTATCTCACGTAAGCCCCACTCACATAGTGGGGTATTAGTGTCATTATATATCTAATTGTCGGGCCCTATATATCCAGAGGATCTCCACCGCATGAGGATTTTTATTTTGTTTGTCTTTGTTTTATCATCTCCATAATTGCTTCGATCTCTGCAAATTTCACAGCTTTGTTTTGTCAGATATATACTCTCTCAGCTTCACCATCCAAATCCCTTTTTGCTTTAGTCTGTACTTGATTTCAATTTTTAGCCGTTAGTAATTTGAGTCGGAGACTGTTCGTATTCTGTTTTAGAATCTATTCCCTGAAAGTTTTTACTTTGGAGAAAGAGAAGAAGAAGATATCAAGTCTCTAAGTGAACCTAGGGTTCTTTTTTTTTTTTTTTTTTTTTTAATTTCTGGAGCTTTAAAGGGATTTCAATGGCGGTGGAAAGTGAATGTTGCAACGCCGCCTTCTTCATAGATATAGCTGTGATAGTGTTTCTTGTATTGTTCGCTGGGCTCATGTCTGGTTTAACATTGGGTCTTATGTCCATGAGTCTCGTTGATCTCGAAGTTCTTGCTAAATCCGGTACACCTGAATATCGCAAATATGCTGGTAAAACTTTTCTTTTCGTTTGCGTTCCCTTTTCGCCGCAGATTTGATTCTTTTTCTACTCGTATGAAATTTTGAATCTACTTTTCCCGATAATTTCGCTTATTAGAGTTAGATTCTTTCACCAATTGCCAATTTTTGTTTGGCTTACTAATTAGAGTCGGCGAGTGTCTTTGGTTTTCAGTTCATCAAATGACACTTGCAAACGCATCTGCCAAAATTAGGTCGAGTTTGGTTTTTGTAATTTTCAAATTTCAGCTTGTGAATTGATTCAGTAACTAACGATTGTGATTGGATTCTAACTAATATTTCAAATCGATACTAGAATAAACCCGTTTTATAAGTTATTTCTACTCCAAACCAGAAACCCCCAAATCAATTTGGTCGATTTCAAGAACTCAATTTCCCTCTGTTAATGATAAGAGTTGTTTTTTTGTTTGCATTGCAGCAAAGATATTGCCAGTAGTAAAAAACCAGCATCTGTTGCTTTGCACTTTACTTATATGCAATGCAGCTGCTATGGAGGTATGTTCAAACTTGAGTTGGTTTTTGGGGAATGTTGTTAGTAAATTGACTTATTCTATTTCAGACGCTTCCTATTTTTCTCGATAAACTTGTGACGGCATGGGGTGCCATTTTGATTTCAGTTACATTGATTCTTCTCTTTGGTGAGGTAAAGATTAAGCATTTTCCTTGTAATAATACTCAGATAAGAAACCATTTTCAAATCATTTTCTTGTATCTGAAGTATTGGCTTTTTACTTCCACTTTGCAGATTATACCTCAGTCAATATGTTCACGTTATGGTTTAGCAATTGGTGCAACAGTGGCTCCGTTTGTCCGTGTCTTAGTCTTTATCTGCTCACCAGTTGCGTGGCCGATTAGTAAGGTATATTTACGCTTCACCGATCTCTTAAGAACTCAGTGTCACACTCGTTGTAACTGTGACTTTGAATAAATCCAGCTGCTGGATTTTCTATTGGGTCATGATCGTGTAGCACTATTTCGAAGAGCTGAGCTGAAAACGCTTGTGGATTTTCATGGAAACGAGGTACGTTTTGATCACCATCTTCAAGAATGACAAGTTTCTGTTTTATGCCCTTATGATCTTTGTTTCTTTCAGGCTGGAAAAGGTGGAGAGTTGACACATGATGAAACGACAATCATTGCAGGAGCTCTTGAACTGTCTGAGAAAATGGTCAAAGATGCAATGACACCAATTTCTGACATCTTTGTCATTGATATCAATGCCAAACTCGACAGGTGTCATATCAGAAACACACTTTTCTAGAGTCTTTATGTTTCTTTATGCTAATTATGGATTTTTTTGTTCCTTTGGTGTAGAGATTTAATGAACTTGATTCTTGAGAAAGGACATAGCAGAGTTCCAGTTTACTATGAGCAACCAACTAACATCATTGGCCTTGTTCTGGTGAAGAACTTACTGACTATCAATCCAGATGAAGAAATCCCTGTCAAGGATGTCACAATCAGAAGGATTCCAAGGTAAAATTTCCGAATCTTAAGCGAGTAAACCTAATGAATGTTTATCAAAAGCTGATGTCTTGCTTTTCTTTTAGAGTTCCAGAAACGTTGCCGTTATATGACATATTGAACGAATTCCAGAAAGGACTTAGCCATATGGCTGTTGTTGTGAGACAATGCGACAAAGTCCACCCATTACCTAGTAAAGGTAAGTTATTTTTCATTAATTGAGAAAAACATGGTCTTTGCTTTGGTTTGATGTTATTGAGAATTTCTTTGCGTTGGTTTTGTAGTAGAGAGTGTTAAGGAAGTCAAAATGGATGTGGATAGTGAAGGAACTCCACAGGAGATGATGCTAAGGAAAAAGAGAGCGCTTCAGAAGTGGAAGAGTTTTCCGAATAGAGCAAGTTCGTTTAAAGGGTCAAAGAACAAGAAGTGGTCAAAGGACAATGATGCAGATATTCTTCAATTGAATGGTAATCCTTTGCCTAAACTCGCTGAGGAAGAAGAAGCTGTCGGAATCATTACAATGGAGGATGTCATTGAAGAACTTCTCCAGGTAAAAATAGAAATGTTTATATTAAAGCTTTTAACAAATAAAAAAATCAACATATTTTCACTGATTTTTTCTTTGGGGTTTTGTTTTGTGGTTTATAGGAGGAGATCTTTGATGAAACGGATCACCATTTCGAAGACTCGTGACACTGTGCAAGCATGACCACTGATTACCAATGTCTTAAAAAACTTTTTTTTATCTTTGTTTTTCCACTTGGCCGGTGAATGTATCAATGTAGGCATGAATGGCAACTTTTATGTGGTTTCAAGTTGTAGGTTTTCGCACTTTTTTGCCATATATTAGTATCATATAAAAAAGACTATAATGAAATACGATCACCATAATTGTCATAACATCTCGGCTTGGTCAAAGCTAGATTCATCAGCGCCTCACCTTTTTCTTTTGAGGAAACAAATCTTGCAGATACTTAAGATTTGAGTTTTCAATATGAGAATTGCTTGCCCAAATGACTCAGTGGTTGGAGATCATCTAAACAAACCCACAAAAGAGTTTTAGAAACAAATAAAAGTGATATGTTTAACCTTTGGTTGCATATTATATTACAAACTCACCAATGGTCATCATCCATATAACTTCAGCAGTCCAAAGAACATCAATCTTCATCTCAGTGTCACTTTTACTCAACTTGAGGCTCTTAGGCTCATCAAAAAATTGTTGGATAAAAACCCACAATTGGGGTACTGTATTGTTTCTATTCTTTTTCTTCTGTAATTTGTTTTTGATTTATATTTCACTTCAATGTGTGATTGATTGATTTCACTTATTTGAAGAGGGTGAGCTGATGACTAATAATATGGTTGTCTTTAAAGTTTATCTTTTTATTGTTATTTTCATACTGATTTATTTTTTCATTCGATTGTGAGGTTCGTTTTCTTTTATTGCTATTTCTCCGTTTGTATATGTCCATACTATATAACTATCTTTCTTTTTTTTTCTTATATTCTTTTTTCTTATAAGAAACATGTATTTCAAGGTAAAGTTTGAACAAATGTTTCACGGATATATATAAGAAGAATATTTTTATAAATTAGACCATCTTTGCTATACAACTTTATAGTTACACGGAAATTGATAAGATTAATTACCAGTCATAAATTTATCTCTTATGAGTTTGATTGGTCACCTTTCCATGATAAACTAAATTAATTTTATCACACTTTTTCATTTTGTTTTATTAAATTTTTCGGTATATGTATATGTGATGTGTAATATGACAACGTATGGTTTATGTGTGCTAGCTTTAACTTCATAATGATTTATTGATCATTCGGATAACAATTTTAGAGTAAGCAATTAGTTGAATATTTGATCAAATTGCTACATTCAAATTAATCTACTTCAAATTATAAATATTTATTAATGCATAACTAACTAATTTGATTAATTTTAAATACAAAACACTTATTATAACTTTTATCATTCAGGTTATTGAAATACAAAGTAAATTTTGTATCTTAGCTAATGAAATTGTTTTATTGTTTTGTGTAAAATTGCAAAGTAAATTTTGTATCTTAGCTACTGATATTGTTTTATTGTTTTGTATCAAATTGCAAAATAAATTTTGTATCAAAACACTCTCATAAGTTTAGGAAATCATCAAAACTTAAGTGACAGGCTTTGCATAAATATATGCAGTGATTTCTTCATATGTTTATGGAAGTCGTGACATTCGTGAAAACTAATTTGGGGAGTGAAATATGTTTTCAAAGGTTCTGTTTATCCTAAAGTAGGATTATTTTCTTAAACCAAAATAGTTTAAGGTTTTAATTGGAAAAAAAATTGAAAGTTTTTTATGGTATTTTTGATTGGTTATGAGTTTTCACTCCTGTAAACCATTCCACTTTGTTAACCATTTTAACTATTCTAATTTAGTTATACAAAAATTGATAAGATTAATTACCAGTCATAAATTTATGTGTTATGAGTTTGGTTAGTCACCTTCCCATGAGAAACTAATTTAATTTTATTATACTTCTTCATTTTATTTTATTAAATTTCGGTAAATGTATATGTAATGTGTAATCACCATTTCGAAGACTCCTGACACAGTGCAGGCATGACCATTGATTATGAATGTCTTAAAACTTTTTTTTTTATCTTTGTTTTCCAATTTCATAACTTTGTCAGTGGATGTATCAATGTAGGCATGAATGATTAACTTTTTCTGTGGCTTCAAGATGTAATTTTTAGCACTTTTTGTTGCATATAAAAAGTACTATGATCATCGAATCATCTTATCGCAGCTCAATCATGTAGAATTATACTGTCAAATTCAAGAGGAGAAAAAACCTTTTGAAAGAACCTTTTAGAAGCCTTTCTGTAATCAAATTTCATCAATGATAATGATGATTGTCGACACACAAAAATGTCACAATTTTGAATTTTCTCTCAATTTTTGTAAAGAAAAGAGAGGAAATTTCCGGCGCACAAAAAAAAAATGGAAATTTTCAAAAGTTGGAGTTCTACTTTATTAGTTTTCTAATTAGATTTGGCAAGGGAGATAATCACAATTCACAAATATCCTTTAAAAAGACTTTCCTTTGACTCATATAAATCCTGTCGCCGATAGTCAAACATGACAGAAGAAGACATGACGATGTCCAAGTGCAATTCCGCCACCGAAGAGCCGTCGAGTAAAAGGAAAAAAGAAGCAGCATCTCCACCGTCTTTGTTATCGCCGTTACCAGATGAGGTAGCTCTGAGCTGTTTGGCCCGCGTCCTCAAAGTCAAATCACTCGTCCTTATCTATGGTCTCTAAGACCTACCGTTCTCTCATGGCTTCAGCTGAGCTCTACGACCTACGATCATCGATGGGTCTCTCCGAAGACTGGCTCTACGTATGCGTACACACTCCTCCTTACCCAACTCCACGCTGGTTCGTCATCAGGCGACGTCTCGCCGCAAAAACTCTGCTCCAGATCCCTTCGTTTCCCTCTATGCCTTGGGAAGCATCCTCTGTAATGGTTATCGATTGTGGAATCTACGTAATCGGTGGAATCACAAACGGAAAACGCACCTCTGATGTCTGGCGTCTTGATTGTCGATCTCACACGTGGCACCAACTCCCTTCTATGAAAGTGGCTCGCGGTTCCGCCACTACAGGAATGATAGACGGAAAGATATATGTGTTGGGAGGATGCAAGGACAAAGATTCCTCAAATTGGGCAGAGGTATTCGATCTGAAGATGCAAACTTGGGAGACCTTGTCAGTTCCGAATCTTGGGGAGATACGCTGTTTTAGTTTGATCTACGATAGCGTGGTGACGACGGACGAGAAAATTTACGGTGTTAATGAGGATGGTCAAAGCAACTACTACATGCCCAAGGAAGATAAATGGGGATGAGGGAATAAGAATCGAGGGGACGTACGGGGTTGGTGTGTGGTAGATAATTTGTTATACTCTTGCGATACTAACGGGAGAATAATGTGGTGTGAACCAAAAGAATTAGAAAGCAGTAATAAGACTGCGAAAATGTATTGGATAGAGGAGAAGGGTTTTGAAAGGAGTAAGACAGGGACAATGTTTTGGAAAGAGGTGAATGGTTTGAAGAGTCTAGAGAAGACTCTATCTCGTTCGAGGCTCGTACACTATGTGTGGAATGATGAATTGAAGAAGCTTGGTATTGGAGTTATCAGAGAACTTGAAGAGCTAATTCCTGGGGCTAAACTGTGTAGTAGCACTAATGGTAACCTTGTGGTCTTTTGGGAAGTGGTTGTTGGTAGGAGTGTAAGGAGGAAAAGAGTCAAGCTTGGCAGTAGCTCTAGTGGTGATTCTTGCGTCTCAAGGGAGATTTGGTGTGCCGAAATTTCATTGGAGAAGCGCACAGGAGGCGACATTTGGGGCACTATTCTTTGGTCGAATCCTGTCATGACACTTGATCCTCTTTCAGATGGCTTTAAGATTTTGTATTCTGTAGCTGTCAAGGTTTAAATTCATTCCTCTCAAGCTGTAATTTATAATGAAATATGATCATGGTGCTAGTATTACAACATTTTGTCCGAACAATAAGGATTTTAGTCTCTACTATGTTTTCTCCTCTTCTCTTCCCTTTTCTTTTTCTTTTTCTTATCTCTTTTCTTTTCTTTTGACTTGTGTTTCTTACTAAGTGTCTTTTTATGCTCCTTTCTTTTTCTATGACCGCGATCGTCTTCGGATGAAGAAGAATCAGTCTCATGTTTCGATAAAGTAGATCTCTCTGGACGAAGCATTAACTTCTCATCTCTTGTATCAGAAGGAAGAGGAGGAACGAATGTTTCATCCATCCTTGGACCAATAGAGCCTCTTCCACGCTTGACCCTGCATCAGAATCATAAGTTTTATTGACCAATTCCTTTCATGATCATAAAGGAATTACTTATAAAGAAGTATCTAGATTGAGTAAGAAATGAGATTATTACCTTGATTGGAGAAAAGTCTGAATCTCGTCATCTCCTAAGCCTTCTTTATATTCATTCTCTTCTGATTGCAATCTTTTGTTTGTGTTCCGGCTTGATTCATCATCAACTGAAGTGCATCTCTTAACATAACTCCCATGGTTGTTGTGCTCACTTTGGCTACTGCTGCTCTCTTCTCTTGATTTTCTTTTTCGTCTCTCATCAAACTCAATCTCTTTACTCCGAAGATTCCACATCTCATTGGTTTCTACAGCTTTATTTGCTGTATCGCGCAAAAGGACAAAACATATAAGAGATGAAGTAAAACAAGTTTTAGTACTGTGACACTTAATGTAACTCCCAACGGTGATTGTTCAATTGGAATCTCAAAAATATTTGTATCAGAATACGAAAGTTACAGATACAGTTTAAACAATATGAAAACAAATGATGCTCGACGCTACCTAAAAATTAAACCTTAAAAATCTGAATTCTCTTCGTCATAAAACAGGTAAAGTTATGGAGAATCCAACTAAGAAAAGTAAATATAAATATATAACAAAGCTAAAGCTTCTTCCAACAACATAAATGTTGCTTCGCCTAATCAAAACCCCAAAAACTAAAACCATGAAGAGTTTCTTCCTCCAATAAACCTCACTAGAAACTTAAACCCTATTGTAGATCAACTTCCAATTGCTTGATTTGTTTTAACTCCTAAATGATCTCTCAGTACGAATTTTTCAACATCATCAAATTCTAGTTTATGAGAAACCAAAACATAAACACAGTGGAAGAATACAAAGGAATAAGGACATACCTTGTTGAACACCAAGAACAGTGGCCGTGAGAAATCTTGAGTTAGGTCGATGCCTTACATTAGGCTTCTCAAGATATGCTCGGACTCCTTCTTTCTCAGCTTGTCTCCTCAATTCTGCTGCTTCTCTTAAAAGAATCGAAGCTATTCGATTTTCAGTTTCCAGATCCATCCGGTTATATCAAGAGAAGCAACTGTTAAACATGTACAAAAACCCAAGGTTGAGGAATAAGTTCAGACCTTAAATCTCCCAATCAAAAGAAGAAGCGATTGGTACTGTTCATGGTTTGTTCTAGTCTAAAATCAATCTGGGTAAATCAAAGACGGAACCAATAACTTGATTCTATTATCTAAAGAATTAACCTAATTCGACCACTTAATATATTCAAGAACCATCAAGCTTTCGAAAATTTTGCCTTCCGAAGTCCCAATCATAAAACTTCCGTTAAAGCTAAGTTCCTCTAACACGAAATCAACGATAAGAAAACGTAATCATACAACAATCGAAAATAGATAGCAGCAAAAAGGGGTTTTGGATAACCCATTTGCTTAAGAATTGAGATCAAAGAGGAAATTAGTTACCACGAAACCGAATTGATTCAGATATCAAGCTTCCCAGAATTGTTCGATTCCTCGAGGGTTACGAAGCACACGCAGGGCAAAAATGTCGTCGGAGCGAGGAAAAGAAAATTATTTAATGACATTGACTGGTTAAACTTAAAATCTTAGTAAACCGAACCGGAATAGGAGAGTATTTCGGTTAGGGGAATAAACCGAAGAAGAACCCTAGTTTTTATCAGTCTCACATGATTAAAACCCAAACACGTCTCTTAGCCTCATTTCCTGCAAAATTTTCCTGTGAAATCCTTGTACGAAGCGGGAAAATGGCGTCGACTCATCAATTAGCTACTTCGATGATCTCTTCTTCCTCATCCACCTTCCTTGCCCCTTCAAATTTGAATCGCAGGTGCGTCGTTTTTTCTTTTATTCTTTTCTTTATGTTTGTTTCCTGCTGATAAAAATCTAGGGAGAGTTGTAACTAATTCTTCATGTACCACTGTATAATTCCTCTGGTTTTGTTAGATTAGAATTGGAGCTGTTGTTTGGTAGGATACTGCATTTGCTTGCGATGATAAAAGATTATGATTATTGCTCTTGTGTGTCTCTCCAGTTTTTCTGGTTTTGCTTTATCCTTAGTGATTGTTTTGTTTTTGCTTCAGAGCTCGAAATGCTTACTTACCCATGACCAAACGGGTCAATACTTGCAAATGCGTTGCAACCCCACAAGAAAAGATCGGTAATTCTTTGTTTTCCAGCTCTTTGATTACATAACTTCATGTTGTTTCTGCTGTACTGATTAGTAAAGATAGTTTCTTTTTTTTTGCTAATGATTATCGACTTTTAGCTGTAATATCTATTGCTTCATGTCTTACTTGTTTTTGGTTTTCTGTATGTAGAATACACGACAAATGTGTCACGGAATTCAAACATGTCCAAACTTCAGGCCGGATACCTATTCCCTGAGGTTTGTACCTATTACTAATTTGCGATACCAGTTTCCAATTTAGTTGCAATATCTAAAGGAATGGCCTAACTCTTAATCCATCAAACACAATCTGTAACAAAGTAATTGTCTGTACAAAAGAACACATTTTTGAAAGCTTTCAGTGATCTGAAAAATATTGTTTTCTCCGTATATGATGCTCTTTCCTTTGGGTAATTGGAACAGATTGCAAGAAGAAGGTCTGCACACTTGCTGAAATACCCAGATGCACAAATCATAAGCCTTGGAATTGGTGACACAACTGAGCCAATTCCAGAAGTGATCACTTCTGCAATAGCAAAGGTACTTTCTTATCTTAACCTCTCTTCATCTTTGTTTTTACTATGATAATCGCGCAGGCATATAATTTTATTGAGAAGAATCATTTATCCTTTTCTCTGGCAGAAAGCTCATGAGTTGTCCACAAGAGAGGGATACAGTGGTTATGGTGCTGAACAAGGTGCAAAGGTCAGTGCACGCTTCATTGGCACTCTATTGTTTTCTTATTATGTGATTTCGCTTGTCACTTTAGTTTTATTTTGGTTAGTGTTGAACTGCTGCTAACCTTGATTTCACACATTTGAACAGCCACTGAGAGCTGCTATTGCAAAAACATTCTACGGTGGTCTTGGCATAGAGGAAGATGACATTTTTGTTTCTGATGGTGCTAAATGCGATATCTCACGTCTCCAGGTTTGTTTAACGACTGACTCTTCATCCTTAACTGATACAAGGTAAAAGAAAACTTAGTAGCTGTTTCCTGATTCCATTTCTTGCAGGTTATGTTTGGTTCCAATGTTACAGTTGCTGTTCAAGATCCTTCATACCCGGTAATTATTCAGATGCTGAAACCAAAACTGCAGTTGTAGTCTTGTACTCTGCTTTTCTCATATTCTTTGTTTTGGTAATACAGGCTTATGTCGACTCCAGTGTTATTATGGGTCAGACCGGATTATTTAACAACGACGTGCAAAAGTTTGAAAAGATTGAGTACATGAGATGCACTCCAGAGAATGGCTTCTTTCCCGACTTATCTAAGGTTGGCAGGACCGATGTAATTTTCTTCTGTTCCCCAAACAACCCTACTGGTGCTGCTGCCACGAGAGAGCAACTGACGCAGTTAGTTCAGTTTGCGAAGAAGAATGGATCAATTATAGTGTATGATTCAGCATATGCAATGTACATGTCTGATGATAACCCAAAGTCCATTTTCGAAATCCCTGGAGCAGAGGAGGTAAAAGAATAATTATATTATTAATAACTCTTAAAGGTCAATCTTTTAACAACCATCTTCATGGGCCCAACCATTTACAGGTCGCTATGGAGACAGCTTCGTTCAGTAAATATGCTGGTTTCACTGGAGTGAGACTTGGTTGGACTGTGATCCCGAAAAAGCTACTTTATTCAGACGGCTTCCCTGTTGCGAAAGACTTCAATCGAATCGTCTGCACTTGTTTCAATGGTGCCTCTAATCTCTCTCAAGCTGGTGCTCTTGCTTGCCTTACCCCTGAAGGACTTGAGGTTAGCTTAAACTAGATCTCGACACTTAACCAATTCTCAGAAGTGAATTTTGTGATTTTTTACTTTGTAAAATATTTGCAGGCAATGCACAAGGTGATTGGGTTCTATAAGGAGAACACGAATATAATCATCGACACATTCACTTCTCTTGGGTATGATGTATACGGAGGAAAGAATGCACCATATGTTTGGGTTCATTTCCCAAACCAAAGCTCATGGGATGTGTTTGCTGAGATTCTGGAGAAGACTCATGTGGTCACAACTCCAGGAAGTGGATTTGGACCAGGTGGTGAAGGTTTTGTTCGTGTGAGTGCCTTTGGTCACAGAGAGAACATCTTAGAGGCATGCCGGAGATTCAAGCAGCTTTACAAATGAAGAGCCCTTTGTATCATTTATCATCATCATCCTCTTTAAGGACTTGTATCATTCATCATCATCTTTATCTTTGATGACTTGACTTGGATTGAAATAATATCGTCTCCATTGTTTTCTGGACTTGTAGTGACTAAGAAATAAATGTTCTTCAATCAGTCAACAAAATATTAAAATGTGCAAATTTGAGAAATACTGCGGAGGGGTATTTTAGTAAATTACGTATGCTGAGCAATTGAGCACCGTGTGTGTACAAAGGTCCAAAACAAGTGTCGACTCGTCTCGCATTCTCATCCAGATTAGTTTGCAATTGAATTCGAACTAAGGAAAATCAGTTTTGTTAATCCTTAACAATGTCGATTCCTCAGGCGACGATGGAGCTTCGACCTCTGGGGAACACAGTGCTCAAGGTTAGCGCTGTTGGCTTTGGCGCCTCTCCTCTCGGAAGTGTATTTGGTCCAGTCGCCGAAGATGATGCAATCGCCGCCGTGCGCGAGGCTTTCCGACTCGGCATCAACTTCTTCGACACCTCCCCGTAAGCGCTTCTTCTATCTCTTCTTCTCTTCTCTGGAGATTACTCTGTCATTTTTCGTCATCTTTCCAAACTAATTGCTGGTTCTATCTGAGGGATTTTACAAATTCAAAATTGATGATAGGAAAATGTTCAGATGTGGAACCGTAATTTTGAAGCCAAATTGTTTAGGGGAATATTCAACTGGCTGATTCTCTATGCATATTTTTATGTGTGAAGGTATTATGGAGGAACACTTTCTGAGAAAATGCTTGGTTTGTCACTGAAGGCTCTACAAGTCCCTAGAAGTGACTACATTGTGGCGACCAAGTGTGGACGATATGCCGAAGGTTTCGATTTCAGTGCTGAGAGAGTAACAAAAAGCATCGACGAAAGCCTGAAGAGGCTTCAGCTAGATTACGTTGATATACTTCATATCCATGATATTGAATTCGGCTCTCTTGATAAGGTTTTTACCACTTTCTCTCATGGTTTATCACTATCACTCTCTGTGTCAACCTTTACTAATAAATATTTGTTTCGTGGCTATACTAGATAGTGAGTGAAACAATTCCTGCTCTCCAGAAACTGAAACAGGAAGGGAAGACTCGTTTTATTGGTATCACTGGTCTTCCATTAGATATTTTCACTTATGTTCTTGATCGAGTAGCTCCAGGGACAGTTGATGTGATATTATCGTACTGTCATTACGGCGTGAACGATTCAACGTTGCTTGATTTACTACCTTACTTGAAAAGCAAAGGTGTGGGTGTGATAAGTGCTTCTCCATTGTCAATGGGTCTCCTTACAGAACAAGGTCCTCCTGAATGGCATCCTGCTCCTCCTGAGCTCAAGGTTTGACATTTAGGAAAAGAATGGCTCTTTGTTGTTAATTTCTTACTCTGATTCTGTGAGCTGCTGGTTTTATTGTCATGTGTTGTAGTCTGCGTGTAAAGCGGCAGTTGCTCACTGCAAAGCAAAGGGTAAGAAGATCACGAAGTTAGCATTGCAGTATAGCTTAGCAAACAAGGAGATTTCTTCAGTGTTTGTTGGGATGAGCTCTGTCTCTCAGGTATGTAAGTTTAGGATTTTGTCCATAGTTATGAGGGGAATTAGAGTTAAAGTATGAAACAATTTGTGATTTTTTTTGAATCAGGTAGAAGAAAATGTTGCAGCTGTTACAGAGCTTGAAGGTTTGGGAATGGATCAAGAAACTCTCTCTGAGGTTGAAGCTATTCTCGAGCCTGTAAAGAATCTGACTTGGCCAAGTGGAATCCATCAGAACTAAAAAAAAAAAGCTCTTTACGTTTTTGCAATATCTGTGTCAGTAACAATGTAAGTTTGATTGATACGATCAATAAAGTCGTTAATTTTGCTACTGATGATTGAAATGAAACAGAGAATCGATATACAACATCTTTGAACTATTTCATTATTATATAAATTACAGCTTAGGGTGAGATTTTGAAAGAAACTTATAAATGTTCATTTACAAACATAACACAAAAGGAAACAAAGAAAGGCGTGAAATTGAAAATCTTGATTCACCAGCAACTAAGTTCAATAGCTTCTTCGAACCTCTTGTCATACGTAGCGGGATCGCCAAATAGCCAAAGACTAACCTTCGAACGATTAGATTTTTCCGATGAGCTTCTCGCCGGAAGAAAACATTTAACTGCTGTCGCCGGTGACGTTTCCGGTTGTGGATGCAGAGTATTGTTTGTTGTTGTTGTTATCTGATGAATTAGAGGATAGGAGAGCATGAACATCGCAGCTGATGGTGCCATTGATGGTTTCTAAAATCTGTAAATTCGAAAAAAAAGTATGAGGTTTTTGAATGCAAATTGGAGAGATTGAATCTGATGTGTATTAATATAAGTGGAGAGGATAAAGAATGAAAGGAAGGTAGGTGTGTGTGTTTTTCTACGGGACCAAAGTGTGAAAATGAAAATTCGGCATGTTTCCAAGAAAAAATTATATCCAAATATAGCGAATCATATTATGACACGTTGTTCAACATAGCTAACTTGTGACAAAACTGTGGCTAACGTGTGCTAATGCGATACTAAGAAAAAGAAGTTGTGATAATACCGTGTAATGCACCAACTTTATTGTTGCGGACTTGGGACCAGAACTACCACTACTTATAAAATTATCAAAAGAATTAAGATCCTTTTTTGTTTATTTATGTACATTTTAATGCGTAGCCGATTAAAGATAACTAGTTTGATTTAGATTGGTATACGTAATGCATATACATTTCTGATTTAGTTGGTTTATGACAATTGTATATAAACCTTATATTATTAGACTATTAGTGGCTCATATTCAATAGTACTAACCATCATGTTTGTTTTATTTTTCTTCCTCCCATCAAGTTTGTTATAAATTATAATACAGTTTGTTATATTATTATACAAGTGAATCATCATTTGTACTCAGTTTAGTTACTTTCTAACCGGATGGTATAAAAGATGAAAAAATAATTCAAAC
Organism: Euclidium syriacum; assembly: GCA_900116095.1. Taxonomy (NCBI): domain Eukaryota; kingdom Viridiplantae; phylum Streptophyta; class Magnoliopsida; order Brassicales; family Brassicaceae; genus Euclidium; species Euclidium syriacum. The sequence goes on from FPAK01000004.1 coordinate 14,006,450, forward strand.
GACGTTATGATATAGAAAACGATCGATGCGTAGTTAACAAGTTTTTCGAAGAATATTGCCGAATGGGAACTTCGTAAAGAAGCAAAAGAAAAATTATACTAAAGAAACTTCAAAACGAAAAGCAACCAAACCAGTTTGCTTCGCCCTTTGCATGAAAACCGATGCTTCCTCGAGAACCTTCCACCGAAGCAGATTCCTCTACTTTTCGCCATCCTACCATTTTCTCTAACACTTAAACTCTCTTTTTTTACTTTCAATGTACTTTCAAGATTATTCTCACAAGCTCCATAAACTCTAACCGAATACATTTATTAATTTTATTTTATCATAAAGAATTATCTTCAAGCCGTGTTCTTTGGCGAATATAAATACACGTCGAAGAAGCACACACTTGCCCTCTAAGAATTAAATTCGTGTTTCCTCTCAACTATTATTATTTCCTCCTTCTGCTTCCAAATTTACAAATTTTGCTAACCAAAAACTACAACTTTTGAGTTTTTATTATTTCTCTTTCCCAAATATGAGTGATCCGAAGTACGCATATCCTTACCCGGCACCGGGAAATTACCCGCATGGTCCACCGCCTCCGGTGGGAGTACCGCCTCAGTATTATGCTCCACCACCACCACCGCCTCCACCACCAAAGCGGAAACCTGGTTTTCTTGAAGGACTGTAAGTGCTCTGTTCACGTTTTAGCAAATAAAGAAGTTACTGCCATAACCGGTTCTGGTAATTCGTGTCCGGTTAACATTTAATTTTCTTTTGGAACTTATCCAAGATTACATCAAAATCCTCAACAAGGTGGTTATTAGAGAGAAGTTTTTTCTTAAATTCATTGTGATATGTTTGTGTGTGTTTATGTTTTTTTTGCAGACTTGCGGCTCTGTGTTGTTGCTGCTTGGTGGATGAATGTTGCTGTGACCCGACCATTATCTGCATTGATTAAATCGACAGAATTTTAAATTACTCTTTGTCTATCTATGTTGATTTGTCATGGGATTTATGTAGTAATTATTGTAATTAAGTGCGATCACTTTATCACAAAATTCTCCTGACGTTAGTTCTTCGATATATTACTTGGTTTGAACTCATGAATACTAAAATAAACCAGAACATTTATTTAGATTTCTCATTGGTTTTATAGACAAAGATAGTGATTATATATACTCAAGAATCCACAATCAAATTTTTTTTTAAAAACGTTTTGGTTAAATGAATTTTTCATTGATTGGCAAAGAATCTGAGTGTCAGACGAAAAGAAAATTAAACGCAGGAAAAAAAGATTAAGATATTTAAAACTCGGAATTGATAGTGAGAATAAAAGTAAGAATAGTATAAAATGTGAAGTCGGAGAGTGAAGGAACAAATGTGGGTATCTCGTTTGTTTTTTAGTAGTTTCTTTTTTACACATTATCTCTCATCTATATCTCGTTATCATTGGGAAAATTCCTAAAAAATATCTCAAATGAACTTATTTTTTCTAATTAATACATGAATTTTTTCAATTATCAAGTTAATACACCAACTGATTTAAGTTATTTTTTTAATACACGAAATGAAATTTTTTTGATTTTTACACCACCATTTTAACGGACGTTAACGGACCAACGTAGTCATTTAACAGATGTTAACGGAGATATGAAATTTTTATATTAATGTATTATATATAGTCATGTATGGTAATGGTGGTCTAGTGGTCTCAACACTCCTTCGACTTATTCATGATCAAGGTTCGATCATATTTTTACAGAATTTTTAATTTAAATTTTTAAAAAATTAAACAGCGGATAAGCTTCGAACCCGAGTCCTATAAAACTTTATCATCCGTTTAAGACCAACAAAGCTATCGTGATATTTTGATCTACTATCCAAGTTAAATATATATATATATATATATATATATTTATTTGAAATCATCATCTTCAATTTTCATCGTCTCCGTCACTCTCTTTTCCTCTCTGCTCACTGTAATTTCTCTTAGATTCTTCTATTTCGTGTATAATTCGAATAATGGATCTGTTTTGAGACTTGCTGACAAGAAAACCAACTCTGATTAAGTTCGCCGATCTCTAAATTTCCGTTCTATCGCCACGTTTAAATTCTCCGAATTTGGGCTTATTCGAATCGTGATTCTTCTCCGAGTCTGGGCTTGTTCGAATCGTGATTCACATAATGGAAACCATAAATTCGATGATGATTTAGTCGAGTTAAGTAGCACCGACGATGGATCAAAATCAAAAGTTAGGGTTTCTCGAGGTTGGGGGATTGGTTCGAATCTAACTTTGACGAGATCTTGAGTCGAAGAAGCGATGATTTAGAATCATGAGGACTGAGGTTGAAGATGATGAAGATTTGTTTAATAGAATTGAAATTAAAAAAATTCTAACCCAGTCTAAAATTTGGGAAGAGTGGATTTCGAACCCAGGTGGGTAGAAAGTGGTAGGAAGGTCTAAAACCACTAAATTATGGATGTTATGTAAGTTATTTTTGACTGCGTTAATATATAACTTAAATAATATACAGTTCCGTTTATAACTCTGTTAACCTACTCCGTTACCCCCTTAACGTCCGTTAAAATGGTAGTGTAAAAATCTAATATTTTTTTTATTTGGTATATTAAAAGAATAATTTAAATCAGTTTGTGTATTAATTTGGTAATTGAAAAAATTCGTGTATTAATCGGAAAAAAAAAAATTTAGTTGGGATATTTTTTTGGAATTTTCACCGTTATCATATCAGAAATAATTTAATTCTCTTGACTGATAATTTTTACTTTTGTTGACTTTAGTTACATTAACCTTAAGACTTGAGTCTGCACTTTTATGGGTTTCGTTTTGAAATATTTGGTCTCCATGACACTTAACCCAAAATAAATTTGTGACTATGACACTCTGTAAAACAAATTGGACAATATGACACTATGGTCACTGTTTTGATACTGTTCGAGACCATTAAGCCCTTCAGCTGTTTGGTATATCTCTGTAATTGCCCCTCTGACAAAAACGTGGGTAAGAGATACAAAAATGTTAGGTGGGTCACACATATAATCTTTTTATTATTTTAATTAGAGTTGAGAGAATGGAGTAATCATATAGAAAAATAATTTGTCTGCGAATGTTTCTCCAACTACTTTAATTATATCTTTCTTATTTTTTCCACAACCGAGACAAATGGAGCATGCTAAACGACGGTTACAGTAGAATTTGTGGGCAATTAACAACATGTGTGATATAGCCGGAGGTAGATCTACCATTTTTTGGGTAGTGAATTATGCCATATAAAAACCAGACGACGACTGGATAATCTAAACGGACACGGCGGAAGACGAACGGAATTGGAACCGCACGATATCGCTCCGAATTTTTGGGGAATCGCGTTTCCAAAAAAATGATGTTTGGAATCGGTAAAGGATCGGGAGATTCCGAGTTGGGATCAGTCTAATGAGTATGTATTGTGACATCAGAGCTTGGTTTTCAGCCGCAGACAGTTACACGGAAAATTTAAGAAAATAACAGTTTTTTGTTCTTTTCTATTCTAGTTCGGAATAGATTTACATATACTAGATCTATAAATTTGAAGTGCAAATGAGAAGAAAAATACAAAAAAAAACTATGGATTAGTAACAAAGAATCGACGGCGGCCGTAAACCTAGATGCAGAACTCATACAAACATGTTGAAGAAGATGACGATACAATGACATCTTCATTAAAGGGAATGTACAATCTAGATTCGTGTACGAATAAATCGGTATGTACAATCTAGATTTGTGTACGAGTAAATATGTCTGTACAGTGTAAATTCGAATATGAGTAAATGTGTCTGTACAATATGGATTCGTATACGACTAAATGTGTCTGTACAGTCTGGATTCGTGTACGAGTAAATATGTTAGTACAATCTAGATTCGAATACGAGTAAATGTGTCTATACAGTATGGATTCGTATACGACTAAATGTCTATGTACAGTCTGGATTCGTGTACGAGTAAATGTGTCTGTACAGTCCGGATTCGTGTACGAGTAAATATGTATGTACAGTCTAGATTCGAATACGAGTAAATGTGTTTGTACAGTCTAGATTCTTGTACGAGTAAATGTGTTTGTACAATCTGGATTCATGTATCTGCTTGGATTCGCAAATGAAGTCTAGGGTATAGATTTCCCAGATAAAAGTACATGTACTTGGGCATCACATTATACTTGTACATAAATTTTGATGAGTGTACAACTCATTTAACTCTTTATATAGGTCTTTCGTGTATGTATATTTAATTAAAAAAATCAAAAATTTATTATAAGAAAAATGGAATAAAAGAGGAAAAAGAAAAAATAAAATTAGAAAAATTGAATGAAAGAGGAAAAAAAGGAAAAAAATATAGTGATATGGATCTTAAAGGAAAGAGAAAATAAAATTAGTATTTATCTACAATTTAATAAAAAAAATTAAAATTTTATTATAAGTAAAATGGAATAAAAGTGAAAGAAAAAAATGGTAAAAAAAAACTTAAGAAAGAAAGGTAGAGAATACGTGGGTAGAGAAAAAAAAAAAAAAACATGTATTTGTTTTTTTCAGCTGTGTTGGGTTCGGAAAGAGAGACATGTGTGGTAAGTACGGAGAGAGACATATGTGGTGGGTCTGGAGAGAGAAATACACAGAGTAGAGATAATGGGTTTTTGGTTATTTCGCAGGTAAAAGTGTTATATGTACATAATTGTTTTTAAAAGTGTCATGAGGTACAATTAGTTAGTGGTAAAGTCTTATAGGAACAAATTTTCTCTTTCGTTTTTAATTGTTTTTTATCCGTCGTTCTACCGACCAACAATTAATTAAATTTTTTCACTAAGTTTTACCAGTTAAGGGACTTAGAAATATCCCCATCAACAGGGCGGAATTTACATTACCGCTGTTATAGGAGGAAAAGAAAAATGGGAACCCTCGGTGGTTTTACTTATTCGGCTTTCATTTTTATTTATCGGGTTGTGGATTTTTATGTTCTCTAAGACTCCCTCTGTTTCGCAAAGAGTGTTGTTTTAGAGATTTATTTTTGTTTAGAAAAGAATGTTGTTTTATGTTTCCAACGATTTTAAAGTAAATCTCAATTTTATCCCTACTTTTATAACTTATTAATTAGAAAGAGAAACTTAGACAATGTATTAATTTAAAGATATAATAGAAATTTATATAATTTTCTTAATATGTGTGAAACATATTAGAAAGTCTTTGTGGTGGACTTTTTAATAAAAAAGACTATTAACAGATTTTTTAGTAATATTTTTTAGTTGGTCGTGTTTTGTTTTTGAATTTACATGAGTTACCTTGATTCTAAGAACTCTATTAACAATTAGTTATTTCTTGTCATATATTTTATATTCACCAGTTTTTTTTTATTTGATATATATCATGATCTAAAGAATAATTAACACGAAATCGTAAATACTACCGCTACCATAACCATAAACGGATCCCTTTAACAAATGGAAACCCTAGACCAATATTTCAAATGGATGTGCTTATCTCCGCCCGTGCCCATCAACATTTGCTTGTTATCTAGTTTTATCGACTGGCCATTATTAGCTTCCACTAAAAGTATTTACAGTAGATGTTGAATCGTGCTACTCTATAGGTTTTGATTTTAGTTCTTTTATAGGTAGTCTTATCCTGGCATGTTTTCTAAAAATGAATAATAACAATGTTCTTTGCAAATGTTGAAATTTCGAAAAAAGACATTATGGTACTCGGTGACGTAGCAGTAGGTAGATAAGCATTTGGTCCAGAGATAAGGAAATATTGGAGAATGGAATAGTAAAACAAAATACGTGTCCACTGCAGAAACCAAAGAGTGGCCAAATTGTGTCTTGGCTATTAGCTAGTGATTAGATAACGTTCCAGTATTTACGGAGCGCATTTATTACAAATTGAAACTATATGAGATTTCAAAGTGGATACCAACTGTAAATATGTTTGAATGCTAGCACAAGAAAGCATATATCATCGCAATGCACAACTTTTTCTAATTGCATTGCATAACTAGTAAGAGTTTAATTTGATTGTTAGCAGTTAGCACCCAGCGTTTTCGCGGAGACAGTGACATAGTTGAAAACAGTAGAAAAATAAGTGATAAAAATGGTTAAAAAAAGAAATTGCTCGGTTAAAAACTAACAACCAGAACCATTGTTTTCCTTCTACTTTCAAACAAAATATTAGAAATTTCGTTACTTACCAGAGTTTTCCTTTTTAAGAAAAGAAAATAAAAAGAAGCCATAATGTAAAAATGTAGCTTAGACCGATCATGTAATATGACTTATTAAATGACCCCATCCCAAGAAACAAAGAGTGGATGGTTGTGCTTCCCCTTTATAGTAGCAGGGAGCATTTAATAATAGCAACTATATTATCATCACCACTTTTTCACTCCCCTTAATACTCTCTCTAACACTCAAATCCCCAATGCAGAGTCCAAAAAAACCACACCCCCGTTTTTCCTATATTGCCAAACACGTAAATTTAATTCCAAAACAAAGACCCATTAAATGAATGAAATGCAGTTATCACAAGTCAGAAGAGAGATTTTGATTTCTTTTTTGGATCTCATTTGGTTAGTATCCATATCCATTTTGGTGATGACCTCCTCCTGTTCTTCCGGATCTTCTTCCTGTACTCGGAGACGCTGCGTATGAACTGCTCGTGGAATACATCGATGAAGATTTCGGCAACTCCAGATGGTTTGATACTCCTGTTGCATCGGTACTACGATTTGACACTGATTCTACTTCCAACGGCAACTCGTCTAGCGTCTGTTTATAAACCCATAAAAAAACATATCGTTATATATTTTACATCAAACAGCAACCAGATGTGATATTTGTATGTAACAAAGAGAACATACCCTGTAAGCTTGCTGGAGAATGTGGAGAGTCTCTTGCGTGCGTTTTCTCTTACCTGCTATCTCGTCTGGCTCTTGCAGCATTTCTTCAAACAAATTCTCCCTGTAACACATGATACAAACTATTCAGTATTACAAAACTATCCCAAACACAGCACTTGAAGAACATAGACTATAGTTTTTTTTTGTCACATCACCTGTAAAGTTTCTTGATGAAGACATTGTGCAGCTCACGTTTCGTGTGGTTTACCTGAGTATCATAAGAATATCGCATTAGAGTTTGATTACTCTAAGATAGCAGAAGGAGGAGAGATATGGGAGACTTGCCAGGAAATGCATGATTGCTTTTGGTACAGAGTCCTCAATATTCTTCCTTACGATGTCATAGTAAGATTTGAGTAACAGTTTCGTTATCTGAATCTCGACATCTTCCTGTTCCGAATGGGTTTCAGATGGCCTCAACACAGTTGGGGGCTTCAGAGAAAAAAGAGTAAAGCAAAGAATATGAGTTAAGGTAAAATCTGTGTTGACAAAAATATGAATCATATAAAAATGGCACAGGAGACGCACCTCTTTTAGATAGATCATTGATAAGTTGTGAGAACTATCTTCAACAGCATCATTGAATGATTTGGTTAAAAGATTGTCTTTAGTAGGTGCTCGATTATCACGACTATCACCCCCTCGGAAAATTGATGGAATACCCCACCTTGAATCATTCGCATTTGCTATCAAATAAAACCACAGTTAAACACTACCCACATTCTCAAGCTCTTAAACACATGGAAACAAGATATGTGTACAAAAACAGGCAAGCAGCGATGAGAAGAAAAACTACCAGCTGGTGTAGCTTTTTCAGTATCTCCGGTTACAATTCCCTAGAAACATGTCATGGATTTGAGTGTCAGATAGTAAACTCTTTTGCTTGGAAATTCCTAATTTGCTCTCATGAGTTTTACAAATTTAGATGTATAGCATAAGAAATGACATACCTGATCAGGAACAATTCCATTAGCTTGTCTGCCGAGAAAAGATCGAGATTTCACCTGACTAGCGGAAGACGATGATGTTCTATCAGGCTCCACTGTGTCTGTCTGTATCAAATAAAAACGTAGAAGAAACACGGCAGACCATATAAGAAACACAAAACTAAATTTAATGCATTGCTCAAAGTTTTTTCATGCCTTTGGTCGAGCCACAGGATGGGGAATCCTAGAAGACTTCACTTGTTGCATTGCAACCTCCACAGCCTTGGTTCCACCAATAAAATTTGGATGTGAAGTGTTGATGTAATCCATCTGCAAACGTTACATTCAAGAAACAAAAATCAATCAAAAACAAGAAAATCACTAGTCAAGATTAAAACAAGGCTCCTAATCAACCAAGATGAGAAACAATCAGTCTGTGCTCCCACTATACAATACAGAATTTCAACTGAACAAAATTCTTGGGTTATCAATGTTCAATACAGTAGACAGACCTCCATATCAATGATATCCCCAATCATTGCTTCTGAGGGTTCAAGACCTTCTCGCAGGAAATCCCCAATAACCTCATCCATGCGCTTTCTCAGGACCGGGAAGCGCTGTAACTCATTCATCATACACTTATGGCTAATCTGTAGATAAATGGAAAGTTTATGAATAAAATGAATTTAATACTATCTTTTATCAACAACAAACAAAAAAAATAGCCTCACCTTTATTAGCTCATCAAAAATGAACCTCGCGCACTGAAGGCTAGGATCTAACAAACGAGATATCTGCCTCCTAACAAGGACTTCAAATGGAAACTATGCAAACGATAATGAAATTAAGAGAGATAATCAGAAATCCCAAGAAGTAGGAAATTTACAAGCCCTGACAACCAGGAAATTTACACATTCTTATAAATATGTTAAGAAACCTACGTCTGGAACGAATAATGCGGATCTTGGACCTGTTGCATTCTGGATTGCAGTCCGAATATCATCATCTGTCAAGTCTTCGCATGGATCAACCTCCTGAATAGGCAATGTGAAGGCAGACAAATCAGTCTAAACCCACATAAATCCACCTCAAGACACTCTGACAATATAAACATGTTAATTAAGGAAAAATGGTCGCCATCTAGCAGACTAGGAACTGATAAAGCAACTAGAGTCCAAATACTCAAAATGTGCATACAATTGAAGGTATAACAAATTGGAAACAAGTACTCCAGAAAGCATTGACTAGAAAAATCCCATGCCTCAAAGAGCTCTAAGTCTGAAATGAACTGCTTACATATTCCATGTTGATAACGTCCCTAGCTAAACTATGTTATATGGCAGATCCATTCCCTAATGAAGCAACAAAACTATATATTCGACGTTATTCACACATGTGTAAACTTCTCGGTCAATGTCAATGAAATGAACCTTAAATATCAAAGACCACAAGGGTATCAAATAAAAGATAGAGGAAGAATTTGCTTACTGAGAAGTATGCTAATACAAAACAAGGAACAATGAGGGGAAGGGATTAATAACAAATGTTCAAAGCGCGAGTAAAAATAAATAAAGATGATCAAGCGAACCTCTAAACTTTTAACAAAGATTGATTGGAAAATATAGTGAATTCTTGCTCCTCCAGAGAGCTCGGACGTGGACATTTCTTCACTTTTTCCTTCCAGTAATGAAGAGTATGCTGTTTGGAAAAGTTAACTATGAGACTCGCAAAGGACCAAAGAATACCGCAATTTAAATTATCATCTTTAGATTTTACCTTCACAGTATTTTGAAAGAAAGTTGAGAAGAAGAGCTCCTTGACCAGCCTACAATTTCAAGGACATTAAAGACCCACAAAATTGGATAAGTTTGACAAGTTAGAGACTAACAAATATAATCATAGAGACAAGCAAGTCATAAAGAAATGCTTAGAACAAGTTAACTACCCAGTGCCCAGCAATCTTTCCCTGCAAATAAGAACACCTTCAAATCCTAATTTTACCCCTATGCATTTGTTTGGCGGGAAAACTAAAAGACTCCATGAATGTCATGAACCCTAACCACGACTAAATATAGTCTGGCGGGAAACATTGTATTTAGACGAAAAGACTGAGCAAAGGACACCGTAAGTGGAACAAATCGTAAACTACCAAAGACGATAACAGTGTCATTGCTGACAATGGATTATATAGCTAGTCTGCAAACTGGGCAACAAAAAAAATACCTTGGATTCTGTAATTTCACCATAGCTCTGATGCTCCTTAGCTGTAGCAACCAAAGCATTGCTGATACGAGACTTCAAATCAGGAAGCAGAACCTTGATATGTTGAACAAGGATCTAGGAAAAATACAACAGAAAAGGTATCTTCTATCAGACAGGTTCCAACGGAATAATTACCAATGCCAGATGTGAAACCTACGACAAGCCGTCTATTAGAAGATAAAAAGACAAGTCAATTGAAATCTAAAGAATTCAGTGTATGAATCAACTTTCATAATGACAAATGATCCTGATTCTCAAAGATATGCATCTGAGAGGAATAAATATCCTGCAAAGGCCCTTTCCCCAGCCGGGTATATCGACACAAGAAGAGTAAGTACCATTAAGAAACTGGATAATGTATATAACAACCACCTTATAACAGATATTTCAACATCCAGAAAGAATTTCCCTTTTGCCTAACTGAACCACGAGTTTATTCAAAAAGAAAAAGAGAACCCTCAAAAGTGCAAAATGTACCTGATTCAACTTCTTAGCTAGCTGAGGGACACCCAAACGATCAGTAAGACCATGATAAGCCTGTGTGGGTACAAAAAAAACAGCTATGATCAGGAAAAAATAGCAAGAGTATCAGAAATGGAAACAACAAAATGATGAAATCATACCGGACGACTCCGGAAGAATTTCTCCTCTGCGCTAAGTGCTTCCTTAACTGTGCGGTTTAGCAAAATATCCTGTATATAAAAAATAAACATCAACGTAAACTTTTACACTGTGTAACTACATAGAGCACAAATCAAAAGCAAAAAGAATCATCACCATAGCATTACGCAAATCACATTAGAGAAAAGCAACATTATGTAAATTAAGGAAACAAATGTAGTTGCTGGAACAACAACGGCTTTACCTCCTGGCAACGATTTACGACTCCCACATATCCAAGTCGTAGAGGAACAACTTTTCCAAGAAGGAGATTTCGTGCATCAGTACCTTTGTCCATAATATCCAACTGAAAACATTGTGAAAAATATAGTTAAACACATGGAAACTGGAATGCCCGTCTTTACAACCAAGCTAAGATGATACTTAAACAAATGTCTTGGTAGAGACTATGCACCTTTGTGATTACACCGATTGTTCTATGACCTGCAGACATCATAAGAGACATGAAAAGTGAAGATGCTTAATGTCAGATACGACCCATTAAATTAAATATATCATTTATTCTTCTCATTGGACTAGTGAGCAGAGCTTACCATCAGGGTCTGCATTTCCTGCAATCTGAAGAGCATCTGAGTTTGCTAAATCGGAATTTGCAGGGGTAACAGCCAGTATCAAGCAGCTAGCTTGCTTTATGTAAGACAAGATCATCGTTCTTATACGCGCTTCAATGTCAGTTGGCTGGTCACCCACAGGGACCTTGGTTATACCAGGCAGATCCACAAGCGTGATATCCAATACATTAGGGGAAAATATTTTCAGACGAATCTGTTTATCTGATACACCTTTGTTCTCTCCTGCTAATCTGTTCGTCTCAGCCTACAAAAGATGTTGCATTCATATATTAAAGAAACGAAAGTAACTCATCCAATACAATAACAAGCTGTCACAAAGGGAGACGAAGTTGTAAAACGATTGGCCTAAACGGTATTTATTAATCAGAGATATACAGAGGGAGATTCAGAAGAATAGAAACAAAAACCTCAATTTCTTGACGAATCTGAGAGAAATCATAGATACGCTGGTTAGGGAGATGAAGGAACTCTCCCCACTCTTCATCGGATCCGCCATTAGCCCGGCTTTTCGTCTGGAGGAGCTGGAGAACGAGAGGGCGACGCGTGCAGATATCATTACCTCGGGGGAGAAAATCGCGGCCGACAAGTGCTTCTAGGACGCTGGACTTGCCACTGCTCTGGCTTCCGACGACAGCTACCTGAGGAAGCTCGATCGATGACTGGCTTCCAAGCTTAGCAAATATGTCTTGTAGCTTATTAACAATCGGAATCACGGAGGATCCCAACGGCGCGGCGTTGCTGGTGGCGGCGGCAGATGATTTCGGAGGGGTAGACGGAGGAGTCTCACCGGTGACTTCTTCAATAGACATCGATGGATCGGATTGAAGAATCAAAAACCTAGGGTTTTGGGTAGAGTTCGTGTACGAGAGAAACTGGGAAGAGAGGGTCAAATACTCGATTTCGTGCTTACTGTACCGAGAAGACAGATCCTCTCACGATTCACGAATGATAGAGCAAAAAAAATATTTTTGAAGCTAATTTTTTTTATCTCTAATTTTCCTTATATATATCAGGATATATCATCGACCTCGTTTTTCTTTTCTGAATTTATTCTAGAATATATTTCTTTTTTACTTGGGCGTGGAGTCTCTAAACGTGAGGAAGGCGACTTCTGTTTTCTTGTTTTTTGACAATGCAATATTTCATTGCTGAGGGCCGAGGCCCAGAACAGATAGGGATGTACATAATACATTTAATGATATAGGGCCAAAACAAATGGGCCAAGATTATGATAAGGATTCACTTTGAGAAACACACATAGCACCAACACATATAAGATTTTTTAGGGCATCATATTTTGTTAGCTTTCTTTAGTATAGTGACTAGAGATGTGAAAAATTCTAGGAGTATTTCATAATTTTTCCAAAAAAAAAAGGATAAATTCTAGGAATTGTTGAGTTCAAATCTCATATTCTCCTTAATTTTTTTCTCTTATTTTTTATTGCTAGACTAAAATTATATTTGGATGACTTGATTTTTTAATTAGGTTAATGGGCTTTATTTGTTGGGTTTATATATGGTTTTAATAATTGTGATGATGTGTATTAATGATGATGACATGTAATATTTCTATTGGTGCACTAAAATACTATATGAATAACTTTAGAGGCTTATAGCCTTAACTTTTATTAGTAATAGATTAATACTATATACTAAAGATCTGATGGATTATGACCAAAATCCAATTCAATTTTTTTAGGAAGATATGTTCAATTTTATTTTCGGTCGTAAATGGGATGGGTTCATTTATGTCTTTTTAAAAATTCTTAGTTACTTTTTATTATATTTCTTATAAATCTATAACTTATATTATTTAATGCGAATTTATAATAGTATATATAAGTATTAAATATATGTGTAAATATAAGTTATAGGCACATAAGTATTTCAATTTTAAAAAACTAAGGTATTATATCTTACTAAGTTTTAAACCCGGGTTACGCCCGGATATGTTAATATTGGTTGTATCGTTTATTTTGATATTTAATGATATATTTTTATTGAACAATATGGTGACATTTAATATTTTTAATATTTTATTATTACTACTTTATTTGCCATTGTTTTTGTTTTCCAATTTAAAATTACTTTGCTTTGATTTTTTGGAATATATTTAGGAAATAAAATGTATTATTTTAATTATTTTTTTTAGTGTTTTTGTAATATTTTATAATAATTTTGTTTTTTTTTCATTAATATCATGATATTTGAATTTTTTACGCGGTGAAGTTATTTTTCTTTTTTAATTCGATATGAGTTTGTTATTGTTATTCTTTATTTTTGTGTTAGGAAGTAAGAGATAGAGTTGAAAGTAGTTTGATTATAACATTGCATATCACCACAGATTCTCATATTGTAGATGTGTTTACAAAAGTTTTATTGTCTGGTCAATTTCATGTATTGATAGGCAATATGTTATTATAGTCTCTTTCCATGCCAATTTAAGGGACACAATAGAATAAAGAAAAGAACCGTTATTTGTTAAATATAAACTATCGTAAGCCAGTTCTATATAATCATGATTTAAAAAAGTTATTATGATTAATGAGAAACTATAAAATGACATTGATTTAAACTCATGTGAGCCCATGTTTATTACATTGCTTCTCGAATATGATATTCTTCTGAATCTAATCCTTTGTATATTTATGTATAAAAAATATTTTTGAATGTACTCTCTGCATCACCATCGAATTTAGAATGGATATACCTTTAGGAGATGTTAGACGTGATAGTGTCATGTATAGTTGGTCATGACTGAAAACGGATTGAGGCAAGTATAGGAGAACCGATTTCAAGTTTTGTCCCTAGCTCTTATTAAATGTCATTTCATAGCATACTTTTGTTGAGAATTGTCTTCTTCGTAATGTGAAAAGATGCTTTGAGTCAATTGGGGATAAAATTATTTTTGGCAGGATTTTGTTCTCATGATTATCTCACCCTCGATTACTCAATCGTCCAAACATGTTACTATCAATCGTGTACCATTGCATAGTCTTTCCTTTTGATTAATGTTTAGGGGCAACATTATTGGTACTTCCACTTTTAAAGATAACTTATGTTTTGGTAATCCTGCGAACTCTAGAGAGTTTAGATACTCAACCGTATATAGCGTCTCATAGTTTGTTGATATTGTGTCACCTTTTTCTATACGTTATGATATGAGATATTCCTCTTATTTTCCTGGCAGTTTTGATAACATGTATGCATTAATCTCATCAATTGTTTCATTTCAGGGTGTTAAGATGTTTTCTCTGTAATGCTTGCATGTGTATTTTTTGTTAGTCCGTTCTCTGCATTTGTGGCTTGAAATATTTTCTCCATATGATCTTCAATTGATTGCATTAGGAATTTTGAATCAACTACAACCATATGATCATCAGTTCCATTATCGTTTTTATTTTTAATCTTCTGCTCCATATCGACCAAAACAATAGATGTCAGAAATAAGAGTACGTGAAGGTCGAGTGAAGCCAATTGATGTACTCTGCAAGCATTTGGGTGATTTAGATCATATAGATATCGAGCTCAGTGGACCTTACATGGTTTTCAAGGTTTTTATAAAAATTAATACTAAAATGTTAAGTGTTAATCTATATTTTGCTAAGTTATAAAACCTTTCGTTTAGGTCTATACTTAAGTTCCATAACATATTTTGTCTCTCGAATCATTTGGATTGTGATAATAGCTGAAAAGAGAAGAAACTTCAGTTTAGAGAAGTTATTCAGCAATTTCGACGTTGAGATAACAAATGTTTGGTTAATTCTACATAAGTTATAATTAAAACTTCTACTGAAAATTCATCGTGATGTTAGATATAAGATAACATGAAATTGTGTCAATGATCTAAATCTTAATTGACAATGATCTAAATCCATGTTCAATACAACTTCTTCAAATTCGGCGAACCTAAACTTCTGCCTTGCAATAGAAGTTCCAACTTGATCGTCTCGGACCAAAGTTGTTTGGGGTGTGAATTAAATCAGGAACTTGTGAGAGGACACCTTGTAACTGATCTTGTTGTTAATAACCAATAATTTTTTAATCCTTTAGGATGCATCGACCTTGAGATTTGCCACATAAAAACCTATTTTGCTAGCCGGTATGCATGCTTGCAATAAAAATTGTATTAGAGTAAGTTTACTGCTGAGTAGGTTACGCGTGAGTAAATTAACAAATATCTTTTCTTCGATGACGAGTAGTTTAAGACCCATAAGTAAATTGTATTTCTTTGATTTCGTGATTCACAACCTTTCTGAAGCTGATCAAAAATCATTATTAGTTTTTCACATATGATATAAACACAATAAGCTATTTGTCTTATTTTTCTTAGAAATGAATGTGTTTTATAGTTTATGATTATTTATAGAGGAGAGGACTATTAAGAATTCGAGGAATATTTTCCTAATCCAAAACATAATTGGTATCAATTTTTTTATTTTATTATTTTATTTTTTTGCTGATTGTCCATAATTTCCAAATTCGGTATGTTTTATTAACAGTAGTAAATATTGATTTTCCTAAAGTCCTTTTGTTTTGGTTTGTAGATTTTTTAAAAATCATTTTGTTTCCTTTTTTCTGTTTTTTTTTGTTTTAAAAAATTGTTTCCAACACTTATAAATTGTTTAATTTCCCTATTTACTAAGGTTTCAATTGGTGACCATAATTTGTGGAAAGAACAAAGAAGAATGTTTTGGTTCTCAAAATTTACATCATTTTAAATTAACTTTTGGTCAATTTTTTGAGATATGGATCTCATATCATTCCTCATAAGGAACCAATGAACAAATTTATTCCCCAATCAATTTGACGAGAACAAAAAGTACTAACATTTTTTAATATGTTCAATTTTTTCTCTACATTTATTCATATTCATTCATGTGTTTATAATTTGTTCAGTTTATTTATTATCATTTTGTTCATTTTTTATTCATTCAATTTGTTCATCAAGTGGTTACTAATTAAAGCCTAAAGCTTTTGTGTTTTTTACCAAACAAAAAATGAGAGACAATAGTTTAAGTATCCAACTTATTATTTGCATTCTTGGTTTTTATTTCAGAGTAATCACCAAACTTAGAGCTTAATTCAAGATAATTAAAAGTTTTTTTAGATGGCTCACACCATAAAAGAAACTAAATAATAGAAAGAAAAAAAACTTTAGAAAAATTAAATGGCTCACTTGAAACTTAGTGAGAAAATAAAGCAAAGACCACTTTGAAAAATTACTAAACAATTATGTTAAAAAAATTGTTCACACGGTGTATGACACACACATAGTTATACCCAAACACTAACATATATGGAAAAAAAAAATTGTAACTACATACATTTTCACTATGAACCAAATCTTACGAAAACCAAGTTTTAATACTTTGATTGAATGCCTCATATGTTTCCCCCTTCACCATCTTGAAACATTTTCAAAAAGCATTAAAGGTTTTACTCTTATGATAAGCAAATTTTAAAACTTTGATTGCGAAAATTCAGTGAGAGAATAAGCGAAAAGTAGAGGATTAAGCTTATTTCTACACTTCTTGTTAGCATCGTTTACTTTAATCCCAAAATGGTTGAATGAGTGTTAATTACCTTTGAGCTATCAATCCGCAACAAATGCCTCCCATGTTTCATCCAATAAATTTTTGTGTTGAATAGCTGGTTCTGGACTGACGTTGTCTGGAATTTTAGTTTGTCTGATACACCGATGTTCAATCCGTCGAGAGAAACCAAAATATGCTGCAATTTCAGGATCGGTGTTGATTTTTTTTTTATCGATATTTTATCCGCTGAGAGAACAAAATATGCTGCAATTCCAAGATCTGGTCTGGTTTATTTTTTTACTGTAAAACTTTGTCTGTTTAGATTGAGTTTTTCGTTATTAAGCCTTACGTAATTTTATTGATACTTTAATTATGTTGTTGGACTTTATTTATTAACATTTTAATTAGATTGTTGAAATTTATTTATAGGGGTTATGAATGATGAATGATTTTAATAATTGTGATGATGTGTATTAATGATGTATGTAAATTTTTTATTGCTAGACTAAAATTATATGTGGATGACTTGATTTTTTAATTAGGTTAATGGGCTTTATTTATTGGGTTTATGTATGGTTTTAGTAATTGTGATAATGTGTATTAATGATGATGATATGTAATGTTTCTATTGGTGGACTAAAATTCTATGTGGATAGTTTTAAAGGCTTATAGCCTTAACTTTTATTAGTAATAGATTTATGCCTTATTTATTTTTTGGTTTAACCATCCTATTTGATTTATCGTTTATAAATATTAAACAATTTTGAATCACATAACTACAAAAATATAGAAAACAGAAAACTTGACGCAACTCAAATCAAACTTGACGCAACTCAAATCACAACATATTGTACTTTAAACCTATATGAATGACATCTCGGTAACACCTAATAGGAAGAATACTCTTTAATGTATGAAAAATGCTCATTTAATTCTTTAATGTTTGTAATTAGAAAATTAAGTTTCTAATGACATTAAATCCTCATATTTGGATTAATTTTGAGAATTTATACATGATTTTAACATTTAATAGTTGTTAAGTTCCATTAGCTCTAATTATCAAATATAATTTTTTTTATCGAATTTACTCTAAAATATATATATATATATATATATATATATTTTACTAGGTCTCGCAAGGTGAGAAAGACTCATTTCAACATAAAAAATTGACTTTAGTTAAAAAAATCTAACGATAAACTATAATTTAAAAGTGAATTTTAATTAAGAGTGTGTTTCTTGCCAAAGTTGTTAACCTCAACAAGTTTCAAACTTAAGAAAAAATACATATTTGGAAAACAATGAGAAAATGCAAGAAACAAACAGTTTTGAGGCCTACAAACCAAACAACAAGTAAACATGTCTTTTAACTATGCAAGAACAGAGCATGTAGAACTTTAATACCAAGGCAGTCAACCTATATACATATTCTCGAGATTTCCATCTGAGATGATGTCACCAATTAATTTCTAAACTTCGTCTTCTACCTTTAACAGAGATTTGAGCTTGCGTTTAACCCTAATGAATTCAAATAATCCAAGGAGGCAAGAGTTGAAACGATTGGACAAAATAATATGATGCAAGAACAAGCCACCAATTGTTTAGGAAAAGACTCATGCTAAGAAGATGAAGATGTTTATCAAGCTAACTGGAAATAAGCACATCGATGACAAGATCAAAGAGTTTTTACAGAAATTGAGTCACTATCTATTTGGAAATTAATTGTGGCTCTCTTAATTTTCCCATTTCATTCTTGAATAATGTTTGTTTGTCACTTTCTATTTTAATAATGTTTATTTGTCACTTTCTTTTTCGTCAATGTAATCCGTGAATTTCGGTTTTTAGTGGGAGAATCCAATCCTTATCTATTAACTAATTATATTTCATTATTTGTTTGGAATCCGTTCGTTTCAACCACTCAATTTGAATCCAAGCCTTTAACCATTCAATATGTTGGTTTCATTACCTTATAAATAAGGACTTATTCTTCCATTGATATACAAATACCACAAATATCATCTAACTAAAATATCAATGGATCCACCAAAATTTCTTTTTGATATCGAATCCTACAAAAGATAGTCTGAAATTGAAGAGAGGTATATCGTCAATCATTTTAGGGAACGTCGAAACAAAATAGAAGAATACTATGCACATCATATCAATGTAGGATCTAGTACTCGTCCAATGGGAAGGGATGCAACTAAGAAAAATGCTAAAAAGAAAGATAAGAACACAACTTTGGAAGTGGTTAACAAATAATTGAATGAAATCAAACAAATCAAGGAACGAGAGTTGAAACAATTGGAGAAGATAGCTATGATGCAAGATGAGGCATCCCAACTGATTAAGGAAAAGATTGAAGCTGATAAGATATATATGTCTCTCAAGCTAATTGAAAAGGAGCTCGATGACAAGAGTAAAGAGCTCGATGACAAGTACAAAGAGCTGTTGTAAAGTTGCGTCACAATATCTGGAAACTAATTGTTCTTAAGTGGGTTTTCTCTATTTCGTTACTTCATGCTTTTATGCTTTAATAATGTGCTTATGGAATTTTTTTAATAAAAATGTGCTTTTAAAAATTGAAAAAGCGATGTGGTCCTCTTATTATTCTGCTATGCTATATCGGATACAACTACAAGGACAATAAAATATCTTCAGACAAAAATTAGGAGAGGATCTGTCATTGACAGAGCTGGCATTTTAAGATCATCAGACATTTAGAAATTGATAAGAGTCTCTTCTTCAACTAAATCTGAGAAAAGAGGAATCATGAACGTCGGAGAGGAGATTCAGAAACTGGAGGAAGAGATCCATCGTCTTGGTTCTCTCCAGCCCGATGGCTCTTACAAGGTATCTTTTCTTTCTCTCTATCTTGATCCTCGAATGATGCTCTTAGATTTCCCTAAAATCTGGAATCTGTATATTTATCCTTTCTCAGATCTAGAATCGCTATGTAAAATTTGGTTGATTCGATATTTTTAAAAACATATAAGATCCTGAGAATTGGTTTGAATCCTTCTTGTGGATTCAGGTGACGTTTGGAACATTGTTCAATGACGACCGATGTGCCAACATTTTCGAAGCATTGGTCGGAACTCTGAGAGCAGCAAAGAAACGCAAAATAGTGACATTCGAAGGAGAACTGTTGCTTCAAGGCGTCCACGACAAGGTTGAGATCATTCTCCGACCATCACCACCACCAACAGAAGCTGTCGCCGCCGCTACTTCCTAAGTCATTCCCATTTTGGCTTTTAAAAAAATCTTGTGTTTCTATGCAATGAAATTGATAAACTCGAAAAACCAATCAATGTTATCCTCTGCTTATGTCATCTTTTCTCAATTGTTGCAACAAATAGACTAAACAAGAAAGATTTTTCTCTTCTTTCCTTATAAACTGAAATATACAAAAGGCAAATGTAATAACAACTCTTACCAAGTTTTTAATCCAAATGGCAATATTTGAGAAACAGTAAATTAATTTACATATATCTATAAACTTCTCATTCTGAGCAAGGTCTCAGAATCCAACTTATTGACCGGATCATCAAAGACTCTCTCGTGTGTTCATAACGACGGTCCAAAAAGATTAAAGACAGGATCCTGGACTCTGAAGGTAATCTTATCTTAGGCATAACCAATTCCGCGAATTTGCGCCAAAGCAAAACTCATCCTTGATTGTAGAGCTAGAAGATGATGATAATAAAAGACTAGGCTTGAAGCTTCAAGCGGTTGAAGAACATCACAAAGTGATATTCAGGTGCCCAATACACAAATCCAACCACGGGTCCTCCTTTTACATACTGCATCAAAAAACCATAATTCAAAAGTTAATACATTTTTTGAGTTGAGATCATGGACTAAGTGATAGCTGAATGAAAGAGACGGACCTTGCCATCGAGGATAACAAGCTCGCCATCTACCCATCTCGGATTACGGAAGCCAGGATCAGCAAGCCTACCTTGGCCTTTGTATCTAGCAATCTATATTTTTCAATAAAAGCATTATGAAACCAAACAAAAGCTTAATGGTAAATTTGGATAGGGTTTCAAAAGCACTACCACTCCAAATTCGTCGGGGATGAGTCCTCTATGTGGAAGCTCATAACGTCTACCAATCTTTGCACGAAATGCTACCTGTCAGGAGATAGACTGTGATAAGGCACACATTATGATCTCTTGCAATAAAAGACTCTATGTAAAGAACAAGAAAAAGAAAGCTATCACAAGTACATTTGTTCTTTTCACCAGATTAGTAATGTAAATATCTTTTTGACTCTTCTAATAGGTTCACCATCAACTATTGTATCTAAGCAATATAAATGGATTGTGTTCATATCTCTGTTAATAGCTCATGCTAGACAAAACATAAAGCTAACCTTTCCAGCAGGCACGTAAGGATCTCCAGTTAATTTCACAGCTTCGACATATTCGTAAAATTCAACGTCTGACGATTTCTTCGAATCCTTTCCACCTTTCCACTGACCAAACTTGCGTTTTAAATGGATTACTTCTGATGTATACAGTCCATGTGCGCCAATATATAGTCCTGGATACAGAAGAACATCAAAATTTTATAATCCGAGAACTAATGTGGGAGAAAGGGTATTCAATCAATTTACTCATTCACCTTCTAGCGGATCTAGCGATGGTGTGACATCAATGCGACGGAATTTTGTCAAGCCGGACAACTGTTGACGGTTTTGAGCCTGACTGAGAGTGAGGCTTAATAGCTCCCCGACATCCTTGAGTATCTGCAAAGCAAAAGTTCTAGATTAAGCTGGGACTCCCATTTTGCAGTGTAACAAGAAGAAGTAAAAGTAGGCAAAACACACAGCAAACAAACCTTGAGAGAAATCTTCTTCTCTTTTTCAATGGATTTAGCCAGATCAACCATAATGTTATCAATCCTGCGTCTACTTTGGCGGTTACCTTTTCCATCAACTAAAGTACTATCCACTCCCTTAGACTCTTGCTGGTTTAAATCTTTCTCTAACCGAAGATAAAATGAAGAATTCTCCACAGATTCCAGATTTGCAGGGGATCGAAGCGACTCTTTAGGAGGTTGGTTTCCGGAAAGCCGTTCAACAATATCACCTATTACAAATTTAACTGCGATTTCTCTTCCACCATTATTGTCAATGATTTCATCCTTCACAGATTCCAATTCAATGCCAGCATTTTTCTCATCAATTTCAGCCTTAGTTTCATCTTCCACTTCTATGTCATCCTCTACATCAAAATCGTTCTCTTCATCTTCTTCATCATCAGCTATCTGCTCAATAACTTTTGAGATAAAATCCTTGTCTACCTTTCCAGGCGCAGTTACTTTCATAACCTTAACTTTGACCCCAGGAATCATATCTCGCAGGAACGTCTGGAAACCAGAAGATTCATCAAGGAGATCAGAATCATCATCGTCTGAGTTATCTGATTTATCACTTTCTTCATCTTCACTAGTCTCGACAAGATTACCCGTATCTTCTTTCCTGCCCGGTGAAGTCAAAAACCTGCCAGAACTCAAAATTCTAGGGGGCATAGTTGGAACGTCTGGAAAAATCTCCTTCCATTTTAAGTACACAGCCTGAAGAAACACGTATCCCAGAAGAAAATATAAGTCCAATTTAACATTGAAATATATCACTCCATCTAGATATTATATAGACACATTCGTATTGAGACAAAGTAGAGAAACCAAAATTTGCTATCTAATCAAAAGGCCAGGTTCCTATAAAGGACCAAATGAAGCAAATCCTAAGTTCATTGAATCACCTGAAATTATTTCTCCGGTGAATATCCCAGTGACTCAAACTGCACACTAACTACACATAGGATTAAGGAGGGGAAAAACCTGCTTTCTGTAGTTCCCTTTTCCATCGACCGTGAGAAAGATTTCGAAAAGAGGAGCACCCGCAGCAGATGTACTTAGCTGCCTGAGAGAGAAAGAGATGTTAATGTTATATGACACAATTTTTCAAAACAAAGAATGAGCTACAAAAAACTGGCAATTATTCAGCAACATGGATACACAGAACTTCACTGCCAGAGATAAATTGATGAACTAAGAATAAAAAGAGTTCTTACCGAGGATTATAACTTCTTGCGACATATCTTCCATGCTCTGCAGTAATTTGAACAATAAGACCAAAAGGATCTTTGACATCTTCCGATATACCTGACCACCACCCTACCTGCAAGCCATATAGAGAAGAAGATCTCAATCTAAAACCACAGTTATAATTGATTTGAGATTATAAAAGAAAACAAATAACAAATAATGAGCTCACCAACCCAGCACCAGCTTTGTCTCGTAAGTAAACTGCATCTTTGTAACGCTCTTCTAGAACAGCTCTCTATCACAAAGGCAGAAATATAGAATGAACATCTTTCAGAATCAAACGAAGTTTCCTAATACTTTTAGAAAATATAAACAGACTTTACATCATAGAGTTTTTACATTAAATCTGGACATCACTCTCCCAACAGCGTCATTTGTAGCAGCAGCTGCAATTGCCACCTTCAGCCTCGCAGCATCTTCATAATCTTCTCGTTTTATGGCTCGATTCAATTGCGACTGTAACCAAACACCAATAACCCCCGCTTTAGAAACATTTTCTCCACATAATTCCAATCGAATTTTACCATGTAAATTTCTAAAGAGCCCTAACTACAATTTCATCAATGATAGATACATTCATCATTCAACAGGTCTTAGAGAAAATTTAGGGAACCTTTAGGACGGAGACAAGACGGTCTTGCTCATCAACTTGTTCGAAATGCTTCTTCCATCGCTCCCAATCCCAATTATCCTCCTCCGTGTTGGTATTCCCCGATCCTTGCTCTCCGAAAACGACGTCGTCGTCTCCAGCATCCTTATCCTGAGTCTTGTACCAACTCAAGACCGAATCAAAGCGTTTGATGGCGCTCTTGAGGACATCCTGAATCGAGGAGTCCCATCTAAGGTTATCGTCCGAGGAGGAAGAGGACGAATTGCCGCCTGCGGAGGAGGAGGAGCAGCGGCAGAGGGAGGTGGGATCGAGGAGACGTTTAGGATAAAACGGTCTTTTGGTGGGAGTGAGCCTGGAAGACGTGGCAGCCGCAGCGGCGGCCGGGGAGAAGGCGAGGTTCTGTGACGGCGGCGTGGATAAGGAAGGCATCGCCGGAGATGTATTTGGGGAGAATATTTTGTGTTATGTGGATGATATGGGCTTCTCTCTTCTGTTGTCCAACGGAATTGTGACTCGTGACTGTATGTGTTTTATGTGGTTTGTGTGTGTGTTTCATTAACCAACTAAACGCAACGTTTTTCTTCTGCGGTTCTCATATATTTTTCTCAGAATAGATAAGGGCAACGGACGACTTATCCTAAAGTTATTACTTTTATCCCGAACTGATTTTATATTTAAATCCACCGATTGCAAGTTTTAACCAGTCCGGAGGCACCCCAAAGACTAGACTCAATCTTAGCATAGACAAAAATACAACATAAAAGATGAAGACATCTTATGGCTGTCAATTTTGATACCACGTTAAACTTGTAAAATTTTCTTAGTCATCGTCAAAAGCTTTAAGACCCGAAAGAACTGTAAATCTCTAATGTCGATCACGCGGATAGGATTCTCAGTCATCGAGAACAGAACACATAGAATACATTTTTTTATAATAGCAACCGGGAGGTCTAAACTGCTTTCCATTACTCTTTAGTGAGCCAAACAAACATGGCTCATATATCTCATTACTAGTTAGTGAGTTTGTCCTCGAAACTCACCAAACATCACGTAAAATAGATTTTTAAAGTTCAAAATGTAGCACAATTCTCGAAAAACTGAATATCACAAGAAACGAACAATTGTCGTGGATCATAGAGATAGATGTGCCAATCTATAAAGCCACTACCGAATTTGGCAAGTATTTATAGTAGAGGAGGCTACTTATAGCCGTTTAACAGATTCACCAAACAAGGTTAGTAATGGTGAACAACGCACTTCGGTTAAGTATGGGAATATATCATCAAGGAGCAACAAGGATTCAGTAGTGATATTTTAAGTCGGCGAGGAAAGAGGCCAAAGCCTGACGCCTCCATAACAGGAGGAAGCAGCCAATACTAGACCGAGCCATCATTAATGAATTGGAGAAAGTGAAATCATCTAAACTCGAGTCTACAAACCCAAGTAGAGATATATAGAGATTTTAATTGAATCTGAGTTTAGTTTAAGGGAATCACCAGCTTGGATAGATTAGCGCCATACTGGGAACGACTAATCTGAGCATAGAAATCCGAAAGTAATTTCTTGTTGTTTTCGATCGATTTTTTGCTTGATTTCTGACGTCACAAAAACAACTGATTTCGAATGTGTTAAAATTTTGTTTATGTATGAGCGAAATAGTGATTTCGATTAAGCACTGTAAAATATTTGAATTCGAGTAAAATGATTTGTGTTGGACGATGACGATAGTGAATCAATTACCATATCAAGTACAAACAAATGCTATCTCAGATCGTTTTATTTGTAGATCTATCAAAAACAAATCAAACATGTTGATTTGTGACTGTTTATGAGCATAATGCTTTTATCTTAGAATAAAGCATTGTGTTCTTTGTGTTATGTGATTTTGTGTATTTATTTGGATTAACGTTTGCAAATATACTTAGATTTCTATATAAGGATTAACGTTTGAATTCGGACAAATAATCTAATGTTAAAATTTTCAAATTAGTAATTTGAAATTTGCCTTTTGCAGCTGATTGTGATTGGTACTTTTTTGGTTTCGATTGCAATCTTGTTAACATGTCTTTTGTTTGCAATTTTCAAGATATGTTTGAAGAAATGGAGGATACCAATGATCAATTGAGAGATAAAACCTGATAATGTTTTGGAATGAAGAGTTGAAGATACAACTTGGAGACCTCGTGGCAGCTAATTAAGCTTGGATTGGTATATAAGGAAAACAAAAAGATCTATATTGAGATTTGAGAAAAAATAGAATAGGGATGGAGGAGATACTTAGATTTCAGTTAGTGCATCATATTTTCCATGAGTGAGAGATGAAATATAGTATAACTTTTGTTCAGAATGAGAAATCAGAACACAAGAATATAGTAACTTACATCTTATTGGATATGATCACCACATTTTGTTGGTTCAAGTTAATAATGAATGGTTCGACAAAGTTCATCTGATAAGAATAAACAACATGTAGGCAATAGAGCATTTCATCATTATGTAAGAGTAGAAAACAAATGAACATTCAATTTCAACCTTCGAATTTTGTAAATAGAAACCAAATTTTATAGCATCTGAATAAAGCTAAAGCTCAAAATACATGATCAACCTTAGAATCATAATAAATCATCATGATTTTGTCTCAAGATTTGATGATTTTTTAATACGCCATTCTCGTTTCAACAGGATGGTGATCTCATCTTTTAAATCCTTTTCTTCCACCTGTCTTTTTTTTCATCTATTTAACTTTACGGTTGAATTATTTATTTCATCAAATTTCAATTTTGTATTTGTATATTCCCAAGACCAAATAAAGGAGAGAAAAGTATCTGTATTCTAATTTTATTTAGCCTTTAAGTTACGGTTTCAAATAAATATAGTTTGATTTTCTTAGTTGAAATACTGTTAAGATTACTAATTAAACAAATTTATAGCCTAAATATAATTATTATATCACTACAAGTTATACTTATATACATTTTACTAGGTGTTTCGCCCGCGCGGTTTTCCGCGGGCATGAATTTGTCGTCCCTCATTATTTTTATTTTTGTATTATATTACATAACTACGTATACCATATCCGCGTATGTGTATATTATCGACATATGATCGGGTCTCATTTACGTATGTCTGTATACTATCAACGCATATTTTGCTTGGTCTCTTATTTTCACATATATTATAAAAAATTTAGTAACAAATAGAATCAAGGTATCTCATTAGAATATGCCGGAGTAACAAATTTGGCATGTTACAAATTCAAACAATAGATGATCATGTTATAAAATTTTAAATAAAACAAAAATGAAAAAGTGTCAATTTAGGGAGTTGAATCTACTGCTTTGTTTTATTACATATATCCCCTTGAACTCTCCTTTAATTTCCTTTGGAGTCTCCTCTTCAAGAACATATGTCTTTTGAGAACCGTCTTCGACATCTCTGCGAGTTCTCTCTCGAACCTCTCTTGAGTAGTAGGTTGATTTTCAAATCCCTTTCAAGCTTCCTCTGGAGTTTCCTCTTAAGTAACATGTTCCTTTCAAAAACCATCTTCAACATGCCATGAGTTTCCCCTCGACCTCCTCTTGAGTAGTAGGTGGATCTTCAAATCTCTTTCGAGCTTCCCTTTGAACCTCCACTTGAGTAGTAGGTAGATCTTATGATTCCCTTCGAGTTGCCTTTTTCACTATCCCTTTCGAGCTTCCCTTTAGCTTTACATGGAGTTTCCTCTTCTGAAACAGTAACATGTGACTTTCGAGAACCGTCTTTAACATCCCCTCGAGCTTCCCCACAAACCTCCTCTTGTAGGTGGATCTTCAGATCCCTTTCGAGCTGCCCCTTTAACTTCCTCATGATTTTTCACTTCGGTAACATGTGCATTTCGAGAACCATCTTCGACATCCCATTGAACTTCACCTCGAATCTCGTTCCCTTCGAACCTCCTCATGAGTAGTAGGTGGACCTTCAGATCCCTTTCAATCTTCCCCTTTTACTTCTTCTAGAGTTCCTCTTCAATTACAAACGCCTTTCGAATACAATCTTCAACATCCCATCGTTCTTCCCCTCTTACCTCTTCTTGAGTAGTAGGTGGATCTTCATATCCATTTTGAGATTCCCCTTTAACTTTTCTAGAATTTCCTATTCGGTATTAGGTGCCTTTTGAGAACCCTCTTTGATATCCCTCGAACTTCACTTCGAACATCTTCTTGAGTTGTATGTGGATCTTCAGATTCCTTTCGAGCTTCCCCTCATACTTCCTCTTAAATATTAGGTCGCTCTCCAGATCTCTTTCGAGCTTTCCCCCTAATTTCCTCATCGGTAACATGTGTCTTTCGAGAATTGTCTTCAACATCCCCTCGTTTCCCTTAAACTCCCTCTTGAGTAATGGGTGGATATGTATATCACCTTCGAGCTTCCCTTTAGCTTCCTTTGGAGTTTCCTCTTCAGTAACTGGTGATTTTCGAGAACCATCTTTAACATTCCCTTGAGCTTCCCCGGAAACCTACTCTTGAGTGGTATGTGGATCTTCAGATCCCTTTCAATTACTTTCTTTAAATTTCTCTAGAGCTTTCTCTTCAGTAACATGTGTCTTTCGAGAACCTTCATCCACATCCCCTCGGACTTCACCAGAAACTCCTTTTGAGTAGGAGGTGAATCTTCAGATCTCTTTTGTTCTTGTTGAACCTTCTCTTGAGTAGTAGGTATATATTCGGATCATTTTCGAGCTTCCCCTTTAACTATCGTTCCGAGCTTCTCTTTAACTTCTTCTGGAGTTTCCTCTTCAATAGTAGGTTCTTTTCGAGAACCGTCTTCAACATCTTTTCCGCGAACTTCCTCTTGAGTAGTAGGTGGATTTTCATATCCCTTTCGAGCTTCCATTTGAACCTTCTTTTGAATAGTAGTTAGATATTCATATCCCTTTCGAGTTTTCCCTCGAACCACTTATAAATCCAAAACCTGTAAAATAGAGAAAAAAGACGAATAACATAATAGGAATGGTATGTTAAATATATATTTAACCTCTCCTTTATAAACTCAGGTATACTAATATACAATACACAATAATTAAAATACATATATCTAATGATGATGATAAAACTTATAAATGATGATAAAAAAATTTCAATAATAATGAAATCGAAATTCCATTTCTTGATCTTTCTTATCATCACCACCTTGAAAGATAAGTGTCGGGAGAATACCTTACTAAAATAATTTATATCAAGTTTTGAATCTCACAAAAACAAAAATAATTACGCATTATCTTCTTTCCAACTTCAAGTTTGTTTCTCAATGTTGGTAATTAACGCAATGTAGGAGTCAAAAATATTTTCATTCACGACTGCATTCAGTCATTAGTCTTCATTATATCGTTATAAGCTTTAGTTCGTCTTAATTTAATTTCTAATGAGAATAAACATAACCTATTAATTACTTGGGTTTTAACATACTTAATTATCTATATATTGTTCATAGCTTTCTCCTTCTTAAGAAATTTAATTAATTCTCTTCTCTTTTCTTTTCTTCATCTTCCTATCTTTCTTTCACGATTCCTTGCTTCTTTTTTATTCTTCTTATTCCTACTAATTCCAATTTCTCTTTGTGCATGACTAATCAAATGATTAGATTTCAATTTCGACCTAATCAAGTATAAAAATGATGTCAAACTACTTATAATGGTATCATCAATAAGTATAAGAAAAATTGTCATTTGTGGAGGAACAATTATTTGATTCTTGTAATAGGTGGATCTTCATATCATTCATCGATTGAAACGACCTTTATATGTTTGCAAGTTTCTGTTGCGAGGCCGAGCATAAGTCATCCTAAGCATTTCTCCATCCAAGACCTGATTAAGCATAGATGCTGTAATTTGCAACTGAAACAACATTAAGAGAATTATCTCAAAACTTAGCGAGAAGTTTACTAATGTGATTCTTGATTTTCCCGATTGAGGAATTAAACAACCAAACTCTTTTTATTTTCTTTGGGTATCTCAAAGATGTTTCTTATAACTTATCTTTTTCAGATTTGGGTAGATATATGTAGAGTTTTCCAAGCCTGCTCAGAAGTACTCCATTTATACTCCAAAACATTTTTTATACAACAGATGTGGCTTCAACTCATTACATCATTAATTTTCTATTATCGTTTTATATGTTCCATTGCTAATTTCCATCCGTTGGCGGTTTCATTAGAATTGTATCTCAGCTAGAGTCTTAATCAAAACAATCTTTAATCTAGAATTCTTTGAGATTTTGCAAAGAGATTATTTCAATGGGGTTATAGATACTTATACAATACATCTACATCCTACCTTTGTCAAAGACACACAAACTAAAATGTAGAATTTTGTTAATTTCACACTTCCTCTATCTTCATCAACCTTACCTTTTTTATTCCAGTTATTAATGCAAAACCAAGTCATAGAATATTTGCTCTCTTCTTCTCCTCCACGCTTTTCTCTTTTCTTCAACCAAAACTCTTAATACAAATACAAACCAAAATGTATAATTTTTACCTTTCTTCTTGAAGTTTTCCTTTTCTCCTAATTCTTTTTATTTTCCAATGAAACCAAAACATAAACACCCACGAAACCGAAACATCCAACGTAAATTCCTCCTCTTCTTCAACGAAACCACCTACACGTTTTTTTCTCACCGTGACGAAACCAAAACGTTACCGTGTCGATACCAATACTTCTTCGTCATTTTCATCTTCTTCATCTAAAATTAATGAAAACGTCATGCTTCTATGATCTTTTTACTATCATGTTTCTTTGTCATTTCATTCTCTCTCTCATCTCTGATTATTTCTTCTACCAAGCGACACACCTAGTTTCTCCAATTATTTATATAAAAGCAACCGTCTTTTCCAAGTTTCATGCCCTTAGCAGAGCCGGTCATCCTTTGGTTGCAACGGGTACTCTCCGGTAACCATCACCGTCACTGATACTAAGGTTTCATCCTCTCTTCGTTAACCATCCTGAGAAACAAAGAACCCTACGATCAATGACCACAAAACGATACGATGATCACAAACGAAAACTATATTATTATAAACTTCTTGTACTTACTCTTCTTCTTTTTCGATATCAATCCTAAAACGTTTTCTCTCCTGTTTGTTCTTGGATACGCTAGCGCTATCAACGCTAAACGTGTTCTCTTCTTCTGAATATATCATCGTAACTGCTCCTTCTTCTTCTGCTACTCCACGATCTTCTTTTTCTTCTAAAACAAATATATACAATTCTTCCTAAGTTAAACTGTAACGAAAGATTCTTATTCTCAGTATCCTCCTCATAAAAGTTTAACGCAACCTTTTTCTTCTCACGCAAGAGGCAGCCGCATGCTTCTTCTTCTTATAAGTTAGCGGTTAAGGTTTACACGTTTGTGTTATTTGATATCTATAAGGTACTATATATATCTTACAGAATTTTAATGTCAAATTTCGATTAAAAAAATGCTAAGATATATATTAATCAAACCAAAAATGTTAAATTTCCATGAAAAGTTATCTATATATACGAACTTTATATATATGTATATATATTTTTTAATTAGATTCAACAATATCAATATCGAAAATGGAATCTTTATATATATATATATATATACATTAGGTTTAATAATATCAGTGTTATAAAAAAATTATTTATTTTTTTTTCTTTTTCTAAGAAGGAAAATTATCAACAAAAGAAATAAATCTATTTTTATTATATACCATATATATTACTTTGATAATATCGTAATCGGAATACATATATTTTGGAGATATATTTTAGAGATTTGATTATATTTATAAAAAAATGTAGAAAATTTCCATATCTAAATTAGAAGATATACGTTTAGACATAAATTTTTTTTCCTTTTAGAAAAATATTATTTATTAATTTTTGGGAAATTTTTTGTTTTTTCCTTAAAGATATACATATCTTAGTTATATCAATTTCGTTTTTTTTTCCTTTTAGAAAAATATTAATTATCAATTTTTGGGGAATTTCGTTTTTTTTGGAAATTATTTATCAATTTTTGGGAATTTTTTGTTTTTTTTCCTTAAAGATATACATATCTTAATTATATCAATTTCAGTTTTTTTTTCCTTTTAGAAATATATATTTTTTCTTTAAATTCTAATATTATTTTTTAATATTTTGTTAAAATTTGTTTACAATTTAAATAGAAAGAGACTAATTTGTAAATATCCAACAATTTATTATGGGTGTTTTAGATCAAAACAGAAATTAAAAGCCATCAATTGATGGATGGATAGAAATGTTGCAGATCACAATAAGTCTAAAGTACTTTAATCCAAAATTAACATTATGTTTGACATAAGTTATATTTATCAAATTTTAAAATTTATGAACAGCGTCAATTTAATTTGTTTGTTAGTCTTTCGACTCGGTTTTAAAAGCATAATATCGGAGAACGCAATGAAATATCTCTTTGGAAAGCTACAAAAACAGTTAGCTAGTGAAAAAGAAAAGAATATAAATAGAAACTAAGAAAGCGACGGCTTGAAGAGCCGGTGAAAGAATCCCGCTTCCCAGTAACCACGTGTTGATTGTAGCCAACCACATATCATTCGCTATTCGATTCGAAATTCTCCGAAGACGGCAGATCTTCGCCGGAGCATTGGAAGTAATATCTCCCGGGGAAATCGATTTGAAATGGAGAGGCCTGAAGGAATCGAAGAAACCGCCGAAATCAGTTCGGGATCCTTAAGATCGAGGCTCCGCAACAGAGCCGATCCTTTCCTCGTTGTTTGCCGGTGTTTCAGCTTCGTTACCTCTCTCATCGCCATTCTCTGCGTTGTCGTTAATGTTCTCGCTGCTATTCGCTCCTTCCGAGACAGCCACGATGTATTATCTCCCTCTCCCTCTCGCTCTCTTAAAATTGGTTTTCGATACGATCTTCGTCTGAAGCTTTTTTATCATTTCTGGGAAGCTATTCGATGGAATATTCCGGTGTTACGCTGTGGTGATTGCTTGTTTTGTTGTGCTCGTCGAGACAGAATGGGGATTTATTCTCAAATTCTCTAAGGTTCATATCTCTACTCCGAATTGTTTTTTTCATATGCTTCTGTCAAATTGGGCTTACTTAATACATAATTTTGTTTAATCTACTCTTTATACAGGTTCTTGAATTCTGGGCTGGGAGAGGAATGCTTCAGATTTTGTAAGTTATCAAAAATACTATGAGAAAATTTCTTGGTTGTTATAAGATTTGGTGCTTATATATTGGCTTGGTAATTCCCAGTGTTGCTGTGATGACAAGAGCTTTCCCTGACTATATGACTCAAAGGAAGGATCTCTTGCTTCTACAGAATATCGCAAGCTACATGCTCCTTGCTTGTGGTGTTATCTATGTCATCTCAGTACGATTTTTCACATCCATCCTAAAATATCACACCTGCTTAGTCTTCTCTTGTTCTTGCTTTACGGTTGAGTCTTTTCATATTAGTTAACGGTTAGTTAATCTCTTGGTTGTGTCTAGCTTTCCGTAAAGTGTTTCACCCCAAAATGATTCCTGGATCGCAATATCTTATTGTCACTTTTGATTTTAGTCTAGTAATTTATTGTAAGGGTGACAGTTTGTTTTATGTAATCACGGGTTTGTCCCGTAAGATCACATGGCTCCAGACCTTTAGGGTCACTTGGATGACTCTTAATTGTGAACAGTAAGTGCTCAATGTCATGGTTAGCAAATCTCTAGGAATACTATCAGAACTTATTAGGCAAGTTTTTTTTCAGTTACTCCTTTTGCCAGAATCAGTTTCTTTCGAATTCTGTCAATTCTGGATATGGCTATGTTTGATTGAGTTTCAACAGCTCCTATAAGTCCTATTGTGTTGGCAATTTTTGATTCCCTGTTAACTGTCAAGTAAATCTTGGATCTTTGTGTGAACTTCAGGGAGTTCTATGCATCGGCTTTCTGAAGCGTGCTAGACAACAGAAGGAAGTTTCAAGAGAACAAGCCGTCAAGGACCTTGAGGCAAGTTTCCTGTAGTCTGTCTATTTGCATCATTGTCAATTATCATCCTCAAATCATTGACCCTTTGTTGTTGCAGGAGATAGACCGACGTAAGGAAGAACTGGAACAATTGCTCCTGCAGCATAGGAGTCAAGATGATGTGTAAATGTGATCACAGGTACAAACTCGTTGAATGGAGAAAGGGATCTGTTTCTACTTTTGTATTAAAGGCTTTGTGTGATCTGAGCTCTCTGTTTCATCCTCCCACTTAGATAATAACACCAGATTCTTTTGTTTTTTCTTTTTTCTTTCTTGTGTTGAAAAAACAAAGCTTTGATAGTAGCCGTGTAAGACCCAAGAGCAGTATCGAGTATGAAACATATATGTTAATATTCATCTTTGGTCCTGACCAAAAAATATTGAGTTCGTACAGTATATGATAAAATCAGGAATAATGAGAACTTGTGAATTCTCGGAATCCTGTAAACGCATAGAAAGAATATTAATGTGCATAACTCATGGACAAACAGTCTGGAGAAATTTGAATCACTAACTTATTGCAATTATGGAAGATAAAAAAAAGAAAGCTAAGTCCCTACGAAAAGCTTTTGTATTCTTTCACCAAGATAATGAAAAAGGAGCAGCAGAATTCAAAACCATACATTTGAAAATACTGAAAGGATGATGGAAACACGTAATCTCAATCTCTTCAGTTGGCAAGCCTGCAAATAAACTATGCTCATATTGAGCAGAAGCAGGACATCATATTTGATCTTCCTGCATCACATACACACATCGATCGATGCATGTTTTTTTAAATATATAATTTGTTCTTACCTACATATTATTAACTAGGGAAAACAAAGAAGAAGAAGAGAGTTTTCAATTCGGAATTCATCGGCGATATATACTAGCTTTAAAACCCATTTTTATAAGAAAAAGAAATTCAACAAGAAATTAAACAACTCAAAAGGAGTTGAATAACTAAGCTCAAAGGAGAAATAGAACTTGAAAGAAACAAATATATAAAACCTTAGTAAACTAAAGATTGATGATGCAAGTAGGATGTTTCCCAAACGTAGTCGCTTTAATCTGATCAGAGCCTGATGGCTCAAATCGCAACGTGGCTTCACCGCATTCATAACTCGTCGTACCTTTCTCCCCATCCTCTCTACAATCTGTAAGAGACAATCGCGATCCAAACCGCACCTCATTCCTCTCTTTGACAGCTTCGATAATCTCTTTCCCAATCGCACCGCCCAAATTTTCTTCACTAGCAACCGCTGAAACGTTGAAAAGTCTAGGCATGCCAGGTTGAAGTATGTTGTAACTATCATCAATAGTATCAAAGATTAGAAAATCAGTACTAATATAGTTTTACACACACATATATAATTTTTAGGTCAAAACTAGACTAATCACCAAATTAAAGCGTGTAAAAAGTCAGGTATCTTGCCATGTGAAACGTCTAAGAAAACTATAAGACCACTTTTGGTATAATAGAGAATAATAATATGATTATATAAGTAAAAAAATAAAGTTTCAAAAACCTTTGTATGGATGAAGTAACAAGAGTGACATTCTTGTAAAGAAAAGAAGCTTGTAGGTTTCCTTGTAGACACATATAGTGACCAACAAGTTCTCCGGGAACTCTTACCAGCAAATCCCATCTAGCACTACGAAGAGAATCACGACCACAATGATCCGCGGCGGCGAATTCCATAGAAACTAGTTTGATCTGGGGCAGATGCATGATACTGTTTTGGTGAAACAGGAAGAGAAACGATAAGACCAATCGAGATCCAGGCAACAAGAAAGAACAAGGGGGTGAAGTTGCATATTGTCTCCAACTTCTCGTGTTTTGACATCTCTTTCCATTTTTTGGGAGGGGATTGTAGGTTATCTCCCATTGTTTATGATCTTGACGAAGAAGAGAAAAGCGGAGAAAGAAAATAAAGAGAAAGAGTTTGATTTGTGTGTATCTATTAAGTTTTAGAAATGAAATAGAGAAATAAATAATGTTTCTTAGGTTTTTAGAGTATATAGATTTTTTGGTTTTGTCTTAGATAATATATATCTAGTATTAATTTTAATAAAATCTTAACGTCTTTTATTGTTTTATAAGTGGGGCATATTGGATTCGTGGTTTAGGTGGATTTTTGGATAAATATGTATATTGTAGGAGATTTTAAAGGGATTTGAAGATTTAGGAAAATTCTGGGGAATTACGGTGAAATCTCCAAGTATTTGAGAAACTAAAAATAAGGGATTTAAGGGGTGATTAGTAGAAATCTTCAAACAATAATTCAGTTACACATCTCACGGCCCCAACAAAGTCCGAAACAGCTTCAGATCTGTTGTTCAAAACCGTGGCTAAAGACAAGCTTCTCCAACACACCAACGTCCCATTGCTCTCCACTTGTTCTCAACAAGGAGAAAAGAAACTCCATGTTTTGCGCTTGGAGGAATTCGTACTTTGGAGCAAGAGTAGATTGAAATATCAATCTTAGCCAATGAGGTATCATATCAAAATAAAATTGAAACAATATTGAGGAAAAGGGAAGAGACTTATCATGTGTGCCTTCAAAGCACTTAAGGGGTGATTAGTTATATAGGAGATGCATATATAAGAAAAGGATCTAAATGTAATTAGGAATAACCTAATTCTATATTGTAGCTGTAGTTGTATAAATAGTTGTAAACATTCCTCTAATAAAGTATTGCATTCAGCTTCTACAAGTTAAACAAGTATGTTTAGCAATTACTTAATTATCGTCTTTAGGTAAAAAGGATCAGGAACTTAAAAAGAGATGCACTGAACTTATAAAAGATTCATATACCAAGCTGAATCTAATGGTAAATTCTTCATGTTATCCAAATAATGATTTTTCGCATCTTACCGGTAAAAGTGATATATGAGTTTAAAGTCTTTTCAATTCTGTGCCCGCCACATGCATTCAAAGTAATGTTATCGTAAAAACTCTCTCCCATATATACTCCAATAAAACTGCTCAACTAACCGAGGGATAACTAGTTGAAACCACATGAGCATACCATATATAAACAAAAAATGGTGTCTTATTAAGGTTCGGAGTCTATAAACCATAATGAATCTAATAACAGTATAGCAGAAATGATATACAACTTTCAAAACCGCTAAAACTTTCACCAAATCTCTGATCGTCAATTACGTATTTAGACATGCAAACGTAAATAAAAGAGAAATCAATATCTTTTCTTGTCGTATAAATTCAAGGTTTGGCTATGTCAAATTCAATGTAAATTCGGAAAGTAGTTTTCGAAATTGTTGTTGTTTTTGTGGTTCTGAGTCGCTGAAGAATAAGTTTCATGTATGAGCTCATTCTATTTCCTTCTCCCACTTGGATCATAACAGATGATACCAACGAGCAGCAGTATTGAGTATGAATCTCAACGTTTAGTGATGTAAAAATTCATCTTTCCTTAACAAAAAACAAAATCTTTGGTCTTTTGGGCATTACATTTAGAACTTGAAACTAACAAGTTTCTTTTGTCTTTCAAATCATTGCTTCCACTCTCATCATCAGACAACACAAAAATAATCTTCTTATTGCAAGAAGACGATGCAGCAACTAAATCTCTACTCTTGTTCACTCCTTTTTCCATTGATACCGAAGCAGACTTAATTTCTATGCGTCTCTGAATCTCTTTGGTTTCACCAAAAGCTAGAAGCAAATCATCATCATCTTTCAACTCGTCCTCATAGAAATCTTCAGAATCAGATACGTATGCAATTGGAACAATCTTCTTCACTTCTTTCTCCATCGATTCACCACTAACTAGAACCAATTCATCATCAACTTTTTTAAATTCTTCTTCATCAGAATCTTGAGAATCAGAGACGTATCCAACTGAAACAGTTTCTTCATCGTCGGTATCCTCAATACAAAGCATGAAGTCCTCTTTTCTGAAAGTTTCTGTCTCTTCACCAATAATAGATTCATCAATGTCCATTGGTGAACTGGTTCCTTTCTCACCACTTTCTTGAACTTCCTGGTTTGAGAGAAAATTCCAGAATCTCTATCAACAATAATGTTAATTAGCAGTAGAATCTTTAAAAATGAAGACATAGAAAAAGCAATTTACCTCTATCGGAGACATAAAGAGCTTTCGGCGCTTACAAGCCTCAGGGTCATAACCTCCTGTCTGAAATTTTTCTTTGGTAAGAATCAGATCTGGTATATCACTTGTGGAAGGGCAAGTCTTTGGTTGCGGAGTCTCATTCACTTTTTTGCTTTCATTTTCTTGATCATTATTTTTGGAAACTCCACAAAGAGACGGTTTACTTTTGGAACTAGCTGGAAGAATACTTAGATCATGACCTTTATGGAGATTGTAAAGCAATTCTAAGATATATCCACGCTTCTGTGAAGCTTCCTTTGCAGGAAACCAATTCTTAGTTAGCTGCAAAGACGCAGAAAAATAAAATTAAACCATCCCATTCAAATAACCAATTACTAACAATGATCAGTAATTTAGATGCAATTGAAGGAGATGAGATAAAAAAAGACAAACTTACGAAATTTGACGATCTTGTGATAAGGGAAGGATTGAAATTAGCAGGAGCTTGAGAGACGAAAAGATCCAAATAGTGGAGCAAAAATAGGCCACAGTCAAACGAATTCTCTTGCTGCGGGAGCTGGATTTATATAAATAAAGCAATCGTAATCAGAAAACAAAGTCCACAACGAAAACATTGGTTGACACCACGAGCAATTCTATACCTATCAACCTCATCAACATGTTCATCTATTGTAGGGATAATATGTAAACGAGGATAATCCTGAACCGAAGCGTTACTCAACAATTGACGGAGTTATATTAGTGTTGAAATGTGTTTTCTATCTAAGCGGCAGATAATTTCATCCTTGTTAGGAAGCAATACCTTAAGTGAGATGAGCTGCATATTTGGAGCTCTTGAGAAATCATTTGTTGTGTCTCCATGCCTCGCTTTCCACTCTTCATTTAGGTAACTATGATCACATTGTAGACATTTTAGTAGTTAGATCAAGCCTCCTATGCATTCTCTTCAATTCATTTGAATCTGCGTGATT
Organism: Euclidium syriacum; assembly: GCA_900116095.1. Taxonomy (NCBI): domain Eukaryota; kingdom Viridiplantae; phylum Streptophyta; class Magnoliopsida; order Brassicales; family Brassicaceae; genus Euclidium; species Euclidium syriacum. The sequence goes on from FPAK01000004.1 coordinate 14,045,142, forward strand.
CCTAAATCATCTATTCTTGAAACATATCACTAACCATGTTAACGCTTAACGACTTAACAAAATTTCCACCCAATACTATCTTAACTAGCAAAAAAAATCTCAAAGACTAAATTCAAAAATGTTGTGCCTTCAATGTCAAGAAGGATAAAATGTAATGGTGGTGAACTTTCATGAAATGTTTTAGAGCATACCTCGGAAAAATATTTATGAGACCACCTTTGTGGCTTCCTTCTATTGAGTCTAGATGCAATATACAAGGAACCCTTGGTGGGTTTTCAACTTCATCATCAGCAGAGTGAAAGTTTATAAGAAAGTGCAACTAAGTTCAAAGAGTTGCAAGAAAATAACATGGCGAGTTAAAATCTTACCATGAGAAGGAACTGATTCACCGGGATGACAGATGATAATTAGACTCCAGTGAAAACTGCAATCAAACACAGGTATAAATCTTCTTATCATCAGTAAGTAAAAAATTAGTTGTGTGAAATATGTTTTCACCTGCAGTTTATAGGAATAAATATATAATCTTTTCCAAAAAGATCCACATTCTTAGTCCACTTCTGCACGCGCTGATAAGCTTCCTTTCCCCCTAAACTGCTAGGTGTACCTTTGTCTAAGTTCGCCAGCTTTCGAAAGAAGAAACAATTGAAAAAGTGGAATCTTCCTCGTTTCTCTGGTGGAATTCGACTCTTAACGTACCTGCAAGTATTCAGCCCAACTTTACAAGCTGCTTCTAAACAGCTTATGCATACAAGAAGTAAATTTAAAATAGATATGACACAATCTTGGCTTCAGCCTATTATCTTCAGCAATCCCTATGTAACAAACAATGTTGAAACAAACTGAAAACAGTTGACCCAAAATATTTTTCTTTGTACCAAACTCACCAAGCTTGAATAAAACTCAAAACCCCAGTCAGCAAAAACCTTAGATAGTAACTTACTTGATATAAAAATCAATGATTGTATCGTTGATGAAACGCCTTGGCTTCAGAAGCTCAATGTCTTGTTTCCTAACTTCAACAGCATCTGGTTCTCCTTGAGGGTAAATTAGATCTTCAAATGAATCAACGAGACTGAAGATCCAGAGTACAAACAGAATATATGAAGAGGTTAGTAAAAACTAAACGGCGGTTAATATCAAAGTATCTTAATATATTTAAAGCAGCAAGTATATGGTGTCATGCATATACAAGTTGGAGGACATTTCAGGAAATTAGATGGGCGTCAGAGCCACATTCACCATGCCTTCAAAAATTAATAGAAAGCACTTTCATAGTTTTACAGATATCTAAAACTCAGGTGAGTCAGGTAGCAGTAGCACCCCAGCATAAACAAGTTATCAAATAACATTAACGAAGAGCAGTACACCAAACTGTAAATTACATGATGACCCAAAATTCAAAATTTTAAACCAAACTATTTAAGGAGATGGTAGTTCATACTCACTTGCTGAGCGACGTTTCCAAATTTTGTCCACTAGTAGTTCTTTCCTCGCTTTCTCTGTCAACATTCAACGAAAAATTAAAAGGTAAAACCTGCCAGATGTATTTCCAGTCCTAATAACTTCTCCCTCTCACTTTCTGTCTTCCTTAACCTTCATAGGACTAAACCATACGCAGTCCTTGTTAATATTGTAAAAAGCCCTTTCACAAGAGTAGATTCGTATAGTTGAAATCTTCCAAAAAATCTATCTAGCTAACATATAAACACAATGGTGCTAACGAGTATTTCATGATGACTTACGTTATGGTATCACACCAAGTATCCTTGTATCTTGAGTCCAGCAATTTGATGGTTTCTACTTCTTTAGACCAGTTAGGGTCACAAACGGAAAATTTCAGGAGATCAATACCTGTCAGCGCAGATGTTAGTTAAACTAGAGTTGATGTTGTCAACATCAACAGCAACCAATAGAGATATATGATGTGTATGTTCTTCTTATTCAGCTAATAATTTCCAATTTAAGAAACCCCTCATGCTTAAGCCACACTGACATAAACAAAAGTGAATTTAATTGTAACCTGAAATCTCTTTGTCACTATCAACTTCTTTAGTGTCCCTGGACTTCAGAAGGACGTTGACAAAGGCAGTCTCAACCTAAAAAATACAACTCAAGTATCATAAAAAAAACACATAAACCCATAAATGAAAAACTAGCAGAACTCACCTCTAAACACCACTTGGACTCAATTTTAATGATATCTTCTATTCTCCACTGGCAACTAAAGGTGCTTTTAGTTGCATTCACTGACGAACTTTCAACAGCCACACAGTTTCGTGAAAATGTTAACCTTGAGTTTGTACAGTATATATCTCCATATATAATAACATCAGGGATAATGAGAACTTGTGAATTCTCGGAATCCTGTAAACGCATAACAAAATAGCATGGGATACTGTCAGGATACAAACCAATGTGCATAACTCTGGACAAACAGTAAATCTTACAACTTTTAAGATGAAGAAAAGCTTTTGGTTTTCATCTTGTTTTTGATCCATAGTTATCTTATCTCTAATAAAAAGAATACTAAGTACTCGAAAAGACTTACAACTTCATGTGGGTCAGAAGCAGAATTTGTGGCTTCTTCCGACAGAGAGGAAGAAGGTGGTGAGTTGATACCAATCACTCCATGGGAGCCATCAGAGATTACATCAATCGTGTCACCCTGAAATATCTTGTAAAACGAAAATTAGAAAATATCTAGATAAACTTATTCCTTAAAATAGCTCATTCATGACTGCTTGACAAAAGGCTCACCGTTCCATGTATGCTGAGTTCACACCTTGACCGTTCTTCTTTGGCTGGGACTGCATAAACCAAACTTAATTTAACCATGCTAGATGACGAATAGATAAAAGAACAGAGCTTTTGAAGTAACTCATATAGAGAATCAAGGATGATTATTTTTTATCCGAACAAAGACTTTAATCACCAATAAGACAATACTTTTCAGGGATCATTATAGTGATTAAAGTGGAAAACTGTAAATGAGTAGCGAAACCACAATTCCCCTCTTAATGTACAATTACTTTCTGATAACATATTCTAAGGATTAAGGTCTAACTTAAGTCAATGCTGCTCTACCACACTAGCACTAGCATCTGAAAATTTGAAACTCTACCCTTTGCGGAAAGCAATTTCATCCTTTGCAACTACAAATAGATATACAGAGCTTACGCAGACATTTATAGCAGAGAATTGTTCTTGCGGATGTAATTGTCATTATTTTACCTTCAACATCAATAACTATGTGGTCCAGTACTTTGCTCTCACTTGGGGTGCCCCTCGCAACTGCAATAGGAAAATTGATGTTCTAGCTCTTAGATTACATCATGATTACTTACATCACACATAAGTGAATACTTCTTGCATCAAAGATTTCAACCACACACTTAGCACTAGACAGAAATTCAAAATAATCGATTTCTAGAGTAAAATCATATCATGAACACCTTGATCTTCCGATTATCATAAAACCCCAACATATTTCGTTAATGGCCGAAAACCAACCGATACAGAAATTCCACAGAAAATTCGGAGAGGAAACACTTACAGATTTGAAGAAAATCATACTTATCAATGGCGCAGGAGGTTTTAGTTTTTGGGGATTCGTACTTTCGGAGGATTTTCTTCGATATCTCTTCAACACGTTCATCCTCGTCTGTGTAATCGAATACTCCAGTCTGCTCTCGCTTACCGCGGGAATGAACAGACGGCAGAGTCATTGCCGCCGGGATACTGAGTTTCGACGGCTGGAGACTGGAGAAGGATCGAAACGTTTTCCGTACGATGCGCAAAAAGAAGGAATTTGAATTTGGGGTTCGAGTCTGGCTGGTTAGGCTGACTTGAGAAACTGAGAAGAGAATGAAATTCTACTGATAAAAATCGTACCGACGATAATTAGATGAAAACGGTTACAGTTTTGACCGGTCGGATCCAATAAAACCATGAATTGCTACGTGGTACAAGTTTTTGAAAAAAACTAATCTATTGCGTTCCCTTCCAATAAAACCTAGTAGTTAATGAAGTGATTAGTAAAATACTTTTGCTATCGGCGACTCTGGGCCGATTAGTGTTTACATTTTATGGGTTATATGGGGCTTTAACTTGTTTTAAGTTTTTAAAGTCTTTTTTTTTTTTTTTTTTCAATGTTATAAAAATGACTTTAAATCTACTATTCATCTGATAATATCTTGATATAGTCTATGATGAAAACAGAGAGAATTGTTGTAGTATACTTTTTCTTTTCTTTTTAGTATAGTTAACATTTTATTAAAAAATGAAGATGTGTATACTAGAATTGAAGGGGTTTGATCGTTGAACTAATTTTCAAAATAATATGAAAAAGCACATTAAGGTGAGCTAACAAAGGCTCAAGCCAACCACAAGCCAGCCGTATATACACCTACCAAAAAAAAAAAAAAAAAATAATCACAAAAATCATTTACAAAGTCTTCGTAATGTAATCTATATGTATAGAATGCTGCCACTATATAAACTCAGTACCACATCACATAATTTCTCATCAAAACAAAGTATTAAAGGGAAGAGCAAATAGAGAGTGACTTAACCATAACTAAAGGATTTATCAAACACACCCAAAATGGCATCATTCAAGGTCTTTCTCATTGCCTTCTTAATTTCTCTCACTTCCTCTTTTATGATCAACACTTGTTCGGCTTCACGCCACCTTCTTCAGCAACAACCTCTTCCTCAAATTCCAAATTTTCCTATCCCCACAACGGGACTACCTCCATTGCCACAACCAACTCTTCCTAAAATTCCCACTGCGATGCCTCCAATTCCATCAACGTTGCCACAACCAACTCTTCCTAAAATTCCCACTGCAATGCCACCATTTCCATCAACCTTGCCACAACCAACTATTCCCACTATTCCCACTGCGATGCCTCCATTCACAATGCCAACTTTGCCTTCACTTCCCACAACATTCCCTTCTCTTCCGACTAATTTCCCATCCATTCCGTTCTTCTCGCCTCCGCCATCTACAGATTCCTCGAGTCCTTGAATAATCACTTCATGTGTTTGTTGTAGCTCTATTATTATTGTAATGAGTGTGTTTTGTTTTGGTTGGGCTGGTCTCGCCTTATACCTGCATGATCTTTATTTTCCTTTTAGATGATTATCAATACATTGTATTTTACGTTTGATCTTACTTGTGAAAGTGCTTCTTTTGTTCTTCGGTTCACTATTCATGTAATGTTAAGATTTTCTTGTTATAAAGTTTGTTTAGTATATTTACGTAAAGCTCATTGACGATAACTCTTTTTAAAAAACCTCACGTACATCAACTTAAAATAATACAAACTATTGTTGTGTTATACTCCTATAGAAAAATTCTACTTTACCCCTGACGAACACATTAAAAAAAATTCTATATCTAATTAATACATTCAAATAATAAAGTAAAAATTATTTTAAAAAAGTTTTTGCATTAAATACAAAACAACACTTTTTATAAAACAAAAAAAAACTTTAAAACGACACTTTATATGAATGCAAGAAGCATACAATAGTTATATTTTTGTTTATGCGAATAAAGATTAGCAGCTGAACTATTCCCTAAAGTAAAGAGACTTAAGAAAATGAATGAACGCATTTATAAATGAATTCGTTTATATTTTTATTATATGTTTATAATAGAAAGTAATGCATAAAGTAAAGAGACTTAAGAGGAAAGTAGAAATTTAAACCATAAAACCAATAATTCTTATAAGAAAGATAAGATGTTGGACAAATCTCCTTTTTAGATTTCAACGAGGCAAAAAGATATTCAAGACTTAGGGTTTCCTAGTCTTAATTGGAACATATTTATAATGTTCAATGACGAGGGCAAATTGGTTTTTGTTTTTTGTTTTGTGTGTGTTGAATTTGCGACCCTTCGTATCGACAAATATATAGGTCAATATGTGATTCTCAAGTTCGCTTGTATCGGTGGATGTGGTTGATCGATGCAATGCTTGGGTGACTTGTCTCGACCTATATACATCTGCTGATGAGCTCCTCTCAGCTTGTTCTTTGCACATATCTTCGATACAAAGGTGTTGAAGCTTGAATCTTCTTCTTTGACCATCATCCAACATTGACCTAGCCTCCTTAAACCGTCCGTTGATGCTTCCCTTGCCCTTTAAGTTACCTTTAGGCTTTAGCCCTCTTGAACCCCAACTCCAAAATACCTATAAAGATGGATATACAAACAGATGCGATGCTATGTACTTGCTTGGGACTCTAAGTTTATAATGCTGAAATGAGTTGGAGATGATGAAATTTGGGTTCAAAGTCGTGCTAAACAAGGAGCTAAAATTCCGAATTTCCATATTATCAATGATTGACTTACATGATTTTGATTTGGAAGAGGAAAGAGACAAAAGTTTTAGAGAGATAAAGTGATTTTTTGAAATGAGTAGCGAAGCCAGTCACTGTAAACATATTAATCCATTCCCAACAGTCGACAAATGATGTAGTTGTTATGTTGTATTTTCGTCACACTATACATTGTATGCTATCAACTGAATACCCTTTATCAATAATATTTTTTGAAAAATTGTTTAATATCCGTATCCATCATTTACTTAAATTAAAGATTAGTAAGAAAATCGAAAATCTTGATGCTATAATTTTTCAAAAGTCCGTTATATTCTTTTGGATTTGTTATCTTGATTCGATCCAAAAATTTGAATATTCATAATTTTACAGAGCAAATCCTAACCAATGTAATAATATTTTGTAGTTATAGGGGATGGAACCGATAATTAATACACATATAAATATGGCTTTTGTTTTCCTATCACATGGTAATGGGAGATAACACGTGTACTAGAGTTGAAGAGTTTTTTTTTGAACGTTGAGCTAACTAAAATAAAAAATTTGAATTGTCAAAAAAGCACATTAAGGTGAGCTAACAAAGGCTGAAGCCACCCATAAGGTAACCGTAAAATACACCTACCAAATAAACAAAAGAAGTAATCACAAAAAAGCATATAAAAAAATCTTCGTTATGTAATCCATATGTATAGAATGCTGCCACTATATAAACTCAATACCATATCACAGAATTTCTCATCAAAACAAAGTAGTTAAAGGAAGAGCAATTACAGAGTGACTTAGCCATAACTAAAGGTTTATCAAACACACACCCAAAAATGGCATCATTCAAGGTCTTTTTCATTACCTTCTTAGTGTCTCTCTCTTCCTCTTTTATGATCAAGACTTGCTCGGCCTCACGGCACCTTCTCCAGCAACAACCTCTTCCTCAAATTCCAAATCTGCCTATCCCCACAACAGGACTACCTCCATTGCCATCAACATTGCCACAACCAACTCTTCCTAAAACTCCCATTGCAATGCCTCCATTTCCATCAACGTTGCCACAACCAACTCTTCCTAAAATTCCCACTGCAATGCCTCCATTTCCATCAACCTTGTCACAACCAACTATTCCCACTATTCCCACTGCGATGCCTCCATTCCCAGTGCCAACTTTTCCTTCACTTCCCACAACATTCCCTTCTCTTCCAACTAATTTACCATCCATTCCGTTCTTCTCGCCTCCGCCTTCTACAGCTTCCTCAAGTCCTTGAATGATCACTTCATGTTTTTGTTATACCTCTTTTATTATTCTAATGAGTGTGTTTTGGTTGGGCTTGTCTCGCATTATACCCGCATGATTTCTACCGTTGTTTTCCTTTTGATGATTATCAATACATTGTATGTTACGTTTGATTGTATTTGTGAAAGTTTTTCTTTGGCTCTTTACTCGTTGTTGGTTGTTATAGTGGTGTTTAATATATTAATATAAATTATTTAATGAATTTTCCTGGGTAAACCTCATCATTATAATGCGTACATCAGCTTAAATGGAAGACAAATTCGAAGTGTAGCTCTACAGGCGATGAGTCTTTGTTGAGGTTGATCCACAAAAGACTTTGTCAAATCAAATTTCGACAAGTTACGAATTCTAAACAATCGATTTGTTATTTCTTAAACCCTCAGGGTAAACTATTGTATACAACTTTGAAAAGTTATATAAGAAATACATACAAATAGGAAACTGATATTTCACCTAAATGAAAAGACAAAGAAACTAGCTAAATAATCCAACCTGGAGCAATTAAGCTAAATGAAAATACAGAGAACCTAGCAATATATTCCTCCCACAAGCTGGAGCAAATAAGTCCCCAAAACTTTAAATGAAAAGACAAAGAACCTAGCTAAATAAGTCCCACTTTTTAGGATTCCAAGAAATCGACAAAGAGCCTAGCTAAATAATCCAACCTGTAAGTGAGTACCTGGTTAACAAACATGCTGCTTAATCTGAATCATATCATTCAGATAAATGCGAAAGAGATTGATGATGTATTATCGTTTATCTAAAGATAAGGATGAGACATAATAAGTTTTTCACCTGAACTATTCTTACTTCATATTCAAGATTAGCTGTCTAGTTTACAAGATCTCACGTTGAATTATTACAAAAAGATTTGAATAGTTTGCATGAAAGAATCTAAGTAAACAAAATGTTTCTAATGCAAATAGATTCGTCTAGAAAGTTTTGTGAACATATCAAATTTGAATTTAATACATGCTTAAATCCAGTATGCTTAAATCGAGTAAAAGGGATTTAGTTTTAGATTTTTTAGGGATAGTTATGTTTTTCTTTGGATTTTTAAACCCTAGTGTTTTGAGTTGAACAAAATTTAGTTAAAATCCTCACTAGTGTTGTAATTTTCCATAGTTTTGACTTTGAGTGATGGAACCGATAAATAATAAACATATAAATATGTGTTTTTTTTTTCTCCCTTCTATCACACCCATGAATTGGGAGACAACACGTGTATTAGAGTTGAAGGGTCTTTTTAAACGTTGAACTAACTAAAACAAAGAATCCTTGAATTGTCGAGATAATATGAAAAAGCACATTAAGGTGAGCTAACAAAGGCTGAAGCCAACAATAAGGTAACCATAAAATACACCTACCAAATAAACAAAAGAAATAATCACAAAAAAACATATAAAAAAGTCTTCGTTATGTAATCCATATGTATACAATGCTGCCACTATATAAACTCAATTACCATATCACAGAATTTCTCATCAAAACAAAGTAGTTAAAGGAAGAGAGCAATTACAGAGTGACTTAGCCATAACTAAAGGTTTATCAAACACACACCCAAAAATGGCATCATTCAAGGTCTTTTTCATTGCCTTCTTAGTGTCTCTCTGTTCATCTTTTATGATCAAGACTTGCTCGGCCTCACGGCACCTTCTCCAGCAACAACCTCTTCCTCAAATTCCAAATCTGCCTATCCCCACAACGGGACTACCTCCATTGCCATCAACATTGCCACAACCAACTCTTCCTAAAATTCCCACGGCAATGCCTCCATTTCCATCAACCTTGCCACAACCAACTATTCCCACTGCGATGCCTCTATTCCCAATGCCAACTTTTCCTTCACTTCCCACAACATTCCCTTCTCTTCCGAATAATTTCCCATCCATTCCGTTCTTCTCGCCTCAACCTTCTACAGCTTCCTCGAGTCCTTGAATAATTACTCATGTGTTTATTATTGTAATGAGTGTGTTTTGTTTTGGTTGGGCTGGTCTCGCATTATACCCGCACGATTTCTATCTTTATTTTCCTTTTGATGATTATCAATACGTTGTATTTTACTTGTGAAAGTGCTTCTTTGGTTCTTCGGTTCACTATTCATGTAATGTTAAGATTTTTTTTGTTAAGAAAAATATTGTTATAGAAGTTTGTTAAGCATATTTATGTAAAGCTCATTGTGGACAATTCTTTTGGTAAAACCTCACGTATATAAACTTAAATGGTACAAACTACTATATGTTATACTCTTTTGTGAAAGTGGATTGAGCTCTTTAATCCCATTTCATTTTTCATTTTAAACTCTATTCAAAATCTCTTCCAATTCTATTTCATTTTCAACTTCAAAATAGAATATAAAATAGAATTATTCTAAATATAAAATAATTATTTTTATCATTTTGTTTTTTATTCATGACTCCAAAACGAAAAAGGTTAAAGTAGAAATCAACTTTATTTTAAAATAAGAGTAATATATTAAAGATGTCCTAAATATTTAGTGTTTGATTAGAGCGATTTTTAATCCGGAAGCCTAAAAATGCGTAAATAACTAAGCTCATTTGATAATTAAGTAATCAAGTGTTTTTTCTTATCCAATTTGTTTTTTTATCATCTATTCAAAATGACGTTGTATTAACCTACACATTTTCTTAAAGTTAGGCGCACCAAACGATTTAACCGACTAATAGCAATTCTGACCAACTAGACCGTAGAGCTGAATTTATTACTATTTTTTGGAAAATCGATCGAGGCGCATTGGAGCCATGATCATAGTTAATTATGTAAATAATTTACAAAATCAGAACTTTGTGATTTTTTTCATGTTATAGTTTGTCCATATATACACGGTAAAGATATGACCAAACTTAGAAATGATTTTTAATCTTGTAGAAAATGAAACAAGAAACATGTGTTGGTCGATGGAAAAACTACCACTAGTGTGGGGACAGCGTTGAAAACGTTTATTTTTGCCAACATGCCATCCATCAACTTCTTTGGCAAATAAAGTTAGCTTTTTTTTGGCCATATTTTACCTCACGAGTTTCCTTTCACCCCCTTCATAACCATTCTTTCGTCTTATTATTCACTATCCTCCCCCTCACAATGGCTAAACGCAGCGTTTCATGGAGGGTAGCTACTTTCCTAACCTCATCCCCTAAGTTCTCCTTGAACGTTTTGTGCCTTGTCGTTACAGTTTTTGTTCTTCTTCAAATCTGGTCATTTCACATTACCCTACAACCGATTTTACTCCCTCCTTCATTAATCTCATTTCTTAAACAACAACAAGAACCTGAAAATGAGAATAAGACCGCTTACCTGGTGGAGAAACTACGTGAATCAGTGGCATTTCTTCCCCTTAAAGACCTACGTTTTTCAAACAAACCACTCGAGGGTCATACATGGTTCATGAGCTCGCTCTACGATAACCAAACCAAAGGCGAGGTTCAGTTTCAAGAATTTCCTTCAGATTCTTCCAAAAGAAGGCTCCTTTGCTTGAAAGGGGTTGATGCGCATGATGGGTCATGGAACTACTACGCACTGGCTTGGCCTCAAGCTCTTCCGGTCAATGCAAGTCTCAAGGAAGGATTAACCTTTGTTTCCTATAATCATTACGATTATGGTAACATGTGGCATGGACTATCCGCCGTAGTCCCGTTTATTGCTTGGAGCTTAAGAAACCATTGTGAAAAGCCTCAAAGATGGGTATTATACCACTGGGGAGAACTCAGGTTCAAGATGGGGCACTGGTTAACCGAGATAATCACAGCAGCTTACAGTCAAAGCCCGGAATTTTTACGGTTTGTTGATGAGAACAAACCGGTTTGCTTCAGAAAGGCGGTTGTTATGAGACACAATGAAGGTGGAATGTCAAGGGAGAAAAGAATGGAAGTGTTTGACCTGATTAGATGCAAAGCAAGAAGCTATTGTAACGTCAGTTTATCCGAGAAATCAAAACCGCGAATCGGTCTAACATTGCTTATGAGAACCGGACCAAGATCATTCAAAAACGAGTCAGCGGTAATCAACATCTTCAAGAGAGAGTGTAAGAGAGTAGAAGGGTGTGAACTAAAGGTTACTTATTCAAATAATCTAACGTTTTGTGAGCAAGTGGAGCTGATGAGAAAGACAGATGTGTTAGTATCACCACACGGTGCACAGCTCACTAATTTAGTTCTAATGGATAGAAATAGTAGCGTGATGGAGTTTTTCCCTAAAGGATGGCGTAAGCTTGCAGGGGTTGGTCAACTTGTGTACCAATGGGGAGCTAATTGGTCAGGAATGAGACACGAAGGCTCTTGGCATGATCCAATGGGGGAAACATGTAAGTATCCTGACAATGATAAGCGATGTATGTCGGTCTACAAGAACGGTTTGATTGGATACAATGAGACTTACTTTACGGAGTGGGCGAGAAACGTTTTGGGTAAGTTAAGAACAAGAAAGATGGAAAAGATTGCTGAACGCAATAATGGGTCTCAAGAATCGCTAAATAGCTGTCGATGTTGATGTCCAAACTTCCAAATACCCTTCTTCATAATCTTCCATATATTAGTTTTTTTTTTTTTTTTTTAAACAAGTAAACATTGGAAACACAAACAATTAGTAAAATTTATTTTTATTAAGTTTCATAACATTTTCTACAGTAACTAAATCGGAATTTATGAACCAATTCCAAACCTCACCGTACTATCCGCCAACGACAAAGATCTTCGAACCAAATGCAATATATCGATTGCAACCGATGTGATATGAACCAATTTCTTGTCACCGTTTTCTTTACGGATTAGCGTATACCAACGGATATAGGTATTGTCGCGATCGCGGATTGGTACGTAGATACAAGATTCGGTGCATTTTAGCAAAGATCGTTTCGCGAATAGATCAGTCGAAGTAACTATGGATCGGAAAAGCTTACAGACGCGTGAGAGATTTCGATAGTTTTGTTTGGGAACAAGCGCTATGCAGTGCATAAGAAGGTCTTCTGGAAGTGAAAGGATCAGAGACGATTGCTGATTCTGAATCTTCTTCTTCTGTGCCCTAGTTATCGGAGACATTTTATCCGGATCGAGAGAAAGAGAGATCCACTGATTCTTTGAAATAGGCAAAGATCAAGTAAGTAAATCGATCGATTGACACGATATCGGAGAGACTCGGATTTAGATCGGAACCTTATAGTCGGAACCGGTAGCTCATCTCTTTGAGATCATCGAGACTTGAACAATCGGATTATTATCGGAGAAGTTATAGAGATAGAGATAGATCGGTTTGAGATCTGATGTGAGATTAATATATCGGTTTATATACCGATAAGTTTTAAAATTCGAAAATTAAATTAGTATGAAATCAAATTTCATGCATTTGCGAGATAGTGGGTTCCACTGGTAACTCCGTGCGGCTGCCATTAGGGGTGGCCCGGTGGGCATCAGAGCCGCCCAAACATTCTCAGGGTCTTTAGAACATAAACATTGAGGGATTTAGAAGAGTTATTAAAAAAAATTAATATTTTAAGTGTCACATCCATTGTATAGTCAAGAACCGTCTCTGAAAATCTCTTATTTAAGAGACGGTTCTTCATTATTCACGGGTACGTGGCGGTACGTGATTGGTCGACTTTTTTTTTTTTTTTTCAGACTTTAGAGAAAAAAGAAATAGTTAAAATTAAACTCTTTTTTCTTTAAAAACCTTAAAGAGGATTCTTTGATATACATGCTCTTAGTAAACCAAATACTTTTTCTCTTCATACATTTATTTTTAAAAAAAATTAATGGTTTTTACGTGACTACAATAAAACATAAATTAATTGATTAATATCTCTATATATTAATAATTTTTTAAGTTCTAAATTAGTTTTTAAACCATTTAATATATGAGAAAAATCTTGAAAAATACACCAACATAATTTTTTTTGTTGGAAAAAACCACCAACTTTTAAGAGTGTTCGAATAATTCACACACACATTTGTATTGGCCGATTAATACACCAAGTTTTGATTGTTGGTATTTTCAAACATGGAATTAACTGACCATTAACTCTGTTAACGAAGACTTTTACCGGTGTTAAAAATATTAACTACGTGATTAGAAAAACTAATGTTCCTTTAAACGATTTTGTTCCCAAATCGATTTGGGGGTTTGTCTAAGAACCCTAAAACTAGAAATTCTAAATTAAGTGAGCAATCGACTTGACGAAGAAGGATTGATGTAAACCATTGTGATCGATGTTGTGTTTTAGCTATGATGAGTATGCTGCTGTTGTCATTTATTGCTTTCTCCCTAATGTATCGATATATCTAGTAATGAGAAAGAAGTTTTAAGAAACTGATTTTCATTTGAAGCAAAATACAAACAAAAAACAAGAGTATTTTGAGTCTTACATTACTGTTTTGGTCACTGGGGACAAAACACTTACAAAACAACGAACCTAGATTGAATTTGGTGTAGTTAACAAAAGAACAACATCAAAATATAACAAACATAAACTGATTCATCATAACTTGTAAGTTCTAGTTTGTTTTAGCTCCCCACTCCTCGAATACTCCACCAGTCCAAGGATTCATTTGAAGGAATTTGTGTATAGGTTATAAAACTTTTTCATAAGCCTAATGATTCATTTTAGCCCTAGATCATGTTGATTGAATCTATGTTATCAGATCACGGATATACCTGGAGTTTCTTGGCAGCAGAATGAACAGGATATCGAGATCATGAGCGCCTCAGATGCTGCGCTTCTATAGCAAGTCCACACTCACACAAAGCTGGATCAGGGATGCTAGTGCCTCTGGGAGAAGAGAGATTTCTTTGGACAGCTAGGTTAAACCCCTTAGACTGAAAATTTCGTGACCTAATTCCTTTATATAGAGGCATGGTCGAAATTCCTTAACCGCCTGGATTAACCGGTTTAAATTAAGTCATTAATTAAAACCCGATATCATTAATCCGGAGTTGTGTCGACCGACACAAAGCATGTGTGTCGATCGACACACTCTTAAAATCTCCATATCAATGTGTAACAATTACACATTGATTAGATCATTACTCTAATGATCATTCCCAGTTTTAGTTATCCAGTTTACTTAGATGTGTGACCTTATAGGATCATGCAATACTAGCAATGAGTTCATAACTCATAAGTTACAAGCGGCTTCTAGCAAAGCATTATAACTATCCAGTATTTCACGATAGTCTTATCTCGACTTCACAACTATATTAGAGTTAATACAAGTATGATATCCAGGGCATTCCCTTCATCATTAGACACCCATATTCTCTTGGTGTTGGAGCTTCTTTTGCACGGCCACGGCCACGACCACGGCCACGACCGCGACCCCGACCCCGAACACGACCACTTGAATTGGGAGTTGATGGAGGTGGAGCAGTAGAAGGTTGATGATCAGTTGTAGGCTGCGGATTCTTTGGCTGCTGTTGGGTCATTGCATTCCTCCTCTTAGGGACATTTTCGATGCTCCATGGATCATCCTGTTACAAGCCGAAAGTGAAGACTTCTAAAAATATGTAAAACATAAATTCCAACTAAACTCATAATAAATCAGAACTAAGCATATTTGCGTTTACCGTGTTCTTTCTAAGCCTCCCGCGCCTGTGTTCAGAGCGTTGTTGGACAACAGTTGCGTTTTGGCAAGTACTCCGGTAGTGTCCACTCTGCCTACAGTTTGAGCAATTCATTATTCTTCCTTCCCTTGTAGCTTTGGTGGGGTCAGTTTTTGACTCATGAGGCTCTTTTATCTTATCATATTTTTTTCGACGTCCTCGTCTTTTCCTTGCTTGTGGAATATCAATGGCTTGTTTGTTTGTCTTTAATCACAGCCTCTCTCCATTAATGGGTTTAATGTTGTCTTCTTAGGTTTCTTGTCAAACTGAAGTCTGGTAATATGGATCCACATAGCTGCAAAGTGGTAATTAGTAAATTCATAATATATTAAGAAGAAAATAAATACATAGAAACAAACAACTTACTGAACTGGATCCTGGTTATGCTCTATTACGACTTTAATTGCGTGTCGACAAGAAATTCCTGTGATGTCCCAATGGTTGCAAGCATATGTCGATTTGGAAGACACACAAGATAAGCATTTTCATGTTCATGAACCTCAAATTGGCTATGACAACTCTTCAAAACTTCACAAAATTTGTTGACTTTGCGGTTTTCTTCATAAATCTCCATTATATTAGGTGGAAAAGTTGTGATACACTTAGCTGTTTTATTACGCCTCATACTGATCTGAGTCATAGCAAGCTTTCTAACCTCTTCAAGCATGTGAATGATTGGAAATTTTCGCGCATCCTTGATAGTTCTGTTGAAACTCTCGGAGAGGTTATTACAGACATCATCACAACTCGCTTGGTTAGAGAAATAAGCTCTACACCAACTTGATGTTCGTGTTTTCACCAAGTCATCGTGTGCCTCTTTATCAAACTCCTTTAAAGCGTTCAAATTATAAGTGTGGTCACCTTGAGTATAGCTATACGAAATAGTCCAGAAAAAATCTTCATACTTATCCCCTTTGTAAACCTTACTCCAGTTAGCGTAAATGTGTCTAGCACAATCCCTGTGCTCTACATTTGGCAGGATATCTTCAACAGCATTGATCAAACCCTTTTGCTTGTCTGAAATAATTGTGAATCCGCTCCCTAAACCCAATTGCAAATCAATCTTCAGCTTCTCAACAAACCAAGCCCAAAAATCATTATCCTCCACTCTAACAACAGCCCATGCTATTGGATATATTCGGTTATCCGCGTCCCTACCAACTGCTGCCAAGATCTCACCTTTCAGTTCCCATTTGAGGAAGGCCCCATCGATTCCAATAATGGGACGACAACATCGTTTCCAAGTATTTCTTAGACTTTCAAAGCAAATGTAGAATTTGTCAAAACAGAGAGTACCATCTGCTTGAGGAATTGAGACTATCTCTGTTGTTGTGTTCTCATTAGAACGACGAAGCTCCGCCTCATAATCCCACAGCTTTGCGAATTGTTGCTTCTGAGTTTCTATCACAAATTTCAAAGCTACTCTCCTAACTTTATGACATATCCATTTAGAGACAGAGAGCGTATACCTTATCATGATCTCATCTTTGATGTCTGTCCATTTAATCTCAGGTCTTCTTCTCGCTTCACCCTTGAATAACCTTGCAACTACTCCCTGTTTCAACATTCTAGCCTTCGAACTCTTCACATGGTTATGGCAATCATCGTAGACCTTAACCATCCATTTTCGTTTTGCTTTCTCAAAAGAACAATAGATCCTCCACTTACATTCCTTCTCCACGCATAGTGCAGCCAATTTAATATGTTCCCATCTACACAACTTCACATCAAAATTTGTTTTCAACACGTAACGCAGTAGCTGATCTTTGAAATCGTCACCGCTATCGAAAGTCTGCAATAACCACAAGTAAGGCGCCTTATCTTTCTCGTACGACTCCCTGGACTTCTCTTTTTCTTCTCTGTTAAAATCATCCCATTCATCATCAGTATCAACTACTGGTTCAGGTCGATCTGCGTCCTTAAACTGTCTCTCAAACTCAAGTTCTTGTTCAACACTAGCACTGGGATCACTATGAGTGTGTACATCACAATTATCTTTTCCTCCTATAGCTTCTAATTCTCTCTCAGAATCTAAAACACGAATTTCTTCATAAAAAGCGTCGAACATTGCATCGCTTTGAACCTCTGGGAGTACGTCATCTTCTCCTTCCTCAACAGTTTCTCCTTCTTTTCCACCTTCACCATGCTCTATCTCAGAATCAGAATCATCATTACCATTTTTCTCACCTAAACCATCAATTCCGTTTTCTATATACACATCATCCTCACCAGTTTTCTTCGCATCTTCGCACATCTGTCTTATTCCCCCATCTTTTTCTTCATGAATTGCCCTTGATGTTCCTATCTCCTCGTTTGACAGCTTGAACCAGACTTGTTCAACTTCATTGTTTATGTGGTTATCCTTGCAGAAGTTACTAAACATACACCATGTAATGTAGTCCGGGTCTATGAAAATGCCCTTCTTCACCAATCCTCCCAAGTAGTTAAACTTGTTGTCTTTAATCTCTGTCACTCCTCCATAATGTATGTTTATGGAGATCGTCTTTGGATCACTGCATGAAAAACGAAGAAAAATCACCAATACAACCACATAATCGAGCAACAATCTCCACCCAAAAGAAACACGAACTCGAATTCATCGTCTTTGAGAAAATCATGAAATCAATAAAAAAACTGTAAAAATCCCAAAATAGACATTGTTGCAGACCTAACTCGACTAAATGGAACACGAAATAGAAAACCCAAAACCTATTTTAGCTCGAAATCGAACAAAGCTAAGTTACTCATTCATGAGACCAAACGAAAACCATTTTTTCCAGTGGAATCGAGAAACGTTTTTAGAAATCGAATAGAAAATAAAATCATAAATCAAAGACCCATTACCTCATCTTCGTCGTCTTCTCTATTGCATCAATTCTTCTTCGTCAAGTTGATTGCTCTCTTAATTTAGAATTTCTAGTTTTAGGGTTCTTGAGACAAACCCCTAAATCAATTTGGGAACAAAATCGTTGAAAGAAACATTAGTTTTTCTAATCATGTGATTAATGTTTTTAATACTGTTAAAAGTCTCTGTTAACAGAGTTAATGGTCAGTTAATTCCATGTATGAAAATACCAACAATAAAAAATTGGTGTATTAATCGGCCAATACAAAAATGTGTATGTATTATTCGGACACTCTTAAAAGTTGGCAGTTTTTTTCAGCGAAAGAAATTATTTTGGTGTATTTTTCGGGATTTTTCCCTTTAATAAATCGATAAATTAATAGTTCTATAAATTAACAAAATATTTTTAAAATATTGTAGTCTCAACATTATTAATTTATAAAGGTTTTACTGTAGTTTAAAAAATATACGATAAAAAATTTTAAGAATAAAAAAAACTTCTAAAAAGAAAAAACATGATCACAATTATAATGAATAAACTATTGTGAAATCAAAGCCAAATATACATCAATTACAAAAATTCTAAAACAAAACCCGTTTTAACCTGTGTTCTAAAACGCGGCGTCGAGGGCCGATTAATCGTCGGTAAGTCGCCAGGCGGACCGCAGTCGCCGCGCTTAGGCTTTAATCGGTCAAGAAGTTGGTGTTTTAAAAAAAACTCAGTTTTTATTCGTTTTAGCTCTTACAATCAAATATTCCTTCATAGATCTATTATTATTTGGTAGAGATTCAACAAAAGACGAAAGAAAACAGTGGGAAAACGAAAAAAAAAACGCAGCCACCATGATTTTAGGGTTGCAGGTCGTGGATCAATAAACAAGAAGATGAAAAAAAGTCTCTTTGACCCTTCATTAAAGCTGAACTTTGAAATTGACCAAAAAAACATGAGGAATCGAACCTAGGCTTGCTGGGTTTTAAGAGAGTGACTCTGCCACTAGACCAACTCAACATTTCACAGTTTTAATTACATTATTTAATACATATATGTAAAAATTATATAAAAATCTAAAAATTCCGTCCCGCATAATCCCTGATTTTCTCGCTAGATACTAGGTCCAACCTTACCGCCCGACTAGCGCCTAGCGATTTTTCGAACCTTGGTTTTAACAAAATGAAAAAAAAAACTTTTAAACAAAGCCCTACCCCAATGTTTTCTTTGCTTATGCAAGAATCGGCATTGGTGGGCATAACTCTAGTCTCGATCCATATCGTCCCAAATCCGATCCCAAAATTCGCGTCCCATAAGGGAATTCATTTTCATACGGGAGAAAACTTTGATTCCCGACTGGGAATGAGACAACACGGGTTGAGCAAATCATTTTATTGTTTCACCCCTTAGTTTTAGTGGGGGTCTAGCATTATTCTGGAAACAAGAAGTTAAGCTTGAGCTCATTAAGTACAAGGTCAAAATGTTTTACTTTAGCTTTGTATATGGTGAGTCATCCAATTTGCGAAACATTGACAAATGGCGTTCATATATGGGTTAAACTTAATCGAATTTCCAACTCCGACAACTTGATCCTATATCTTATCTAAATGTGAAGTAATTGTTCCGAAAATTGATCTATAATTTAATATGATTTAGGTGTATTACATCAAAATAACAATTTGAACTTAAACTTAACCACAAACATGATCTAAATCTTAAATTTATATGAAGACTAAGAATGCTTGATTAAAAATCAAAACAAAATTTATATACCAAATTATCCGTATTAGATTGAACTACTTCAGCTGCATATAAAAAAACAATAGTATTTAGATTAATTTAATGCATGATCATTAATAACATTCAATTTAATGCATGGCACTAGACAATTGAATTTGAGTTAAACTAAATTAATATTTAAGCAGACTTTGTATTGGATCCCACAGTCAGATTAGTTAACAGATCTGAGGGATTGACTAATGAAATACTTCTCGTAGAATGTAGATCGGCCACTAAAATAATGTAAAACTGGGAGAGAAGAACGGGAAGCATGTGGTGTTGATTCCAAATCTACCACGAAAAATGGTGCTTATACCATATTTCCTGATCATAAGTTAAAGTCACACATATCTATCAAATAAACCGACTCTGCTCTGCATCACACTATTGATTCATATTCACCATTCACAATGATTAAAAGTAGCGTTTGGCAAAAGCTAGTTACTTGCTTTTTCTCCCTTAAGTTCTACTTGAACGTCTTGTGCCTCGTTGTCACTGGTTTTGTTTTTTTCCAAATCTGGTCGACATTTCAAATTACTCAACATTCCTTTTCACTCCCTCCTTCACTGTTCTCATATCTGAAACAAAACAAACCAAACAAGACGGCTTTTTTGGTGGAGAAGCTACGTGAATCTGTGACATTCCTTCCTCTCAAAGACTACCGTTTTTCAAACAGACCACTCGAGGGACATACTTGGTTCATGAGCTCTCTCTACGATAACCAAACCAAAGGCGAGGCTCAGTTTCAAGAATTTCCTTCAGAATCTTCGAAAGGGAGGGTTTTGTGCTTGAAAGGGGTTAATGAGCGTGATGGGGCGTGGAACTACTATGCACTGGCTTGGCCTGAAGCTCTTCCGGTCAACGCTAGTCTCCAGGAAGGCTTGACCTTTGTTTCTTATAATCAATACGATTATGGTAACTTGTGGCATGGACTAACGGCTGTTGTCCCGTTTATTGCTTGGAGCTTAAGAAACCAATGTGAAAACCCTCAAAGATGGGTTTTATTCCACTGGGGAGAACTCAGGTTCTATATGGGGAATTGGTTGAGCGAAATAATCAAAGCAACTTACGGTCAGAGGCCGGAATTTCAACGGTTTCTTCATGAAGACAAGCCGGTTTGCTTCGAAAAGGCGGTTGTTATGAGACACAATGAAGGTGGAATGTCAAGGGAAAAAAGAATGGAGGTTTTCGATCTCGTTAGATGCAAAGCGAGAAACTACTGTAACATAACCGAGACATCTAAACCTCGAATCGGTTTGACATTGCTTTTGAGAACTGGAGCAAGATCGTTCAGAAACGAGTCTACGGTGATCAATGTGTTTAAGAGAGAGTGTAACAAAGTAGATGGGTGTGAAGTAAATGTTTCGTATTCGAATAATCTAACATTTTGCGAGCAGGTGGAGCTAATGAGGAAGACCGATGTGTTGGTATCACCACATGGTGCACAACTCACTAACCTGTTTCTAATGGATAGAAATAGTAGTGTGATGGAGTTTTTCCCCAAAGGATGGCTTAAGCTTGCAGGAGTTGGTCAGCTTGTGTTCCAATGGGGGTCTAATTGGTCAGGGATGAGACATGAAGGCTATTGGCATGACCCAGTTGGAGAAATGTGTCAGTTTTCTGACACGGATAGGCGATGTATGTCGATCTATAAGAACGCTCAGATCGGACACAATGAGACTTATTTTGGCGAGTGGGCAAGAAATGTTTTAGCTAGGTTTAGCATAAAAAATATGGAAGAGAATGCAGAACGCAACCGAAGTTATGGTTCGTTACATGTATGTCGTCAATGTTAACGGAAATTTATTAATTTGATTACATATGTAAAATCTCTACATCTAATGAATATGTTTTGTTGATACAACAAACATAAATTCAAACGTATAGCAACAAAACGGTAACAATTTCAACTATTTCCTATTCTTAATAATAAAACCATTAGGTAAATCTATTTAAAGAAAAAACAGTCAAATGAAATGATAATTGTACTCGTTATCTCCATTGAATTTGCTCCTATATAAACAGAAGAAGAAAAAATCACAAAAAGACACACCAACTAGTTGAGCAGCTCTCTTATAACACTATGGCCTCTTACAAAATCTTTTTAGTGGCTTCTCTCCTCTTGGCTTTGATGCTTTCTTCCATGTTCACTTCGAGCCATGCCACAAGACAGCATACGACAAAACAAACCATCCAACCAAAATTTCGAAGACACCATCTACCTATGTTTCCTAGACCCGGTTTTCCTCAAATCCCAACACCCGGTTTTCCAATCAATCCGACACCTGGCTTTCCTCAGTTTCCTGGGCAAGGTTTTCCAAACAATCACATGCCTTTTCCTCAATTTCTAAGACCCGGTTTTCCGAGTAATCCAACACCTGGTTTCCCTCAATTTTCCAAACCCGGTTTTCCGAGTAATCCAACACCTGGTTTTCTTCAATTTCCTTTCCCAAACCCAACGTTCCTTCTTTCCCTCCCGCTACACCTGGATCACCCTCCGGAACCGTCCAGCTTGTTCCTATCAGTCTGTACTGCGCTCTCTCTCTCTAAAACTCCGACTTCCAACCCTTGAGTTGTTTTCTCCATACTTAAACTCTATATTTTAATTATTGTAACCAATATCTTTGGCATACGTAAAGATTATCATCAACGTAAGCTAATATCATATGTATTGGTGGCTATAGGATTGATTATTATTGACTGTAACATTACTCAGCTTTTAAATTTGTAACTACCTATAATAAATGCATGAATGGGATTCTCCATGTAATATTGCGGAATCGGTCGTATTTATCCAATCCCGTCAAATTCCTTCAGATATGATATAACTTAACTATGCTCAATTCTTTATCTATCCAACCACAATGGACAAAAAGACTCAAACGATAATATCTCAACAAACCAAGTTACTAAACTTGGGATCCAATGTATGCACTCTAGAGATGAAATTGATAGATTTGTTAATAAATTTAGATGAACCGTAAGAAAATATGTAGTAACTTGAATTAACACTGAGACAAAATTTGATTTCTTTCATTAACTCAATAAAATTACTTGTAGTGTGCAACCTTTATACAATTATTATTAATACAATTATGTTTGATTCTATTTCGCAACACTTAGAACTTGGACCCGGCGAACTAATATCTATGATTTACTCTCGAAATAAAAATACGTTTTTGACTCAGAAATTTAAAGATGCTGTAGAAAGCTTGGTCTTTACAATGAGAGTGAATGATTGCTTATCAAACCAACGAGTACGTTGTTTCGCTTTGACATAATCAAACTCAAAATAGGCATGTGGAGCTGCACGTGGGTGATACGGCAAGAGAGACTCGAGCCTGATGACATGGCACAAAAATTTGCTCTCGTCGTGGTGGGTGACCTGGTCTGGTGACTCTGTCACACATGTGAGAAAATTGTTAGAGATATGAGACTCTATAAGGAGTGTTATCTTGCATGCCACCAGACCCATACTTCGAAACCTGTTAGATTCTAGATAGTTCTAGAATCCGATATAGTCGGTTTAGGAGAATATATCATAAGATTTATGTAAATCCTATCGGTTTGTGATAAGGATAGTCAAGGTGTATATAAGCAATGTGTATATTGTAATGTCCAATCATAATAAGATATTCAGAGTGTTTACAAAGTTATCATGGTAGCAGAGCAATAAACGATTCTAGGGCAAAAACACTTTTCCGCAAAACTAAGAAATCTGTTTTTTTTTCAGTTTTGAGAGTGTGAGAGACACCAAAGTTGAGTTGCTATGTTTCGTTAAAAAGAAACAGAGGTTTGTGTTAGTGAGAGTTTCAAAATTAAAATCGTCAAGCATACAGAGATGGTGCTACTAGAGGTGAAAAATGAAGAAGGAGGAGAGAACTCAAGGCTCTCGCCGTACTACTTGGCACCTACCGATAATCCAGGAACGGCGATATCTCCGGTGGTGTTGACCGGAGATAACTACTCGGAGTGGGCTTCTGAGCTCGAGAACGCTCTTTGTGTGAAGAGGAAATTTGGTTTTGTTGATGGAAGCCTTCCAAACCTATCGAAGCAGATCAATGGAATACTATTAATTCTATGATTGTGGGTTGGATTAGGGCATCGATCACACCTGCGATCAAATCCACAGTAACATTCACACCCGATGCTCGTAAGATGTGGGACGGTTTGAAGAAAAGGTTTTCTATCGGTAATTCAGTGCGAGTTCATCAACTCAAGTCAGAACTTGCAAAATGTAAACAAAATGGTGAAACTGTTTTGGAGTATTTCGGCAAGTTTTCGTCAAAGTGGGAAGAGTTATTAAATTACAAGCCACTGCCCACTTGTACATGTGACGCTAGTGAAAAGTTCTTGAAGGATTATGAGGAGGAAAAAGTTCATCAATTCTTTATGGGTTTGGATGACTCGAGGTTTGGAAATTTGTGTACCAATACCATCGGGTTGGATGAACTTCCTGATTTAAACACTGTTTATCATAGAGCTGTGCATGAAGAAAGGCGATTGTCTGCAGCTCGAGTCGAACCCAAACAAGATGTTGTAGGTTTTGTGGCACGAGCAAACGACGGTAACACTGAATCGCTTTCCTCCAGGGGAGTAACAGCTGCAGCTGTGCGAGTTGATAAGTCAACATTGAAGTGTGCTGAGTGTGGAAGAACTGGGCATAAGAAGAAAGAGTGTTGGAAAATTGTTGGATTTCCCGATTGGTGGAATGAAAGGAGCCAAATTGGAGAACAGCGAGGAGGAGGTAGAGGAAATCGTGGAAGAGGAAGAGGTGGACGTGGACGAGGATCAAACTCGGGTCAAGCATATGCTGCTACGAGTTCCAACACCTCAGTTCCTAACTTTACTGCAGAACAGTGGGTATCCTTGAGTGCTCTATTGGAGTCACAAAAGCCTCGACCTATCTCCAAAAAACTAAACGGTAAGGAGAAAACAGGTGATGTCATTCTTGATACCGGAGCATCACACCATATGACTGGTGATGTGACATTACTTTCTGAAGTTAGAGATATTATACCGTGCCCAGTAGCTTTTGCAGATGAAAGTCAAGTTATGGCTAACAAAAGTGGAGTTCTTCGATTGTCTGACAAAATCGTTTTGTCTAATGTGTTGTTTGTGCCGAGTTTAAGTTGCACCTTGTTATCTGTTGCAAAATTGTTAAAGCAAACTGGATGCTTTGCTTTGTTTACTGATACTTTATGTCTGTTACATGACCGTTTTACGAGGATGCTGATTGGAGCCGATGAGGAACGTGATGGTGTTTATCTTTATCGGGATGTGACTGTGACGAGAGGAAACAAAGCTCGAACTTCAGAGGATTCGATTGTGTGGCATCAGCGTTTGGAGCATCCTTCTTTTGGTGTTTTCAGTTTTTTGCCTTTTGTTTCTAGTTTTAAACATTCATCAGAAAAATTTGGTGGATGTGAGATTTGTTTTCAATCCAAACAAACTCGCGAGGTTTTCAGCGAAAGTATTAATAAAGCATCATCTTCTTTTGATCTTGATCACTGTGATTTGTGGGAACCGTATCGTGTTCCGTCATCTTGTGGAGCAATGTACTTTCTTACTATCGTAGATGATTTCTCAAGAGCAGTCTGGAGATATCTTTTACTTGAAAAGAGTGAAGTCAAGACAACAACTTTACTCAGTTTCTTTTCAATGGTTAATCGCCAATTCAACAAACAAGTAAAGATTGTACGCAGTGACAATGGGATAGAACTCTTAGCCTTGACCAAGTATTTTAAAGACAATGGAATCATTCACCATACTTCTTGTGTCGCAACACCTCAGCAAAACGTTCGTGTAGAGCGTAAACACAGACATATTTTGAATGTTTCACGATCATTGTTGTTTCAAGCCAACCTTCCTATCAAGTTTTGGGGAGAAAGCGTGTTGGCCACTGCGTATCTCATAAATCGTACACCAACTCGGGTTTTGAAAGGTAAAACTCCCTATGAATGTCGTTTTGGCAAATCTCCTTCCTTTGATGATCTGCGCGTATTTGGTTGTGCTTGTTTCGCACACAAATTAAATCGTGACAAAGATAAGTTCAGTGTGAGAAGCAGAAAGTGTATCTTTGTTGGTTATCCTTTTGGTAAACGAGGATGGAAGTTGTATGATCCGGAGAGTAATGATTTTTTTGTATCCAGAGATGTAGTTTTCCACGAAAATTCATTTCCTTATGCAGAGCAACGAGAAGAGAGCTATGTCCTTCCTTCCCCTGTTCCGATCGATTATAATATGTTTGAAGAAGAAGAGTCCAGTCATCGGCTAGTCAACAACAGGGGGAGTGAAGCTCCTGCAGTAAATACAGAAAACATTGTCCCAGAAATAGTAGAAAACACGGAGGTCACAGCAGATGCAGAAAATATCGATATTGTCAACCCAGAAAATACAGAAAATGTAGAAGTTGCAGTAAATGTGGTTGAAAATGCAGCAGACACGACAATAAATGAAGTAGAGCCTCTCGGTCGCGGTCACAGAAACAAAACCAGGTCAACTAAGTTAGACGGGTATGTCACTTATAATTCATAGTTGCTTCCCGATAAACACCGTCATTCCCCTCTCACTGGCAACAAGTCATCGTCTTCGTCGGTTCGAGGTAACACTCCTTATCCAATCTCGGATTTTATTTCTGATTTTGTATTCTCTCCACGACATCGTGCTTTCCTTGCTGTTGTGTATGCGTGTCTAGAGCCAAAAAGTTTTCAGGAAGCGATGAGAGACAAAAAATGGAGAGGAGCAGTGTCAAATGAATATGGGGCTCTAGAAAAGAGTCATACGTGGGATGTTGTGACCTTACCTCCAAGCAAAAAGGCAATTGGCAGTCAATGGGTGTTCAAAATTAAGTTCAAAGCCGATGGAGAAATTGAACGTTACAAGGCTCGGCTGGTTTGTCTTGGAAATCACCAAGTTGAGGGTGAAGATTACGATGAAACCTTTGCTCCGGTAGCCAAAATGACGACAGTACGAACCTTGTTAGAAGTGGCGGTTGCAAAGAATTGGGAGGTGCACCAAATGGATGTACACAATGCATTTCTACATGGAGATTTAGAGGAAGAAATTTATATGAAGCCTCCACCCGGGTTTCGACCTAGCGATCCATCTAAAGTGTGCCGGCTACGTAAGTCGTTGTATGGTCTAAAGCAAGTTCCACGTTGCTGGTTTGCAAAACTAACTACAGCTCTCAAGGAGTATGGTTTTATTCAATCGTATGTCGATTATTCACTATTCACTTATATTAGAGGAGACAAGAGTTTGCGAGTCCTGATATATGTTGATGATTTGGTTTTGGCCGGGAATGATCTGAAGTTTCTGGCTGCGTTCAAAGAGTTTCTTAGTACAAGGTTTCACATGAAAGATCTTGGCAAGATTAAATACTTTCTTGGAATTGAGATTGCTAGAAGTATTGAGGGAATGTACTTAACTCAGCGAAAATATGTTCTTGATATAATAGCTGAAGCTGGGTTGCTTGGGAGTAAGCCTTTTGCAACACCTATGGAGATGAATCATAAACTCTTGTCTGATACGAGTTCTTTTCTATCGGATCCCGGTAAATTTCGTCGCGTCGTTGGTCGATTGGTGTATCTAACTATCACACGTCCGAAGATTAGTTATGCAGTACATGTTTTGTCTCAAGTTATGCATGCTCCACGTGAAGCTCATTGGGATGCAGTTGTGAGAGTGTTAAGATATTTGAAGGCGTGCCCAGGACAGGGTATTATGTTAAAATCGGCGAGTGATTTACGCATACGAGCGTATTGTGACTCTGACTGGGCAGCGTGTCCGTTGTCTCGGCGATCTTTGTCAGCTTATGTGGTGCTTTTGGGTACATTACCGATATCATGGAAGACGAAAAAACAAGAAACCGTGTCGCATTCATCAGCTGAGGCGGAGTATTGGTCGATGTCATTTACACTTCGTGAGTTGAAGTGGTTGAAAAGATTGCTGGTTGATCTTGGTGTGTCTCATCCGGAACCGATGGAATTGTGGTGTGATAGCAAATCTGCGATTTATATAGCAGCAAATCCGGTTTTCCATGAGAGGACTAAACATATTGAAACGGATTGTCATAGTGTACGAGATACTGTGCAAGATGGGTTGATAGTTACTCGACATGTGAGTACAACGGAGCAATTGGCGGATGTGTTGACAAAATCTTTGGCGAGTGGTCAGTTCAAATACTTGTTGTCCAAGCTTGGAGTGTGCAATCTTCACACTTCAGCTTGAGGGGGAGTGTTAGATTCTAGATAGTTCTAGAATCCGATATAGTCATTTTAGGAGAATATATCATAAGATTTATGTAAATCCTATCGGTTTGTGATAAGGATAGTCAAGGTGTATATAAGCAATGTGTATATTGTAATGTCCAATCATAATAAGATATTCAGAGTGTTTACAAAGTTATCAAAACCCAACCTGTTAACCCGCTTAGGAAGGGAATTATTAGGCCTAAGACTCATCTACCCAAGTCTAATCCTGGTTGGGGTCAGCTCAGCGCCATCGAAATCGCAAGTGGTCTTTTTATCCTCTCTCTCTCTCTTAAATAGCATAGTGTAAGCGAATTTGAGAGTATAAAAAGATGTTACTGTATTTGAGAGGTAGCAACTTTCAATTTTGAACCATTCATTTTTATAATATATAGAGTTTATTTCGCCTAAAAGATGAACATGATGTCATAGTTAGTTAATTATTGTTAGGATTTACTTCGGTTGATCTTTTCAGAAGAAACCGGTAATGGATCTTTGGGTTTGCAGGTTTGAATCAATGAAGATGAAAAATTAAAAGCGATGAAACAAATTTGATATGTTCGCTATGTCAGTCTGACATAAGTACATCTTGGTGGATCAACCTGATCTAAAGAGGCTTTATAGTCTTTGCTT
Source organism: Euclidium syriacum (assembly GCA_900116095.1). Taxonomy (NCBI): domain Eukaryota; kingdom Viridiplantae; phylum Streptophyta; class Magnoliopsida; order Brassicales; family Brassicaceae; genus Euclidium; species Euclidium syriacum. Next base: position 14,073,881 of record FPAK01000004.1, read on the forward strand.
CAATCGGTTTCTCTCGTATTCACATTTCTTTCAGTGTTTTACTCATTGAAATCACAACATATATATAATGATGTATGTCGTCAAAAATGATGGAAATTAACTTAACTTGATTACACATGTCAATTCTCTACATCTAATGGATATTTTTTGTTTATACAATAAACATATATTCAAACGAACGACAACAAAATGGTAACAATATGAACCGCTTTCTATTCTTAATAATAGAAACCATTAGATAAAATCTATTAAAAGAAAAAACAGTCAAATAAAATTAAAATTGTACTCGTTATCTCCATTGAGTTTTTATCCAATATAAACACAACTTCATTGGAGAAAGAAAACACTCATAGAAAAACACACATCAATTATTTGAAAAGCACGTATAACACTATGACCTCATCTAACATATTTTTAGTTGCTTCTCTCCTCATGTCTATGATACTCTTCCCAACGATCACTTCAAGCCGTGCCACAAGACAGCATACGACAAAGAAAGCCGTCAAACCAAAACATTTCCATATGTTTCCTACACCCGGTTTTCCTCAGTTTCCAAGACCCGGTTTTCCGACCAATCCTCTCCGTCAATTCCCCGGTTTTCCGAGCAATCCGACACCTGGTTTCCCTCAATTTCCCATGCCTAGTTCTCCGAGCAGTCCCACACCTGGGTTCCCTCAATTTCCCATGCCTGGTTCTCCAAGCACTCCGACACCTGGTTTCCCTCAATTTCCCATGCCTGGTTCTCCAAGCAGTCCGACACCTGGTTTCCCTCAATTTCCGGGACAAGGTTTTCCAAAACTTCCCTATCCTTTCCCTCAATTTCCTTCTTCCCCTCCCACAACACCTGGATCACCCTCCGAAAACCTCCATCCCGTTCCATCCATTTCTACTCCGCCATCTCTCCCCACAACTCCGACTCCCAGCCCTTGAGTTGATGTTTCCTCCATATTAAACTCTATAGCTAGTGTAACCAAACTATTTGGCATATGTTAAGATTATCATTAACATAAGCTAATTGAATATGTATGTACTGGTGGCTATAGGATTGATGATTATTGACTGTAAAATTACTCAGATTTTTAATGCGTAACTACCTATAACAAATGCATGAATAAGATCCTCGATGTAATAATTTTTCGGAATTGGTCGTATAAATCTAATCCCAGCAGTTCTTGCAAAAAAAAAAAAAAAAAAAAAAAAAAAAAGGGCAAAAAGTGTGGTCGATTCTATATCTATCCTAGTACAATGGAATAAATGATAATATTTCAACAAAACCTATTTACTAAACTTGGTATGCACGGTAGACGCTATAATATTTGGTGATGCAATTGATCTTCATCAGACACTTAGATAAACGGTAATAAAAAAATGTCGAAACCCAAATTAACATTGAGAGTAGACTTTCATTAATTAACTCAATAAATCACTCTTAGTGTGACGCGTTGTTTGATTTTTTAATCTCATGACACAATCGTGTACAATTCCGCTTTGGAACACTCGAAACTATAACATGAAAAACTATTATCGACGTTAGACTCTCAAAATAGACTTACGTTTGACTCATAAATTTAGAGAGATTGTATTGGACAGCTTGTTTTTTACAATGAGATGAGAATAAATGCTTGCTAATATAGCCAATGAGTACCCTGATTCTACCCAAGCCCAAGTCCAAGCACGGACAGATAGAACATATTTGTGTGTTTTTATCCTCTCTCCAAAACACATTAAGGTAATCCAATTGAACCAGTATATGAGTTTTCCTTTATTATACAAGATTTAAATTCTCAAACTTTCAATGTGGGTTTTTTGACAACTGTCCAAATTATGCTTTTCGAGCATACAAGTTTGGCTTTCTCATTTCAGTTTGAAATATTTTTAAAAATTGACCACACAATTTCATAGAGCTTACAACAAGGTTTCTAATAACCTCAAGAATCAGTCATTCTAGCTAACGAGTTCAACGAAAAAACTACCTTAAAGTGACAAAAGTGACTATATTTATCTTTTGCTAAAAAATGTTCCAACAATACCCTATATAAAAAGAAATGATTCTAACTATATGACGACTAAATGAACTCGGACGACCAGAGAGACATGACTAGACTAGATAGATTTTCGAGAATATTAAAAAGATGTTATTGTATGTGAGATGTAGCATTTTCCAGATTTGAAATACTCATTTTTAATATATATATATCGAGTTTACTCGGAACATGTCATCTTTAGTTCACTAATAATTATTTTTAGGATTAACTTTGATTTGTTAAAATAATTAGATGAATTGATATCTAGTTTAGCAGATTTAAATTAGAGAAGATCAAGAATGAAAAAGCGAAGAGACAAACTTTACATGTTCCCTTTGTTATTTTGATAGGAGTACATCTTGGTGGATCAACCTAATCCACATAAACTTTAATTATCAAAGAGAGAGTACACACATTTGATCTATCAACCATGATCCGCAATCAACGATTACAAGAAGAAGAAAAGACGCACGCACAATCTCGAGAAAGAAAATTCTTATATTTATTATATTTATATTTGTATAAGCCTATGAGACTTATATAAAAGTGTCAAAAGGTTTATAAAGATTCACTAACATACTAATGAAAAAATAATTTTAGTCAAAAGAGTATTTGCCTCAATTGTTTTCTTTTTTAACTCAAAATTCTCTGAGTATTTTACTCATGGAAGTCACTACATGTATTGATGTAACTCGACAATGTTGAAGGAAGTTTAGTCAGTCTGGTACGTATGTCAAATCTCTACATTTAATGGATATGTATTGTTGATACAACAAACATAAATAAAAATTCAAACAAATAGCAACAAAACAGTAACAATTTTAACTATTTCCTATTCTTAATAATAAAACCATTAGGTAAATTTTGTAAGTTGAAGATTGTTTCATATGAAGACTTATCATAATCTTCAAGTTAAATTTTCTTTAATATGGTGATAATTATCAATATTATGGTGAAATATTCTTCACAAACATTCTCATTGATTCCAAAGGTTTAAAACATTCTCTTTCATTTCATGTCTTCATCACAGCATATGACAAAACAAACCATCAAACCAAAAATTCAAATACGACATCTCCCTATGTTCCCTAGACCTAGTTTTCCTCAATTCCCAAGACCCGGTTTCCGACCAACCCTATCCCTCAATTCCCCAGACCTGGTTTTCCAAGCAATCCGACACCTGACTTTCATCAGCTTCCCGGGCGAGGTTTTCCAAACAATCCCATGCCTTTCTCTCAAATTGGGTTTAGGGAACATAGGTTTTCCAAACAATCCCATTCTTTTGCAACACTCGAAACTGAGACCCGACAAACTATTATCTACGATATACTCTTGAAATAAACTTAATTTATTGAATTAGTAATGTAGAGAGATTGCTACGAAAAGCTTAGTCTTAAAATGAGAGTGAATGCTTTGATTATACAGCCAACGAGCACGGTGTCTCGGTTTAAAAAATATCAAACCCAAAAATAGGGATGTTAAGCCGCATGTAGGTGACGTGGTAAGAGAGACACAGTTATGCTGACGTGGCATGGAGACTTGTTCTCGTTGGGGGTTACATGGCCAGTGATTTTGGCACACATGTGAGAAAATCATGGAAGACAAGAAACTCTATAAAGAAAGTTATCTTGCAAGCCACCCAACCCAGACCCATTAACCCACTTCGGAAAGGAATTGGCTAAAAAAAATATTCTTAGAAATGTGGCCCAAAACGAACTTATTATTAAAAAAAAAAGGCTCATCTATCCAAGTCCAAACCCGGTATAAGTCAATGGAGTTGTTTTATTATTGATGAGAGCGGTTTTCCCTAGTCGTTATAAGCAAAGTCATGCTATGAACAATATTTATAATAAATCCTAATTTACCCTAATCCTTTGCTTATTACTAAGTAGAATCGGGTAAGCTTGGATATCGATCCACGAGAAGGTGGAAAAAGTGGTATTAGGACGGTTTAAGGTCGTGAATAGTTAGACGATTAGATTAGTGTAGGTTGATTGACGATAAATAAACTACTCCTAACCAAAATATAAATGGCACTATGAAATGGACAATGAAAGTAAATTAAAATAAACAAAGGTTTAATGACAAAATGTAAATGGCAAAATTAAGTACAAGTAACTAAAGCTTAATGGTTAAAGATAGATAAATATAAGAGATATGAATGAGTTTGGGTCTTATATTATTAGGAGAGTTGATTGGATGATTATGGATTTTTAATTAAGTTCCAACTATGCATTATATTTAACAATAAAGTAGGTCAATTTTTTGGTCACTAATTCATTTACTAGTCTTAATCAATGAGCATACTTGATCAAAGCCAAGCATTCTTTAATTAGCCCTAACAAGTATGATTAGTTATCCCCTAAAATATCTATTAAACCAAATACCTACTATTTCTAGTGATAGATGAAGATTAGCTTTTGAAAATGCAACTAGCCTTTTCATCGAACACCTTGCAGACGATGAAATGCCTAGAGTTCTAGATTAGATTCTTAAGCTCTAATCCATTTAAGATCCATAGACAAAGTAGTTATTTCATTATTCTAATCATTTATCCAATCATCGAACACCCTAATCAAATCCCTAATTCATCCATTAACCAACTACTCACACATGATCATTTAATTGATCATCATGAACCTCAATTGACAAAACCAAATTAAAGGCATAATATAAATAAATATATGAAATAGATATCAAGACATAAAACTAATAATAAATCATCTCTCAAATCTCTCAAACCCTAAAAACACTCTAAAATTTTGTCCATGGAAACTCTCCAAGATTAATGAGAGAAAGGGGGAGTTTATATAGTAATAGGGAGGTTACAAGGGCAAAAAGGTCAAGATTTTAGGGTTTTGGTCCGGATTCCTGCTCGTGTTAGCGGCATGGATGGCCTTATGGGCGACATGGACTAAATAGAACTACTGGGTAGACTGTGCCTTCCCGTCTCTGATTTGTGCCGGCGGCAGACATGACACGTTCCCACTAATTCGATCGTATCTTTAGTTATATGGCTCCAAATGAGGAAACGTAAAGTCCTGTGAACAGATAACTAAAATCCCTACAACTTTGATGAAGAAAGAAAAACCAAATTCCTTCAGTAGCACCTTATTCCAAGCCTATCTTTTAAGTGTTTGAGATTAATCTTCCGCGATCAGTCTTCGCCTTTTTGTCCAAACTCCTCTCTCTATTCTATTTTGTGTCGTGGGCGTGAGCTTACTTGAGCTTCCATCTTGATCCGATTACTTCTAGCTTCTCTCTCAGTGCGGTGTCTTGATCCTGATAGTCTCCGTTGAGTTCCATATACTCATTGATTCCTCTTGCAACCTATTAATGAACCAAAACACCCAAAGCATATGCAAGTATGCATGATCCTAACTCTATATGTAAATGAGATGAAAATAAGCGGAAATGTAACTATTTACATGCTAAAATGTTGTGTTACCCAAAAAGTATACATAGAAAGCTCTAAAAATGGTAATTTCGAGACTCATCAATTATCATCTCTCCTAACTACCATAGTGTAAGCCAATTAACCCAACACACATGATTAAACCCCTATTTATAAGCACAAAAGTTTTGCTTAACATTTCTCATCAATTTGACACCGTTTTTAACATGGTATGTATGTACCCAACAAATTTGCATATCGATTAGTCGGGTTCGCCTAGATCACCAAATATTTTTTAAAAAAATATATGAATAAAACTTATATAAAAGTGTCAAAACGGGTTTTTAAAAATTCATTCACATACTAATAAAAAAATAATCTTAGCCAAAAAAGTAAGCTCCTTAATCGTTTTCTTTTGTATTTTTGGCATTAACATTTATTTTAGTGTTTTACTCATGTAAATCACAACATATATTGATTTAAGTCGTCAATGTTGATGGAAATTAACTCAATTTGATTACACTGTAAATTCTCTACATCTAATGGACATGTTTTCATACAACAAACATATATTCGAACGAATGGCAACAATATGGTAACAATATTAACCGCTTCCTGTTCTTAATAATAGTAACCATTACATAAATCTAATAAAAGAATAAACTAGTCAATGAAATGCAAATTGTACTCGTTATCTCCTTTAAGTTTTGCTCCTATATAAACACAAGTCCTTTAGTGAAAGAAAACAATCAAAGAAAAACACACACCAGTTCATTGAAGAACTCTTATAACAATATGGCCTCATCTAACATATTTTTAGTGGCTTTTCTTTTCATGGCTCTGATGCTCTCTTCCATAATCACTACAAGCCACGGCACAAGACAGCATACGACAAAACAAGCCATCAAACCAAAATTTCGAAGACACCATCTCCCTATGTTCCCTAGACCCGGTTTTCCTCAGTTCCCAAGACCCGGTATTTCCACCAATCCTCTCCCTCAACTCCACAGGCCTGGTTTTCCAAGCAATCCGACACCAGGTTTTCCTCAGTTTCCCGGGCGAGGTTTTCCAAGCGATCCTATGCATTTCTCTCAATTTCCCAGACCTGGTTTTCCAAGTAATCCAACACCTGGTTTTCCTCAATTTCCTTTCCCTCGATTTCCTAAACCCAGCGTTCCTTCTTCTCCTCCCGCTACACTTGGATCACCCTCCTGAAATGTCCAGCCCGTTCCATCCGTCTCTACTCCGCCCTCTCTCCGCACAACTCCGACTTCCAGCCCTTGAGTTGTTTCCTCCATAGTTAAACTCTATATTTCAATTATTGTAACCAAACTCTTTGGCATACGTGAAGATTATCATCAACGTAAGCTAATTGTATATGTATTGGTTGCTATAGGATTGGTGATTATTGACTGTAACATAATACTCAGATTTTTAATTTGTATCTACCTATAATATATGCATGAATGAGATTCCCGATGTAATATTGCGGAATCCGTGGTATTAATATAATCCCGATCAATTCTTGCAAATATGAAATATGTGGTCAGTTATATATATTCTAACACAATGGACAAAATGATAATATCTTGTATTAAAACAAATGATAATATCTTGTATTAAAACCAATTAATCTGATAATTTCATGAAAGAAAAGGTGCCACGAATTTGCTCTTGAAAATATCCTCTTTTTCTTTTGTTAGTAAGCTCGAATGCAAAATTTAACGAAAATCATTGGTGAAACAAGTGGAAAAAGAGGTCAATAGAAGATGAATATACTGCAAAAAATTAACAGCAAAAGTGAAAGTGAAGTGAAAAAAGAGAAAAAAGCCGTAATATGAATTTATGATTCCGTTAAATAGACTCAATGCACTGAACAGAGTACAAACTGTTTCTTCGCTAAACCATCAAAATATCTAATACGTTTTTAGATGAACTAGTGGGGACGTTTCTGTCTCGTCTAGTGTCTAATAAAAGGACAGTGTACGATGGATGATAACCTATTCAAGACAGGTCTTGAAATCAAGGGTACGTTTTACAACAAGGTCTGTGTAAAAAGCTATCATTTGTCGTCTAGTGCTCATTTAGAATCGATAATATGATACGTCACGTTTTAAGAGCTATCCAAATTCAAGAAAACCCAAAAGAAGAAACATGATATAAAAAAGAAATATAAAACACAAACATTTATTCAGTTCCAAAAGAGGTTGTTCCCCAAGAATCAGACTTATGAAATGATTTGAACACACAACTGCAACGAAACACGTGTTGATAATCCCCATACCAACAGGGATTCTTGTCTCTGATGTTTTCTTTAAATTATGAATGAAATTCTATGAAGATTTGGTTGACATGGTGATTTAGTCAGCACCAAACCGACCGGTTTTTAACAGCGATTCCACTGCCTTCCTTCTTACCTCTGCTTCCCACATAGTCAACGGTCCATTTCTCAAATGTACATTCAACAAAATCATAGTATCCACCATGAAGAGACAATGATCTATTCCTCACTTTCTCTTCTATCCACGGATAACCAAGCAGCTTTTCCAACGAATGATTCACCGATGCCTACCCAAAAAAAACGTAACTTTATACATAAGTTTACCAAATCACTCCATTAACGTAAATAACAATAGCTCATCATATAACCTTTTCACAGTGTTGGCATTGATGATCAAAGTGGAGGTTTGAAGCAACAGCTTTTGTGCTTTCTTTTGCTTTCTTCCCCACAATTACCCAGTTTTGTATGAAACTACTGTTAACAAGAACATTCCAACATATATCGAGGTTCAGTAATTTAATCGAATGGGTTTTCTTTTTCGATTGAATGAAAATCAAGAACTGATGACAAAAAAACCTGGGATCTACTTCGCCTTCCATGCCCATTAAAGCTCGAATTCCTCCACAACGGCTATGACCAACCACTAAGATGTTCTCCACCTACACAATTTTAATAGATTCAATCCCAACTCTTTTCAAAAAGACAGCGATAAGAAATACTTACTTCAAGAACATTCACAGAGAACTCAAGAGCAGCTTTTGTTTCAGTAGGTCCAGACTGACATACAACAAGCAAATCCAATTAGATCAAATGTGAACCTAACCCCATAAAAGCAAAATCGAAAAAGGCAATCGTGTAAATACCTCAAATGTAGGTACTAAATTTGCAATGTTACGAACAGTGAATGCTTCACCCGGTTGAAATCCGAGGACAGCAGAAGGACAAACCCTAGAGTCCGCACAAGCAATCACCAAAAACTGTTTGCTTAAACTGTTAGCAACCATTTCCATTCTCCACACTAACATATAAACCATAAAAGAGTATCTCAAAGTGTAAAAGCTACCTTTGGAGCTTGAGCTTCTGCTAGATCTTTGTAGTGTTCTAAGTTATCCCTGTTCAAGAGTATTATCAATCAATAATTCATAAAACCACAAAAAAAGAATGAAACAAAAGAGTGAAGAAATTGGTTATGTGCTACTTACATATACTTAAGCTTCTTGAATTTGAGGAAACGTTGTTTCATGTCGTCAAATACGTCATTGTTATTTTCTTTATCAGTTAAAACTTCATTAGCTTCCTGAGTTAGTCCAGATGTCTTTCCTGAAGCCATCATATGCAAGTTCACAGTTTTTCTTCTGCAATTTCACCACAACAACAACAAAAAAGAACCTAAATCTTACAAAACATGTAAACAGAGATTTCGCCATTTGAAACCAAATAACAAACGAAATTTTCTTACATAACCTAAGGAATCCCAACAAAGAACAGTGACATTACATTGCCGGAATTAAGCAAAATCAGATAAGGAAGCTAAACCCAAATCAAAATCAGGAATCACTATTCCAGAAATTACCTGAAAGAAGCGGGAATTCTCAATTGGTTTTTTTCAATTTCTTTTAATTTGTCCTTGGAAACGAAGATCTGAATCAAAATGCAATGGAAACAAATCAAATGATGAAATTCCGGAAGATATAGAGTGTGAGAAAAGGGAGAGACTTAATCAAACATACCGAATTGGTTTGCAGATTAAGGAGTGAAGTGGACGAAGAAGTGGGATCACGGGAGATAGAGAAGTGAGCGGGATTGGCTGCCATGAAAGAGCTGGAGTAAGGAAAGTTGGGTATTTGGAATCTGGAACAATGGACAAGGCATCTGAAGAGCGCTCATCTGAAAAAGAATAGTAGGAGGCTTCTCGAATTAAAAAATTTAATTTTTAATTTTTGGCAAAGAAGTGGATGTGAATGAATGCATGTCTCCAACAAAGACGGAGAAACCAAAGTTTTTCGTGTCGTGTCAGTTTTGGACCCCACTTACAAATTCCTAATATAATTTCCCAAATTTTGTTATAAATGTAATTTAAAATTCTAAATCATTAATTTAAAAAAACTTAATTTTATCTTTAGAGATCATAAATAAATAATAATCATAAGTTGAAAAATTTTGAAATTTCAAATTCATAAACTTAACACATTAAAAGTCTTTTAATTTTTTTGTTGAAGAAAAGAAACTTCCCAAAAACGAATAGTCGTATTTGTTTTTATTTTCTTTCTGGCCCCTCACATTTGTTTGTTAAAGTAGATAACCTATTTTCATCCATTTTTTATCCCCTCATCTATGTACAGTTCAGCAAAACATCCCCTATCTTTAGATTTCCGTTAAATCTCGTTAGTCATAAAAACAGCAGGAAGTTAATTTGAGGAGAAAGAAAACAGCATGGTTTGTAAGCCGATGACTGAATAATCCCCAAATTCACATCAGAAACCCTAATTTTCGTGGATTAAACCGAGCATGTGAACAGTGGATAGCATAAACACCAAACTAACCTAAATCACGGAATCAATCCAACCTTAATCGAACCATTCATTACATTAGATCATTCGATTCCACAGAGACCCTAGAACCAAACCACTAATGAAACTCAATAACACTGAAAACTGGAGAAAACAGTTACATAGAATCTGACTTAAATCAGGGAATAAGTAGCGAATCTAGGTGACAAGTTCTCAGCGATGAAAAGAGAAGAGTTATCTGGCGGAAGGACTAACCGGCGAAGGATGACTGAAGGAGTTCTCGGTCAAGATGACTAATAGCGATGAAAACGAAGAGTTATCTTGTCGTTTTCTTCTTCTGTTTTTAATGAAACGCTGCGTTTCATATCTCCTGAGAAAACGGCGACTTGGCTGTTGCGTTAAAGCAGGGGCCGTTTTGCGAAAAGCATTTCAAAAGAGTCCGTTCCAAATTCGACAAAACTTATGAAGAGGTCAGTGTTTTGTTTTTATGTCTTGGCATTGTTTCAATTTTAGAAGAAAGCTATAAGGCGTTATAGATTAAAAAAGCTTTGATGACAAAATAACGTAACTGCTGAATTAAATCACACAAAAGTACAAAACACACACAATAGAGTAGATTGAAAACGAAACATGGTTTATTTTATAGTTATTAACTTAAAATCTACAATTCTTAAGCTGTAAGAATTCTTTTTTAACTTGACAAGAGTTTCAACTTTGATCAACAAAAAAGTACAAGCGTACACTTATATCATCACCTCTTAGGCATCGATATATATAATCTATCTTTCAGGTTTGATTTGACAATCTTGGTTTACAAGAACTGAAAAATAATTATAGTGATTTCTTCAAGAAACTTAATGGAGTCTTTTATTCATATAGTATACTACTTACCACTATAAGAGATAGATCTCTTCAAGAAACTGGACCTCCCAACAATAGAAGATCCAATATTGCATCTCTTCACTTTCTCTTTTCCTCTACTTTCAGTACTTACCCTTAAACCTGATAACGAATTCAACGACACTGATCGTCTTACTCGCTGTTGCGACTCATCCACTTCGCCATCTCTTCTAATATTAATAACAAACCCATCGCTTTCTTCCTCATGAGCTCTCTCGATTTCTTCATCGATTTCTCCATTTTCCTCTGGAATCATCACACGGATCTCGTTTAGGCCCTCACTCTCATCACTTACCGCGTTGTTCCCCACGACAATAGGAGCGCGACAAAGCGGACAATTGGTGTGTGATCTAAGCCAAGTATCAATACAAGACAGATGAAAAGCATGTTTACACTTTGGTAACAACCTAAGCGTCTCTTCTTCTTCGAATTCGCTTAAACAAACCGAACAATCAGTTCCTTCAACAAGACCATCGTTTTTACTATACTTGCACACTTTGATCGAACTTATAACCGTTGGATTCAAACCAATGGTTCTGATATGCCAAATCGGATGATCGATGATAACCGGTTGTGATGGTCCATCAAAATCCCAATTCCTAGCTTCTTCATCCATGCTCCATCTTCTTGTTATCGCTATTAATCTTCTTCTCCTGTTGTAATACTTGTAGCATAGAACGAGTAAAGAAAGGAGAAACAGAGATGTGATTATTGACGAAACCGAGATGATCAAGATCTTCTTGAAGCTATAGTCGTGTTCAATCACCGTAGCTGGAGATTGTCTCGGAACTACGTATACGACGGCCTTGCAGAGGGAAGGACACGCGTCAATACAAAAGGATGAACAAACTCCTAAATCCTTCTTCCACTCATCGATACATTCCGAGACCGTACAAGTGGCTTCATCGTCGGACAGAATTCTGTGAAGCAAGCTCATGATTCTTGTTTCAAGATCATCTACAAGCTAGAAAGAGAGGAGAAAAGAAAAAAAAAATGAAGAAGATGAGAGTCTTTGTCTTTGTTATCTATTTTGCTTCCTTTCCTAAAGAAATATAAGTTTGGTCAACAAAAGTAGGTTGATGGTATCTATCATCTTAATTTCACCAATATAATTGAATTTTCTTTTATGTAAACAAATTTTAAAAGCATTAAAGTTTTGCAAAATAAGTCAAATATCTAAAACTAGTAAAACCGTAATATTTTCTGACTGAAAATAGTTTTGGTAAAAACATAGCATATGTACGCATGTTAAGTCGGTGGAATATTAAATTGTAATTGATTAGGTTTAGCTGGTTACGGTAGTTGTTGACTTATCCGCGTGGTGTGTGGTTTTGGTATAAAGAGGCTTATTTATCTTTATTAAGAACGTAAACTTGAGAAAAGTGTTTTTGGCCAAAATGGTTGAAGTGAAAAAGTCGAAACAATAGTGACATCTGTGGCACGGTGGGCACTATCAAAACGGCATGTTATCAGCATTTCTCACCACATACAAACTGTGTAGATATTCAAGATCGATTTGATTGAAAAGGAAGGGTAAAAGATTTTAGCAAGTTGATGCGGTTTGATGGTATTAGACGGCTCTTATTCTGACTATCAAGTCGCGTCCAATTAGCATTGAAGCTTACAATTCTTTTTGATCATGATAAAAATACGAGAATTGGTGGTCGGACTCACAATTAAAGGGACTTTAATGAAATCATTATTGAAGGTTTAATGATGGATTCAACATGGTATGTGTAGGTGTAGCACCTCAACCTAGGTAATCCGGAAATTATCGGAACGAATTGCAAGTAAACCGAATGTAAAACTGAACCGGATCTTTATTAAAATCATAAAACTATTGGAATAGTAAAAAGTCTTAAATGCTGAAACGAAATCGCTCAAGTCGTCAAATAACGAGAAATAACGATAAAGTGATGCATCCGGAAAACATCACTAAAAGTCTTAACACCCAAGCTCTTGAGTAGCTTATTCTCCACCCTCACATGCATCCAGAAAAAAACCCTGTGAGCAACTATAAGTTACTCAGTGAGTCGATCATGGATTCATGGTTTAAGCCATTTTTACTGTTTACCTCAAACTAATGGCTTCGTCGATGTTTATATCTCACCGAATGATGGAATTTGTGATGTAAATTTATTTGACTTTACTGAGTCAAAGATACATTTTGGCTTAGTATAAACCGGTATAGGGACCATTTTTTCAGCCTAAAACTCTGTTTTTGTTTTGTTAAAAGCAAAAAAAAAAAAAACTCAGTATAAAGTATGAGCCAGATTCTTGTTTAAAATTGATAAATGTTGTTTTAATCTGAATGTTAGAACAATAATTCAAGATCAACTTCTGGTGGACCTAAGATTATATGGCTAAACAAAAACACATTCTGATTTTTGTCTGACGGAATAGAATACAATGAATAAGAATAGCTTAGATCTAGAATCTAACAGTGGTGGGACCAAAGCAGCTAAGCCCCATAGCTTTCTCAAAAGATGTGGTCGTGGATTTGGGTCGGATGATATCAGCCGATGAAGAAGGAGATGTCGGAGCGGGACGTGATGGGATAGTGATAGTACGGACATTAGCCATAGCTTTTTTGTGGAGTAAACGGAGAGGATAATTCCAGCGAGCAACGCCTTGGTCCTTGAGCACTTCCACCGCCGCGATTGCCGTCGCCACCACCCACGATGCTTGCTTTCCGGCATTCATCTTTCTTTCTTTTTTTTGATAATTTTAATGTGCTTTGATCTTTGAATTTAGCTGTGGAAAATTAGTGTGTTTGGAGATTTGCATGAAGGATTTGGTATATAAAGGTGGAGGTAAAGTGATGCAGAATGAAAACAAGAGGCTGAAGAAGCCGCAAGTATTGGAATTAGACTCGTGGTTTTGTTACTGCTTAGTGCCGACGGAAAATATGACCTGTGGGCTTGGTTTCCACTTTAGTTATTAACCTTTTTTTATCTTAAATTATTTATTTAATAAGTTAACGTCATTTACTCAAGGGCTTTTTGTCGAGAATTTTCTCATTTACTCAGAGGCTAATATGAGACTTTTATTTTTAAAAATGTGGATTATTTTAATGTAAAATTTTATTTTCTTAATTTTAGTAAACTTTATAATGTAATGAATTGTGAAACCTAATTTCAAAATAGAACTAAACTATTTTTTTTTTGAGATAAAATCTAACCACAATAAAACTCTAGTAGAATTCAATGTGTTTTGGTGATATCGAGTCGAGTGTGGTTTTCTAACTGATGCTTTAACGTGTAGATATATGACACGTGGATATGAATAATACATCATCACCAAATTTCTGTTTGGGAGGATAAGGTTTGCAGAATGTTTACTCAGTTGACAAACAACTAGTTCATATTTGGTTCGGATTGCGATACTTACTCCAGCTATGGAATCTTCCTTAGTGCACTCTTCATGTTGAGTCATCACTCATTTAGAACTTCTTCAAGTTGGGGTAAATGACTAGTAAACATCATATGGGAGAGAACAAGAAAGACGATCTCCATACTATTCCACATGTCATTGTTGGGTCAGGTGATTGAGCTGTTTTTTTGGCCTTTATCTCCCCGGCTTTCCCAGTTCGGACAGTGTCGCCATACCATTGGATCGTGTAAAACAAGGGTCGGGATGATCCCACCTTCCAGGGTACAAAAATCCTTACATAATCAGACTTATGTATCTCATGAATATTGAAATACGTCATTAAAAGATTAAATTAATTATATGAAACACTATAAGATTCGTATAAATTAGATTACATATTATCTTAAAAAATTCTTCCAATTCACGTGTTGTTGCAAAAAAGCAAGTTGTATCCCAATACCAACATATTCAATTTTTAGTTATGTATATTGGACTCAGTTGCTAAATAATATGAGCCAAGAACCCCTTTGTATCCCTTTCTCAGTTAACTAAATAATAATACAAAAAAAACTGATAGCTGATGTGGGTTTGAAGTCTCTTCATCTCAAAGTCAAATATAAAATTCAATGCGAAGTCACAAGTAATTCAAATCTATACATCTGTTTTACAAAATAAAGATTTGTAAAAAATTATATTTTTATTTGCCCCTTTGTTGTAAAGTTTTTATTTTATTTTATTTTGTTTCAAATATCATTATACATTTCTTGTGTGACTTTTTAGCAGCGATTCTTATATTATCCCTTATTTAAAACTCAAAAACATTAAATTTACATATTTTTATTAAATTAATGGTATATTAACTAAAGACATATTTGTATGTTTTAATAATCTTTTAATCCGCATGAATTGTGTCAAAAACGATCGATAGTTATTGTGAAATGGAGGAATTACTATTTTTTTTTGGAGTTTCGCATTATGTCGACAAAGAGATCAAAATTTTAAGTTAAGTTGTCGTAAGTTAGTAACTGAAAGGGAGTTAGCTAGTTCATATTTTTCTTTCTTTTCTTTTGGGTATCCCCAATGTAAAAAACATAAACACTGTCATCTGATCTTAATACTCCAAAAGTATAAACCGTCTCATTATCTTCTGACCATTTGATTTACATAATATCATCATCATCGTCATCATTATTAATTACTTTAGCAAATCCGATTCTGTTGGTGTCCTTCATCTTCAAGCCGCCGGAATGGTGTAACCTAATAGATTCAAATTCAAATTATGACATATTATTGTATAAATATGAGTATGATGCAAAGTACTTACTTCCACATTTATAACCCGAAGGAAGATTCTTGCCACAAGAACGAGCAACGTAAACCACTTTGTCCATATCAATATAGTTCACAACATCCCTCGAAACGTAGCGACAAGCACATGGTACGTTGATGGGACGGATTAGAGCACAACACGACCGCGACGGTGGTGGACTGTTTGGTCCAGCGTTGCTGAGGTAACGTTGACACTCATTCATCAGTCCCGACAAGTTAGCTCCACAGACCTGAGCTCTCACCACGTGGACACTGTCCGAACCGATCATGAAGAGAGTTATTGCTGTAACCATTGTCGTTATCATTCCACTTCCCATCTCTTTTTCTTTCTCTTTTTTTTTTTTCTTTGTCAACGTCTGGTGATGAAATCTATGCTGCGAATATTTGTTCAGGCGATAGATTTGTATATATAGTAGAACGTTAATGCCAATGTTTAGTTATGGTAACAAATTTGGTTCGTGGTGGGAAGCACGAGTAAAGGGAGTGCTCTATATTATTTGTTATCTTTTTTAGAAACAAATAATTAAAATATGTTTGGTGAATTGTTGTTGGTGGGAATTTTTCTTGGCAGTTTTTCAGTGAGGTTCCACTTATTTAGTGGAGTGGTTGATCTTTCAGTGGATTGATTTTGATCGTTGATTAAAAGATATTAGCAAAAAAAATTTGTTACATTTTGGTGACATTTTTGATCGCTAATCCACTGCTAAATTTGTGTGAATGGTTACACTACTACAACCTTGCTGAAACTCCGTTTTCTTAAAGCTTTGATTTAATGCTTCTCTAACTCTCTTAAAACCCACTTATTTAGTGGGGTGCTTAATCTGAGTTTTTTTGTTCGGTTACGAATTACGATATGAAAATCTTGGTTCTCGTATTTTTGTGAATCTTTTGGTTTATAAAATATAGAATCGAATAAAAATTACTCGCTCAAGTTAAATACGATTTGGTTTGGTTTTGTTATGTTTTTTGCTTGAAGATATGAAAAGTGCAGCAAGCAGCATAAATTTGTTTTTTTTTTTTTTTTGTTTAGCTCGGTTTGGGGTTCGGTTAATTTGATGCAGCTTCGGTTCAGCTAAACCAGATTGGACAACTCTGGTCTTCCCTCGCTGCACATATTTTCATTCCGTGCCGCAACTTTTCCTCTCCGCACAATGCATTTCGGCGATAGGCACAACAAGAGGATGGCAGGATTCGCCGACTCAAAAGTCGGGGAATAAGATTCACGCTCGTCTCGTCCAATTTCCGACCAGATGTGATGATATTTCATCGGATTATTTGTCCCCATGAGATACGCCCACCACATGCTCGACGAAATTCCTAGACCAACTTTCTTCGCTCACAGCTACTTTTTATCTAGGAATTACGTCTTCGACCTCAGGTTACACGGCCAGTGATGCGTTTATTCTATTAAAGTGGGTAAGTATTTGCTCCTTGTTGCTTTCTAGTTTGTAGTTCCTAAGAATGCAGCGTAATTGTTCAGTCTTCGATTCTTCTAGGTTAAAAATTGAAGCAGAAAAGTCTATATATCCTATAATATTTGATTCGCTGCTATATGCCTATACCTTGTTTTTCAAACTCACCGAAGGGCATTCTTAGGATAGGAATCAGAGCCACGTCTTATCCTAAATGCTATGATGTTGATGTTTTTTGGTTCGTGCATTCTCTTTGGTGTTTAATATCCTTGGTTGAAAAGAGATGAGTTTTCCAGTGTAAATATACACTTAAGAGTTGTCCTACTACTGAAGTAGCTCATTCTTACTGAATCTTGAAACTTGCAGTCTGACTAAGTTCAATCTATTTTATTTCTGATGAATGATACCATCTGATCTTCTATCACTTTCTGGTGGATTGTTTGTAAACCAATATTGGTGGAGTATTAGGTAACTACACTTTGTTGAAATGATGAATATGATCTGCCACAAAGTCAAATCTGTCTGCAATATATCTTAGCTGGCATTTAGAACATTTGATTCACAAAAAGTCAAAGCGGGGGCATTCCGAGAATCGAACTCGGGACCTCTCGCACCCAAAGCGAGAATCATACCACTAGACCAAATGCCCTGTGTTTATACAACTTAGTTAAAACGTCAAAAATCACCCACCATATTTGGTGATCTTGTGATCTCATTCTCTTTGTTGACTTTTCCTTAATAATAAAGTTTAAATAGGATGTTCTTAGATCTAGTCTTCTATGAGATCATTTTCAACAGAAACTCCAATGGTAGGATTACTTGCATGTTATTTAGAAAGTGGAATTCTGTTTTGCGATGTACTGTGTATGGTAAAACTTGATCGAAAAACGATTTGGAAGCCCTCCGCTAGTTTGGTTCATTATGATGTAAACATTTGACGAGATTTGGTATGCCAAATTCTTGGTTATTGACTAGTACCCTAGAGAATACCCCAATAAGAGTCCATTGGTGAATCGTTTGCTGCTTTCTCAAAACTGGGGGATAATTCCTTAGCTCTGTTTTTTATTTAGTATGTACTATGTCTAAAAGTCAATTCCTGATTTCTGATCTTTTCGCTGAATCATATGATTTTATATCTTGTTTGGTTAAAGATAGCTGTTGCTTTCCTCTTCTTTTCTGTTAGATGTATACTAAAAGTTACAATTATTTTGCTGCCTATGCAGCTCATTCTTTTAAAGAAAGATCTGATTTTTGAGGCAATTTTCCGCTTGAAATTGTATTTAGATGATCAACATTAAAAAAGTCAAAGCGGGGGCATTCCGAGAATCGAACTCGGGACCTCTCGCACCCAAAGCGAGAATCATACCACTAGACCAAATGCCCTGTTGATTATGTTGTCTCGTTAGTGCTTTCTGTTTACATGCTTTCCTTTAAGAAAATGGTTGCTTCCGTATTATGCTAAATGGAGAACAAATTGGTATTCCTAATGAAAAATGCAAGTATTCACAGTCAATAAGCTTAGATGACTAACAGTTTTTGTTGTTCTCTTTCTTAGGGGGAAAAGAAGTCAAGAGTATACTATGACATTTGGAACTTCAAAATATGGTTCTTTCTGCTGCAAAGAAAAAGGAGTTTTATCCATATAAAGTAGAGAAGTCACATGACATGACCGAGATAGATGAACGATTGAAGAAGGTGCTCACTCTTTCTAATATTATAAATTTTAAACATGCTCTTTCGCTGGCTGTTCCTGTTTAGCACGATTCTATTTGTTGACTTTCACAAATATACACTGTTGAATTGCTACATGTCATCTTAAAAAAGTTTAGGAGTGAATAAGAATTGATTTTTCTAAGCAGTTTTAAGCACAAATGTTTTAGAACATATGTTTAACAAAAAGTCAATAGGGGCATTCCGAGAATCGAACTCGGGACCTCTCGCACCCAAAGCGAGAATCATACCACTAGACCAAATGCCCTGTTATCTTATATTGTTCAGTTAATGCCTCCTATTGGCATTTTCTGTTTTCTTCAGATATTTGTTGCTTCCTTTGCTTTTCTAGAAGATACTGAATCGAAATTCCTTCTCTGCTACTGCAGCTCATTCTTTATGAATCTGTTTCTCTAACGGAGTCGGGAAATCCACCTGAAGATCACGATGAACTGATCGTGGATTCTGATGAAACTGTTTTTCTATCTTTATTCAGTCAGCAACAATTTACAGGTTAGTACTAATCAATTCTTTACTCCGTCGAGAAATAGTTCAAGGCCCGTCCTTTCCGTATTGGTCAAACAACTTCTCATCATCATCTGCATCAATGTTGGAACATGATCTGTGGTAAAACTAGGAATAAATAAAGATTTATTTTTAAGGAAATTTTCTGCTTAAAAATTGAATTTGGATCATCCACTTAAAAAAGTGAAAGGGGGCATTCCGAGAATCGAACTCGGGACCTCTCGCACCCAAAGCGAGAATCATACCACTAGACCAAATGCCCTGTTGATTATTCAATTTAGTTAAAACGTGGAAGATCTCCCACCATATTTTGGTGATCTTGTGATCTCATTCTCTTCGTTGACTTTTCCTAAATATTGAAGTCTGAATAGATCTATTCAATTCTATAAGATCCTTTTCAACTGAAACTCCAATGGTAGGATTACTTGGATGTTATTTAGAAAGTGGAATTCTGGTTTGCGATATACTGTGGATGGAAAAAATTGATTGAAAAACGATTTGGAAGCCCTCCACTAGTTTGGTTTATTATGATGTAAACATCTGACGTGATTTGTTATGCCAAATTCTTGGTTATTGACTAGTACCCTAGGTCCCTAGAGAACACTCGAATAATAATCCATTGAAGAACCGTTTGCTGCTCTCTCAAACTGGGAGATATTTCCTTAGCTATGTTTTTTTTCTGCTTTACTCTTGTCTAAAAGTCAATTCCTGGTTTCTGATCTTTTCGCTGAATCATATGGTTTTATATCTTGCTTGGTTGAAGATAGCTGTTGCTTTTCTCTTCTTTTCTGTTAGATGTATACTAAAAGTTACAATTATTTTGTTGCCTATGCAGCTCATTCTTTTAAATTTTCTGCTTGAAATTGTATTTAGATGATCTACATAAAAAAAGTCAAAAGGGGCATTCCGAGAATCGAACTCGGGACCTCTCGCACCCAAAGCGAGAATCATACCACTAGACCAAATGCCCTCTTGATTATGTAGCCTGTATCAAGCATTATAGCTGCGAGACAAGTTATAAACGTGGGATTAGGATCTGTAGTATGGGTTGAAAGCAGGATGCTAGGATCTGTTTGAATCTGCAGTGTCAGATGATAACTGTAATGGTATGCTTCTTGATTTCTTCAGTTAGTCGGGAGGCTTTATGTTAGATGTTCCCTGCTAAGTGCTAACTCCTATGTAGCGGTTGTGTGTTTGTTATCTCCTATGTGATACCTCTGTTATGAAAATTATAGGTTACAAAAAGCGTTCAACCCATCGAACATGATGTGGAAAATAGAGTATATTTATGATGAGACTTTTCCTCTTGACGGGTATATTTTGATGAAGTTAACAACATACAGTTAGTGTATGTTCAGACTTTTTGAAGTTTAGTACACGGATCTGTTATTGTTAAAATGTTTGTCTTGTTAAGAAAATCTAAAATGTTGGTTACATTTTAGATCTAGTTCTTTTACTTGACTTTCAGCACTCGATAGCAGTGTTTGTAATCTAATAATCTTGATGAATGAAAAATCAGGAAAAATGCACATTAGTTGTTATCTTTGAAAGTTTAGAAACGAGTGGACAAATTAATATGGAGAATCTTACCACTAGACTCAATTCGATGTTGTTGATAGAAATAAAACAAGGCATACTCTCTGTTCAATCCTTTATCCATAAAGTGTTTTCTTGCTGCACGACGTGAAAGTCATTCTCATTTCATTTGTTGCATTTCAGCAGTTTATGCCAAAAGATCGTAAATGGGACATTGTCTTCTAAATGAACTCTTTTCTCTTTTCACCTGATATTTACACGCCTAGCTTTTCCTCGTGAGCCGTTAGTTCTTGATATAGCTGGAAAAATACAGTTAGGGTAAGCTCAATCTCTTCTATTTGATTCTTGCATTTGATAGTAAAATGTTTGATTGTTTAGATAAATCTTAACAGAAATCAAGCTACGTTTTAGATATAGTTATAGTAGTTGACTTTCACGCATTAATAGTAAATACACACTGTTGAATTGCTACATGACATTATTAAATAATCAGACACTAAAGGATATGTTGATATGGAAAAGTTGTCAGCTGGAATTTAAATCTATTTTAAAAGAAAAAGTCAAAGGGGGCATTCCGAGAATCGAACTCGGGACCTCTCGCACCCAAAGCGAGAATCATACCACTAGACCAAATGCCCTGAGTTTATACCATATTTGGTGATCTTGTTCTCTTGGTTGACAAATCGTTTGCTGCTCTCTCAAACTGGAATAATTCTCTAGCTCCATTTTCCGGATTTACAGTCTAAAATGTCAATTCCTGATTTCTTATCTTTTCTCTGAAATATTTCAAATGCTTTAACTGAATTTGGTATGCACCAACTCTTAGTACACGACTTCTGACCAAATGCCCTGTTCTTTTATGTTGTTGAGTTAATGCCTCGTATTAGCATTCTCTCGTTCTTTCAGAGAATTTCTGCTGAATTTCCTGCCCTCTATCTATCATTATTACTGCTGAATTTACACTCTCGGCTACTTTTTCGGATTTACACTGTCTGAAAGCTGATACCTGATACCTGATTTATTATTTCTTTTGTTAGAACTGCTCTTAAAACGTATGGTAGATAATGGAGCCAGAAAAAACCTCTTTGGTCAAATATCTCAGTTTTGTTGAACATATTTAGTAAGAAAAATGTCAGTAGGGTCTTCCGAGTTCGAACTTTGGACCTCTTGCACCAATAGTGAGAATCAATGCACTAAGACCAAATGCCCTGTTTCTTAATATGTTCTGTTTTCATTCTTCCGTTGTTGAAGGGAATTGTTGTTTCCCTTTGCTTTGCCTTTTGTGTTGAATGCTTAATCATAAACCGTTTGCTGTTTTCTGCAGCTCATTCTTTGTGAACCCAGCAGCTTACAAAACATGATGGCCTCCCTGTATGATTGACTAGATGTGACAGAGACAGAGGTATGCTCTTATTTTCATTTAACAGTGAAATTCTGTAGTGCTGTCTTAAACATAAAAAATCTTTTGCTGAAATGTCACTTGGAACAAGACCTGTGATAAAACTTGGATTAAATAAAGATCTGATTTTTTTTCCAATCATTTACTTAAAAAAAGTCAATGGGGGCATTCGGAGAATCGAACTCGGGACCTCTCGCACCCAAAGCGAGAATCATACCACTAGACCAAATGCCCTGTCGTTGATTTAGTTATACTCAACGATTCCATTGTGGAAAAGAAATACTCTGTTATTGTTTTACCTGAATTTACACGCTTAGCTTTTCCACTTGGGGGGTTTGTTCTTGATATAGCTGGCAGCATACAGTTAAGGCAAGTTGAACTCTTCTATTTGATTCTTGAATCTAATAGTAAAATGTTTGACTGTTTAGATGAAGCTTAAAAGAAAACAAGCTACGTTTTAGGTATAGTTCTAGTAGTTGACTTTCAGGCCTTAATATTAAATACACAGTGTTGAATTGCTACATGTCATTATTAAATAATCAGGTACTAAAGGATAAGTTGAAATGGAAAAGTTATCAGCTGGAATTTAGATCTACTTTGTTTTACAAAAAGTGAAAGGGGGCATTCCGAGAATCGAACTCGGGACCTCTCGCACCCAAAGCGAGAATCATACCACTAGACCAAATGCCCTGTTGATTACGTAGCCTGTTTCAAGCATTATACCCGCAGGACAAGTTATAAACGTGGGATTAGGATCTGTTTAAATGTGCAGTGTCAAATGGTAGCTATAATGGTATGCTTCTTGATTTCATCAGTTAGTCGGGAGGCTTTATGTTAGATGTTCTCTGGTGAATCTATGTGCTATCTATCCCACAGTCCTGAATGTTTCTTGGCAGGAGTTTTGTTTTGTTAGCTGCCTTTGATTTTCTTTTGTAGCATCTCCTAGTGTAGTTAGTACCTCTCACAATTTTGGAAAATAGAGTATCAGCTTCGCTGTGTCTCTTACTGGAAATTTATGCTAAGCGTTTCCTCTTGTCGGTTTTATTTTGACCATGTTAGTGTAAATTCAGACTCTTTGAAGTTTAGTTTTTGGATCTGTTATTGCTAAAATGTTTGTCTTTTAAGAGAATCTAAAATGATGGCTACGTTTTAGATCTAGTTCTTTGAGTTGAAAGGATCTGTTTAAATCTGCTTTGTCAGATGGTAAAGATCGTTCTCATTTCATTTGTTGCCTCAGCAGTTTATGCCAAAAGATCGTAAAGGGACATTGTCTTCTAAATGGTTTTCTCTTTTCTTTTTCTACCTGATCTTTACACGCCTAGCTTTTCCTCTTGAGCCGTTAGTTTTTGATATAGCTGGAAAAAATACAGTTAGGGTAAGCTCAAACTCTTCTCTTTTATTCTTGAATTTGATAGTAAAATGTTTAGATGAATCTTAAAAGAAAACAAGCTACGTTTTAGGTATAGTTCTAGTAGTTGACTTTCAGGTCTTAATAGTAAATACACAGTGTTGAATTGCTACATGTCATTATTAAATAATCAGGTACTGAATGAAAAGTTTTGATATGGAAAAGTTGTCAGCTGGAGTTTAGATCTACTTTAAAAAAAAAAGAAGTCAATGGGGGCATTCCGAGAATCGAACTCGGGACCTCTCGCACCCAAAGCGAGAATCATACCACTAGACCAAATGCCCTCTTGATTATCTAGTCTGTTAGGATCTGTTTGAATTCTGCAGTATCAGATGGTAGATGTTCTCTGCTGACTCTAATGCGCTACCCAGTTTAAAATCCGAAATATTTATTGTTCTTATTTAACTTCTACTCAAATAAACTTTTCTGGATCATTAGAACAATTTTATCAATCTTTGGGCTGGTTATTTTTCATGACATGTCTTAAAATGATTATTAGGAGTTGAGTGGAATGGTATGAGCTGATGAGTATTCTGGTCTCCAATAATTTGAGTTTTCTGCATATTTAGAAGCACTAAACTTTGTATCTGCATATACAGGTCGCTGGACGCTTCACATATGGAGTGATGTCACTCTCTGCGGCTGCTTTTACATTCTGGAATCTATTTGGTGCACATGTTCTTCCTTCTGCCTTGAATAATGTAATCCCAATCTACTTGGTCATCTCCAACTGTCTTGCAGCGTTCTGGTATGCTTCAAGGATTTTTCTTTTTGCGATTTAAATGTTAATACTGTAGTGAGATCAAGCATGTGCAAACAAAGTTTTGAAGAACTTTACAGATTTAGAGTAGATATGGCGAAAATTTGTATTTAACTTTTTGACTCTGTTAGAACCCTAGCAATTTACCAATCTAGAAGCATCCATTTTAGTAAGAAGTTCACAAAAGGCCAGAATTCTTGGAAGAAGTCAAACATATTCTTCCCGTCACGAAACCAATCCTTATAGTTTTAGTTTTTATTTCATGCTCCCATAAAGTTTTCGGCAACTGAAAAAAGATGATAAGAGAGGAAGGTATTGATCTTCCTCATGTTGAAGAGCTACAAAAAGATGATCGAGAAGCACCTTAAAACTATATCAGAGCATGGAGAAACAACTACAACTAATTTGATGGAAAGGGAAAGAACATGTTGACTTTTACCAAGAATTATGGCAACCTTTTGGTGAACTTGTTGCTAGACCAAATGCCCAGTTGATTAGTAGTCTGTTTCAAGTATTATATCTCTAGTACAAGTTATAAACGTGCGATTAAGATCTGTAGTACGAGTTGAAACCATGATGTTAGGATCTGTTTGAATCTGCAGTATTAGATAGTAACAATAATGGTATGCTTCTTGATTTCTTCAGTTAGTCCGGAGGGTTTATGCAGGTGCAGGATGTTCTCTGGTTAATATATCCTGGCGAAAGTTGTGTGTTTTCTTATCGTATTTGGTTTTCTTTGATAGCATCTCCTAGTGTAGTACCTCTGACAGAAATCTTACATCCATCGAACATGGTGTGGAAAATAGAGTGCCTGAGACTTTTCCTCTTGACAGGCCTTTTTTGATGAAGTTGGCAATATACAGTTAGAATGTTGTCTTGTTAAGAAAATCTTAAATGATGGCTTCTTTAGTTGGCATTGACCGCGTTATCTTTGAAAGTTAAGGAACAAAAGGACGAAATTATATGGAAGAAATGTCAGCTGAAACTTAGATCATCCACTAACAAAAGTTACTGGGGCAATTCTAGACCTAATTCCATGTTGTTGAAACAAAACAGACTAGGCCTAACTGTTAGTTTCATTTCCAGCAGTTGTCTGTTGGAGAAATAGGCAGCATTCAGGGAGCAATGTTCTCTGTTCAATTCTTTATCTAGAAAGTGTTTTCTTGCTGCATGACATGAAAGCCAAGGTGCGTTGCTATTCTTATTTTATTGAAGATCACCCCACCATATTTTGTTGATATTGTGATTTCATTCTCTTAGTCGACTTTTCCTCAATAGTTAAGTCTGAATAGGATGTTCTTAGATCTATTCAATTCTATAAGATCCTTTTCAACTGAAACTCCAATGGTAGGATTAATTGCATGTTCTTTGGAAAGTGGAATTCTAAATTTCGATATACTCTGGATGGAAAAACTTTGATTAGAGGAGGATAGTCCTCTTGTCCTGCATTTTTCATTTGGCCTTTGAAAATTATCATTTGGAAACTCTCCACTAATTTTGACCCCAATAAGAGAATCCATTGAAGAATCGTTTGCTGCTCTCTCAAACTAGGAGATTACTCCTGAGCTCTGTTTTTTCGGAAGTACTCTGTCGAGAAATTCAATTCCTGATATCTTAACTTTTCGCTGAATCATATGGTTTTGATATCTTGTTTGGTAATAAAGATAGCTGTTGCTTTCCTCTACTTTTCTGTTAGATGTATGCTAAAAGTTAAACTTATTTTGTTGCTTATGCAGTTCATTCTTTGAGAATCTGGCACTTCTTAAAACGAGATGGTCCCTCCCAATATGAAGATTGCTGGTTTTAACATTTAATGATATGTTTTGGGTCACTGGGTGATTGCCTTCATATGAAGGTTTTTTACATTCTCAGCAATGCAAACATCATTCGAGCAAATTGTATTAATGATGTTAACTGTAACAAATTGTATGGATTAGTCTAATCAATCCTTCATATTCATACATTCTTAACTGTAACAAATTGGTTTTCGACATTCTCAGCAATGCAAACTAAAAGATTCAGCTAAATCATCCAACAGTTGCAGCCAGGGCACATTCAAATCCACAAGACTTAGGGATTGTAAGAACAGAATTAAACCACTCGATATTTCCCCAAACCTCTTGAGTATTGTTCCCAAATCTCGTTCTCCTCCTTATTACCACTAGAAGGGAAATAATTAACCCAAAAACCCACCATTTTCTCACCGTAATCTACCAATCTAACAAAAGTATAACGAGACAACTCAGGCAGACCTTCCAAACCTTTGACATACTTCCAGGATCTTCTCTTAAAATCATACCATCTGATTTTTGTTCACCAAGAATATCTATATAGTACGTTATTTATCGTGCAAGCAGACATTACTCCCCATCCTAAATCCATACAATTATTTCGTATCTTTCCCCATCGATCATCCTTGGGCATGTAAACCACAGCTTTATCCCCAAACATGGCGATCTCTTCTTCAACCACTGTGCTACTGCAAATATCACTTCCACACCTCTCTGCTGCTAGGGAACAAAACATAGGCTCCCAAGCTTGTGTTTTCCTATCAAAAACCTCCATCCAATTTGTGGAATTGTATTCTTCGCATCCTCCTACTACATATATCTTTCCATCAAAGACAATGGCTTTTGTACCACTCCGCTCAATCCTCATGCATGGAGCCTTGTGCCACGTGTGAGACCGACAATCCAAGATCCCGACGCTAGACGAGGGTGTTTTGTTGATGCATCCTCCAATGGCGTAGATAGTAGAACCAACTGCAACCACATGCTCTTCCGAAATATCTTGAAGCGAATTGGGAATAACAAAACATACCCACTTGAATCCTTCTTACTCTTCTCATTGGTTAGGGTTTTATCAGGTTTCCGGCAGAGAGTGAACCAACGACTGTTGCAATCATAAGAAGGGAACCGTACACACACATAGAGACAACTCTCGTTTTGGTTTAAGAGTGATCGGGTCTTGTAAAGCTCCGGTGAAGCAAGAAGGGATCGAAATTTATTGGAAAATAAGGAGAGGGTCGGGTGTTGGTTTATAATTGAGTTTGGTCTAATATGTGAAATTAAATTAAGAGAATTAATTTGTATGATAATTAAGTATGTACTTATGTGTAAAAGTTCTGACTTGTAGGATAAGAAAAAGGTAGTTTTGTGTTAAGTCACAACAAGGAAGAGACACAACTCTTCACTTGGTGATGTCTGAATCTTATTTAAGTCAGTGTTGTTGTAATGAATAATAATAAAGAATACAGTTTCAGTTACATTCTGTTTCTCTCTTCTTTTCGCAAGTCTTTGTTTCAATTTGTTTTTGGCTTCAACCAAAATTTCAACATCGGGTAATACAATCTCGAGATGCGTGCGAAACAACTCAATAACAGCAGATCATCAGGAAGTGAAGGATTCTTTTTATTCAACAGTGGCTTTCCATCGTTCATGGCTCTACGACTGCGTGAGGAGAAAAGCAATTAAATTTTTTTTAGGGTTCTGGGTGCATTCGAATTTCTCAAGCAGTTTAACGGCAGCTTCTTCTTCGTCGGTGGCTCTTTAACGTTCGTCGTCGACGACATTGCCATATTCGCCGGAGCTGAAACCAGACCGATTTGGCTCTCGACTCTATTAAGTTCTCAGCGATGGATGTAAAACAAACAAATGTTCTCTCTCGGTTTATGAACCAAAGATTAAACCACCTTCAATGGAAGTCATTTGGACAGTTTTTTTTTAAAAAATTAAAATATTGTGAGGTCCAGAAAAACAGTGTAGAAACTGTATGTAAAATCTCTTATTTAAGAGACCGTTTCGTTATTGTACATAACACGTGGTGTATTCTCATATGCTATAATTTTTCGTTTTTTCTTTTATTTTTTTTCGCCGATAAAAAAATGGAACCCATATAAAAAAATAATAAAAAAAATTAAGAGACTCTATTTTCTACCTCTAGCGAGGTGCTCTTAGGCCTAGTTCTACTACTGGGCCTCAATTTATTTATATATTAGAGAATTTTGCGCTTCGTTCTCTCTCGGTTATTATTGAGTTAAACCTAATTCGACATATGTCTTCAAAACTTAAGGCAGAGAAGGAGCAATCTTTGGATTCGTCTACTATGATCACGTCACTTCCCGACGATGTCATCCTCGATATCATGGCACGTGTGCCGAGATGTAACTATCAAAATATCTCCCTCGTTTCTAAACAATTTCATTCACTAGTTTCGTCGCCTGAGCTATACGCTAGGCGAATGTCGTTAGGCTGCACCGAAGCCTGTATCTATGCTATGATTCATAACCTGGATAATGATGAATACCGTTGGTATGTTCTCCACGGCGATCGCTTAGTCCTTATCCCGTCGCTTCCTCCTATGCCTTTCAAAGGAACTACTTTTTTCTCGGAGGGTGCAAAGATATATGCATTGGGTGGTGTTGAAGATCATAATAAGACGGCGTTAAGCATGGAACTTAGATCTCACACGGTACAGACACTCCCCAGCTTGCCTATACCCATGGATGATGGAGTCGCTGACATGATCGACAGGAAAATATACGTAATTGGATATATCAAATATGACCCGAAGAAAACCTTTATGACAGTGTTGAATACGGAAACACAAATGTGGGAGCCTGCGACGATAGAGCCAGGTATGGAGTTAAGTCCCTGGTGGCAGCACCATTGTGTTGTGATGGATGATAAGATGTACGTAAGGTGTCGTGGGAATAGCTTTTTTTACGTGCCAAAGGAAAATAAATGGGAAATGGACGAGATTCTGAATTCTAGGAGGTGGAGCAAATGCGTGCGTCCTTGATGATGTATTGTACTACTTCGATTTTGTTGAGAAGAAGTTGAGATCGTATGATCCAAAGCAGAGGCGTTGGACAGTAGTGAAAGGTGTGGAGGAATTGTTTTTGCATGTTGAAGGTTCTGGTACTTTCTGCTCAAACACTGTGAATTATGGTGGGAAGTTGGCTGTGTTCTTGTCTAAATGTGGCCGGATCCGTCCCGAACGACTTATTTTCTGTGCAGTGATTACAATTGAAAGCCGCCAAAGAGGAGAGATTTGGGGTAAAATTGAATGGACTCATGTTGTGCTTTTGGGAAATTTTAGTCTTGTAAACTCTCTAGCTGTTAGTTTTTGATACACATCTAATACTCTCCAAAAGGTTTAAGTAAACTTTTGTTTTACAACTATAAATTTGCCAATGGAATAAAAGAAAACGTATAATGTGATTAATTTCTGTATTTTAGGTTGGAGCTAGATAAGCAAGAGGAAGGGGCCAAGTTCAAAGTTTTGGTGCTAAACTTCAGTTTTTTTTTTTTTTTTTTAACAATCGTTTTAGTTTTTCTGTATTGATATAATTAGACTACAATGTTACATAGAAATACATCACTCACGTGGGAAATCAGTAATGTGTAGGCGCCAATTTCATGAACTGGCACACACACACACCACTCTGACAAGCAGTCTAAGAGACGTTCGGTCTGATTTAGTCTGGTTCACTGGTTTAGAGTCAGCGTATACAAAGCTTAAACAAGTTGTTTCTCTCTGTGCTTCACAACAAGTGCTTTCAGCTTCTTGGCCTTCTCTTCTCCATCTTTGAAATGCACTCTTCTTCCATGTCCCGGTATTAGCCAATTGAAATCTAGGCTGATCAATTTTTCAACGTTCTCAAGCTGTTGAGGCACTGCCAGAGACCAAAGAGCAATTCTTAATGTTTTTATTGAATGAAGTTGTTCAAGAAACATTCTATCCAAAGAACTTCAAGTAATCAGATTTTTTTACCTGAACAATGATTGTACTGCTCTATAATACTCATTCCAGCTTCATACATCGTTACATGATCCCCAGTGAATAATGCCTTGAGTGGCTTATGGAACAAACACACTGATCCCTGTGATTTTGTACAAAGCTCTTATATATCTCAAGATCATAGTGAAACTTCTTTTAAAACAAAATTTGGACATTTAAAACAGAATTACTTCAGTATGACCGGGAGTGTGTATAAGCTCGACATCTTCATAGAGGCTCCATGGTCCACTTCCTTCCAGCTTTACCTCTACATCAGTGGTCGAAGGTTGAACCTAACAATATCCCTTACTGATCAACAATTTGCAGAAACTGTAGCAGAGAGGTGAGATAAATTCAAGGACATACATCTTCAGAATGGAGAATTCTGGTAGACTTGAATCGATCAGCCCATTTCTTGTGATCCGCAATATCATCTCTGAACAATGATGTAGCTTATCCTTGTCAGCGATATTACAAGAGAGACCATGGAGTTTCACTTTTTAGAGTTATTATCAAGTGTACCTGTGTGTTAAAAATATGTAGCGAACACCACCCATCATTTCAATCTTTCGAGCAAGTTTCTCTACATACCTGGGACTGCAGCAAACAGCGTAATAAGCTTCTCAACAAGAAAGAGGATACAGAAGAAATCATGATGCCTCTGAAGGATATATACCTATCAACAAGTATATTTCCCTCAGGATGAAGGATCAAATAGGAAGTTGCTCCGAAAGATTTCTTGGAATGAAATCCACAATGAAAAACGCCCTGAGAATAATACAAATCTCAATATTATTAGAGCGAACACTTTGTTGGAGAAACAGAAAGCAGGTAGCCAAACAGATAACTGTACCCACAGCTATTCTAAACATCAAGAGAGCATCTTAAAAAATTTCCATGGTATGTTTACTACTGTCTAAGGTATGTTAGTTAAGTTGTTGATAACCATCCTAAAAAAAAGTTTAAGGGATGAGAAATTACAGGAAGTGTGTCTTTGTCCAAAGCAAGTGGAAAGGTCTCTTGAGCTTCCCCAATGTCACTAGGTGGAGTTTCAGTGCGAATAGATCCCGTGGGACAAGATAGTAAGGCCTGCGATAAACAAATAAACCATTACTAATAAGAGAAACTTCACAGAATTTTGTTCAAGAATCTTCTGAAAAAGGTAAAAAGATTTCATCACAAGGAAATTCTCAGTTTCTGATATTCTAGCAGACGTTTTCCACAGACAAATTACATGAAGTATCAGGAGAAAAAGAGAGGTTGGTAAAGCACCTGAAGAGCATTCAGTCTCTCCTCCTTACAGGTTGGTTGTTTAATAACCGCAGACATGTGGTCCCTTCTGGTGAATACTTCCTGTGAAGATAAATCACAAAAGTAATTGGCTGAACAAATGGAACATGGCCTACTCTCAGCGTCTAATGATAAGGCATGATTTATGAAAAATAAGATCTAAAAGAAACCAAAATCAAATCCAGAGTAGTATGCATCTTCGAGATCGAGAGTAAAACAATTTACTACCTAATACTCAGAGTGAAGCTTCCCAACTACTTTGCCCTACCAATCTAATAGACTCAAATGCTTAAATCCATGGAGCTGTTCATCAATTTCACAGGACCACCAAATGGACCCACAAGACAGGAGAAAGAACAGAGATATAAATATATCAAAGAAGAAAACCTTACCGGAACCATCCACCGGCATGTATCACAATCAATACAAGTATTGTCTGCATAAAAATAGAATCCATTGAGAGAGGGAAATTATTGATTTCTCTATTATAATCAGAGGTTAGCAGAAATTATACTTACCGACAAATATATCGCCTTCGACGTTCTGAGTGCGTCGTCTAGGATTGTCAGTGCTTCGAACTTGAGCTGCTTTGATAGATCCAAATACTCTCCTTCCCGTTAAAGCCGTCGAGATAGAAGACGACATTCTCGATGAAAAGATCGGTTCCTGTGAACGGAAGTGATACGAGAGCGAAGATATCGCGGAGGAAGAAGATGCGGCAGCCATGACTGGTGATTGATTCTCTTTCTTCTCTTTTTGTCCTCGTTTTCTCTGCTTGTGTAGTAGAGTCGTACTCAACTTGAACTTCGCACTTCGCAAAATGAAATATTAAATTATATACGATTTGATCTGATCAGGATCCGGCTAAACGTAGTTCTTTCCGCCTTTCGATCCCGGTTTATTACCGCTTGAGCTAATTTGTTTCGGTTTGTTTTTTTTTAATACGTTACCACCGGTACGAGACAGGTTCTCGATTTCAATCCTGATTGAACACGTGTAAGCTTCTTTCACGTTCGTGCCAGGTCCTCCATGGTCTGACATTGTAGATCATCATCATCTCTCTATCTCAATCTCAATTCTCAAATTTCTCAAACACGTTTTATCTTAATCCCATTTCCTTGGATCAGATACGAATCTGAATAACAAAACCTAGATCTAAACTTCCGGGTCAGTGTTTTCCGGCGGTATTGATGTTTCACGTCGATGAAGAAAGCAGTGGAGGCGGCGGGTCTGAGATGGATGAGGAGATAACCGGTTTCGATTCGACGCCGTCATTGTCGCGCTGGGTTTTCAATGAGAAAGATGATTACGATGACGAGGATTACGACGGGGATGGATATGACGACCATCGCCGCGCGGATGTGGATTCCGACGACGAGTACGACGACAATGTGGAGCAGCGTTTGATTCGAACTAGCCCTGCCGTTGACTCTTTCGATGTTGACGCACTTGAACTTCCTGGAACTCAGAAGAACGAATTAGAGGTTACTATTTATTGCATTTTCCTTTTATCTTTTCTTTATCTATTCATATGCTTACATGATGCGTGCGCTGGTGTCCTGAATTGGTGTTATCTTCATCTGATTACGAATGCTACCTGTCTGGAGCTAGTTGATCCTTAATTTTTCTTATCGACTTCTTTCGTGAATTATAGCATTGTTTAAGTTGAAGAACTTGCTTATCTGTTTCGCAGGACTCTAGCATAGGAAGGAAACTCATCATTGCTTTGCAGACCCTAGGTGTTGTATTTGGTGATGTTGGAACTAGTCCATTGTATACCTTCAGTGTCATGTTCAACAAATCTCCAATTAACGACAAAGAAGATGTAATTGGAGCTTTGTCATTGGTTATCTACACCTTAATACTGTTCCCTCTTGTAAAGTATGTATATTTTGTCCTTTGGGCTAATGACGATGGTGAAGGTATATTTTTTTGCCCCTATTTGGTTTTAAATTGAAGTTGTTTAAAGGGAATGCATTAATCTGTGGAAATGAATTGCAGGTGGTACTTTCGCTTTGTACTCGTTAATCTGTAGGCATGCGAATGTGAGCCTTATCCCAAATCAACTTCCATCAGATGCTCGCATATCAGGCTTTGGTCTGAAGGTTCCATCTCCAGAACTTGAAAGATCCTTGATAATAAAAGAAAAACTTGAGGCATCATTGACCTTGAAAAAGCTTCTTCTGATTTTAGTTCTTGCCGGCACTGCTATGGTTATTGCCGATGCTGTTGTTACGCCTGCTATGTCAGGTATTAATATGCTGTAGAATAC
Organism: Euclidium syriacum; assembly: GCA_900116095.1. Classification (NCBI taxonomy): domain Eukaryota; kingdom Viridiplantae; phylum Streptophyta; class Magnoliopsida; order Brassicales; family Brassicaceae; genus Euclidium; species Euclidium syriacum. The sequence continues at coordinate 14,107,784 of FPAK01000004.1, forward strand.
ATTTTTATTCATCTGTCTTTGAAAGCAGAGCTGTTGCATCAGTAATCAGTTTGACCTTACCTTTGGTTGAGATTTTTGAAGGTAACATGTAATCTTCCCCTAAATATAACCTCTTTTTGGACGCAGTTATGTCTGCTGTTGGTGGTCTGAAGGTTGGAGTTGGTGCTATTGAACAAGGTAACTCGAAATTTTTTATTGACGCTCATCAGCGTGATTATGTTCATGGGCATGATCTCGTCTATCTTTCACTTCTTGTAAAAGCTTCCCTGGATATAGATGCATGTTTTGCACTAAACATCTCTTTGTGGGTCTTAAACGGTTGCATCCTGTGTCCATTGACTTTAATTAGATTCCCCCTCAATAATGGCTAATGAATCCACTAACTTTTAACTTGGCTAAGAGATATCAAAATAGGTTGCTGTTTCTTAATGATGTTCTAGAAACATAGATCTTATCTTAAAGAGTGATTATGACCTCTTTTGTTGAGTATTTTCTAACCGTGTCTGCATTTGCAGATCAGGTGGTCTTGATATCAGTCAGCATTCTTGTGATCTTGTTCAGTGTACAGAAATATGGACCGAGCAAATTGGGACTTGCTTTGGGTCCTGCTTTGCTCATATGGTTTTGCTGTCTCGCGGGCATTGGGATTTACAACATTATTAAATATGACAGCAGTGTTTTTAGAGCATTCAATCCTGCACATATTTATTTCTTCTTCAAGAGAAACTCTGTAAATGCGTGGTATGCACTTGGGGGTTGCGTGCTATGTGCAACTGGTAAATTTCATATTCTGTGAAAGACACACTTTTAATTATATTATGAATGGCCTTTTGACTAAGGGTCATTGGTCATTTTTATACATGCGGTTCTTGTCTCAGGATCGGAGGCCATGTTTGCAGATCTTAGCTATTTTTCCGTTCACTCGGTTCAGGTAATTTAAGGAGATAATTACTCATTTCTTGTGATAGTTGTCTTTCTTAGTCATCTTGAAGTTTTTTGATTCAGTGGTAGTGTTTATTTGCAGCTTACTTTTACCCTTCTGGTGTTACCTTGCCTTTTGTTGGGTTATTTGGGTCAAGCCGCATACCTTTCGGAAAATATCAACGACGCTGGGGATGCGTTCTTTTCGTCAGTTCCAAGTAAGATCCACTAGCTTCCACAGTACGTCAAGATCAACAAGGGTATTCCTTCATTTGCTGGCTTGGTTTTACCGCTCGTTTCACCTTTTCAACAGTTTATTTCTCTGTTTTTCTTTTCAGGTTTGGTATTCTGGCCAGTCTTTCTCATTTCTAATATCGCTGCTCTAATTGCCAGTCGTGCAATGATAACAGCCACATTTACATGCATCAAACAATCAATCGCACTAGGCTGTTTCCCACGTCTTAAAATCATTCACACCTCCAAGAAATTCATTGGACAGATTTATATACCGGTTTTGAACTGGTTCCTTTTGGTGGTTGGCCTGATCGTTGTCTGCTCTATCTCCGACATCTTCGAAATTGGAAACGCATATGGTAATATTTCCTTCTCGTAGCATCTTAGTTTTTTGTGTGACTTGTTGATTAATCCTAGACATATTGATTCTTGTGGTTTTTGGATTATGGATCTTCAGGCATCGCAGAGCTGGGAATTATGATGACTACAACAATCTTGGTGACACTTATCATGCTTCTTATATGGCAGACAAACGTGATAGTCGTGAGCTTGTTTGCGATTGGTTTCCTAGGAGTCGAACTGATTTTCTTCTCATCGGTTTTATCAAATGTGACAGACGGAAGTTGGATGATCTTGGTTTTTGCTACAATCATGTTTCTCATAATGTTTGTTTGGAACTACGGAAGTAAACTGAAATACGAAACCGAAGTCCAGAAAAAGCTACCAATGGACCTGCTGAAAGAACTGGGCAGTAACCTTGGCACGATTAGAGCACCTGGTATTGGTCTGCTTTATAATGAACTAGCAAAAGGAGTTCCGGCTATATTCGGCCATTTCTTAACCACTCTTCCTGCAATCCATTCCATGGTTATCTTTGTGTGTATTAAGTATATCCCTGTTCCAAGTGTTCCTCAGTCTGAGAGGTTTCTTTTCAGACGTGTCTGCCCACGAAGCTATCACTTATTCCGCTGTGTTGCCAGGTAAACTAAACCTAACCGCTTTTTATATACAGAACAATGGATTTTATCTTTTTCCGCTGGTTTAAAACAGGTATGGATACAAAGATGTTCGGAAGGAGAGTCATCAGGCGTTTGAGCAGATCTTGATTGAGAGTCTAGAGAAATTTATAAGGAAAGAAGCGCAGGAGCGGTCGCTTGAGAGTGACGGAGACCATAACACGGATTCTGAGGATGACGCAACTCTGTCCAGAGTCCTGATAGCACCTAATGGAAGTGTGTATTCACTTGGAGTGCCTCTCTTATCTGAGTACATGGATACAAACAAGCGACCCATGGAGAAAATAAAGACCAGCATGGATTTTGAAGCAGGTCCTTCGAATGAATCAACAGTGTTGGACGCAGAGCAGAGTCTTGAGAAAGAATTGTCGTTTATACATAAAGCGAAAGAGTCAGGGGTTGTGTATCTACTGGGACATGGAGATATAAGAGCTACAAAGGATTCTTGGTTTCTTAAGAAGCTGGTGATAAATTACTTGTATGCTTTCTTGAGAAAGAATTGCAGAAGAGGGATAACCAACTTAAGCGTTCCGCATTCGCATTTGATGCAAGTTGGAATGACTTATATGGTCTGAACCAGTTTTGAGGTTGGATCTGCAAGCGACCAGATGTTATCTACGAGGAAATATCATGAACATTTTTCACCGTTTTGTTGAAGAACATGAAACACAAACCAATTTTTTTTTCTTTTCCTCCTTTCGTTTACTCATTGTTTTATAAGTGTGATTGGTTACGAAAAGTATAGGAGAAACAAGATGCATTTATTTGTTTTGAGGGTTGATAACTTGATATATGATTTTTGTGTTTGTTCTTTTATTGATTGAATTGTATTGGCTCATTCAAGATCGAGTACTGTATTGGAATTGTAGAATTGAGGACTTGCTCGGGCAATGAGTTTTGCTTTGCTACGTAAAGTGTTTTTTTGCTCAAAACAGTCATTTTTATTATTTGTTATGAAATCGCGTTTTCGAGATTAAAGGAAACTCTAGAAAATTCCAGGGTCACATCCGTGAACTCGTGTTTTTGCATAAGATCCGCAATTTGCCAGCCAAGCGTCTCAAGTGTGAAGGATCAGAGAATGACACCTCCTGATGTGGAAATTTGCCCATTTATAGAGGAAGAGATGTAGCTATTGGAGTACAGTCTTGCATACCAGTCACTGCCAATAGATCTGCGTACTTCTGTTGAGAGAGAAATAGATCATGACAATGAGAGATCACTTGAATGCCTAAGAAATATTTGAGAATTCTACCAGCGAGGGATAGAGACGTCTATAACCTTTATACCAATTATTATAACCCAAGAACACATTTCAGTGATCTAGGATCAGTTTTGTTATGAGTGTTATCCCTAAGCATTGGATAACAAGGACAACCAAAGGTTCTTAAAGCAAAATAGTTTGAAACCATACATAATATCTTCGAGGCAATGAAGAAGGCTTCTTCCCAGTACTGTTGTGGTACTTTGCTTTGTCTGCTTTGTTTTGAAACATTAGATTCAAACCAAGTTCAGTGATACTCGTATGTTTCCCCTCGGCCTAGTCTATAGGGAAAAAAATTAACTGTTTGATGATGTGATCTCCCAGATGAGAAAGAAACCTAGTACTTCGGAATTCTCCTCCACCATCGAAGTAGAAAGACTTGATCTTTGTATTAAATTGATTTAGGAACTTTGTATTAAAATGCTTTAGGAATTTAACATGAATCAAAGAACTAAGATTTCATTTTCAAAAGCTAAATCCTACAATATCTTGAAAAATTGTCTACAAGAACTACATAATACTTAAACACTTGAAAAGAAACTACTGGTGCAAGACCCCATAATTAAGTCCATTACACTCTTTCTAAAGGACTAAATGCAACGCCGCGAGGGAAATGAGAGATCCTCGCAGAGACAGGACGCCAAGGACCCACTACGGAATTAACCTATTCCTTGGGTGCGTCTAGTCGCAGATGTAACTGTTTAACTTATGTACGTTCAGTGACGGATGATTCCGCAAGCTGCTTGAACGAGTGCAGGAGTAGCCGGAGTGTTGGACTCCATAAGGTTATATGCCGCCGCGTTAGACGACCCCACGCTCAAGGATAGTGAACTGCCCCCCGAATCCAATTTACTAGGCTGAACAAACTGCAAAAATAAAAACATAACAATTACTAATGCACAAAAACAACAGAAAAAATATATATTAAAAACTAACATTTTTTTCAGTGACTGGTATGCAAGACTGTACTCCAATAGCTATAAATGCCAAACATGAAAAATTAACATTTTTTTCAACTAAAAGCTATCTTTTAACATTTTTTTCAACCAAGCATAGAAGAAAAAAGACTTAACACATTCTAAAACTTTTTCAACTAAGTATCTTTTAAACAATATTTTAATACTTCCTCTATTCCATAAAAAAAAAAAATTAATACTTAATCATAAATGTGTTAATTTTTGTCATTGAACATTTTTTCATATCTCTAAATCAATAGTAGTTCAACAAATTTAATTAATCTTCTTAAACTTTGCATAGTATCATCATTAATTAATAAAATTTGCATAAAAAAACTAAAGAATCTATATTTGTGAAACAAATTTTTTTTCTAAAACATCTATCTTTATGGAACAGATGAAGTACTAGTCATACGGACAAACAAGTTGTTTACTCACTTTTGATCATCTCCACCAACTATTACTTAAAACAAAATCAATTTTGTGATAATATAGTACGTACGAAGAGGAACAACTGTTGCGAACATCACCAAAAAGCTACAAAATCAAACGACTAAAGAAAAAGATAAAAAAAGAAAAGAGGAGATCCTAAATGTCCCCCTATCTCATCCCTTCCGTCCCCGTATCTTTTGCTTGTCCCTTCTCCGTTTCCAACGGGGCGCGACACAGCTTGATATAGAAATATACGGTTAAATATATAGACACGTGGAGGGTGGAAACTGACAGATAAGATAGACGGTTAAGATCTATTTGGAACTCGTAAATGTTCTGTCCCTAATTCTCATGTGCCAGGTTTATTCATGCTTGGTACACACATAACTGTAAGCCCGCTGCTTCTTCATCACAATAGTTTTACACAAAATAAAATCCCAGGGTCGACTTAAAAGGCCAAAGCCAATGTAAGAGTTCTCAATGTGTTATTGTGGCTTATATAAGTTACAAGCTCATAGTAATTTTCTGAAAAACTACAATGAGATGATCCTCCAAATTTGAAATGCTTAACACAATGAAAAAGTAAAGGACAAAAAAAAAAACGATATCTATCTCTACAAAAATAACGATAATGTGCCTCAATGCCCGGTTTAAGAGCTCACTTTCCATCTTGTATTCTCATGTGGTTTCTTTGTTCCCTCTTTTGGTTCCCATTTGACATTTCTGTCTTTACGGTTCGAGAAGAATCTGTACCTCAGAAGTAAAGAATTAGTCATGACACCAAGAGAGCTCACACCCATTAGAGCTCCCGCCATTGATGGAGTCAACATGGTTCCTGTCAATGGCAGCAACACTCCAGCCGCAATCGGGATTCCCACCTATATAGTTTTATTTTAAATAAATAAAATCAGAAAAATATTCACACTGAATCTCAAAGTCATGAAAATGCACAAACAACTTACGATGTTGTATCCGAACGCCCACCAAAGATTTTGCTTCACGGTCTTCATTGTTTGCCGACTTAGGTCCAATGCATCAAGCAACTGCATAGAAATTCATGTAACTAATATATAAAGAGTGGACTATATCACTTGAAGTAGTAATCATTCAGAGCTAGTTATTATAGAAAATTAAAAATTGAAAAAAAAGAGCACAAGTGTTGCAGGGGATATAATGAGAAACCTGTGTTAACTTATTGCCCATCAAGACAATCGGAGACACCTCACTGGCAGCTCCTGCACCACCACCCATGGCCACTCCAACATCAGCTGATGCCAACGCAGCAGCATCGTTTACTCCATCTCCCACCATTGCAACAATATTCTTATTTCTCTGAAGTTCATTGATAAACTTCTGTTTCTCCGCTGGTTTAACTCCTGCTATAACCTGTAACATAAATTACATCAGCCATTTTCTTTTCACATTTCATCATCATATCAATTCATATGATTAGTTTTATATATATCCATGTAGAGAATGAACATACCCTATCTTGAGGAATTCCAACAATGGAGGCTACATAGTTTGCAGCATTCCTCTTGTCACCAGACAACATATACACATCAATTCCTTGTCGAGTCAAATTCTCAACAACTTGGGCAGCATCTTCCCTGATTTTATCTTCAAAACGGATGACTGCAGCAAGTGTATCATCCACCCCAATATACACAACAGACTGGTTGTTATATTCATGCTCTTCAAATGCATGCATTGAGTTCGCAGTGGCTCCATGTCTGCACAAAGCAAGAGTGAATTACAAAAGGAGAAGCTTTCGTATTCCGTATACTTGATCAGAGATATATTCTTCATCATGTAACATTTATTCTTGTTCTGCTTAAGCTACCATCTTAATCTACGCCCATCTACAAGCATCCCATCCGCTTCCATTTTACCAAGAAATTCATCAAAAGGTTGCCAGAATTCTTGGTTAAAGTCAAAACTTATTCTTTCTTGAAACAAGCTTTCTATCAAGAAACCAATCTTTAGTTCCAGTTGTTTTTTCATGCTCTCATACCAAAACAAAACATATTCTTACTTGGCAGACGTCAGACATTCTTTCCTTGTCGAATCCAACGCGGGGTATGATATCCAAGCTTCTCGATCTTTTTTTTAGTTCAACAGGAGGAAGGATCACTATTTTCCCCTCTGATCTATCTCTTTTTTCAGTTTCCTCTGGATTTTGATTCCATAATTTCTAATAACATTGATATTTTACCAAATAATTCTTCTTCTTTCTTTCTTTGTCTTCACTGAAACCAGAAAGGTTGATTCCATAACTTCTAATAACAAGGCTATCAGAGCTGTAGTTGTGCCATAACTATCAAAGCTTTCTGATTTTCATTCTGGTACAATGCACATGGCAAGACAGTGGGATTCATCTAAAAGAACATCAGGTGGTTATTCGCTCTGAGTGACCCAAAAATTCTTTGGGGGCATTGAGACAAAGGAAGTGGCAGAATTATTTGGTAAAATATCAATGAAGACGATTTTCAGCAAGAGAAAACTGAAAATAGATGAATCAGAGGGGAAAATAGTGATCTTTTCTTTCTTTCCCCTATGGAATGATCGAGAAGCTTGGATTTCATACTCTGCGTTGGATTTTATAAGCTCGCTAAAACTTTAGGAGAGCATGAAAAAAAACAACTGCAACTAAAAGAGTGGTTTCTTGATGGAAAGCTAGAGTCAGGAAAAAAATGTTTGACTTCTACCAAAACTTTTGGCAACCTCTTCTTGGTGAACTTCTTGCTAAAATGGAAGAGGAAGGGATGCTATTATACTACCATGCATGAGGCTACAACGGTCAATTATCTGAGCGCCAAACCACTACAAAACTAGATAACTAACCACTTATACAAAGGGATGAAACAGGCTATACCTCTGAACCCACTCTAAGGTCCCAACTGTAACCCTTTTGTCGTTGACAATGGCAACGGCGCCAGAACCTGGTTCCTCAGTAAATGTTCCATCCTCTGCCTGCATTGATGGATTTCATTAATTTCATCAAACAAGAGAAATAGTTATCTTTAACAGTCCTACCTTTATTGTTTGACAATTACGAGCCCGGGCTGCTTTAACAATCGCTTTCCCGACAGGGTGAGTAGTATTTGATTCAACAGCAGCTGCTAACATCAAAACCTCAACTTCTGACCGAGTATCATTCAAATTTTGTCTGCGTAAGAACATGAGGAATCAGATGTTTATCACAAAACACAGACACATAGGGAAAACTTCAAGAAAAAAGAAAAAACACTAATTTGAGACAGGACAAGGCTTCAGCTTTATTATTATAAGGTATCCAAGCTCAAAAGCATACAAAATATCAAGCCTGACAAAGATTTTAGGCAGAGTTTGAGTATGCAAGTGTTAAAAGGTAATCAGAGACTTCACAGTAGAGCAAGACAAATATTTTGAACACTGTTGCTACATGTTCTGTTTAGTCCTACTCTTCCGTTCCCATCAGATTACCCTCTAATTCAAATCCACATTCATATTCATCGTTTGCTATAGTAACTTTTATAATTAAAACCGAACTTCACATTCAAGTAAAGTGACACATAACGGAAAATATCCTTGAAGAACGCGTAGATCATTGAATATTCTGATACAGCAAAGAGCCTAACCTTGGATCTTCAGGAATAATAACTTCAGTGACAACAGGGTGTCCCTTCGTCAGTGTCCCAGTTTTGTCGAAAACAACAGTATCAACCAAGGAAAACTTTTCAAGAATATCACCACCACGAAGAAGTAATCCTCTTCTTGCTCCTAATGATGTACCAACCTAAAGAATATATCATGGTCCTCAACATCTTACTCAGTCTGATTTATAGCAGAAAACACTGTTTGTTCAGTAGAAAAGTTACCAGCATTGCAGTTGGCGTAGCCAGCCCTAGAGCACATGGACAAGCCACAACCTAGACCGAATAAAGGTTGAGATTTACAGCATTGCAGTTGGCTTTCAAAACATTGTTTGCACATGCTTGATCTCACTACAGTATCAAAACTTAAATCACAAAAAGAAAATCCTAGAAGCATACCAGAACGCTGCAAGATAGTTGGAGGGCCAAGGAGATTGGGCTTCCATTATTTAAGGCAGAAGGAAGAACTTGTGCACCAAACAGATTCCAGAATGTAAAAGTAGCCACAGAGAGTGCCATCACTCCATACGTGAAGCGTCCAGCAACCTGTAAATGCAGAAATAAAGGTTAGTCTTGCTAATTTTAAATATGCAATTAACGCAAACTCATACAGATTTAGCTAAGCAATCACTAAAACGTCTTCGTCTACATAGATCACTGTGGCTGCAGGGCATATTGGAAAATTCTAAGAGTATAAGAACGCAAAAGGAAAAAGAGGAGAGACCTTGTCGACCAACTGCTGTACTGGTGCTTCTCTACTTTGAGCCTCTTCAACCAGGCGAACAATGTCCCCAACTGCAGTTTCACCCCCGGATCTATGCACTTCGACAGTAAGAGTTCCATTCAGGTTTATCGATCCTGCGGCGACTTGACTCTAGCCCAAAAGAAATTTTTAACAACAAAAACTGAGTTATATCTACATAAATTAGCACTATGAGCAGAATAATTCTCCAAAATTAATGAAAAGAATAATATGTACAAAGAGTCAACCAAAAAAGTCATAATATTCTCATCTATATCAGGCTACATTAGATAACAGATAGGGTGAAATAGAAAGTTACCCCTGCTTCCTTTGTCACTGGCAATGGTTCACCTGTGAAACTTGATTCATCAATGGCGCTTCTACCTGACTTGACAATACCATCTGCTGGAACTCGATCCTGGGTGAATGAGGAAAAAATTCCCATGTGTTAACGACAAGGATTCACAGAGAAGGACATAAAATAAGACATCCCCCTAACAGGCATATGCTTTCCATAAGAATAGCAGAATAACAAGATTCTGAAAGCTATAGGTGAAACAAAAACATCCCTTGCAATAAAAATATTACTAAATGGGAAAACAACAACATACTATGCATGAGAATGAGAATTCTCTCTTCTTACTCCTGGTAGTATGACGACTAGATCACCCACAGAGAGACTATTGCAAGGAACCTCAACAGTTGAATTCTTATCACCGTCAAGCAGAAGGCGAGCTTTTGAAGGCAAAACACTCAGAAGGCCAGTCATATCACTGGTGGCTTTTATTTTAGCTCTCTGTTCAAGATTCCTTCCCAGTAATACAAAAGCTATTAACATAACTGGTTCCTCAAAAAATGTCTTCCAGCCCTGGATGTCAAAAAAAGTTTTACAGGTTTATGATATCAGCCATCAATTACAAGGACCAATACAGATATGGAGGTCAAGGATTTAAATACTCCCAGCTTACATGGAAAAAAATCCAGAAAGAATATAAAAACAAGCATGAGTACTTAGGCCGTTGATTAAAAATATGTTCATGCAAAATATTGGAGCCTGTATTGAAAACCAGAAAACTCATCTGCTACATACCGTTCTATTCAACTCTTAATAATCATTTTAAGGCATTCGAAATCATGAACAATGAACAAGTCCAAGGATTCATGCAAAATAGTTTCTTCAAATTATCCAGATAAGTTTATTCGAGTAGAAGTTAAGTAAGAGTAAGAACAGTTACGGTCTACAAAAACTTGATAAAAATGGCAGATTGATTTTATCGACGAAATCTGAAGTAATAAAGCTGATTACTAGAATGTATCAAAATGACCATATGGTATTCAAGTATTCAACAGGTATGGGGAGTATCATATATAATTTTTAGATCTAAGCTTTGTTCAGAATTGAATAAAAGTTTACTAGTATGGTAGACAGTTTTATAATCACAACAAAACTTCTTTCCTCTGGAAAGTAGAGGGTGTGAGAAAAAGGGTAGTTTAGTTACCAATTTCGGAAGCATGGCTGCCAGTGAGCTAACAGAAAAAGATGACAAAGCCCCAAGACCAACTAGCGTATTCATATTCGGAGAACCTTTTAATAGGCTTTTGATACCATCAAGTACTAGCTGGCGCCCAGGACCAAGCAACGTAAGCAAACATAAGGACACATGGAACCCCGTTGAATGGATTGCATGAATCCAGGGAGCCTTAACACCTAGAAAGTGAGTTAAATGGCCAACCAGACATACAGCACATAATGCCCATGAAACAGCAAGCTCGCGGCCTGCAAAAAGTGAAGAGATATACAAATATCAGCAACAAAACATCAATTTTCTGTAACATATCAAATTCGGGCAACCATTTTTACCACTCTGTTTTAAGCGAGCCTGCTTGTCTTTTGTCTTTGTTTCAAAAACTTTGAAGAAATTCTCTGTCACCAAATCTGGAACAAAGAAAGATACTTAGTCCTCATACAGAGAAGGACAACTGTTAAATACCTAAGACTTTCCATGTAAAGAACGAAATTATACTATGATAGCAAAAGAACTAACAACAGTACAAGAGAGCAAACAGAAGAGTTTGCGATCCAATGCATTTTAGTACTATGAAAGCTATGCATACTTTTAGAAAAATCAATCACGAATACCATTCATTAATATCTCTTTTTGATATTATAAGAAAAGAGCATAAACTGATCTGATCACACGACTAGACTCGCTCACAGGTACGAACAATTCATCCAGCCCTCATAACCATGTGTAAGATGAAAATGAAAAGGAAACCAGTAGCGGAAATAGCTTCAAGATAGATTTTCTTCGTTTATACACACGCTGATATCTCTATGTGTGAGATCATACAACAGCCTGGCGACTTATTATCTGATATTTTGTTTAACCACGGTTAACTACACATTTCATGAAGTTAAAAAGAAAACTGAGAACTAAGGAGGGTCTCCAGGTGACACGTTCTGTTATAGAACAAGATCATCACTACAGAGTTATTCTGTCTGGTTCAGAGAAAGCATGTCATCAATGGAAAGCATAAAATAAATACACCGACTTAGGAAAATCATATATCACAAAGGACTGGCAACAAGCTCTTCATAAATGGAACCACTAGCACTAGAAATTTATGTTTACAATCCATTCCCCGTTAGCAGCTGCTCTTAATCATCTGTTAAAGGAGAAGCAATCCAGTTAGTAAACTTAGAGCCAACCCACAACAGACAAAATTTGACAATTGACAATTTAGAACATACCATAACAATGATGATTGCTGCTGGAGAAATCTTTTCTACTGTCAAGGTGCAAACTCTCCTGCAATCTCTATCTCTTCAGGAACTTCCCCTACCCCAATATCCACCGGATTTGCAAAAAGATGATGAGATTTTTGTTTTTACTTCCACTAAATTCGTATTATTGAAGCACTAAATCTTATGGCACACTGTAATAATGTCCAACTGTAAATTTTCACTTCCACATGCAGTCATCTTGCTAGCTAACCTTTCATCTCTACACTAGCTACCTGATTGATTCCAAGAGTATCCTATTCCTAGACACTAGAAACTGTGAGAACTTCATAAGAACTGCAAACACAAAGAAAAAGATAGCACGCAGAAACTTCACATCAAAGAAATAAACCACCTTTTCTGCAAGACTGAGACCACAAAAAAAAAGGAAAACTAAAGAAGCATATTAAGAAAAATTAGTGATCAAGACCCCTCCACCTTTGGGCAGGGTCCAAAAATCTGATGCATATTTAGATGAAAGAAACGAATCTTAATAAGCCACCAAACAAACACTATTAACAGTCACAAACAAAATTCCTAATAATGCTGATGTTAGGCATGCATTTTTTTTAAAAAAGCGTGCTTCTTTAATAGAAACTGCACCCTCTCTCACCTCGAGGAGTAGACTGAAATCCGCAATTGGTCAGATGATTAGCAAGCGTCTCGCCTAAACTCTTTTGCCAATCAGGTGCATTTTTAGCTTCCTGTACAGGCCACACTATTGCTGTCTCGGTCGTGAGATTCACACTAGCAGAAGCAACTTGAGGCTATACATCAAAGAAAAGAAAACGAGAAAAGTGTGGTTATAGACCATAACACACCAATTTGATCTTAGCAGACAAAAAAACAAAGGAGGAAGAGCAGGAAAAGTAAAAAATCAAAATTTAATTCCTTACTTGGCTTTCCAGTATTTTCTTTACACTAGCCGAACAACCTCCACATGACATCCCCTTCAATTGAGTAAACCGTCGATTATGTTAACATTACAACATTGGATTCAATTCGAAATCAGAAAGTATAGAGATAGAGGTAGAGAACTTACTCCAACATCGAGAATAATGATATCTGACGACGGAACAGAGACACTATCGCCTGCTGCAGCACCCAATTTTGACTTAGAATCACCACTATCTGATCCTCCGCCGCCACCTCCGCCGTTTCCACCGTTATACCCGCCGAATCCTGAACCGCCACCACTGGATATACTCCTGAAGGACGGCGATGAAGTAGACAAACACTGCAAACGGTGTTGGATCATGGGCAAAACAGCAGCTCCCAAACTTCTTAACGCGGAGGAATAACACAGCGAATTCGACGAGGAAATTCGGCTGGCGTGAAAGCCACCAAGACGGGGCGCGGCGGGAGAGGAGCGTGCGAGCAATAGAGGATGGAGGCGTCTAGCGCCGGAAAAGTGGCGGTTAAGAGCTTTAGAGATAGTGAGGAGAGGCAATGAAGGACCACTAGTTCTGGCCATCGCTGTCGCCGTGACGGTTGAGAAAGCGGCGAAGGTAGACTCCATGGATGTGGAAGCGGCTCCAATCTCTCGACTCTCGTTATCTTTTTTTTGCCTATTCACGGCCTGATTTTGTTTAGTGTTCTCTATATGGGTGGGGCCACTGCCAGGTGTGAAACCGCATACGAATTTCAAAAAAGAAATAAAATTTTCCAATTTTTTCATACAAACTTTTTTGGTTTGTCAAATAATAGTAAAGTATGTGTGCTAGTCAAAAATCTACAACAAAATCGATGGATTTTTCGTGGTAAGCAATATTGAATTTTTATTGCAAGCGTTACGTTTTCACTACACTCCAAAGAAAAATCCAAAAGCACTTGGAAAAAATCCAGCAAGTATTTGAACACTACTAGTCTGTTAGTATTTGTTTGGCCATATTCCCAGCTATAAAGCATAAGTTATAAGTAAAGACTATGCAACAAAAATTACTAAACGGTCCATGAAGTCGGTTACTTACCCATATATTAACAAGTAAAAGAGTTTAAGACAAAAGCAGAACCCAACACAAAAACAACAATGTTTTATGTTTTACTTTACCAGTACATAAGCCTTTTTCTTAACTGAAAGTTTAAAACTTAGCAACTTGATAAAGAGCCTCTCTATAGACACATCTCCTAATTAGGACAAGCATTGTCTTAATCCTCTAGACTCCAATAGATGACAACAGATTCCCAGAACCGAGCCTTCTCTTTCGCAGACGCTCTGCAATGATGAACGCAAGCTCCAGAGACTGAGAGGCGTTGAGCCTCGGGTCACAGTGAGTATGGTAGCGTGAGCTTAGATCGTTGTAAGTGATGGTGCGTGAGCCTCCAACGCATTCCGTCACGTTTTGTCCTGTCATCTCTAAATGAACCCCACCAGGGAAACTCCCTTCTTGATCATGCACGTCGAAAAATGCTCTCAACTCCGCCTGATACACACCATATAAAATTCAATGGGAAATAAACATGCATCATATAGAGGTAAGATGAAGAAGCAAGTAGGGAATAATTACCCTGATTGCATCGAAAGAACGAGTCTTTAGCCCACTTGGAGCCATGATGGTGTTTCCGTGCATTGGATCACTAACCCAAGTCACAATCTGACCGGCTCCACGTACTGCTCTGATCAAATGAGGAAGTTTGACCCGCATATTCTCAGCTCCCATTCTCACTATAACCGTGATCCTTCCAGGCTTGTTTTGAGGGTTTAGTATCTCTATCAGCTTCACTAGTTCACTAGGGACCATTTTATCACTTACCTGCATCAAAGTAAAACCAACCACCATCTCTCAATTTCACATACACAAATCCGTCGTACTTTCTTTTCTTATAAAGCCAGTCCTCACTAACTGCTATCTAACCAACTCTAAATAGTTCTATCTGAGGAAGCTAAACAGTAAGCACAATCATACTGATCACGTACCTTGATTCCAAGGGGGTTAGCGATTCCCCTCAAAAACTCAACATGAGCTCCATCAAGTTGGCGAGTTCGTTCCCCAACCCAAAGCATGTGGGCAGAGCAGTCATAGTAAAGTCCGGATGTCGAATCCTCTCTTGTAAGTGCTTGCTCATAAGGCAGCAACAAGCACTCGTGGGATGTCCAAAACTCAGTAGTAGTCATGATGGGGTGTGCATTGGTAAGTCCAGCTGCACTCATGAATCCTAAAGCCTCATCAACTCTATTGGCCAATTCACGGTACCTGTGGAGTCACAACTACCAAAAGTAAGAAACCACATCTACAATGACAACAGTTCCTGACTTGAGAAAACGTGTTTCCAATTGGTTTAACATTGAACAATATACAAGTTCCACCAAAAATCAGAGGGACATAACTATAAACAAAGAGAAAAGTATCAAAGTTGGCTTGAACCTGTCACCCTGTTCGCTATGTTGGCTGAAATCAAGATTCCACTGGCTAACTCTCTGCATTGCGGCATAACCTCCAGTTGCAAATGCTCTCAAGAGATTCAACGTAGCTACAGCTTGTGTATACGCTCTAACCATCCGATGAGGATCAGGAATCCTCGATTTCTCATCAAAAGCATCACCGTTTATGTTATCTCCTCTGTAACTCGGCAGCTTCACGCCGTCTTTCTCCTCGAACGGGTCTGATCTTGGCTTCGCAAACTGACCTGCCATTCTTCCCACCTGAAAAATATAACCACACAAATATCATTAACTTCGATCACCTAAATTAACAAACAGAGACCTATAAACTTCCATCACCTTAATAACTGGCATCTGGCCACCGAACATGAGGACGACGCCCATCTGGAGAAGAACCCTAAAGGTATCTCTAATGTTATTAGCGTTGAATTCCTTGAAACTCTCAGCGCAATCACCGCCTTGGAGCATAAAGGCCTGACCCATGGCCGCTTGACCAAGCTTCTCCTCAAGTTTCCTCGCCTCACCGGCGAAGACAATAGGAGGAAAAGAGGAAAGCGTCTGTAGAACCGATTCGAGATCCTTCTGATCTGGATATTCCGGTAACTGCAACGCTTTCTTCGATTTCCATGTTTCCAGAGTCCACTTGGTCGAGACGGAGGCTGATTGAGAAGATTTCTTGGGGTCGGTCGAGTGGACGGCGTAGACGGGGGAGAAAGAGCTCGGACGGAGGGGAGAGTGGCTGTGGGGGAGGAACGATTTAGTCGAGAGAGGAGAAGAAGCGTTGAGAGTCACCATCCCTGATTATGCTTTGGGTTCAATGTACGACTGGTTTCGCCACAGGATAGAGCAGAGCCAAAAAAGAGAGATGGAAAGAGTTTAAGTAACATGTAAATGCCACGTCATATGTTATGGAAAAACAATAGCCACAGATTGCGTGAAGCGAACACATCTAACTCAGACAGAGGGTCACCACCGGTTTTAAACGTCACCCAAATTATCTATCGTCAAGTGGACTCAAGTCCTTCATCGTCTAAACCATCTGTGACTGTTACAGACTTTAATGTTAGTGTTATGGCCGATCATTTGGTCTTTTCTCTTCAACCTTCTCCTTTCCTGATCTTTCCTTGTTCTCTTCACCGTTCATGGAATTTCTCTCCGAGATTTCTCGGTGGAATCAGATTCTCCGTTCCGGACCACCGACTGTCCTCCCAATTACAGTTGGTTAATTCCACTTCACCTTCACAGTCTTTGTCTTCCTCTTCTACTTTCCCACCGCCGGATTCTGCTCCGAAGAACTTCGATCTCGTTTCCAGCACTCGTAAGCAGTGTTTCCTTTTCTTCCTTTGTTTTTTTTTTTTCTCTTCCTCTCCGAAATCAGTCTAGTGTCTTCGGCACAGCTTTGTAATTTAGTTGATTAAAGCCTCGATTACTAGATTATAACCAATTTTACGTCGAGTTTGAGTTTCAAACAGAAAATCTTTCTTAATTTCAATATGTCTGATTATGGCGTACGACTCTCAATCTGCTCAGAAAATTGTGCGTGGTGAAATCTCATTTGTTTTGAACTCCGAGCTTCTCATGTATTGATACTTGTTTGGATCTGCAGAGCTTAAAGATGGAAGCCATGTCTTCCGATTCGGGGATGCAAGTGAAATTGAGAGAAATCTTGAGACTGAAGCTAAAGTAAGATTCGCTGAGGTAGAGAAGCAAGATGCTAAGATAGCAGAAAAAGCCAGTAAACAAGGGGGGAAAGATGGACATGCATTGGTAAATCTCAATCGTGTTTCTGAATTAGAGGATCGCAAGGAAAAATCTGATTTGAAGACAAAATCTGGAAATTCTAAGATTGAAACAAGTTCTGAGAAAGAGGAAAGTGTTTTTCCTTCCAATCTCAGCAATGTCATCAAAATTAAGGATCGTAAAAAGGCTCGTTCTCCTACTAAGAAGAAGAAAGAAACTTCAACATCAGTGAATGCATCGCGGAGTGAAGAAAAAGTTGAAGCCGAAATTGCTAATGTGTCCAATAAGAGCTCCATAGTCAGTGTAACGGAGGCTATTCCTCCTAGCTCTACTGAAGAAAAAGTTGAAGCCAAAATTTCTAGTGTGTCAAATCTGAACTCCATAGCCAGTATAGCGGAGGCTATTCCTCCTAGCTCTTCTGAAGAAAAAGTCGTCATTTCTGGGAAATCTGAGCCGATCAAGGAGAATGAAATCACGGTTGAGTCATATAATGTAGAGCCTATTTCTTCTGAAGTCATGGAGAAAGGTTCAGTAGATGAATTAATAGTCTCTGAGTCAAATGGTTATCAACAAATCGCTGAGAATCGTATGGAGATTCAAGAAAAACTGAAATCATCTACTGCAGAACACGGCTCACTGTCTAATGATGTCGAGGAAGTTGCGCATGTATCCACCATTGAACTTGATGACACTTTAGATGCGATGATAAACCTTATGGAAACTTTTGAAGCTGAGGAGAATCTTTCCGTTATGCCTCCTGCTGAACCAACAGCTACAGCTGTTGTGTCTCATGCTGAACCAACAGCTACAGCTGTTATGTCTCCTGTTGAACTCAGTTCAACTACAGAAGCAACAGATAACAGCGTTGACGTGATCGCTGAAACGCCTGTAACTGATACGTCTGAGGCGATGAGTCCTGAGGTGAGTCCTGATTCTATTGTAGAAGAAAAGAGACATCAGAGAGTGTTGTTGAACAAGTATAATGCCACCACTCTAATTAGTTATCATCATTCTTCATTCATGAAGGTAAATGATGGAGAAAAAGCGGCTTCAACCATAGAAGATGAAATAACTGTGAGTGACCAAAAAACTGATGATGGTAACATATCTAAAACTGTCAATGGCACAAGAGGTGAAGATCTCCAAGTTTCTCCTCCTGAAACGTCCGGTCTTGATTCCATTGAAGTGGCTTCAGGCAGGTTAGTAAGTGTTGTATTTTACTCGTGTTAACGAACTGTAACATCTAGCTTACACTTGCATATATATATATATATATATATATGGGTATATATGTATAAAATGCATACCTGGCTAGGAATCATATTGCAGCGTTTATAAAAGCATGCTTGTTTTGCTGTGGTTGGCTGTTTGACATCTAAACAGGGAAGAACTTGTGTCTAAAGCATTTTACTTGGACTCTGGTTTTGCTTCACTCCAAAGCCCCTTTAAGGTACCTGTGCTTCTTTCTATTTGTTGTTCACTTAGTTGCTTTGCAACACATCCTACCTTTAATCAAGTATTTCTTCAAAATCTACTTTCTAAAATCTTCCAGTTTCAGAGACTTGGTAAAGATGTTTCGAGTCTTTAATACGTTAATTCATTCTTCACATAGCCAAATTTTTGTTTATCTGGGACACAGTATAACCTAAAATAAGGGAGATTGTTGAAAATAATAAAATATTAGCACACCATCATAAAATAAATACACGGTTATCTTAAGATCCTTCATATCTTGGAATATCTTAATCACAACCTCATTTATAACATTCTCAAAAGCATCATTTCTAAGATTTAGACAAGTTTTGATATTTTAAATCTTTGTATTTAGTTTATATGTGGTTAGTAATATAAAAATAATGATGTCCAGGCATTGGCAGGTCGGGAAGATGCTTATTTTGTCGCTCACCACAACTGGCTAGGTGTTGCTGAGGGAGTCTGTCAGTGGTCATTTGAAGGTACATTTCAGTTAAATTTTCACATATTTTTTCCAAAGTTTTGAAGAAACTCACTCATTTGCGTTTCATTCTAATGGATATATGTTTGGTTTCATATCTCAGGAATTAATAAGGGAATGTATGCTCAAGAACTCATGAGCAACTGTGAAAAGATTGTTTCTGATGAAACTACCAAAATAACTGACCCAGTTCAAGTTCTCCATAGAAGTGTCAATGAGACTAAGTCCCCTGGATCATCTACAGCCTTGATTGCTCATCTTGAAAATAATGTGAGACTTGGTCCTTACACAGTCAGAGATGGAGTCAGGCTGATCATTTAAAATTGCTTTGTAGGAACTACACGTTGCCAATATCGGAGACTCGGGATTCATTGTTATTAGAAACGGCACAATATTGCAGAAGTCATCTCCAATGTTTCATCATTTTTGTTTTCCGTTGCAAATTACACAAGGCGATGATGTTCTAAAACTTGCAGAGGTACAGTTCCTATTATTTAAGCAATGCCAACTATTATTCTAAGTAGCAGACGCTCTTGAATGTATATGGTCTTGTCTTTTCACACAATGTGCAGGTTTACCATGTGAATCTGGAAGAGGGCGATGTTGTTGTCACAGCAACTGATGGACTCTTTGACAATTTATATGAGAAAGAAATTGTTTCAATAACTTGCAGGTCACTGGAACAGAGTTTTGAACCTCAGGTACTCAGTGTCTTGAATGAGTCATTTTGATCTCGTTATCAATTTGTTCAATCAACGTAATGATTAATGAATGTTTGGCTTGGTGTAACAGAAAATAGCAGAGTTGGTGGCTGCAAAGGCACAAGAGGTCGGACGATCTGGAAGTGAGAAAACGCCATTTGCAGAAGCAGCTAAAGAAGAAGGATATGATGGACACCACGGAGGTAAACTTGATGCTGTTACTGTCATCGTTTCACTTGTAAAAACTGTCTCTGTTTAAATATACCTTTTCCTTTGCGAGTGTAAATAAAGGGGAGAGAGTGTTGTGTGGGGAAAAGAAAAAGAGAGATATTTACAACATTTTCTTGATTTTTCTATGTTTTTCTTAACTGAAATGTTTAGTGCACTGAGATTTTATATGTTCACGTCAGTAAGTATACTCGTACGCTAACTAATGTGTCAATCTTCGTTTGCAAAGCATTACATCCTCGCATAACATTTGTTCCCATGATATGTGAAAGAAATATATTTCTTGTTTTTGTTTGTTACAATGTATTTTATGTAACTTTTAGTACCTTGAAAAGAAAAATAGTGTTCAGACGCATTATTTAATCTCTACCTACAAAAACAAATTAAGTAGATATTAATGTTTAATACCTGCCAAAGCCTATAAAAGACGCATCGGCAAAAGTTGACGCGGAAATCAAATGGGAATACAATGACCGAATGACGAGGCAGACATTACAATGGAGATCATAATGACTATCTGCCCCTTAACTATCTGGAAAATGTCAAATAAGGAACGAATGATTGAAAAAAAATTCATAACTTATTGTGGTATAAAAATAGTTTGATCTTTTTTTTTCTAGCAACAACATGATCTTCTCGTTAACTCGTCTTTTAACAGTGTTAAAATCCATTAATGGTTTTCGTTTAACGCCAGAACGACGTCGTTTTGGTGTTAGTTTAAACTCAATTAAAACATGAAAAAATGTCAAAGAACAAACTATTTGAAAAACATAAAAAAAATATTTGTATTCTATTGTGGTATAAAAAGACTTCATATTTTTGTTGATAATGCCGATTTGATCTTAATACTTTTTTTTACAAAAAAGGATTTGATACAATGTTGTTTTAACGTTGTTTTACATCCAATTTAAAATACAAAACAAAGATTCAAATTTCATACCTATTTGAAAAAATCAACCTTTTGCCACAATTACTTTTAGACAATATAACGAACTTACTGATATATATAACGAAATTGAGTTTTTGTTTGTAAAATATGTGAAAATACGTAAAACACATATTTGATTCTAGATATCTATTTCAAAATAGACCTCTTTGCAACTGTGCCACAATAATATATTGGCAACTTGATGAGACTACTAATATATCGAGTAAAATCTCTATAAATTAATATGTTAATATTAAGATAATTTATTAATCTACAAAGATATTAATTTATCAATAATTTAAATAAGAGTAAATCCATAATATTTTAAATTAAAAGAAATAGATAAATCCACACCCTATATGAATTTAAAGTTATGATTAATAATTTCGATTACAATAAAATATTTGTTAATAGTTTATTCAACTATATTTTTCAAAAGGTCAAAGTTTGTAAGAACATCTAAAAAAACTTCATAATTTCATATATTTTTTATCTTTTTCACACATTTTACAAAGCTTTTATCTTTTTCACACATTTTACAAAGCTTTTATCTTTTTCACACATTTTACAAAGCGAGACTCAATTTCGATTTATATATCAGTAGGTTTGTCATATTATTAAAAATACATTGTGGCACAGTAACAAAAAGATCGATTTTGGCAAAGAGGTGTGGATACGAATATTTGTTTTGTGTTTTTAATTGGATTTGTGTTTTCAAATAGGTATTATCAACAAAAGATGGATTTTTTTTATACCACAATAAAATACAAGTTTTTTTTCGCGTTTCCTAAATAGTTCGTTCTTATTTGACATTTTTCATCTTTCAATTGAATTCAAAACAACACTAAAACAACGTTATTTTGGCGTTAAATGAAAGCCGTCAACGGAATTTAACACTGTTGGAAAAAAAATTAACGGTGGAATCAAATCAGTGTTTGCAATGGGTTTGAATTGCTCTGCTAGCTTTTCCTTTTGATCCCAGTTCCTCCAAGAAGCCGCTCCAACATAGGCAATCCAACTTTGTAATCTCATGCTCCAGTGGCTTCATTTGCAAAAAAGAGAAAGAAAAAAATGATTGAAAAAGATGTCAAAAATGATGTTAAAATTTCAAAGATTACAATTCTTACCATCCATGAGATACGCTTTTGGTTTAACACATAGAATCATGACCTTCTCTATAGTATCCCTATCAAAATAATTTACAGTACGCAAACCGCTACTAAAAATACGAATGCTTAGATCTATGCCTTCTTTATCATCTGTATGTAGGAGAGATAACCTAAGCTGATAGAAAGACCTTATACACTCAACCGTCTCTAAACCAAATTCTTTTTGCCTAAAGACACCCATTTTACGTTCAGAGAATCACATATGCAAAAGAAAGTTTTGGCAAGAAAGAAATTTTCAAAACCACTCAAAAGGTATTACACTCATAAACTTAGATAGTGTAAAACATAGTGCAATTACACTGTATGAGTTTCATTATTTAATTCATTTACAAGCAATAGGGATATTATAGCATTTTCGATTATATAATAATTTTAAGATGTTAATTTTCTTATTAAAAAAATTAAACACACTCTCGTCTATACATGGTTATCCATTAATTATTAATTCATACTTATAATGATTTAATTACTATAATATGGTTTTAAATATTCATGTTAGTATTTTTTTTTAGTTACTAGCTTTTTTATATGGACGAACGTCTTTAAATTTATATGACAGGATTATTAGAAGCTTGCAATCTAGGATTTGATAGTTAACATTTTCGAGATATCAAATGAATAGTTAAGGAGTTGTTGGCTAACATTTTTGTATTGTGTTTTCTAGTACTTCATGTGTGTTGACTTTGCAAATGAGACTTGTAATCAATTGACCAATAAATTACATAAACTCTTCAGGAGGAGGTAATATGTTATTGGGTAATTCCAGATTATATAAAAAATTTAGAGAGTATTTTGATATATATGTCTTCTACTAAGTACGTTCTTAAAATCCTTACCGCTGCAAACTCATGGGCCCTAAAAGGGCCAAGTGTTTTAAATTATTCCGCCGGATTATCGAACCCGAACTGAGACCATAGGCTGAAATAATAATACCCAACCCTACCTCGGCACTTAGAGCCCCTTTCAGACAAAGAAAGATGAAGTTTCTTCTGAGAAATGCCTCCATAACCTTAAACCCTAAGAGCAAACTGGCGACCACGATTCTTCCTACAATCCATCTAATTCTCGCTCGTTCTTTCTCTCAATCCACCTCCATTCCCAGAAAACAGGATCGAGTTCGTGACCATGGCTACGACAATTACATGGAAGTCGAGAAAAAAATCCGCAAAGTCGTCAAATTTCACAGCCTGATTCTCTCTCAGCCTAACAACATCATCCCAATCTCTCTACTAGACACGCTCGCTCGCCGTCTAGGTCTTGGCTTCAAGCAGCACGAACCAGGAGCTTTCCTCCTCAAATTCCCACACGTATTCGAGATATACGAGCACCCGGTTCAGAGAATCCTCTATTGTCGGTTAACCCGAAAGGCTTTGGATCAAATCCGTTACGAAAACGAAGCTGTTCTCGCCCAAATACCTGACGCCGTGACCCGACTGCGGAAACTCGTTATGATGTCGAATACGGGTCGGATCCGTCTGGAACATGTACGGATTGGTCGGACGGAATTCGGACTCCCCGAAGATTTCGAGTACTCGGTGATTCTGAAACACCCACAGTTCTTCAGGCTCATTGATGCGGAAGAGACTCGAGATAAGTACATCGAGATTGTGGAGAGAGATCCTAGTTTATCGATTTGCGCAATAGAAAGAGTTAGAGAGATTGAGTATAGAGCAAAAGGAATCGACGCAGAGGATATTCGATTCTCCTTCCTCGTGAATTTTCCTCCTGGGTTTAAAATCGGAAAATATTTCCGAATCGCTGTTTGGAAATGGCAGCGACTTCCTTATTGGTCACCATATGAGGATATCTCAGGTTACGATTTGAGATCCTTGGAAGCACAGAAGAGATTGGAGAAGAGAGCTGTTGCTTGTATCCACGAATTGCTGTCTTTGACTGTGGAGAAGAAGATAACGCTTGAGAGGATCGCTCATTTCAGGAATGTGATGAATTTGCCTAAGAAATTGAAAGAGTTTCTTCTGCAACATCAAGGGATATTCTACATCTCGACTCGTGGTAATTACGGGAAACTTCATACGGTGTTTCTAAGAGAGGCGTATAAGAGAGGAGAATTGATCGAACCAAATGATGTGTATTTAGCTAGAAGGAGATTAGCTGAGCTAGTGATGACGAGCCCTAGAAAAGTTAAGGTTGATGCAGAGTTGGTTAAATATAGAAATGGATTTGATGATGATGAAGATGACGAAACCGAATGAAACGTAACCCGGATTTCGTGTGAGTAATTATGTCATTCTGATGGGGTTTATAGCCAAATGAAGATTTTGTTGAGCTATCAAATTTATCATTTTCTTTTCTAATTGCAGTTTCGTTTCCAGAAAGTGGACTGATGATAATGATGATGATGAAAGATTGTGAAAAGATGCTGCTTCACTCGGATGGATAACAGAAAGTTGAAATGATTGTGAAGTTCACTCAATGTTCTGTATCAATCTGAAACGATGCCAAGTGCCAACAAGAAGATTGCTTACTTCAACGGCAAGATATACTTTGGCTCTATTCTTTCTCATTAGCAAAATATTCCTTAACCCGATTTTTGGATATTCAAAGAAACTAAGAAACAACCTGGAATATTTTTTTTCCTTGAGTCCGATGGTTTAAGGCAAGAATCCTTTATGTTGTCTACTTATGGCAACCAAGAAAATTCTTTCTTTGCTAATGCAAAAAGTCTTTAAAGCAATCAGCCTAAAAAAAGACAATTTTTGTAATAAATATCTTTCAACTCACAAAATGTCTTAGCCTTTGTCGTTTTCCATCATCATCATTTCATCACCATCATCACTTGATTGGCTGATACAAATAAGTCATTTCTTTTTTTTTATTATTTGTCACCACAGGTCATGAAGATGGAGAAAATGAATGTCCGTTTCATGATTGTTTTAATGGCGATATCTCTGTTTCTGGGTTTCTCGTCGGCAGTTGATTTCAGATGGAGGAAAACAGCTGATAGATTCACCAGAGCTGCCTCTTCAGTCGTGTTACCAGTTCATGGCAATGTTTATCCTCTCGGGTATTTTTCATATCTTCAGACCCAACTTCTCAAAATTCTCTGAAAATTCTCTGAATTTTTTATGTTTTTCTTTTTCTTTGGTTTGTGAACAGATATTATAATGTTACCATCAACATAGGACAACCACCGAGACCTTATTATCTTGATCTTGATACTGGTAGTGATCTCACTTGGCTCCAATGTGATGCTCCTTGTGTTCGTTGCTTGGAGTCACCTCATCCACTTTATCAGCCTAGCAGCGATCTGATTCCTTGCAATGATCCATTGTGTAAGGCATTGCATTCGAATGGTAATCATAGATGTGAAGCTCCAGAGCAATGTGATTATGAGGTTGAGTATGCTGATGGAGGATCTTCACTCGGTGTTCTCGTTAGAGATGTCTTCTCTTTGAACTATACAAAAGGTCTCCGGCTCACCCCTCGTCTTGCTCTCGGGTAATAATCTTTTTGACCAATTTTTTCATATTAATTCAAGGAATTAGTCCTCATTGGAGTTTTTTTCTTGTGTGTAATAGATGCGGATACGATCAAATCCCAGGAGCATCGAATCATCATCCTTTAGATGGAGTATTGGGACTTGGTAGGGGAAAAGTAAGCATTTTGTCACAGCTTCATAGCCAAGGTTATGTCAAGAATGTTATTGGTCATTGCTTAAGCAGTTTCGGTGGTGGAGTTCTCTTTTTTGGCAATGATCTTTACGATTCTTCAAGAGTCTCTTGGACACCCATGTCCCGTGAAAACTCGTAATTGACCTCTTCTCTTTGTTAACAACCAGATCACTCGTTTCTCTCTTGTTTCTATAATCTTGCAACTTGTTTTCTTTCCTCAGAAAACACTACTCTCCTGCGATGGGAGGTGAACTTTTATTCGGGGGAAGAACAACGGGATTGAAGAATCTATTAACAGTCTTTGACAGTGGAAGTTCTTACACATACTTCAATTCCAAAGCCTACCAAGCCGTAACATATTTGGTAAAGAACTTACTGTAACCTTGTGTTGTTAAAAGTGAGAAGAGACTCATCAAATATCTTGTGTTGTTTTTTTGTTGTAGCTACAAAGAGAGCTAAAGGGAAAACCGTTGAAAGAAGCACGAGATGATCACACGTTGCCGTTATGCTGGCAAGGACGAAGACCATTCATGAGTATTGAAGAAGTCAAAAAGTATTTCAAGCCACTAGCTTTGAGCTTCAAAACTGGTTGGAGATCAAAAACTCTGTTTGAAATACCCCCTGAAGCTTATCTCATAATTTCTGTAAGCATTTTCTCTTCGACCTCGTGTGTTTTCTATACAATGATGAAAGATGGTGATAAAAATTATGTTGCAGATGAAGGGGAATGTATGTTTAGGAATCTTGAATGGCACAGAAATAGGTCTACAGAACTTAAACCTCATCGGAGGTACATGTCTTATATTGGATCCATTTGCAATTTCCAGATCTGGTTTCGAGATTAGACTTTGATTCCCTGATATTGTTGTTTTGACAGATATATCGATGCAAGATCAGATGATAATCTATGATAATGAGAAACAATCGATCGGGTGGATTCCAGCGGATTGTGATGAATTTGCTTCACTTAAAAAAGCTGCTCAAGTATATGAATATTGAGAAATGTTATTGTCCTTTGGGAAAAAGAAAATTGATTAATGTAATAGATAACTTTGTAATATGCAGCTTATAGTATATGACACATCTTGATCTTGCCAATAGGTCCGTATAAGAATCTTGCTTCTTTCCTAATTTGAGAATGTTGCTAAATCTCGCATTGCGTTGTTAATCGAGTGCTAAAACATTAAAAACAACGTAAAGGGAGAAACCGATTGATTAATTTCTAAATCAAAATCCTTAATTTGTTTTTGACATGTAATTTCCGGTTAGTGACTCTATGGTTTACACTTTACACCAAGTGCCCTTTCTCGAAGCAATCACAACTTTACGGTCTCAAAACTTCAAACACATATATCTCCGGCCGGCGAATTTATCCCCTTACTCTTTGAAGCGGCAGCCAAACTCTCTGTCTCTTCCTCGTCATGGCTTTCTCTTACTCCTTAACTTCTCCATCACCACACTCGACTCTCTCTTATTCCAATATCCATCAGTTTCTGAACCCGTCTTCTTCATTTCCCGTCTCGTTATCTGTCTCATCTCCGAACAACACCCGCCGTCTTCGTCTTCTTATCACCTCCGCGTTAAATCCACAGACGGGACAGCCTACGAAGAAGGCCTCAAGTGGTAGTAGTAGCAGTACGAACAAGAAACGGAAGAAAAAGGGGAAAAGTGTGAATACTGCCGAGAATTGGGAATTGAAAGATGTAGATGCTCTTGACGAAGATGATGGTTCCGATTATTCCTCTCCTCCTACCATCCCCAAACCACCTGCTGGGTTCGTGATTGATGAAACTGGTAGAGTTCTTATGGCCTCTAACAAGCGAATCGCCACTGTGGTGAGTCAATTTTCCCTTTGAATAATTTTTTGGGGTTTTGGAGAAAGATAAGCTAAAAGGTTAATTGTTGTGAGGCAGATTGATCCAACAAACAATAGCCCTTTGGATTGCGTAATAAGAAGAGTATTTACAAGTAGTAAAGGAGAGGATTGTATGCTTCTTTGCCCTGTGGATACGTGAGTACCTGTATTTTCTTCAACCTTCTCTTATCATTTTAGCAACCTCTTTATTTCCTCTTTGATTGATTTCATTTCTTGCTTCAGGCCAGTTCAGATTTTGAAGAGCACAAATATAGACGGATGGTCAGCTGTAAGTTTTCTCCTTCATGATTCTTGAACAATATGCTTTTGAGGACTCTATATTAGTTTAACAGTCACTCACTGTACACTAGTAGATTAAAATTGCTTCGATTATGAGATTTGTTTTGCTTATCTGGATGATTCTGCCTTTTTTAGGTCAGTGATGAAGAGGTTGAAGCTCTTCTTCCTGCTGCTGCTTATGCTCTTGCAAAGATTCATATGCATCTAGTACATAGCGGGTATGACTTTGCCCTGTTTCAAGAATATAATAAAGCAGGGCAGTTTCTTTATGTCTGATACCATCTAATGGGTTATCACTGTAAATCAGATTCTGTTACACTGCAAGGGGAGGCTTTTGCTACACAGAAGATAATGTCTTCGATTTTCGCTCAGGCAACATACTTTTACTTCTCATATATATATGCATGATGATAATTCTTCTGATTAATATAATCCTGCGTCTGCTCTATATGAGCATAGTATATGATTTCAGCTTCATATGTAGCGTGGTGGATATAGGATATCGTCCTTTATATGTGATTGAATTTCAACTTAATAATATTAGAGTATTATGAGATTACAATGAAAAATAGGAAGAAACCTTGGAAAAAGAAAGATAGGTACAGTTGCATCTTTAGTAAAATGTATGTGGTTGTCTATATTCTTCCTCTCTTGTTTAGTTTTCTTGATTTACTTCCTGTGATGTGCTTTAAAGGGTCTACTGATATACGTATAGCTTAAAGTACTGTGACCTACGTTTTCTCTCATATCATTAAATGTGTAGAATATCAACTACTTGCAGATGATGGGCAAGATGTTGAAGGCTTGCCAACTGAAGGGGTTGAGATTACGTGTTTCCATCTGGTATAACATTACTTTTGGTATTTTCAAATGTATGGTTTGAATCCTGTGATCCCTTTTCGTTGTCTTAATAAAATTTATGATTCAGGATGGATCACACTATATGGTCTACACGCCTTCAGATCCACTTCTCTTTGTTGCTGCTAAGGTAAGTTTACTGTTTTTGGCTGTTACTATAAAAGTTTGGCTGAATATCGAGAAACAGTGTGATAAATTGGCAACTTCATAAATGCAGGATGAGAATGGAATGCTGCAAATTGCTGATGATGTAAGTGAACCTCTATTCTGTACACTTATTCTAATCCTAACAATAAGATGATGTGTTTCTTCTGTGATGGTCAATATGAAGTAAGCTCACACTTATATGGCAATTGGGTTACAGGAGCTTTTAGATGACCCAGCCGTAATCAGCGCCATAGACGAGGAAACCGAATTCAATGCCTTAGTGGTATGTAAAGAACATAGACAAACTTTTTAGATTGAAAGTATTTGGTAAAAAGTGATGTTGAATGTGGTAAGTTTTGTTTGGGCAGGAGGAAGAGGCAGCTCTTTTGGAGTCACTGCTTGGGGAAAGAATTTAAATGCTTTCATAGGGAACTTACTTAGTTTTCTTTCTTTTTATGTTTCATAATGCAATGACTTAGTGATTTAAATTTCTCTTATCATTTTCTTTTCTTATATATATAAAAAAAACTCGTTTTCCCTTGGGCAAATCTCTTGTGGACTTGATGCATTACCAAGAAAAACTAGATGTCCAGAAAAATAAAGATGAAACTAGATGTCAAAAGCAATAAGGGTAAGAAGATAGACTCATATCTCCTCCAAGTTGTAGAGCTTAGGTAAAGATGGGATTAAAGCTTTGTCAATCTTTTCAGATAATTGCAAAAAAATTTAGATAATGCAAGTGATTCTCCCCGTCGTGTTGCCAAGGTCTGGCTTTGGATTTCTGGTTCTATGACCTTGGAAAACACTTTCCCAATGACATTTTGATCTCATCGGACAAATCATGTTGATCACCTCCTGCCACTTTTGACTTCGATCTTTGGAGTTGAAATTAACGTTGATATTTGAATGGTTGAAATTAAATTTACAGCTATGTTTTCGTTGAAATCAAATTGGACACAAGTCAATAAGAACAAAGTGAAACGGGTTTAATTTATTCATGATTTAAAATAAGTACCAAATGAAATGAGTGAAAGTTTGGATTTCTTTAGAGATCCACAATTTGTAGCATCTTCTCCTTTCTTAGGAATTAAATCATAAGACAAAGAACGGTAAAATCTTGAATAACGCGATATACACAAAGACGAAGGTTAAACATGTCGCCTAAACTCAAAATCTTGCATATAATTATGCTTCCGTTCTTTACTATGTCCTCATCTATCTACAACTCCAATGGCGAATTCCTCCTGGTGAGATCTGCATCTCTCGACTGCATTCTGGTGAGGAAGATGAGCCTTATACATTGGCATCTCAAGAAAGATTAGTTTATTATGTTGAAGATCCGAAAGAAGAAGCGTGGAGTGTTGTCGTGCATGTTTAACCAAGAGATTTATATGATATGAGAGATCCTAAGGAGTCATCAAATGAAACACCTCAAGAAATCATCATTGAAAATCCTCCAGCTCAAAGATCAATGCTTATATCGGATAATGTGCCCAATATTAGCTTAGTTAGGAAATTATAAGATCATGAGAATTCTCAAATGTCACATGATTTAGATAACAACATGGAGGTGTTTGATTAATTGTTTTTTATGTGTGTTATTATAATTCTTTATGTGTTCTTTATCTTTGCAGGTTTAGATATGGCTCAAATAGGTAATCAAGTTCCACAAAATGAAGATTTCTTAGCTCCACCACCTCTTGGACCAGAATTAGCATCCGGGAAATGGAGAGTCGTGTCATAGGTTTGGCTTATATTTCTTTTTTGTATTGTTACTGTCTAGAGCTGTAACTGATGATTGGTATTGTCTAACTAAAGCTTTTTTTGTGTGTGTTTAGATGCTGATGAAAGAATTACAGAGGAAGTGATTTTAGGAAAACAAGTGTGGAGCATGTTTAATCGACGAGTTATGCTTGATTTCAATAGGATGGGACATGCTATCAAGGATTCAGGAGGCGTATTTGGTACTTGGTTGGGTTCACTAAGTAATGATCTCCATCTCTTACCTATAGACTACACAGATTGGAGGCTTGTTCCCAAATTCAGAAAAGAGATGGCTTGGAACGTAATTCAGGCAAAATTTTGGTTTGATGATCCAAATACAAGATTTTATATGAGAAAGCATCATACTAGGCAAATTTGAGAGTTTTTGGTTGTCTAGTTTTTGCTCATAATCAAAAACGTGGAGGAGACAAGTTTTTAATTCTCGAAGTCGCAGGTGTATATTTCTGGAAGAAGGGATGGACATTATTCGATTTGGATTCAGAAGATTTGTTTGTCTCTAGAAACGTAATTTTTTTGTCGAAAATACGTTTCCTCTAAGTGAAGAATCTTGCCTAGAATTTGAGAAAATAAGATTGGACGGCATAGATTGGCTTGACGATGTGGGTCAAATTGAAGAAGAGAGACGATCATGGCGGTTCTATCGACATTAGTGAAAATGATGAAGAACACGACGGCGATGAATCGCCTTATACGAACGATGATGCGTTGATTCTTGAAGAAAAAGATGAAACAGAGGCGGTAAACGAAGAAGAAACACCGCTTGTAATTGATTCGTCGGATTCGAATCTGCAGGTTGACGAAGAAGAAGACAAAGAAGAACCTCTGGGTCGGGGTTGCAGAAAACCAGCTCTAAATGTTTATGTGAAACATATTGTACAGATGGATGATGATGAGGCTGCAAAATTGGATGCAACGGATAAGTGTTTTTATCCTTTGCCTGATTATCTTTCTTTGGAGAAATTTTCAGAGAAATACAGTGCATTTTTTATGGCTATTGTCAGCAAAACAGAGCCAATAATTTTTCACAAAGTAGTCACGAAGAAAGTATGGTCCGATGCAATGGACTGTGAAGTTGATGCTCTTGAGCTGCTTGACACATATGATCTTACAGAATTGCCAGAAAGAAAGAAGGCCATTGGATCGAAAAGGGTTTACAAAATCAAGTATCTTGCTAATGGAACAATTGAACGCTATAAAGCACGTTTAGTCGCGCTTGGCAATCAGTAGGTTGAGGGACTTTATTATATTGATAATTTAGCTCATGTTGCGAAAATGGCTGATGTGAAGATGTTTTTAAAGGTAGCTGTAGTGAGAGGTTGGGAGCTTCACTAAATGGCCGTGCATAACACTTTTCTTTATGGTGATCTTGATGAGGAAGTTTACATGAAGCCACCACCTGGTTTTTATCCTGAAAACAAGAATCTTGTATGTCGATTGAAGAAGTCGATCTATGGGCTGAAACAATCGCCGATATGTTGGTTTGCTAAGCTACAAACTGCTTTGATGAAATATGGTTTTCGATACTCAGATGGAGATTATTCACTCTTTTGGATGAAGAAAGGAGCGTCTCATTTTTATGTATTGGTGTATGTTGATGATTTGGTCATTGGAGGTGATGATCCGAAGGCAATTGTTGAGTTTAAAGAATATTTAAGTAAGTGTTTCTATATGAAAGACTTTGGCGCACTTAAATATTTCTTGGGATTAGAGTTAAGCATGACAAATCGATGGACTTGCACTGCGATAATCAAGCTGCGATTTATATTGCTGAAAACCCGGTTTCCACGAACGAAGGAAGTATGTGGAAAAGATTGTCATGCGGTCAGAGATGCGGTCCAAGCAGGCACGATACGGACACAGAAAGTGTCTACAACTGAGCAAATCGCAAATATCATTACAAAGGCACTTGTAAAGAAGGAGTTTCATTACTTATTGTCCAAGTTAGGCACTGATATTTGAAATCCCCATACTCCACCTTGAGGGGGGGGGGGTTCTATTATTATTCTCCTTCAAGTTTTGTATCTCAGAAATTAGGAAAGTAGATCTCTGTATTTTTCTTGTGAATTGCTATATGACAGACCTAAAACGATGAATAAGATGATCAGAAAATTCTCCATTGAACCTCTTTTGTTCAATATATCTTATGTTACTGTTACTACTCATTTTAAGGTTTCGGATGTGGGACTCGAAAATGAAAGACAAAAAGACGTAAGGCGTTACGGATTTCTAAACTCTTCGTGGGCTCTGATGGGCCTTAAATAAGATTGAGACAAACTGTCGTCGTCTTCTTCGTTTAAGAAACTGCTTTGGTGGGAGTGTGACCGTAAAAAGCCTATCCATTAAAGAAAATTCATCACATTTTAATTTTCTTCTTGCTAGGCTTTCATCTGTGAGCTTGAGGGAACAATCATGTCCATGGCCCTAATCCTCCGACCTCTCGTTGTTCCTCGTAAGTTCTCTCTTCAATGTCTTACATATCGCTCAAATTTGACTCTGCTTTTTTATCCATCAGAAAGAAGATAGAGTTTATGTGTTCGATCTTTCAACAATTTATATAAAGCAAAGCGAAATTTGATGTGCGGTTGTTTTGTTTCTAATATATAATTGCTTTAGGAAGTGGTGGAATTTCTGGAACTAGAAGCATCATATGCAAGAAGAATAATCACTGGGCTGGTTTAGGGAGAAAGCATGTCGTGAAAGCCAAAATTTGTTGCTCTTTTGGTACAGAGAATGATCCTCTCTTACCTTGTATCCAACAATTAACCGATGCTCGTCTCATTTATAGCGTCTCTCCAGCATTGGGTCATAACAAGGTCTTTTTTTTTTCGTTAAAATTTCTAAATTTATGGTTGTTTTTGTCTCTTCTTTTAAGGATTCATTTTTGTGCTCACAGGAATCACATCCGGAATGCAGCGCAAGAGTTCCTGCCATTGTTACAGCTCTTGAGAAGAATGAGCTCACTCCTAAGGCATGAAAACCACCCATCTCTTGTGGAAATTTCTTATCTTAGCTTGAGATTTGTAGGATTGATCTTGCACTTGTCTGGATTTAGATGGTATGATACATGATCTGCTTTATTAGAATCTTCTTATGTATTTCAGTTCCGAGGCTCACAGACTCTTGAACTCGCGAATTTCAAGACTGCGACTATAGAAGATATTACAAATGTTCATGAAAAGGCTTATGTCTTTGGCCTGGAGAAGGTTATTTACTCTCTCATGTTAATATTATTGCTAAATGTTTATGTATAGACACATAATAACAAAGTAAGTAGGTTTTCAAGATGAGAAAGAATTGGAGTGTGAGTTTTATTTGACCATTAGATTGGGATTCTTAGTTTAGGCAATGGATGAAGCTTCAAATTCAGGACTAATTTTCATCGAAGGTTCTGGACCAACATATGCCACTTCAACAGTAAGTACTTTTGTGCTCATCGGTTTTACACCATTTTTTCTCCTGTCTAAATCACTTCTCTCTGTGTCACCAGACATTCCAAGATTCACTTATCGCAGCAGGAGCTGGAATGGCTCTAGTTGATTCAGTGGTGATGTCTCCTCTCCCTCCCACCATGTTAGTCTGCTTGTGCTGCTCGATTATCCTTGTGTTGGAAACGGTTTTATAGATTTCTTACCAACTTTTATCCGTTTCAGGTCGCAGCATCAAGAAACAGTCTGAATCCTCCTACTGGTTTTGCATTGATAAGACCTCCGGGACACCACGCTGTACCAAAAGGTCCAATGGGGTTCTGCGTTTTCGGTAATGTAGCAATCGCAGCTCGTCATGCTCAACGGACACATGGTCTAAAGCGCGTCTTCATCATTGACTTCGATGTTCACCACGGAAATGGCACAAACGATGCATTCACCGAAGATCCTGATATCTTCTTCTTGTCAACACATCAAGACGGAAGCTACCCTGGAACAGGGAAGATGAGTGACGTAGGCAAAGGAAAAGGTGAAGGTACCACTTTGAATCTACCATTACCAGGAGGATCAGGTGATATCGCAATGAGAACGGTTTTCGAAGAAATCATTGTTCCTTGTGCTCAACGGTTTAAACCAGATCTTATTCTTGTCTCTGCTGGGTATGATGCTCATGTACTAGATCCACTAGCGAATCTACAGTTCACTACCGGAACTTATTTCTCGTTGGCGAAAGATATAAAACGGTTAGCGAAAGAGTTATGTGGAGGTCGGTGTGTGTTCTTCTTGGAAG
The DNA here is from genome assembly GCA_900116095.1 of Euclidium syriacum. Classification (NCBI taxonomy): domain Eukaryota; kingdom Viridiplantae; phylum Streptophyta; class Magnoliopsida; order Brassicales; family Brassicaceae; genus Euclidium; species Euclidium syriacum. The sequence goes on from FPAK01000004.1 coordinate 14,142,657, forward strand.
GAGGATACAATCTTGAATCTCTTTCGTCATCTGTGGCTGATTCGTTTAGAGCTTTGCTTGGTGAAGAAAGCTTAGCTTCTGAGTTTGATAACCCAGCTTACTTGTATGATGAACCTATGAGAAAAGTTCGAGATGCAATTGAGAGAGCCAAAACCATTCATTGCTTATAAGCAGATGATTTGTTTGAGACTGTTCTGTATTTTATACTAAACGAAAAAAAAAAAAAACAAATTGATTAAAATACACAAAAATTGTTTTCATTTTCCAAATGAATTTTAGTAACCCATTCCCCACTGTTTTCATCTCTAGTCTTCGTATTGTTATTATTCTCACACTTTGGAGCAGCGAAAATTTCTTGAACAATGTCTTCCACGTTCATTTTTGTATTTCCATCTTTACCCTTATCGACACCATCGTCCAGCGACAGTATATAAGGTGGTCTAAAAACTAATATCACTTTATCCCTATCTACGCCTCTGAAGAAATCGTGACTTTTGATTTCCTCGATGTTGATCCTACGGCTACAATCTTTCTCCAGCAATTTTCTTATGAGATCCCGAAGCGACGTTGTTTCTCCCACCAGATAGGGTGGTTTTGTTAGTATCCGGAAAATGTCTCTTTCCAATAGAGCTAAAGAAAGAAGTTAAGACAATCACGGATTGAGTGGAAGTTAGGAAATTCCAATTATCACAAATAAAGAAATTTTAGGAATCACTTTGATTATATAAAGAGTTGAGACTTATGTATTAGGATTGTCACTTCACGAATTGTAATAGAGAGAAACTAATCTAAAGCTAAGGGTTGGGTTCATAACATAGAACTTAGATCATTCAGGTAGATTAGATAGCGAGTTGTTTTGTAAGAAGAACGATTTGATATTATTTGTAAGTGTATCAAAAGAGTTTCTAATCAAAGCATTTTCTTTGTAGAAAACTATCGTGTGCTATCTTGTGTCCTACTGCGCATAGCAGTATACTCTTTACCATTCTACATTTTCAATTGGTATCAAAGCCAATCACTTAAGTGTATTGGAAGCAGGTGAAGATCCTTGAACCAGCTGAAGAAGAAGAGGCATGGTATTTTGACAGCGGGTGTTCCAAACATATGACTGGGAGGCTCGAGCATCTCTATGAGGTCAAAGGATTCAAAGGAGGAAAAGTGACATTCGGTGGTGATACTACTAGTCAGATCAGAGGTAGAGGAAATACCTCAAAAGCTCAACAACCATAGTTGATGAATGTCTACTTTGTTGATGGTTTGAAAGCCAACTTGATCAGTGTGAGTCAGCTGTGTGAGGGTTGAAGACCGTCTTCACAAGGGTGGATTGTGAGGCAATTGACAAAGATGGAAATGTCAAGATGAGATGAATTCGATTGGATAACAATTGTTACATGTGGAAGAACTCCGCAAAGAACCACATAAAGTGTCTCAGTACCACAACCACCCTAGATCTATGGCTTGAAAAACTGGGTCACATGAACACCAAGACTCTTACCAAATTGGTGAAACATGGGAGTGTTCGAGAAGTACCAGTGCTCAAACATCAAGATGTAGTGTGTGGACCATGCAGGAAAGGGAAACAAGATACATTCCATAACTCGAGAGAAACACAGGAAGATCAGAGCCGGGTATTAAGAAGCCGAGAAAAGACTAGCGGCGCAAAATCGATAAGTGACAATAATACTTCAAAAACAGATAATTCAATAGCGGAACTACATTGTGAACTTCGACATATGAAAGCCCTGCTCCAAAACTCTTCCGTCGATGTCTCACATTTTAATCAAGCATTCAAAAACATAGACGAATACCCACCTAGGACAAAAATCGCCGGACCCTATTTGCTTAGAAACGGAAAGCTGGAATTCCCGCAATGGAACGGGAGATCCAAGAACTTTTCTTAAAGTGTTCATGATCACAATCAGTCAAGCTATGATTCATTCATCAGAAAAGGAAGAGAAGCAGTGTCAATATTTCGCTGAAAGTCTGCGCGGAAAAGCTCTTGATTATTATTCACAATGGAATAGGAAAATCTGATTATTCAAAATTTGTAAATATCCCATTATTATTAATAATTTCAAAATTTGTAAATATTGAGAGTCTGAAATGGTAAATTTCTTTAATAATTTGATAATTTGTAAATATTCCATTATTCATTTAATAATTTCTTTTTTAATAATTTGTAAATTTTTAAATTTGTAAAATATTTTTATGATGATATTCATCGAATGCCTGAAATAGTAAATGGATTAATGTGTCGATAATATCCAAATAGTCGGTACGAGCAATATCCGCGTTGATAATGTAACGATATACATAAATGAGTGATTGTAGTTGTGATCCGATCATATGATATATGTATATAGTATATGAAGAAATGTAATTTCAATATACGTGAATATAAGATAATGACAACAAGTAACAGATAATATCCAAATAATAACGAGAGACGACAAATTCATCCCGCGCGACGGCCGTGCGGACGAGATACCTATCGTGTCAAGAGGAAGAAGAAGACACGGTGAAAAACTTTAGATTAAAGGATGTTGTGGCTTTGGAGCTTTTTGATTCTTGCTAAGATGATGTTTTGTGTAACATGAAGAAGAAAAAGAAAAAGTTTATGTTCTGCGACGATCCTTCCTAGAAGAAGAAGAAGAAGCAATTAGTTTATTACCTTATTTTTTGAAAGAAGGAGGAGGAGAAAGAAAAGAGGAGAAGGAGAAGGAGAAGGATATGGCTCCCCGTTTATAATATTTTATCCGTTGAATTTCGTCGCCGTTCATAATCGTCTATCCGTCGAAGTTGTATGATTCTGTGGAACCCGGATTTAACACCGAAGTTTGCATTTACGACATGGCTCGCGGTTCATAATTTTACGAAGTTATAATCGTCTATAAGGGATATATATTGCAAACGATTTGATTATGTCCCCTCCACTGTTCCACCGATTTCTGATCAATATGTACAGCATGATCGAGCTAAATAGGCTTCAAGATAATTTTTTCGAAATTGTGATCTCAATGTGGACAAGCAGCATCATGTGTTGGTAAGGATAAGACGATTCAACATCCTTAAAAGAGAACGATTGATCAGTCTCAATGTGGACAAGCAGCATCATGTGTTGGCAAGGATAAGACTATTCAACATTCTTAAAAGCAAACAATTGAGCAGACAAAAACTTGGTATGATTACTTTCTTTAAATAGCTATGGATCGGTCGTTTCTCTTCAAAAAAAAAAAAAGGAAAAAACAATAACCTTGGATTAGCGGACTAATTTTGTTTTCCTGATCTTGCAAAGTCGGTTATTCAATATATTTCTAGGGACTCTGTTTTCATGTTTTGCGGCCTCCCTTGGATCTATTAACCAACCTTTTGGTTATGTTCTCTCCTATTTGTCCTTTTGATCCAGTTTTTTAGTGTTTTTTCATCGCTTCTGCCTCTTTGAGGTTCTATTCGTGCTTTCTGCACGGTTATCCAGGTTAGCTATGAGTATGACTTTTTAGTGTGGCCGTTTTATCTTCTGTTTATATGCAGAATTTCACTCAAAGTCATGGTTATTTATTCTATAGAAAGGTACATGTTTTTTGTCTTTGTGGTTTGTTCCTAATCCCATTCTAATGAAAATTAACCTCTGAGCCAATGGCTTTTCGCTTTGTGATGTCAAGCTTCTGCAAATACCGGAAGTTGAAGTGAAGGAGACAAAGATTATGGGAACTTCGCCAATAATCATCGTTAGGGTAATGATTTTTCTTCTGAGGGCAATACGGTTAGCGTCTACATCTTTTTAGTGTGATATCTTTAATGAAATAAAATAATTGAGATGCACTAATGAACTTGAGGAATACGTAAGAGGCTAAAAAGCAATAAAATAATCAATTGCTATCAAAGTTACTGTGCAAGATCTTAAAAAGAAAGAGGAGTATCTCAATACAGAAGTGAGATCCGGTCATGTCACACGTGTGTTACCTCTTCACGACTTTGTCTTGGTCTCTCTTTGACGATCTCTACATCATACTCCCTTCGCTCCTCTTGAACATTCAATCACGAACTTAAAGAAGAAATCGAAACGAGTGCGATCCTGAAAGCTATTTTCCATTAAGGCAACGACGCGATAGGATGAGTCTCTGGTTTGAGTTATACGTAGTGTTGGTCTGAAAGTTCATGTGGTGTTCACGCAATACAGAGATGAAGCCGAAGGTCACGGGGAAGATGTACAAGAGATTTCTCTGACTCATTTTTGAAGATTTTAGGCATGAGTCACTGCAACTACGACAGCTGCAGAGCAAAACAAGCTTACCGGTGGAATTGGCAGAGGTAAATTTGTGTAATGGACATGTCAATGAGCAAAAGATCGTGACGGCGTTGCATATGAAAGGTGATTCCATAAATTTTACCGATCATGTAAGTGTGAGGCATCATAAACAATACTAGCGACCTTCTTCAGTGACAGTTTTAATTATTTTGGTCCATGTCGTAGGCTCCATCTTCCGTCGCAGTTGCAGCCACAGCGAATTGTAGACGAACAAGCCATATGCTTTTCCTTTGGGTGAGTTGAAATTTTAATATTTAAATAGGCTTATATGTTTGGCTCTGTCAAAACTGGAGCCTCCAGATATTTCATGAGAGCAATTGAGTAAATGACTTGGATATGGTCAACGTTAATGTTTTTTGAAATCAATTGCGTTGATTAAAATTGGAAAAAAACTTGGGACATGTTAATGTTTGTTACGTGTTGTTCAATGGTGATTCGCGGCCACGGCGCATAATTAGCTAAATGTTTTAGGATGAAAGTGATAGATTAAAGAAACGAGATCTCTATACGTGACATTATATTTTTACAAGTGTTTATATTAATCCTTTATGTTATTGTCACGCTAGCCAAACATTACTCACCACTTTGTTTTCTTCGTTTGATGTCCATTGAGTCATAGAAATGTTTTTCTTATTTAAAACATGGAAGCAAGTTGATGGAGATCCAACCGTTGGTTTATAAGCCTTCTCTCTGATTGCTCCAGTAGTTCCGATAATAGTTGAGGTGATCATACGCGAAAATTTGTTCAATATCCTGACTTCTGCATCGAATGGTGTTTGGCGTAAGTTATCGGTTTATAACAAGTATTTGTGTGTACTTAAAGTTTAACACTTCCATCTTTAAAAACATTTTTTGGAAAAAAACTGAAGGAAAAGCTGAAGTTTTTCTTATCTGGAATCATTGTCTAGAGCAATAAGGAGAACAAAGAGCCATTCTGATTCACTCTCCTTTCCAATTTTTGATAGAAAATAGAAAAGATTCTAGAAATCACCGACATAGTTTTGCTTAGTGCATTGAAATATATTGGAGAATATTGGACCGACACTGATGATAAAAATCAAACGGTCAAAAATGTAGTGTCATTTTTAATCAGGGCAAAATAGATAGTTTTGAGCTGTTTTTTTAAGATTGTTGTTGTCTAAACTATATTTTTTTATCATGTATTAATCTACTAGATTATAATCCGAGCCCGACTCGGGTATAATATGTTCATAAATTCATTATATAATATATTTAAAATAATTTATTTTGTATAAAACTAATAATTAATTTATCATGTAACATTATTAAAATATTTATATAAAGAATACATTGATTTATTAAAATATAACATGTTATTGTATAGTTGTATTTTTCTATTTAATTTGAAAATTAACAACAAAATTATACAATATAAATATATATATGTACAAATTACAGTCTTATTATATCAAATAAATTTAATAATTATGTGAAATGATACATTTTATAAATGTAAAGAAGAAAATCATGAATACAACAATATTTTATCATGAATAAAACTATTTTAATATTGTTTATAAGTATATAGTGATCAAATAATTAGTTAATTAAGAAAAATGAAACTAACCAAAATTGTTTATATTTTTCTTTGAAAACTTATTTAATGACTCATTTTTTTTAAAAAAAATTAGTTTAAATGTTTTGATTACAATATGAGTCGGGTTACGAAATTATTGAATGGGCTGCAATAAAGTGTTTATGAAATGGACTTGATTTTTGTTTTTAATGATTGTATTAGTTTTTGTTGACATGTCCAAATAGAAATATCTCATTGGTTAGTCTTCCCTCAAATTACTCTGAGTGAGACACGTGTCTTAGTGTCTTCTCAATTAATATATAGGGAATTCTATGATTTTTTATGTTTCTCCCTTATCTCTTCCTACAAAATAGCAGGATCAAGAGTGTTGAAAAAATAAGATTATATTGATTTGTTTGCCATGAGCCTTAAATTAAATTTTGTTACATGAGAATGATATATATGCGACAATATCAAAATCAAAGTATATGCATTTTTAGGTGATATCATTTCCATTGGATTCAATTATATATTTAAAAAAATTTGTTTGATAACGTGTCTTTTAAAAAATCCAATGGTAATCGAGAGATTTGAGGGGAAACTTGAAAGGAATTTGAATATCCAACTACTATTCAAAAGAAGATTTGAACGGAAGTTCGAAAGAGATTTGAAGATCCACTTACTATTCAAGAGAAAGTTGGCGGCGAAGCTCGAGAAGATGTTGAAGACGGTTCTCGAAAGGCACCTACTATTAAAGAGGAAACTCTAGAAGAAGTTAAGAGAAGCTCGAAACGATAGTTAAAGAAGAAGCTTGAAAAGATTCTGAAGATCCACCTACTACTCAAGAGAAGGTTCAACAGGAAGCTCGAAATGGATCTGAAGATTCACCTCCTACTTAAGAGGAGGTTTGAGGTTGAACCCGGGGGGATGTGCATGACGGTTCTCGAAGGACACATGTTACTGAAGAGGAAACTCTAGAGAAATTTAAAGAAAATAGTCGAAAGGGAACTGAAGATCCACATATCACTCAACAGTAGGTTTGCGAGGAAACTCGAGGGGATGTTAAAGACAATTCTCAAAAAGCAGCGCTTACTGAAGAGGAAACTCCAGAGGAAGCTAAAGGTCGAAAGTGATTTACATATCCACCTACTACTCAAGAGGGAGTTTAAGGAGAATCTCACGGGGATGTGAAGACAGTTCTCGAAAGGCACATGTTACTAATGAAAAAATCAAAGGGGAGGCTCGAAAGATATTTGGAAATCCATCTACTATTTAATAGGAGGTCTGAGGGGAAGCTCGAAAGAAATCTGAAGATCCACCTACTACTCAAGACGATGTTTAAAGTGAAATCTGAGGGGATGTCGAAGACGGTTCTCAAAAGGCACCTATTACCGAATAAGAAACTTTAGAAAAGTTAAAGGGAAATCTTAAAAGGGATATGAAGGTCTACCTACTACTCAAGAAGAGATAAGAGGGGAAGTATAATGGGATGTTGAAGACTGTTCACAAAAGGCGTCTGTTATTGAAGAGGAACTCTAAAAGAAGTTAAAGGGGAAGTTTGAAAAGGATTTGAAGGTCCATCTACTACTCATGAGGATGTTCGAGGGGGAGCTCGAAAGGAATATGAAGATCCACATATTATTGAATAGGAGGTTCGAGGAGAAGTTCCATGGGATGTCGAAGACGGTTCTCGAAAGGCACATGTTATTGTTACTGAAGAGGAAACTCCATGAGAAGCTAAAGGGAAACTCGAAAGGCATAATTAGAGGGGCAACTTGAAAGGGATCATAAGATCTATGTACTAATCAAGTGGAGATTCAAGGGGAAACTCGAAAGAGATATGAAGATCAACCTACTACTCAAGTGGGGGTTCGAGGGGAAGGTCGAAGGCATGTTGAAGAAGGTTTTTGAAAGGCACATATTAATGAAGCGGAAGCTCTAGAGAAAGTTAAAGGGGAAGCTCGAAAGGAATTTAAAGATCCACATACTACTCAAGAGGAGGCAACAAATAGGTGAATAGTAGGCAACAAATATATCTGGCAAAAAATATTTTTATGATGATATTCATCGAATGTCTGAAATGGTAAATGGATTAATGTGTCGATAATATCCAAATTGTCGGTACGAGCAATATCCGCGTTGATAATATATCGATATACATAAATGAGTGATTGTAGTTGTGATCCGATCATATGATATATGTATATAGTATAAGAAGAAATGTAATTTCGATATTCGTGAATATAAGATAATGTAATCAGTTACAATAATAACGACAAGTAACAAATAATATCCAAATAATAACGAGAGACGACAAATTGATCCCTGCTCGACGGCCGCGCGGACGAAACACCTAGTTCCATATATATCTACAGTTTTATTTGAGACAATTTTTTTATTTGATTTCTATAATAATTTCTCAAGAGATCAACTTTGCTTTAGATTTAGATAACTCAAAATGCTAAAATCGTCTTTCTCATGTTTTTGTTGTTTACTTGTAACTAGATTATAACCCGACCCCGGTTCGGGTATTATATATTCATAAATTCATTTTATAATATATTTAAAATAATTTATTTTGTATAAAACTAATTGCTAATTTATCGTGTAACGTTCTTAAAATATGTATATACAAAATATAATAATTTATTAACATATAACATGTTATTGCATAGTTGTATTTTTGTATTTAATTTGAAAATTAACAATAAAAATTATGCAATATAAATATACATATGTACCAATTACAGTATTGTTATGTAAAAAATATTTAATAACTATGTGACATGATATATTTTATAAATTTTAAATGGGGAAATCATGAATACAACAATATTTTGTCATGAATAAAATTATTTTAATACTCTTTTATAAGTATATAGTATTGTAGTGGTCAAATAGTTAGCTAATTAAGAAAAATGAAATTAACCAAAATTGTTTAAGTTTTTCTTTGAAAACTTATTTAATGACTCATTTAAAAAAAAAATTAGTTCAAATATTTTGATTACAATATGAGTTGGGTTATGAAATTTTTGAATGGACTGTAGTAAAGTGTTTGTAAAATGGGCTTGTTTTTTATTTTTAATGGTTGTATTAGTTTTTTGTTGACATATCTAAATATAAATATTTCATTAGTTAATTTCCCTCAAATTACTCTGAGTGAGACACGTGTCTTAGTGTCTTCTCAATTAATATATAGGGGATACAATATGAGTTGGGTAACGAAATTATTGAATGGGTTGTAGTAAAGTGTTTGTAAAATGGATCTGTTTTTAATTTTTAATGATTGTATTAGTGTTTTGTTGACATATCTAAATATAAATATTGCATTGGTTAATTTCCCTCAAATTTTTCTGATTGAGACATATGTCTTAGTATATTCTCAATTAATATATAGGGGATGTCTAAGCATATTGCTTTGTAAAAATGATAAGAGTACGAAGTTCTATATATTTTTTTAATGTAAGTTTCAGCATGACTTTGTTTTGAGGATGATTTATTTCCAAACATTTTAAGTAACAAAGATGAAGCCTTTTTTCAACAAAAAGGGAGTATTCATCAAATGGCTAAATTTTGAGAAAAATTTTGCAGAAGGACCTTCTGTTTTTTTTTTTTTTGCAACATAATTTCGAGTAGATAAAAATGGACTGAATTATTTTTCTGCATTTGATGTCTAATTTTGAGTGATACTTGTTTTTAACATGTATTATATCGCGTTTGGATCCAGGTAGTGTTACAACAACATCATATTCCGAACAGTTAGATATGTTTTTTTGTGAAAAGAATTATGATTGAAAATAGGGGGATTGCTTAAAATACATCATAAAATTGAGTTTTCTTTTAAAAAAATACAGTACCAATTCAAACAAATACAAAACTACACTAAGATATGCCAAATTACAATTATCTCCTATAACCAAATAAAAAAAAACAGAAACCACAATTGTCATTATAACATTTGTGTTGTCGCATACTTTTTAAGAAGTATTCTATAAGACATCTACGGAAGTCTTAAAGTAATCAAATTTTAAATTTAGTTTTAAAAAAGTAGAAAAATATTTTAGAAAAATTTTTTTGATACAAAAATTATATATTAACAAATTTGATGTATGAAAACTGAAATTTTATAAAAACTAATCAAATTAAACTATGTAAGCTAAAATAGGTTCTTAATCCTAAAAATTCTTAAGACTTCTCGATAAGTCTGTGATGGAAAAAAAAATCTTAAATTTAAATTAAAAATTTCTAAAAAAATATTTTGTTAAATATATTTTACCCAAAAATTAAATATAAACAATTGCAAAGTATATAAATTAAAGTTTCTTAATAATAAATCTAATTAAACCATATGAGTTAAAATTGGGTGTAAATCACAAACAAAAAGTTTCTATGAAATATTTACATATATCTTTAGGGTTAGATTTGAGATTTTAATATTTTTCAATTGAAATTTTATATATGCATATAGTTGTTATATTTCGACTATATTAAATAGTTGTATTGTTTGTTATAAGGTTTACTTCATATTTTTTCTATTAAGTGGTAATTATTTTATTTCGGTTTTCAAGGCTTCTCGAGAAATTTTAAAATAAAATCTTAAATTTAATCTAGAAAATTAGAAAAAATAATTTTCTTAAATATTTTTATACATAAATTAGTTATACACAATTTTGAAAGATATAAAATTAAACTTCAAAAAATTGAAACAAATTAGACCATATGAATCAAAATAAGGTGTAAATCACAAAGATAAGGTTTCTATGGAATAATTACATATATCTTTAAGGTTAGATTTGAGGTTTTAATTTTTTTAACTGAAACATTAAATATGCATATACTTATTATATTTCGACTATATTAAAAAGTTTTGATGTTTGTTATAAGGTTTACTTCATAATTTTATCTATTAAAAGGTCATTAGTCCATTTAGGGTTTCAAGACTCCTCGAGAAATTTTAGAATAAAATCATAAATTTAAATTAGAAAATTAGTTAAAATAATTTTCTTAAATATTTTTATACATAAAATAATGTTGGACACTTTTGAAGTATATAAAATTAAACTTCATAAAATTGAAAAAATTTAAATTATATGAGTCAAGATGGATGATAGTTAATTGATCTAGGATTTTCAAAGATTTTTCGATAAGTCTAAACTAGAATAAAATTTTAAATTTGAATTAAAAAACTAGAAAAAATTTATACATAGATTAAGATTGGATGATAATTAGTCGATTTAAGGTTTCGAATACTTCTCAAGAAATCTCAACCAACCGGCCTTATTCCACGAAATTTTTTTTAATAACACCGCCTTATTGCATGAATTTTTTATGACCTTGCCTTATTATTTTGGTTCTCAAAAAATAATAAAAGACTTTGGAAAAAAAATGGTCATCGACCATTCACTTTCCTAAGAAAAAAATGACAGATCTCTTCCTCTCTCAAACACTCAACGCCGATTGATATATTGTCACTCAATCTCTGTCGCCGGAGCGTTCTCATTGATCCCAGTCTTTCTCCACCATGCGACCTCTTCTCCCTCAGTCTCTCTCTGTCCTCGCAATCCACAAGCTCGTTGTTCCTTTCTCTCTTTCTTCCATTATCTTCCTCTCCCACAAGTAGCGTTGACACTGCAACGTAGCCACCAAATGGAGCCCTCGCCACCACCAGTAAGTGTTCGCAGACACTAACTTTTTATATAGAACTGCAGGATGAACGCGCTTTGCTCCCTCTGGAGCAGGTCCGGCCCTACCATAAGGCAAATGAAGCCTTAAGCTTTAAGCCACAAATCTATATAAAAAAATTAAGGCCAAATCTCAAATGTAAACCGTAGTCTAGTGGTCAATTATTCTTTGTGAAGCAATGATATTCTAAGCTTCCTTGTTCGACTCATGTATACTTTTTCTATATCCTCATTTTTTTCTGTTTTTCATTTATGTTTAAGAAAATGTAAATGCCACATTTTTTTCTTTCCAAAATTGTTTCTTCTCTCTCACGTGTGTCTTCTTATACTAATTTTGTTGTTGTTGATTTCTTTGGTTTCTTTTTGTTATTCTTTTAATTTTTTTATTGTTTTTCTCAAAAAAGAAGGAAATAAATAGATTAAAAGGTAAAATGAATATTTTGAATAAAAATTCACGTACTAATTTAATTTAGTTTTTCTTCTAATTATTCACCTAATATAATTTCAAAAAAATAATTTAAAATTTCAAAGGCCACATTTAATAATTTGCTTTAGGCCACAAAAATACTAGGGCCGGCCCTGCTCTGGAGAGTCCCTTTAGTCACCGTCTTTTTCTCATCTCTCGACAAACACCTACACAATCAAAGATTCAAACCATTTTCGTTTTCAGTTTCCCCCAAATCGAAGATCCAAGCTAATTTCCCTCTTCCATGGCCCTTTAAGATCCATCCCATCAAAAATATCTCCCCTGCTGGTCCGTGGGTCAGCGTAGAGGTAACAAAGATCTCGACTCTTTTCTCTCTTGTTTGCTGATACTCTTCGGCAGGAGTTTGTGAAAGGGGTGGAAGCTACGAGCTCATATTCTTCTGAATCTGCTAGTGGAGATGACGATATCCATATGTTTAGAGCAATGTTACACAGCTTCTCAAGGTTATTTTAAACATCTTCTTATGCTCATCATTTTAACTTTTGTTTCATGTCGGGTTATTGAAACTGAATTTGGTTGGTACATTATCTGAATTTGTATATAACAGTTGTATATGACCAAATTATGTTTGATTCGGTTTTGGTTTCATTTTTACAAATGACTTCTTGAACAAATTCTACATGTAAATTTAGATGTTGTATGTGGTTTCTTTCATTCTTTGTAAATTTCGTTTTTATTTTTGGCGAGCTTCTTCGTCTTGATCTAATTCCTCTGTTTTTATTGATTTTTTATGCGTATGTTAGTTATATCACTAAGAGATATCCATATGTTTAGAGCAAGGTCTAATTCTGATCATGAGAATGCAATGCTTGGGAGAAGAGTCAGACCAACAAACCCACATATAATGTTTTGAGACTTCTCTAGCAAACTTCCCTTTTAGACTTCTAGATTATTTTGAGAATTTTTTCTATTTATTTTCCTTTTTTTTGTTTGTAGTTTCTTATAATCTAACTCATTTCTCTTTGCTTTTTCAGATCGAAGATAGGTAATGGTAGAGCAAAAGGAAGATGACATACTGCAAAGAGTTTCTCTCCATTTTTCTTTACTTTGCTTGTAAAAAGAATACAAAGTTGTATATATTACCCGTGTATATGCATACTTTGTTTTGTCACTTTTGTCTATTCATAAAAAAAAAGGCATTTTAAATCATCAAGCCATACAATCATTCAAATCAACAAAGTAAATAAAAATTATACATTTAGAAGCCAAATCATCTACTTGTTTTCCACTTTGGTATCAAGATAAATCAAGAGATACATGATAAACCAAAAGATCAAAGTGGAGTGGTGTGATTTTGGATTTAGATAATCAAATTAGATTGGGACAACACACATGTAATTTATACTGTAAATTAGTTTTTTTTTTTTTAAATAAACAAATAGAATTCAAACGAAATCTAATTCTTATGAATCAAAAACTTATAAACTTAAGAAATTTGATTCTAAAATAATTACAATACATAAACATATCATAATCAAACAATAGCAAAAAAAATTAAAACCACACATGTGAGAATAAGAAAATAAAAAAAAATCATTAGAAATAAGCTAAAAATACATTTTTAACAAAGTTCATTATTTAGACTTCAAACAAAATCTGTAAATATGAGGTAAATAGCTAAAAACATAAGTATAACATATCAACCGATATAACAATACATACTTCATGCGAAGTCTTCTCTAATTCGATTAATAGCTAAAAACATACAAAAAAGTTTAATCCAAGATGAATATCACATATTAACTTGTCATGACTCCTACAAGATCAAAATAGGTAATTAAGACACACTTTAGAACAAGAAAAGTACTTTTTCAACATAATTCACAAGAAAATTATTTTTTTATAAAACCAAATATTCAGTCTTAAAACGAAGTCTCTTAGAATACTTCGTCAAGAAGTCTTCAAATATGAGCAAAATTAATAAAAATCTAAGAAATTTGATTCCTAAAGAAATATCACATAGAAACATGTCTTACTAATACATTAACAAAAAAGTAAAGTATAACACACACAAAAGAAAAAGACTTTTTTTTAAAAAAAGCATCATATATAGTTCAAACAAGAGATTTTATTTTCACACTCCAAATAAAGTCTTCAAGTTTTAAAAGAAGACTTCTCTAGAAGTTTGTATAAAGTGTAGTTTCGCAATTAAACTTTTACAAAGAACGAAGTCTTCTCTGGAAAAAGACTTCTTCAGAAGTCTCCCTTATTAATTTTTAGTATATAGTTTTGCAATTGACTAAAAGTTTGATTTTACTCACAAACTTCATGAGAAGTCCAAAAATATAAAAGAGGTAGTTTTGCAATTGATCAAAAGTTTTGAGTTTTCAGAAGAATTCATGAGAAGTATTTTGTTTTTTTTTTCAGACTTTCTAAGAAGTCTCTGGTTAATGTACAGTGTAGTTTTGCAATTGACCAAGTTTGACTTTTTTACAAAAGACTTCGCAAGAAGTCTGACGCGAAGAATTTTTATGAAGTGTGAAAAGGGGTATTTTTGGAGTTGACCAAAATTTCGATTTAAATAATTCCAGACTTCTCGTGAAATCTTCGGATTTTAAAATTCAAGAAATTATTTTTCTTGATGGACAATGTTTAGCAAATCTTGGTCAATTCCAAAAATACCTTTTTTTTTTTCTAGAATATGACTTCTCAAGAAGTCTCAAGTAAATCAGACTTCTCAATAAGTTTCGACTAACCTCGCTTGTAAAAGAAGTCTTCACAAAAAGTCAATTTTTAGTCAAATGCAAAACTACCCTCTATTTTACAAAGACTTCTTGAGAAGTCTTGATGATTTTTTTTTCTTTAAACATGATAATTTTTAGACAGAAACCGAAGTCGTTTAACCGTAGCCAAGAAAAAAAGTCAATTGCAAAACTACTCTTCGTTGATCACCAGACTTCAAATGAAGTCTTCTCCGGAAATGAGACTTCACGAGAAGTCTCAAATCATGAACTATATCTCAAATTCGGTAATCATGTGCCATTTTTAGCTTTGTCAAGTGCCAATAACTTCTAATTACACCAATACCCAACAAATATAGCCGTGTTAAGCAAGAATAACCAAAATCGCAAGAGATCCGAAATTTGTAAATTTTTTAAACGCGAATTAAAAAGTTTTTTGGATGAAATTAGAGAGGAAATGAGAGAACATAAGGTTGTGAACTCTAATATGAAGTTTTAATGGCTCAAAATTAGTTGTATGAAGTACTAAGAGTTCGAAATTTGGCTATTAATGGTGGTTGGGGGTGAATTGAAGAAGATGGCAATTTTGTAAATAGTTTCACATTTAAAGTTTTTTGTGAATTGAAGAATTAGATTTTGTTTGAATTGTGATTGTTTATTTTTGATTTTTTTAAAACTAATTTACAGTATAAATTGCATGTGTGTTGTCCCAATCTAACTTGACTATCTAAATCCAAAATCACACCACTCCACTTTGATATATCTCTCTCTCAAACGATTCTCTCTCTCTCAAACGACTCTTTTTTTCTCTCTCTAAAACGACTCTCTCTCTCTCTCATTTTCTCTTCCTTCCTTCACGAGATTCAAATGGATTCTAGCTATCACTACACGAAAATTTTTTTATCATGTGGATCTATTACGTATGATGTCTCTCCAAAGTTTAAACGTGATTTCGATACTTTACCATGCAGTAGATACTTCACCTGCACCAAAATTAAGGTAAAATTTCAGTTCTAGGTTTTTTTCTGGGTAAAACTAGTAAAACTAGGTCACACTATTTGGATGTTCTTCAGGTGTATAAATGTGAATAGGTATAACTACTTGGATGTTCTTCGGATGTTCTTCGGATGTATAACTGTGAATACTAGGTATAACTATAAGAGATGTGGCTATTTTTTTGCTAGGATGATGGACTCCACGTTCGTCAGCCATAGGTTTTCGGTGTTGAACAAGAGATTTCGAAGCTACTCCGGAATGTTGAAGAGCAGAGCAAGACGATTGGAGAAATGTGAAAAGAGATTCAAACACACGCCGAAGATATAGCCAAACTCAAGTATTTAGTGGGAGATGTGTATATGACAAATGTAGATATTATTATCTATGCCTTCCATTGTTGTTCAAGACTTATTATTTGGAATTTTATTTAATTGTTGTTTAAGACTAATGTACTAGTTTGCTTAGAATTCAAGGATCAATGAAAAAAAAAGTATAAATTTGAAATAGCAACATAATTCTACTAGTTATACCAAAACAACAAATTTTTCAAATAAATTTCGAAAATAGCAACATAGTTCTAGAGCTTAAACGAGCTTAAACGTTCCTCTGTAAATAAACACCACCTCCCGATACCCCATGTCCAGTTCGCGCCTTTACATACTCTTTAACTGGCTTGATCCTTTTCTCTAACTCGTTGACCTTTTCCACAAGGAAACTCAACTGCTCTCTCATGGTTGCAACCGCGACTACCAACTCCTTGACATTCGTCTTTTTAGCTCGGCATTATGTTCATGCTCTTCCCGGATTCTTAGGTTTTCGCCCGTTCAAATCTTCCTCCATCATATCTACAAACCTAACGGAGAATCCTTGATTAAGACGTTCCACCAGACTTTCCACAATAATATCGTGCTCATTGACATCGTCCTCTCTTTCCATGATCTCCTCCAACATATCCTTCTCTACATCAGTAACTACCAACACACTATCAATATTGTGTGAATTTCCACAATCAAAATTAATATTACCATGTTTACATATCTATTAGTATTATCAAGTTATACATATCTCCTAGTATATTGTTAATTTCTTTTTTTTCCCTAATATCTCAATATCTCAGGTATAATCCAACTTGGCCAGTAAAATCTATATTTTTCGGGTAAAATTCGGGTACACGTTGTAAATATAGCACATTTGGTTGGTCTTTCCATTCCAATTAAAAATAAACCAAAACTAATAATAAGTTATAAGAGGGGCTTCTAATCTTTAACTTTTTTGATAGATGGGCATGTCAGATGATTGATTACTCGAGGGTCAAAGCCATTCATTGCTTATAAACATAGATTTGTTTGTGACTGTTCTGTATTTTATATACTAACGAAAAAAACAAATTGAATTTAAAATACCAAAAAATTATTATCATTTTCCAAATGAATTTTAGTAACCCATTCCCCACTGTTTTCATCTCTACTCTTCTTCGTATTGTTATTATTCACACTCTGCTTTTCACGTTCTTCTCGTGCGGCGAAAATTTCTTGAACTATATCTTCCACGTTCATTTTTGTATTTTCTCCGTCTTTACCATTATCACCATCATCGTCCGGCGACGGAATATACGGTGGTCTAGAAACTAATATCACTTTATCCCAATCCACGCCTCTGAAGAAATCGTGACTCTTGATTTCCTCAACGTTGATCCTACGGCTACAATCTTTCTCCAGCAATCTTCTTATGAGATCGCGGAGCGACGTCGTTTCACCCACCAGATTGGGTGGTTTTGTTAGTATCCGGAAAAATGTCTCTTTCCGATTTGTTCCCCTAAATGGTGTTGTTCCATACAACATCTCGTACAGAACCACACCTAACGACCACCAATCGACGGCGAAATCGTGACCGTCTCCTTTGATAATTTCCGGCGCGACGTATTCTTCTGTTCCGACGAAGGAATTAGACTTTTCTACTGATGAATCTGACACGGCTATCGTCGAAGCCGTAGATGATGATGAGCGCATCGAAGTCGATTCTTCCGGCGAGATTCCTGAGTTGCAGAAACTGGCGAATCGGATGAGACGACTCTTTTTCTTCGCCGGCGACTTTATTTTTATGGTGGATGGTGACGGTGTCGGTTGGGGCGTTCTCGGAGCGAGATTCGTTGAGAGATCGAAATCTACGAGCATTAAATGTCCATTTTCCTGGATCATCACATTGTCCGGTTTCAGATCTCTGTATACGATTCCTTGATTATGCAAATAATCGAGCGCGAGTACAAGTTCCGCCGCGTAAAACCTAAAATCAAGACCAAAATTGGAAAAAAAAAATCAACAACCAGAATCAGGGAAATCAATCGCATTTTTGGAATTATAAATTCATCGGAGATTTGATCAAAGTACCTGATAATTTCGTCGGAAAACATATCCTCCGATTGCATATGCCTTAGAGAATTGAGATTCCGTCCAGGACAATAATCAATCGCATAACCGATTACTCTATCTGTTGACAAAACACCGTGAAGAGAAGGAAAGAGAGGATGATTGAATCTGCTCAACACTTGCTGCTCGAAACTCACGCGCTTGTACTCATCTTTATTCGTCTTCTTCTTCTCGATAGCTTCTCTAAGTATAACCTTCAAAGCAAGCAGTTGATTGTGGTCGTCTTTCACCAAGAACACGACTCCTTTAGCACCACGTCCCAGCAATGACAAAATCTCAAGCTGATTGAAATCCAGAGTCGGACTCTGCATTGAAGAGATTTCTCGAAACGTCGTTGTTTGTATTAGGGAGGCCTTCGTTATTTCTTTCGCTTTCTCTTGGTTCTGTGTAGTTGGAGACAACTTGTTCTAAGAGAAAGTTATGCAGTTTTTAAAGGTCTTATTCGTTTTAGATTTCTTGGCTTACCGGGGAAGATTTCAAAAAGTGAAAAGTAAAAGTCAGGGGAAACGAAAATCCCCTGAGGTTTTGTTGACCAATTTAGCCCTTTTTAGGTCTGAAACTAAAATAAAATAAAACTAAAAACAATGCTTTGCTCTAATTATGACGTCATGAGTGACGTTTTCGTGGAGGCGAAAGCATCTAGAACTACTAAATGCGTGGAGAGGAAAGTTGAAGTGCCTTTGAAGACGCGGCGGTAGAAGCTTCATCTGGTCAAATATGTAACAAGCCACAGATAATGGGATTCAAATTCAATATTATATTATTTTGATGGCAGTTTCGGTTTAGTTAAACCAGACTCGACAATTATGGTCTTTTTTCCCTCACAACACCCATATTTCATCGAACCATAGTTTCGGTTATATTAAATCAGACTTGGCAATCTTTTTAGTCGGGAAATGGACTAATTTATACTAGATGATAACTCGCATTTTGTGCGGATATAACATTTTCTTTACACAATTTATTCATTTAAGTTGTAGTTATAAACGTGATAGAATAGCTGATGAAGTCATAAAATTTATAGTGACCATTTTGTATGGTTTAATGTCAGAAATCTGATCAAAAGTGACCATTTTTTTTACTCTATTTAGATGCTAAAAACTAAAGAACGTTAGGTGTGATGAAGAAATATCTATTGGTAGAAGTTTATTTATAGTGGAATAAAGGAAAAGATACATAATAGTAGTTATTGTCAAGATAATAAATGCATATTTTAGATATTAAAATATTACATTTTGGATTCTCGTTTTAAATTTAATAGAGTAAAAAGATATTAGATAACAACTTTAGAAATATAGTGTTTTAATTGGTTTAAATTCAGAATGTTTATTTTATTTATTGAAAAATAAGTTGTCAAATTGTAATGCGATTTTTAGGGAAGGATAACTAATTGTGAAGTAATAATAGCTTACTAAAGATATTAGATAACAACTTTAAGAATATAGTGTTTTAATTGGTTTAAATTTGGAATATTCATGTTATTTATTGACAACTAAGTTGTCTAATTGTATTATGATACGTTAAGGAAGGAGAATTTATTGGGTTATTAATAACTCGTTCAAGAAGAATATCCTATTCGAAAAGATCTTAAATCTTTTTTTCCTTCTATGGAGGTTCATAATAAAAAATTTCGATTTGGGCGAGAAGAAATTGTGGAAAGTTGATAGGCTTGAAATGAGTTGGGTTGGAAATGATTGAATGGACTGGTTAGTAAGTCCGTGAATGTATTAGATTGAATGGGCTGGTTAATTTTGAGTGTTATGGGTTAGTTTTTAATGACATGTCTTAAAAAAAAAATTTCATTGGTTGTTACTCCTCAATTTAATCTCACTGGAACATGTGGCAGAAAATCTCAAAATGTCTTCACAGTTAATATATAGGGAATCGGAAAAGTCAATTTGAGATCAAAACTCATGCTAATTTACATGTGAACAATTTGATTTGTAATCACTCGAATTGTTTTAATGTTGTGCTTATACATACTTCTCCGTTAACATGAATGATATGTATGCATTAATTTATTTTTTTGAAAATACAGTAAAACTTGATAATTCCTTTTTTTTTCTTCCTCTGAATTCGAATTTGAATTCACAAATTGAATTCAAACTTTAAACCGACTAGACTATTCGATCTTACTTGATCTCATATTATTTAACATTATTTATATACTTAAGATTTCTTTATAAAAAAAAAGTCAAAATAATAAAGAGGTCTTTTCTTCACTGTAAAAAATTCAATGGGACATTCCGAGAATTGAACTCGGGACCTCTCGTACCCAAAGCGAGAATTATACCACTAGACCAAATGGCCAGTTATTAAGCAAGCTAAAAATTTGACCAGTTCTTCTCTGCGTTGGCTTATGTTAATTAAATTCTCTAGTCTTAGTAAGATGTTCCTAGATCTAATCTATGTTTCAACTGTTATTCCAATGAAATGTTCTCTTGCATTTTTCATCACAAAGTGGATTTCTGGTTTGTAAAGTCTAGACCTGTCACCCTTACATTTTCAATGGTTTCATGATCTTGTGTGTCTTAACGTTTGACTTGATAATACCGCTAATTTCAGATTTTACACCGTCTAAATGTCGATTCTTGATTCCTAATGAACAATTTCTTTCGCAAGAACTGCATTTGACATGTATGGTAGGAAGCTATCCTGGAACAGGGAAGATGAGTGGCATAGGCAAAGGTAAAGGTGAAGTGACGGTACCATTCTTAATTTACCTTTACCAGGAGGATTAGGTGATATTGTAATGAGAACTATTTTTTAAAAAATCATTGTTCCGTGTGCTCAACAGTTCAAGCCAGATCTTATTCTTGTTTCTGCCGGGGAGTGACTTAGTTTCCCACGGCATGTTCCTTTAAACTGAATCAATCATTTAATTTGCTCTACATGCTTAGCTATGATGTGTAGGTTAATAGAATTGGTGATGCTCATGCACTGGATCCACTAGCAAACCTACAGTTCATGACAGGAACATACTACTCATTGGCGAAAGATATAAAGCGATTAACGAAAGATTTGTGTGGAGGTCGTTGTGTGTTCTTGTTGGAAGGAGGATACATTCTTGATTCTCGTTCGTCTTCTGTGGCAGATTCGTTTAGAGCATTGTTTGGAGAAAAAAGCTTGGCATCTGAGTTTGATAACCAGCTTATTTGTATGATGAACCCATGAGAAAGTGTGAGAATAATCTCACATCGGAAGTTGGGAAGAGACTAGACTAATATATAAGGAACATGAGCCAATCCACTTACTGCCAATTGGTTTTGAGTTGGAAGTCCATGAAACTTAACATGGTATCAGAGCCCGAACACACGCTACCCAGTCCGAACCGAAATTGGTCCGTCCCGAATTAATCCGGTCGATCTAACTTGAAATTAATCCTATGATGGGATATCGTCGAGATTAATGGCTAGACGGGCCATTATCTCGAGGGGGCGTGTGAGAATAATCCCACATCGGAAATTGGGAAGGGACTTAGACTAATATATAAGGGACATGGGCCAGTTCACTTACTGCCAATTGGTTTTGAGTTGGAAGCCCATGAAACTTAACAGTGAGAATAATCCCACATCGGAAACTGGGAAGGGACTTAGACTAATATATAAAGGACATGGGCCAATCCACTTACTGTCAATTGGTTTTGAGTTGGAAGCCCATGAAACTTAACATGGTATCAGAGCCCGAACACACGCTACCCAATCCGAACCGAAATCGGTCCAGCTCGAATTAATCCGGCCGATCTAACTTGAAAATAATCCTATGATGGGATATTGTCGAGATTAATGACTAGACGGGCCATTATCTCGAGGGGGCGTGTGAGAATAATCCCACATCGGAAGTTGGGAAGGGACTAGACTAATATATAAGAGATATGAGCCAATCCACTTACTGCCAATTTGTTTTGAGTTGGAAGCCCATGAAACTTAACAGGTTCGAGATGCAATTGAGAGCTAAAAGTATTCATGCATACCGATAATAAAATTCACTTACTAGAAAACTCCAAAATCAAACGCATAAAATTAATCAACGGAATCGAATAACTAACCATTTCCACCACCGACTGTTACAGTCAACTTTCTCATATCACCGATGACGACTACGAGATTTGGCAGCAAAGTTCCTCCACCGGCGGCTCATTTTTTACAACGACGTCGGAGAGAATTTTACGATTTGAAAGTTTTAACCGGAGTAAAAGAAGATGAATGTTTCTCGATGTATTTTTTCTTTTACTTTTACTTATTATTTTTAAATTTCAAATTTCAAACATTACTAAATTATAAAAAATTAAAAACTAAATAGAAAGGAAATGGATTTGGCCAATCCCACGTGCATCTTTTTCGTTTATTGTTGTGCAGTAGAGGATACAATAGAAAATTTATTCATATAAATGCTATATCATTCACCTTTCTAAAATAAGTGCGATGTGTTAAAGAGAAGTTGAAATAAGTGATATACCATGAAAATGCAGTTTAACATATTTTACCATTGATAAAACAAATTAGAGAACAGTTTTTTATTGGATCTACATTTTCCACCATTTGATTGCTTAATCCATGAATATTCAACGTTTCTTTATTTTTTTCTTTTTTTTGAAAAGTCATTTTGATAATTTAATTTAATCCAAATGTATAAAACAATTTTTCAACGAATATATAGAATTTTAATTGTATTATTTAGAAATATGTTTACAAGTATAACATTTAGTTTCTAAATTGTATTTCATTTGTAATTCATAAGCTTCATATATTTAATTCATTGAGTGAACTAGGTGAAAAAGAAAGTTGAAAGTAGAAATTCGGTTGAAGGAACGGTTGTTTCATTCATATAAGGGCTTCTTTCCCAAATTGAAGTTAATGTAAAAAGTAGACTCCTTCTTCCTGAACATTTAAAATGACTTAAACTGTCCTTCAAAACATGTTTTATTCACGAAAATACTGTTCTGAGACTTCATCGTGAAGTCTCAGAAATCGTGTTGGAAAACAATTACCCTCTCAGTTAAGGCATATTCACTGAAATGCCATCTTCTTCAACTTTCCCTCAACCATCATACCAACTGAATCAGAGGTCTAAATGCTTGGAACAACCGATTTTAGAGATATTAATGATCAAATGTGAACTAATAGCTTCGTTATCGTCAATATCCTCTTCAATTTCATTCATTAAACTTTAAAAATTTTGTTTTAAAAAATCACCATTCTTAGATCTTGCGATTTACAATGATTTTTGCACAAATACAACTGGGTTTCTTGGGTATTGGTGGCATACGGCATTCTGAGCCGTTTATGGAGCTCAAAGCGAGCTAAAAACGGGTCTTGGTAACTTTTTCTTGTTTTTTCCAATTTTTAGATCTGAGTCGCGAGATGGGACTTCATGATGAAGTCTCAATGGTCAACTGGGGTCTAGTTCTGCAATTGACTTTTTTCTTCTGCAACTTCACGATAAAGTCTCCAAATCTCCTTTGGAAACAAAAAAAAAGAGTTGAGACTTCATGGATGAAGTCTCCGAGAAGGGGTCTAATTGTGTAATTGACCGAAGTATGGCTTTATATCGAGAATTCACCATGAAGTCTCCAAAAAAAGAGGGTCTATTTTCGCATTTGACCGAAAGTTTGACTTTTCGATGAGACTTGGTTTTGAAATCTACAGAAAAAATGGTATACTTTTGCAATTGACCAACTTGACTTTTGATGAGATTTCACCGGTGAAGTCTCAAATCATCGAAAACTTCGAAGACTTCACCATGAAGTCTGAAATTAAAAAATAAATTATTTTGGTTAAATCTAGAACTAGACCCCTTTTTCACGGGGGCTTCACGATGAAGTCTCATCGAAAAGTCAAACTCGGTCAATTGCAAAATTAGACCCTACTTTTTGGGGAGACTTCATGGTGAAGTCTCAAAAGAGACAGAGACTTCATAGGTGAAGTCTCCTTGCAAAACTAGACCCTACTTTTGAGGAGACTTCACGATGAATGCATAAAGTAGAGCATAACCAACCTTAAATGCATAAATATTATGTAATTGGTTGAACTTTTAATTTTAAAAGTTCATATTTGATTAAACATAATTTATGTATATCAAATTGTAAACTAATTATTTTTAATTATTTTTTAAATTTAAATATAAGATTTAAATACTAATTATCAAATATTTCACATCTGAAGTCTCCGGACGCGAGGGCTGAAATCATAATTTTGGGTTCTGTTTTTTTGTTTACACATAAGGGCGTCAAACATAATTTTTTTACCCCAGAGGTCTAGTTTTGTGTTTAAAATCAATTTGGGATCTACTTTTAGCAATTTCTCCTTCATACAATGGCATGTTATAAGTTAATTTTTAATTAAATGCATGGATGTGGCTATCAATTAAGTCATTAAAAAAAAAAAAACTAAGAGCAAGTGTAGTAGGGGTTTTTGGGTTCGGTATCTTACGTGAAAGAGGAAAAAAAATATACTTTAATTGTGGGTTTTACTATTTTTTAAGATATTAAACCGAAAATTTCTTAGTCAAAGATCGGTTCTTAAGCCAATCACGGATCTTACTAACACATGCCACATGGCATTTGATTTTTTCTTTTTCAGCTTTAAAAAAAAAAAAAACTAATAAATCAAAACACTTTTTTTTGGAAACAGATCCACGATTTCACCGCTGCATTTGCTCTAAAACCCATGGTTTCGTCTTACTGTCGATAGTTGGTTTTATTTTCTTCTTCATTTCCTAGATTAAAGAGTTGACTTTCAAGTATCGAAGGAATACAATGGAAACGACGGTAGAGGTTATGGGAAGAGAAGTGATCAGACCTGCTTCACCGGCACCTCATGATCGTCTTCAACTCTCCTTGTTGGATCTCTACAGTCCGACGGTTTACGTGTCAACAATCTTCTTCTACAACACCGTCGCCGGAAAGTCACCGGAGGTGATATCCGGGAGGCTCAAAAACTCTCTGTCCGAGACTCTCTCACGTTTCTATCCCCTCGCGGGACGAATCGAAGGCGTATCCATCAGCTGCAACAACGAAGGAGCCGTATTCACCGAAGCACACACCAATCTCCTCCTCTCCGATTTCCTCAAAAACAACCTCAAAGATAGCTACTCTCTTGGAGAATTCGTCCCCACTTTTGAACCAGGAGAATCAGCAGGGACATGGCCGTTGCTGAGTGTTAAGGTCAATTTCTTTGGATCCGGATCAGGAGTTGCGATCACTGTCGCCATATCTCACAAAATCTGCGACGCGGCCTCCTTGTTGACATTTGTCAACGACTGGGCCTCTACTACAGCGAAAGGGCAATGTAGTGACGTGGCGGTAACTACTCCTCAGTTCGCAGGAGTGACCATTTACCCGTCTCCCGATACCTCTTTCAGGTCCTCCTCTTCAATGGAAAGCCACCTCCAGGTTAAAGCCAAGTGTGTGACCAATAGGTTCGTCTTCAAATCCTCTATGATCGCCGAGCTCAAACTCAAGGCCGCTAGCGAAAGCGTCCCTATCCCTACACGTGTGGAAACCATCTCATCTCTTATCTGGAGATGTGCTACGAACTCTTCCCGATCTAACTCGGTCACTCCAAGGTCAACGCTGATGAGCCAAGCCATGGACTTACGGCTTAGGATTCCCTCTACTGTTTTGTCACGGGAGGCGATCGGAAATCTACAATCGGTATTCTTACTCAAGAAAGGCCCAGAGAGCGAGATGGAGATTGGCGAAATCGTGGCCGACTTTAGAAAGGCCAAAGAAGGAGTCAACGAGATGATCAAAGAAAATCTCAAAGGCTACAATACTACCACACTTGGTCAGGCCTTGTTACGTGCGATAAGAAGTTCCGTGTCAGAGTTAAAACCAGACATAGACTTATATGCAATATCTAGCTGGTGCAAAAAGCCTTTCTACAATGTTGATTTCGGATGGGGTACTCCGGTTTGGATGGGATCGACTACGCATACCATACACGAAGACATGATGTTTGTGCATTTAGTAGATTCAAAGGATGGTGAAGATGTAGAAGCTTGGGTAGGCTTACCCGAACAAGACATGTCTCTGTTTGTATGTGACCAAGACTTGCTTGCTTATGTCGTCCTAAATCCTCCAATTCTAATTTAAACCCCCTGATGATTTGGTCATCAATATCCAATATTGTTATATCCTTGTTTTAGTTGCAGCGATTTGAATAAAGAGAACAACCATTTCAATTTTCATGTCACTTGATGTATGCTTATACTTTATTTTACAATTTGTTTTAATCATTTTCTTGTGTTTTCCAATTATGAATAACCATCTGCTTTTGTTATTAGTTTCCAATCGATTTGGCTCTGATTAGTTCATGGTTCTGATTAATTTAAGGCATAACCAGTTCTTTTACAAAAATCCAGTTCGGCTAAAATGTCGTTAAGCTTGTACGTACCTTCAGGATGCAAAAATATTTGCACTAACTATTTCAAGAATTCCACTAGTGTCTTTGGAAGGTATACAAATATGGTTAGCTTTCGTGTTCTAGGGTTAAAATCTTGCAGATGAAACTCTTCTAAAGAAACCACCACTACAAAGGAAGAACTAGAGGCAAGTTTGAGGGATCCTCAATATAGTGTTGTTCAAGAGTCACAAACCAGTTCCAGTTCTACGGATCCAGTTAAGTTTGAGAAGTCAAAAGACAAGTTAAGAATAAAACCTTGAGTGACGGAGATCGGTTCTTACGGAAGATTATTTTGAAACAGTTGTAGACATGTAGTCTACACTAGATAAGTTATACGTATATGAAAAGTTCTTTGCGCATCTAAAGTTCTAAACACATTTAATGTAATAGAATAATCTAAGAACATAGATGAAAATGTCGATGACTTTCTCAAACTTGTGGCTGATTTTAAACAACATAGGATCAGAAAAAGTTCAAACCATACCTCTAGGTTCTTTGTCTCAAAAGTATAGCAAATTAAAAGAAACCCTAAAAAATTGGTAGATAGACACTTAATTTGGATGATCTTACAAGAGATGCAAAATCAAAGAAACGTTAACTCATTGAGAATTGAAACTACAGTAGAACTTAGGATAAGGGTCTTTATGAGATTCAGAGAGGACAAGAAAAAAGAAACAATCAATGTCTCGAAGAAGTTGACAAAAGAGCAGGGGAAGATTTTTTCAA
Source organism: Euclidium syriacum (assembly GCA_900116095.1). Taxonomy (NCBI): domain Eukaryota; kingdom Viridiplantae; phylum Streptophyta; class Magnoliopsida; order Brassicales; family Brassicaceae; genus Euclidium; species Euclidium syriacum. The sequence continues at coordinate 14,169,905 of FPAK01000004.1, forward strand.
AGGATCAACAGACTAAAAATAAAAAGGGTTGTTTTGTGTGTGGTAAAGAAAGCTATTGGAAGGAATGTCTAAAGAAACAAGCAAGAAAATCTACTGAGATAGTCAGAGTAGCATCTTAGATTAAAAAATTAGATAAAAAAACCTTTAGTACTCTCTACTAATATCCAAGATCCAAAAGGAAAATGGACTTTAGATTCATGTCTTATTAGAGCACAAGCCCAATCAAACCCACATAAGCTCATGCAACTAGATTTCTCATCAAGATTAGCTAATATACAGTAAATTAATAACGTTCTGTAAATTAATAACGTTGAAACTGAAAAAATTTATTAAATAGAAATATTAATTTATCGATAAATTAATAATTATTATTTTATCGAAAAATTAATAATTTATTAATTTAAAGGAGGATAAATCTTTAGTACTTACTCTCATAAAAAATATATTTTAAATTGTTTACATTTTTATTTTATAATTATGTTTTCAATCGTTAATATTGAATCGTGAGACTAAAGATGATATTATTTCACCAATCAAAGTGATTACACGTAAATAAACAATTATCGCGTTTTGAGCTCTTCACAATATTTTATGTATGTATAAATTTATATACATCACTAGTGGGTGATCCGCGTTTCGCGCAGCGTTTTTATTTTTTACTTGGATGTTAACAAATGCTTTGTCTAAGTTTCATTTTTGGTTTTTTTTGAAAAAATATAAATCTGGTTTTCGAAATGAAAAAGAATTGAAAAATATGATACAAAAATATTATTTTTGTTCATATATCCGGTTCAAATAAATTGATGAATTCCGTTAAAAATCAATAATATTGCCAATGATAGGTAATTCTTTGGTTTGCATAAATAATATATTGTCTACGCAGTATAGTAAGGGAATTAGGTTCATAATGTATTTTCAAGAACCAATATAAATTGTTATGAGATCCAGTTTCAATAACTACGGGACTAAATTCCTAGTGAATTCATTGAACTCAGCGACCTTTATGAACAAAAGGTTTTATACACTATGAAACTTGTCTTTTAATCCGAAATGTCTTACTTTGTGAGGCTCAACAACATAGTTAGTGAATAAATTTAGATGTACTCCAACATTTTTAAGAAACGATGTGATACTCTTTTGTCAAGGTCTTTTAGGTAGAGTTTACATATCAAATTAAAAATGGAACATAATTTCATTTTTCGGTTTGTCCTATATTTTAGAAAATTGGCCAAGCATTTTTTTATATATATAAATAATAAAGAGGTGGGAAATTGGGTAGAAGATTCATAGATGAACACTTTTAAGATCCAAATCGATTATTAATTCAATTAAATGGGAAGAACCCATTGATTCTCGTCACAAAATAGTACAAAAAGACTGTAAACTCCAAGTGGGTTTTATTAACGTATCCTCAGTCTTCTTGAACTGGGAATCAATGGGTTTGTGCCAATTAACATAATAATAATAGGCTTGAAAAAAAACATTTAGAAGCACATTTTTTATAAGTTAATGAAAGATGATGTGGTTTCATGAGAAGAACCTTCTAAATTTTTTATATATATAGATTATTAATTTATGATATTATTGGGATCATATATTTACATAGGTATTTCTAATAAATTATTATCTTATTATCTTATCGAATTTTGTTAAATTTTACACAGGTCCGACTTGGGATCGGAGAAATTTATTAATTTACAGAGTTTACTAATTGATAAAGTATTAATTTACCGAAATTTTACTGTATGTGTTAGTGTCGATTGTGAAATCAACTTTTGTGGCAACTCTCTTCCTTCATCTTAACAATATTCCAAGCAATATCTACAAAGAAGTGTCTGGTGGACCAAGCGGACCAAACATTACGGCTATCAATGAATATTAAAAATTTTCAACTCTCATATTTATAAAAATTCTGGTAGCATGGTTCTCATTTTAGACACTTTCTTTAAACTCTAGTTCAACCAACATAGAATGGATTATTGTTTTATTTTACTTTTTTCGTATTCTTTTTTTAGAAAACTTTTCAACGAATCAGTTAAAGACAGTGGGTTTTTTCTCTCTTATAACCTCCAAAAATTTAGGTATAGTTATATATATAAATCTGTCAATTTTCTCTCTAGCTTGCGGGTCTTTAAACACTAAGAGCAGTTCTATATGCAATTTTTTTAAATGGGGTCCTTAACAATTTTTTAATTTTTTTTTGTGGGACATGTATTCTGCGAAGGAAAAAAAAATATAGCCAATCAGAGTTCACCACGTGTTAAGAAACGAGTTGTTAAAGCATCGCCAACGCCAGTCCTTAAAATTGGGGTTCTTAAGATTTTTTTTTTTTTTTTTTGTGGGAGTCTCCTTATATTCTATCGGAAAAAAACACGAACCAATCACGTGCCGCCATGTGTTAAGAACCGATTTCTTAAACTCCTTAGTTAAGGATCGATTCTTAGTATTTTGTGGAACCTGCGAATATTTAATTATTTTTTTTTGGAAAAAACGCTAAGAACCTCAATAACCCCATGTTGGATGTGTTCTTAGAGCAGCTTCAAAGGTAAGTTCTAAAGGATTTTCTAAGAATTTTTTATTATTTTTTTAGTAGGGTCTGCATATTCTGTATAGAGAAAACAATAAAAAAAAAAAAAAATGATGAATCACGTTCCGCCACATCGACGTAAACAATGAAGAGACTGTGCAAAATCATATATTAAAAGAATACATGTTTCGTCACGTGGCGTCACCACAGCTCTCTAGAAAATTAATTTATTAAAATCTTATTAAACCTTAAAACCGTATAATTATATATGGAAATCATACATAATTTTAATATAAACCTTATTATTATTTATGGAAATTTTACATAATCAAACTGAATTATATGGAAACCCTCATGTATCTTATATAGTAAAAGAATATTAAACTCTAACATTAAAACCTCATATATTCAAGAATTTGTTTCTTAAATTTTTTAACTAAAATTTCAGCATTATTAGGTGACGAGTATCACAACTCTGATAGCATTGATAATTTGGACACTAGCAGTGCTGATGTAATGATTTATACTCATGAATTTCTTTGTAGTGTCAAAGTATCGGGATAGCCGAATCATTGTTTAAACTTGAAAGTCGTGATCGTATTGCTCCAAAATATAGATATAAGAAATGATTTTGTGTACAAGACTAAAAGTGGCTCATTTGGCCAATAACGTGATAGTTGACATAAATATTAATGAATACTTAAATAAGCGATTTGGTTTTTACTAATTAGGAAGTTTGTGTCTCCGGCGGAAACGAAGTTTCCTTTTAAAATACAGTGTAGTCAATTTTCGGTGACAGTTGCATTTGCTGTGACAATAAATAACAACCAAGGTCAAACCATGGAGACGGTTTTTTTTTCTACCCAAACCCGTGTTTTCTCATAGAAAAATTTACATAGCTATATCTAGAGTGGAGTGGAGATCATGCTTAAAAATCATCATTGTAGATGAATAAGGAAAATCGCAACGCAAGACGATGAATATATATTTTCTATACAGAGGTCTTCGCAGACCTTGAACCCAAATAAAATATTTAGGTCATTAGTTGTAGATATCATGGAATGTATATGAATGTGCTTGGGTTCCCAAATGAATGTATAGGGTTTAGATTCCCAAGATAAACATATCGTAGATATCGTGGATTAAATATGAATGTTTTTGGGTTCCTAAAGGAGGGTAGAGGGTTTAGATTCCCTAGAGAAAAATATCGTAGATATTTTGGACTGTATATGAATGTGAATGGGTTTCCAAAGGAGGTTGTAGGGTCTAGATTCCCTAGATAAACGTATCGTAGATATCGTGGATTAAATATGAATGTTCTTGGGTTCCCAAAAGAGGGTAAATGGTTTATATTCCCTAGAGAAAAATATCGTATATATCGTGGACTGTATATTAATGTTAATGAGTTTCCAAATGAGGTTTTAGGGTCTAGATTCCCTAGAAAAACGCATTGTAGATATCGTGGACTTTATATGAGTCTGGTTGGGTTCCCAAATGATGGTCTAAGGTATATATTTTCCATATAAACATATCGTAGATATCGTGGACTGTATATGAATGTGCTTGGGTTCCCAAAGGAAGGTATAAGGTATATATACCAAGAGAAACGTAACGTACATATAGTGGACTGTATATGAATGTGTTTGGGTTTCAATGGAGGGCATAGGGTATAGATTCCCTAGAGAAACATATCGTACATACCATGGACTATGAATGTACTTGGATTCCCAAAGGAGGGTCTAAGATATAGATTCCCCAGAGAAACGTATCGTTGACTGTATATGATTCCGAAAGAGGGTCTATGATTTAGATTCCCCAGAGACGTATTGTTGATTGTATATGAATGTGTTTGGATTCCCAGAAGAGGATCTAGGGTTTAGATTCCTCAGAGAAACGTATCATAGATATCGTGGACTGTATATGAATGTGTTTTGGTTCCCAAAGGAGGTTGAAGAGCCTAGATTCCCTAGAGAAATGTATTGTAGATATTGTGGACTGTATATGAGTTAGCTTGGGTTCCTAAAGGAGGGTATAGGGTATAGAGTCCCAAGAGAAACACATCATACATATAATGGATTGTATATGAATGTACTTGGATTCTCAAATGAGGGTCTTAGGGTGTAACTTCCCCTGAGAAACGTATCGTATATATTTGTGGACTATAAATGTGATTGGGTTCCCAACGGAGGGTCTAGAGTTTAGATTCCCCAGAGAAACGTATCATAGATATTGTGGACTGTATATGAATGTGTTTTGGTTCCCAAATGAAGTTGAAGGGTCTAGATTCCCTAGAGAAATATATCATAGATATTTTGGACTATATATGAGTGTGTTTGGGTTCCCAAAGGAGGGTCTAGGGTATATAGTCCCAAGAGATACACATCGTACATATAATAGATTGTATATGAATGTACTTGGTTTCCCAAAAGAGGGTATAGGATCTAGATTCCTAGAGAAACGTTTTGTAGATGTCATTGACTATATATGAATGTGTTTGGGTTCCTAGAGGAGTGTTTAGGGTATAGATTTCCCAGAGAAACGTATTAAAGATATCGTGGACTGTATATGAATGTGCTTGGGGTTCCCTAAGGAGGCTCTTGGGTTTTAGATTCATCAAATAAACGTATCGTAAATATTTTGGTTGGTATATAAATGTGCTTTGGTTCTCAAAGGAGGGATGTAGGTTTAGATTCCTCCACAAGTAAGCATTTATAAGATATTATGATCTCTTACACCTAATTTATGATATGTTTATACGTCTCTTCAGATAGTAAACACTAATTTGAGAATCTCGGTAAAAATATACAGGATGTATAGTATTTTAATGTATTAAATTTTACTCTCTTACACCACATTTCCGCGCAACCACGCGGACAAGTCCTTAGTAATTCTTAAATAAGGATTTTAGTATATGGTTTTTTAAAATGGACCCTACCAAATATTTCTATAATTTTTTTACTCTTAGATTCTTTATATAAGGATTGATTCGTCACTGTTTGATGGGATTCGCAATTGTTTTAATAATTTTTTTTTTAATTCTAACGCTAAAACTGCTGGTGGAGCAGCTCTAATATATATGTTGTGTTCAATATACCCTTCTACTAATTTCTTGTACAATAAAGTTCTTATGAGCTACTTTCCTTATCGATTGATTTTATCTCTTTTATTAAGCTGATTAAGATTTAGAATAGGATTAAATCTATCTTGTTTTGTGAGCGGTTATACTTTTCACATTATTCCAGATACAGAAGTCTCATCTGGCTTGCAAGAGTCTGAAGGTGGAAATGTTCTTATGGAAAATCAATAGTACACTTATAATAAAACAAACATGTAGGTAAAATGGCACAATAATTTCAGACGTTTTATGAGGGATTCGACTTAATCTCCCTCTTTCAGACACCCCCGAAAAGCAAATTAAACTGTGAATCACATCGCAAAAATACTTTATGTAGATACATTGAAAAAGCAAATAATATTTCTCGTAATTAATTCATTATACTATATTATTCTATTCCATCTTCACCATGAGTTTTCGGACTCATGTAATGACTGAAAAGCCAACCCAAAAAAACGGATGACCATCAAACCTAATGTCCCCGTAAACTATTAACCAAACTTCCACGTACGTTATTCTCTTATCATTTTCTTTTACAAGAAACGAAAATATCTCCAATGACACCGACCAACCCCATTAAAAATAAATAAAAACAATATATGCATAGAATTAAAACGTGAGATGAAATAAAAATTCTCTCTTTACGCTATCCTCAGTCTTTCATGCAAATCGAAAGTAAATCTGGAATTCTTGACTGCCGTCTTAATTAATACAACTAAAGGACACGTGCATAGCCACCACCATCCTTGATACGCCACGTGTCCCAATCCACCGCCTTGACCCGACTCAACAGGCCACGTTGCGTGATTCAGCTTCTTATCTTTTTCATGCGTCCCCACTTCGTACTTACTACTTAAAAAGATTAGATATTTTTCATGATTCCTTCCCTATAAATACCAATCAAAACAATTTTTGGGAGATTCAATTTTCATGTCTTTGTTTTCAAGCTAAATTATATCCTTGTTTTGAAGCTATATCTAATTTGAAATGGAAGTAGGCAAGAGAATGGAGATGTTACAGAGGAAGCCATCGATAGAGTCAGAGCCCATGACATTGCATCTTGATCAAATAGCAAATGCTCGAGAGGAAGCAATGTCTGTGATAAGAACCAAGACATTTCAGGAAGCTATGGATATTTTCACCAAGGTATTAATAATCAATTACTTATATGTATTAATTCTTTGATTTGTTAAGCTTTTTGTTTTACTTTGTAACGTTAATTAATTAATGCAAAAAAAATAAAAAAAATATAGGAGACGCAAGAGGGTTTAAAGTCTCATCAGGAGAAAAGAGGAAGATGTTTAGACTTGAAGGAAGATGATGATGAAGATGAAAGATTAATCTTTATTAGTCCTCATGGTTGGGACATTGCTTCAGCTCCTTTTTAATTCGAAACTCTTTTTTATTAATCTCTTCATCAGTGTTCTTCAACTTTTTGATCTTTCTTGTAAATATCTGAATTATGGATACATAGATGTTGAATAAACGGTATGTTTTAGTTTTACAATCTTCTTCTATTCTGAGAGAGGAAGTATCCTACAAAAGTAGGGGAGACAAACAGGAATTTGCAACGGGATTTTTCGAAAAAGGGATTGGGATTTTGCGGGAACAGAAATTTGATATTTAAAATATATGCTTCATCTGAATTTAAATTATACAATTATCGTAAAATTAAAAAACTTCGATATTAAAAATATATGCTCCATCTGAATACAAATTTTGTAATTTTTTAGTGAAAATTAACATAAGATATCACTAAAATTTATGAGTCTGACTACATCTTCTTGTAAACTAATATTTATGAGAAAAAAAAAAATGAAAAATCTTTATCAAAAAAGAAAAAGAAAAAAATGAAAAAAAAAATGGAATTATTGATTTTATTGTTGTCTTTAAATTTGAAGAACAATATTTTTAATCTATAATTTTTTTAAAAAATGAAAAAAATTCTCTATTTTTATTTTGTAAAAATGGTATAGTTTTAAAGAAATGATAAAAAAAATATGTATAAAATATTTCTTGTAAAAGATGTATTTTTTAAAAAATAATTAAAAAAGTGAATGCTCTTTCTTATTTTTTTGTCATCTACTAATATTTCATTCTTTTGACTCTAATCTCCTCTTCTATATGTAAAAGGCCGTACTTTTTAGTACTTTTGTTCCATCTTTTGATTAAATTTCTTTTTCTTCTCGTCTCGTTACATCTAGGATTTAATTTATGAATGATATTCTGAGTAGTTTACTTCCATATTCGAGGATGAAACATGATTGATTGGTTGTGTGTTGGCCGTCTCTCCAATTCCTCCACCTCAATTTTAGGTAGCATGAAGTGCAAGTTAACCATTGATTTAGATTTCCTGTTTAATTTTATCAAATTTATACATACTTTCTAGTTATCTTTGGATATATTAATTTAGGGTGCAACGCAAACATTTGTGAACAATCAATCCCGACCCTATCATAAGGCAAATGAAGTCTTAAGCTTTAAACCACAAATCTATAAAAAAAAATTAAGGTCAAATCTCAAATATAAACCTTAATTTAGTGGTCAATTATTCTTTATGAAGCAATAATATTTTAAGCTTCTTTGTTCGATTTTTGTATACCTTTTTTATATCTTCCATTTTTTCTGTTTTTTTATTTATATTTAAGAAAATGTTGATTTTCTTTTTTATATACTAACTAATTTTGTTGTTGTTGATTTCTTTGGTTTCTTTTTGGTATTCTTTTAATTTGTTGATTGTTTTTTTCAAAAAAGAAAGAAATAAATAGATTAAAAGATAAAATGAAAATTTTGAATAAAAATTCACGTACTAATTTAATTTAATTTTTTTATCTAATTATTGATCTAATATAATTTAAAAAATTAAATTAAAATTTCAAAGGCCATATCTAATAATTTACTTTAGACTATAATAATATTAGGGCCGGCCCTGTGAACAATGATTATGACACTTTGTTACATGAAGCATGAACATCATAGTAACATGAAAGATAGAAAATATATTTTGGAATTATCTTCTTGCGGTGAAAATACGGAATTGATCGCTCGAAACCAGAATAAAATCATATAGAAAAACATGTTTTGGAATTATCTTCTTGTGACGAAAATACAGAATTGATTTCTCGAAATCAGAATAAAATTTTATAGAAAAATATGTTTTGGAATTATCTTCTTAAGATACGAAATTGATCGCTCAAAAACCAAAATAAATTTTTATAAAAAAACATGTTTTGGAATCATCTCCAACAATAATTCAATTAGTTTTATTATTCAAAGTAATGCGGATAACATTTTCGAGTTTTATCTAAAAGCTGATAGCCAATAAGATGTGTGCGTAGCAAAACCTTTTAACAAAAAAAAAAAAAAAAAAAGATGTGTGTAAATGTCTAATGGAACCGGAATAAAAATCAGCCTATAACCGTATGGTCCGTTTCGAACTGTAAGTCTTTTTTTTTGATCGGGTTCGAACTGTAAGTCTTATTCTCTAAGATTTCAATACATTTCATAAAATTATAATAAATCCAAAATTCGAAACCGGATTGGACAAGCGAGAAAATGTTTGCTGTATTCTTGTGTATCGATTCGACGAATCTTTTGTGATGGGGTTGAGAGGAAGAAGAAGAAAGCTGCAACTTCGAGTCTTAAGCGCGAATTCGTGATAATAAAACATTAATGAACGGCCACTGTTTATTCCCAACCTCTCCTCCTCGCCTCATCCCTCTTCGCTCTACACCGAGTGTCTCTCCATCTGTAAATTGCAGAATCGGAGTCTCCGATGACATCGCCGTCGAGTGTCGGAATCTCTCTTTCTCCGTCACTACAAGACAAGGGATCTCTGTTCCTATTCTCCGCGATTGCTCCTTTCGAATTCCTTCTGGACAATTGTGGATGCTTCTTGGTCCCAATGGCTGTGGGAAATCTACCCTCTTAAAGGTCTTTTCTCCTCTCTCTTTTTCTCATTGCAAGTTCTGCTATAGTTTTTGTCAATTAAGACTTTCATTATCCGTAATTAAGCTTAGGTTTAGCTATTGCTACTTTAGGTTTTACAGATTAAAGAGTTCTCATCATCTATAGCTAGATCTTGGCAGGGAGAATTTAAAATCTTTGGATGCTGTTTTGTATGTGTAACTTAAGACTGATTAGAAAATGGCAATTTAAACTGTTTATATTCATCAACTTCTTTGGACTCTGCAGATTTTAGCCGGTGTAGTGAATCCAACCAGCGGCACTGCCTTTGTGGAAAAGCCAAAGAACTTTGTATTTCAGAATCCTGATCATCAGGTTAAATTGATCATACTTTTTTATTTCCTTATTGTCAAGTATTCTTTTTGATTTGTATTGCTGTTTCCTGGTTTGAGTTGCCTATATAATGTTACAAACTTCATCTTTTGGTCAAAAAGAAAGCACTATTCTTGGTTTGACAAAAATCATCTGTATCACCATAAGTAAGCATTGTCCTTTCTTGGTTGCAGGTAGTGATGCCTACTGTAGAAGCGGATGTAGCTTTTGGTCTTGGGAAGTATCATGACATGAATCAAGAAGAAGTTAAGTCTAGGGTGATTAAAGCTGTGGAAGCTGTTGGTATGCATGACTATATGCAGGTTGGTTTATGTAAATCGAATAACCAAAAGATGTTTATGTAGTTCCTTTTATTAAATTCTGATATTGTTTTTGCAGAGACCAATTCAAACTCTCAGTGGTGGTCAGAAACAAAGAGTCGCAATTGCTGGTGCTTTAGCTGAAGCTTGCAAAGTACTATTGTTGGATGAACTCACAACCTTTCTTGATGAGTCTGACCAGGTAGAGGTTTTTTGTTTAAAAGGATCTTTACCATATTTAAACTCTTTATTGATCCATATTTTGTTTTCTCGGGTTTTTTATTTTCTAGTTAGGAGTGATCAAAGCTGTGAAAGATTTAATAAATGAAAAGAAAGGAGGAGACGATGTAACGGCGTTATGGGTGACACATCGGTTAGAGGAGCTGGAGTATGCAGATGGAGCTGTGTATATGGAGAATGGGAGAGTGGTTAGGTATGGTAATGCAGCCACCATTTCTGATTTCATTAAACTCAAACAATCTTCTTACATTGATCAAATCAGTTTTTAACTTCCTCTCTTATGAGTTTTTTTGGTTCTTTCTTAAGTGAAAACGTTGAAGAATATTATTTAGAGGCAATGAGAATTTCTCCAAAAAAGACTAATGATAATAGGCAAAGATCCATCTTGTAGCTCGTCAACATCACCTCAAGATGCATCAATTGAGCATCCATCACAATCATTCATCGTAACTGTGTAATCAAAGAATGAGCTGCATAGGCAACAAATTTATTGTAACGTTTAGTATACATCTAACAGAAAAGGAAAGGAAAGCAAACTATCTTTAACCAAACAAGATATAAAAACATACGTTTCAGCGAAAACCGATAAAACAGAGCCAATGATTCCACTTTCTAAAGAACATGCAAGTGACCCTACCATTGAAGTTTCAGTTAAGAAAGATCTCATAGAATATAATAGATCTAAGAACATCCTATTCAGACTGAGGAAAGTCAACTAAAAGAATGAGATCCCAATATCACCAAATATGGGTGGGTGATCTTGAACGTTTTATGTAAATTGTATAAACAGAGGGCATTTCTAGTGGTATGATTCTCGCTTTGGGTGCGAGAGGTCCCGAGCTCGATTCTCGGAATGCCCCCTTTGACTTTTTTAGATTTCTCTTTTAAATACCATCTGAGAACTATCATTAAAGAAACCTTTTTTCACTGCATGAGTGGTTACAACTTACGATTCTTTTGGTATAAACTGCTGGAATGCAACAGAATGAAGTAAGAATAGCAACGCACCTTGGCTATCATATGATGCAGCAAGAAAACACTTGCTAGATAGAAGATTGAACAGAGAACATTGCTCCCTGAATGCTGCCAATTTCTCCAACAGACAACTGCTGGAAATGAAATTAAAGGTTAGGCCTTGTCTGTTTTATTTCAACAACATGGAATTAGGTCTAGTATTGCTCAGTAACTTTTGTTAGTGGATGATCTAAGTTTCAGCTGACATTTCTTCCATATAATCCTTTTGTTCCTTAACTTTCAAAGATAACGCGGTCAATGCCAACTA